>JAEQBH010000072.1:0-744671 GCA_016808115.1 Tetrastigma voinierianum | reverse complement strand
TCAACAACTATAAAACGATCCTCAAGTGATACTCATGCTCCCACTCTGACTGGGAGTAGATCAAAATGTCATCCACGAAGACTACGAAAAACTGATCTAAATAGGGTTGGAATATCCTATGCATGAGATCCATGAATGCTGCTGGCGCATTCATCAATCCAAAGGGCATCACCGTAAACTCAAAGTGCCCATAACACGTCCCTAAAACCTTTGTCTTAGGGATATACGTATCCTAACCCTCGGTGATAGTAACCGGTCACGAGTCTATCTTAGGTGAATAAATTGCTCCTCTCAGTGATCAAACAAATCGTCCGATCACCTCGATAATGGGTACCGATTCTTGATCGTAACCACTGTTCAACTACACACAGTAGTTAATGCACACGATCGAAGGGTCTTGTCTTTCTTCGCCGCCAAATAGAGCCGGAGTTCCCATGGTGAAGTGCTCGGTCTAATGAACCTTATCCATTAACTCTATGCTTGGACTGCGGGATTCTGATAAATGGGCATCCTATGCGGAGTCATAGAGATGGGTGAAATACAGGGGTGTAACTCGATCACCTGAAGTCTACAACCCTACGTGGAGCGATCCGGGTAGCTCATACGGAAAAACATCCACATGCTAGCACACTACTCGAGGTAGATCTAAGTCTTGTCTCTCTCCTCGTCCTGCAGGGTAAGGCTCGCTAATGGCAGCTAAGCGTCCCCTAACACACGGACTCTATCTGTACGGGGCGAAATGTCTGCTTAGTACCTGAAATACCACACAGTGCAGATCTTGCATGTGGCCCATTTAACCCTCCTGTCACAATCGATAACGACCACCTTAGTGTGATGATCATCACAGGGATGACATCGAACTCGACATGTCCATGATCCTCGGGTCCACGTGAGTAGGGTCCCCAGATCTCTAACTACGCAGCTTCTCGACACATCATCCTATTCTCGCCCTAATCCTAAGGAACTCACATACAAAGGCCCTCCAAGGTCTCAACCTCTAAGCCCGACTCGATCCTGGCCCGATGCGTGATGAATGAATCACGAAGCACGAGGAATCAAAAACACTCTTGCCCAGGCGAGATAGCAAAAACGTACCACAATATGGCGGGCGTCTGGCGACTCAGCTGCGGGTGATGGCGTAGACACGCCCCTGAACCTGATGTCCACACTTTTGCTGGGCCTGAGTCCTCTGCCTCTACCCATACTCGGCCTCTCGGGCACACTGTGAAATGGGGGGTGCCGAGTGTAGCTCCACCGAGCGAGGCCAGCTTCATCGCTTTATGCCAGTCTTTGTGGAGGGCTTGTCTTGTATCCTCCTCTCACAATCTTCCTCTTGATTGGGGCCCATCTTGTCCCAAAACCTTAGGATCCTTGTCTTTGGGGGCAATCCCACTCCTCATGTCAGCTGCGACAATGGTAGCACACCATCGCCTGCCCTAGCAGGCGACTCTCATACGTCACGGCGGGGATGGCCGGCTGAAACCCTCATGAACTAGAAGCTCTCTGCCTATTTCCTGAATTGGAAGAAGACTGACTGTCCTTCCTCTTGTACTTCTTTTGCATCCAGTGCTCAGAGCATCCTCATCTCTCTCTCTATTGTCGGGTGTCCCGACCATGAAGTCCATATCTGCGTAGGCGAAGGCCTCTGATCGGCTTTCGAATGGACAACGACCCATTCTCAAACCTCTAACCTTAGCCATATACGTGGCCGTAATCATGACAAATGGGGCGCCTTGTGAACCTAGCCACATAATCCATCACAGTCATACTTACCTTGACTCTAGGAACTCTAAGCCTTCGCATGCCTCGCAATATCCGGAAAGTACTTACCCATGAGCGACTCACGAAACTGCCCATGTCATAGCCTCTAAGTCTTTAGAGGTCCTTGCCTATCTCCACCATACTTGGGCCTCACCCTCTAGCTGGAACGCAACTAACCTAATCCTGGTCGCGTCAGAGGTAATCTCCATCGCCTCTAACACCTTCTCAATCTACATAAACCAATGGTCTGCCACCATCGGGTCTCCTCCCCCTGTAAATGTCGGAGGATGATGCGCTCTAAACCTCTGGAGGTTACTAGGACCTCCCTGACTACCTGCTATGCTAGCATGTGCTATAGCTGCTGTGCAGCGATACCTCTGGCCTCTACAAGGGCTGATCAAATGCGGTGGTGGTCGAAGATGTTGGTGGTGCTGACCGTGCCAGTGGAGCGCCCTCTACGTCCTCGTCCTCTACTAGCTATCTACACAGTTCAAATGGTAGTTAATTCTCAATCTCTTGAGTATCTGCTTGCTTATAAAACCACATTTGAACACTATTCATACACATAGAATCAATGTATATTTCAAGTCCACTGCATTCATAAGCGATACCAAGACCATTTATCAATATATTAAATCGGTAATTTATCAATAAAATTTTTTTTTGAAAGGTACCATTTTTTCAAAAATTTTGTCTCATTTGATTTGATTTGATTTTATTTAATTAATTTTTTTTTCATAAAAATATTGTGATGAACAGTGTTCATGGTAGGTCGAACAATGACTTCAAGCGATGCGAGTCAAAAGCGCGGGTCGAGCACGAGTGCAGGTGCACCAAGTGCACGGCTGTTGACCGATAACACCCCAGTGCGCCTGAGCGCGCGAGGGCGCGCCACGCGTGGTATCGTGGCGCTACGGCCCGGCCAGGTGTTGTGGCTGGCCTTAGGCCGTGTCACGACAACAGGCTGCCGTGTTGTGGCGCGGGGCACGGTCGTATCGTGGCCCAGGTGTTGGCGGAGTGTCGCGAGACACCCTGATTGGCCCGGCCCGCTTCTCTGATCACGATACAAATTTTGTATGCGTGACACGCCTCACCTACAACCTAACTGCACGCCCCAGCCCGCCACTCCGGTGTATCGTGACCCCAACTTCTCAACCCTTGCACTTTTTGTCCTGATACACACAGGTGTATTCTTGATACAATGGCCATTCAAGCCTTGCGACCTCGAAGCCCTCCTTGGTCCGCGTCTGATCCGTTGTATCGTGACCTGGCTTCCGACCATTCCAGCCCCTTTGGTGCATCACGATCGCGTATTGCGATGCAATCCTCGGTGACCCTAAACGCCTCGATCCACGATACAAAAAATTTGTATCGTGACACCGCCAGCCGAGCCGGCCCCCTCTTGCAATACAATAAACTATATTTCAATACAACCCACAGCCATTCAAGCCCCTAAGACCTGCTGTTATGTCACGATACACTCCCTTCTCTTGCAATACAACTTGGGCAGTAGCCCAATTCATTTCTACACCAAATTTTTTTTCGTTTTTCTAACATTTTTTTTTCACATTTCCAGCTACTGGAAAATACCAAAAAAAAAAAACATATACCTATTTTTTTTTCATTTTCCAGAATACTCAAATAAATTTATAAAAATTTATTTTATTCATTTTCTTCAATTTTACAACTTGTAAAACCTTAAAAAATTATTTTCTTCACCTCATTTTTTTTTTCATTTTCCTTTAAACTAAATAAATTTATTCAAATTTATTTTTTTTCTTCTCTTAGTTCGATTTTTCACATACTTTGTAAAAACTTCCAAGAATTACTACATGTGCTTATCTACTAAGCACACAAACCATACACAATACATGATCACACATCATTTATGTTATGCATATTTTCACCATGACAAATTTATCAAATCCTTTAAAACACACCAAATGCATGCGGTGTCTAGTTTGTCCGTGATTTCCTAGGTAATCTCATACCTACACTTAACATCGAACCACACCTAGTGTTGATATTCTTACACCTCAAAGACTATGGCCTAAGCCTAAATCCCCTCAAGCCCTAGGTAGCCGTATACTTAGGCTCTGATACCAAGCTGTGACGCCCCATTCCCGGGGGTCCGTTGACTACCCGTCAACCCGCAGAAACACTCGTGAATGTCGGGTGACCCGACATCTCTCACGAAAATCGGGCAGAGTCTCCTTTGTACGGGGAGCTCTACCAAAGAACAAACCTATCCCAAACAATCCAACATAATACATAACATGAGTAAAAACGGTACAACAATACTCATAACCACACCAACTATATACCATGGTTACAAGAGTTAAAATTTTACTCTTATACAACATATATTAAAATTTTTGAATTCTAATATATGTAATACATTATAAAACCAAAGCCACAACCCGGCTTTCTTCTAAAGCGGCCTCTATGATGAGCCGTCTCCTCGTACGCTCCCTGTACCTGAAAATAATATGTTCCCTCAACAGGGTGAGCTAATGCTCAGTAGTGGAATCACCTAAATGCATAATGCCAATTCCAATACAATTCTATAACACATGCAAATATATAATCATGCATATATTCACATAATTTAAATCACACAAACATGTTATGTAATTTCACATTCCATACACCAAAAATTAGCTCACGTGGGCTAATTAACAGCGCGAGCAATTAGTTTACAATTACTCCAGCCAAACACATTATTTCACAAAAATTATTTTGTGAACACTATTCACATGAATAGTAAAACCCTCGGGGTTACTGTTCACGGCCGCTCTCTCAATGTCGGTTCCACCTTGTAAACCAGAAATCCAATGGCCATTCTGACCTTATGCAAATCACAACACAATCCATGGCATAAATCACACAATTAGCCACCCAAACAGTCCGTGAACACTCACGGACTGAAATTTTGGGTTCCATAAATTCAAACAATTCGGTCCCAAGTTTTGGGACCGATCAAATGGTTGTTCAAGGCCTCAATCCAACCGAAACATTATAAAACACTTAAATAAAGTGTAAAACTCAAGTAGGATGAAACCTCTATCTCACGGAGTTTGTCGAAACTCAAGAAACATTGGCCAGTCCAGCGTAGGCCTCTCCTCGTAGAGCAGCTTTCATGCATCCCAGAAGGAATTTGACAGTGGATCGCCTAGAAACCTAGAGAGAAGTCAGACACACTCTCTCTAAAACCAAAGACCTAAGCTCACTGTAAGATTTTTCCTTTCTCCCTCACGTTTTCTTCTTTTGTTTTGAATAAAGGAGACGACACTGTTCACTATTTTGTCTTTTTCCACTTAAACTTTCAAATAATATCCATTATGTCCCTTAGGCAGTTTTTCGACATTTGGCACTATCTCGGTCGTCTGTTTTGGTCATCTCTCTACTCATGCAACTCATGTCACATGAGTACATGTTATTGATGACTTTTGTCACCTCACATTTCGTTTTTCGGCACCTGTAACTCGATACCTCAAAAAACATGCAAATTCTGACTGTCTTGGAATTCGGTGAAATTCGACGTATTAGCTAGATTTCGCGAGACGATTCCAAAGGTGAAATCCGTTTCGTCATCTGAGATCTAAAGAATAAATTTCAGATTTTTGATCGAAATTACGATTTTGCCCTTTTTCATAAGTCAGATTTTCTTGGGTCTTACGATGTATACCTTTAAGGAGGGAAGGGTTTTAATAGCACACATCCTCCTAGTTGTCATCCTCGGAGGGTGTTTGGCTGCCCAGAAAATGCCAAGAAAATGAGAGAAAATGAAGGAAAGTGAAGCATAAGAGAAAAAGAGGGAGAAGGGAGAGCTAAAAGCTTCTCCCAAAAATTTATTCTTTATAAAAGTGATTGATTGATCTGAGAGACTTGTTGAGGCTCATATGCGGCTCGAGCCGAGGGAGATTACAAAAGAAACAAGAATAAAAGCTAATGTAAGGGGATAAAATGGAAGAAACAAAAAGAATATAACAAAAATCTCAAAGCGTCAACAAGCAAGTGAGCGATGGCCCATTGGATGAATAGTGTCGAGGCAAGTGAACGGTGCGCCGCGAAGCATTCGCCCAGCAACTCTAATTTCCTTGCATTTCTGCTCTTAACCATACGGTCTCACGATCTCACGCAATCTTGAGTTTGACTCGAATTCTTCTTGCTTGGATCGACTCAACAATTTTAGCATTCTTTGAAACTACAAAATTAGCCACAAAATGTGATCGATGGGAATAAGCGGGGACCTTAATATTACCATCCCGGGTTAATTACGCTGATTAAGAGTACATAAAAAGTGCTCAAAACTACCTTAATAAACGGGGGTTCAAAATAGCACTTTTTGAGTACTAGTCGGACCCGCATGGGAAAATTTGGGACAGCCTAATTGGAAGGGCCCTACATTGTATCTCGCATAATCTGACCTGACAACTATGAACTCCAAACGGAAGAAGGAAAACCCTGCCAGCTCATGGAGCAGTGAACACCTCAAATGGATTTCTACGATAAGACCTCGGAGCGTGGCACGTAATAAAGATCCACCGTCTTGATTTCGAATAACACTCTATGTCCATTTTTAAGCTGTTTAATGGTATGATGGGCAAAGCAATAAGTTATAATGATAAAGCCAAGAGCTCAGCTCGAAGGGGTCTGAGTGGAAGAAGTGAGTGATTCACAAAGATTGTTCTTTATTTCAAAGGAGCTATAATTAAAAACAAAATTTCATTACATGGAGGTTACAGCCACCTCGGGGGATTACAAAATCTCTCTTTGCATCTCAAAAATTACAGGTTAAGCGGCTTAGTTCTTCACACCTTCAACACCTTGTCGAGAAAAGCCATAGAAAGGAAAGAAAGAGAGGAAGAGAGAGTAGAAAGAGAAGGGAGAGGAGAGAGAGAAAGAGAGGGAGAAAGAAAGAAAAGAAAGAAAGGAAAGAAAAAACGAGGAAAGCGGTATTAAATAGTTTTCTTTCGACACCGCCCCCTCTAGAATGCGTTCCTTAACCGCAGTTCCATCATTGGGCATAGCTAGGGAACAACACAACTCCCACAAGGGAGGAACTAGGGAAAAACACAATTCCTACAAGTGGTAGACCATCGATACCAAACGTCGGCCCACGATCACCCAATAGACCCCATGCAGTGATGACCAAACCCTGACGCTTCATCATTGCACGGATAGATCTCTGTAAAGAAAGGGCCGAAGGGTTGAGCATGGCACCACCCTGGAAGGATCCTTTATTTATAAAGGCCGGGGCGGCAGGAAGTCGCCTTGTCAGTCCCAATTCTCCATAGATCCGTATTAAAGCCACGTGCGCTTTTCCAAGGGAAGGAAGACAAAAGGGTCTTAGCGCCCAGGAGCCCAATAGCTCAGTTTGCGAAGCTTAATAGGAGGGTCTTAGCACCTACGAGCCCGATGCTTCGGTTTTGAGCTTAACATTTCGGAGGGTCTTCTTAGCCCGAAGCCCGATGGCTAAGTTTTGAGGCTTAACGACTCGGGAGGGTCTTAATGCCTAGGAGCTTGACGGCTCAGTTTCGAGCTCTGCCAGTTGGGGAAGGTCAAGAACCCGCAAGCCATGAAGCCCGGGGCTAGGTGGTTTGGATCGCGAGAAGCGTGCTTGCTTAAGGAGGGCCTCGTGGCACAGGAACCCAGCGACTCAAATAGACGAGAAACGGAAAATGAGCGAAGAAATTAATTGATGAATCTTAGTATATCAACAAAAATTCAAGATTGAAATATCTGAAAAAGGGCTCGTAGGAATGACAAGGTTAAAAAAAAAGCCCTAGACGCGTGACGTCGAGGCCACAGCTGCGAAAGTAGAAGAGTCAAGGCGAACTGAGTGAGGCAAGGGCTGGCCAGGAGGAACAGGATGCTAGGGCCGCGGGGAGCACGATCGGGGGCCCACAGAAAACACCTCGACACCATCATCAGCCTCACGACCTCGGAGCGGTCTTCAGCCTCACTCCATGAAAATTTGGATGTTGAACTACGGAGTGCAGGAAAGCTCGAGAAGCCAGAGCATTGAAGCAATACCGGGAAGCCCATTGGGTGAGGCCTCGATCTTTAAGCTCCGCTATCCTTAGCCCACACTCGACTAGCGAAGCCTCCTACCTCGCAGTCATCCGTGTAGCCGTAGAGCTCCTCCGTCAGCGTTCACGAGTTACACGAGAACCTCTTGGCGGGCCCGCTCCAAGGTCGCTATCTTGGCCCACAAGTCACCCTTGACTGCCTGCAACTCCTCTATGGCCATCCGCAGCTCATCTTCAACGACCTTCACATTCTTCCGGACCTCCTTTTCTTTATCTCGGCCGCCACGGCCCAGAAACATGCGCCAGGTTAAACACAGCCTTCATGAAGTTCTGTTGATCCTTATAGGCGAAGACAAGCCCTCTCGGAGGTCAAGAGCTTAACCTTAGCCTTGCATGACCAGCCCAGCTGCACAGGCGACCCTAGTGAAACTAAGCCCCTCCGCACCAAGCCTTTCACGTAAGTAGCCACTTGCGAAAAAAAAAAAAAAACAAGCGAAAGTCAATGTGAGTTGAAACAATAAGAAAATATTAGCTGAAAGCACTTGGGCGTACAAGGTGGTTCCACAGACGGGAAGAGCCGGGGCCTCCTCGGCCAGGCCGGGGCTATCACCTTCTGGTCAGTCGGCGCAAGATGGAAAACAGCTGAGCTCTGCGCGAAGCGGAGGGTCCTCATCCTGCAGCCTCAAAGCGATCACGATTACCCGTCATCTCATCCTCCAAACCGAAATAGGAAGAACCTCCAACGCGGGCTCAGCCGCCCTCCCCAAAGAGTCTCCAGCCTCGACGGCAGACAAAGGAGAGGAAGAGGCTCCCACCTTTAGGATCTTACCCCGACGGGCGGCCCTGGCCAGGCTCAAGGGTTTCCATTTCACACTCCTCTTCTTCTTTGCCAGCACCTCCAGGTGGGACCGAAGCTCTCCCCTTGTAGGCTTCGCGATAAGGGGCTTCGAAATAGAAGGTGAGGAAGACCTGGAGACAGGAGGCCTCGTGATGGAGAGGGGAGAAGATCTCAGGAAAGGAAGTCGGGCAGGCCTCGCACCAGACGGTCAGAATATCCGACCTAATGAGCTCGGAATAGGCACACGGGGCGCACTTCACCAGCTTCCGCTTCACCTCCTTATCCCTCGAGATAAGATCCCGGGACGAGAGCACGGACGTCTGACTTGAAGCAATGTCGATATCCTCGACCTTTGAAAACTAGGACAAACCCCGGAGCGAAGAAGGAAATCACGTAAGTTCTTGGGGGTAGTCAGGATAGCGAGGCATGGGTGTGTCCTCTCGATTAAAGGGTTGTACTCCCGATAGCGACGCTAACAGAAATAACGTTCCTTCCGGTACTTGTGTGAAGATGGAAGGCGAAATAATCAACTTGGCGGCGGAGCGCTTGGAGATATAAAAGAAAGCCTTAAGTGGCATCGCTGCTTTGAAGAAATTCTAAGAAGCGGGGCTAATCTGCAGGAACACCGGGCCTCTATCCCTAAAAATGACTATGACCCCACTTCAGGCACCGAGTTGGGGGGAGGCGAGGCGGACGGTGAGGAAATCTTAGGAACCTTTTTATAAGGATGCGAGACGGAAGCAATTCTCGAGGCACGCCACCTCAAAAAAATTACACCATCTTGGGCACTTGGGCCGGCGTATAGGTGGTCGACCACGTCCAGGCGCAAACCCTAGATCGACGGGGCCATCTTAGTAGTAAAGATCATTGTATAAAGGTTCTAGCAATTTGGGGCCCCACCGGCCTCGACATTACATATATGACCCTCAAATATTGAGCTAGCTAAGATACGAGATTTCATTAATTTGCCCTTGCCGCATCCCGAGGAAAGGAGGCTCCCAGGCAGACGGTGAACCACCACGGCCAGGTGGCGGGACTCCCGCGGTTCGCCTTGAACTAGACACCTGGACAGGATTACTCCCTATGCGCAAAACAGAGGAGCGACCAGGACCTATGGAGGTACGCAGGGCTAATTAAGAAAAAAAGGGAAATCGAAGAAAATGCAAAACCCCAACCAAGCATGCCTACAGAGCCTCCTTGAGACTTGAGCAAAGCGAGAGGGGAAGAAAGAGTGTTTCAAGGCTAAAAACAAGGGAGGACCACCGGCCCAGCGAGATATCAAGGACAACCAAACGATTCCTGAACAATAATCGGACAAAATTCAAGAAAAAAAAAAAGAAGCCCAAACTTGTAGAGGCAAAAAAGCATCAAGAACGGGGGGGAACAAAGTGCAAGCGGTCGGGGAGCGTTTTAAGAGGCTAAGAGCCCGCGACCCGAAATAAACGCAAAATCGAGAAGCCATCATTATCCGCAGTACGTTGGATGGCGATAAAGCCCTAATCAAACCCTTCCCAAGTAGCCACGTGGGTATCACACCTAATCCGAGAAACGATATAGCCCTTACCTACGCTCGCTTTAGTCAAAGTTGGGGGAGCAGGCGATGGGATTTCAGAATAATATGTCTGCTTGAGCCAGGCGCAAGCCAAGCGTCGGGATTAAAGCGTACTTAATACTAGCGGTGGCCATGTGAAAGGTATCCCAGTACGGAGGCTCGGGAAACAAGAGTATTTCGGCTCCAACAAAAAGACTAGCTAGCACGAGGAATCGTATTAGAGGAAAGCGCTCAATCTCCATCAATTAGAAGTACAGATATTTCCTAATTGTGCCCATCAATTATCATATTAATCGGTTCTGATGGAAAAAATCTCTCGCGATGAGGAATATCGTATCATCCTCGATAAGGAAAGATACTATTACGTAATCTCATCATCCAGTAGGAAAGTTGTCATAATCATCAAGTATAAATGCAGGAAGAACAATGGTGAAAGTACGCAGACTTATGCACAAAACGTAATTTCCTAAGTAGTTGATCTTCTCTTCCATCGGAAAGAACTGAGTTAGGCATCGGAGAGGCAACAGGCGAGCCCGTCGATGTTTGTTTCTTTGTTTTTGAGAGGAAGTACAGCGTCAGAGATAGTAGGCCAGCCCGAACCAATTCCAGTACGCTCGGCCAGTTCAATTGAAAAAGCATCATCAGGAGATGATGAAATATTTATTATATGATGTAAACTTGTAACCACTCGGTTACATACAATTGGATTAGAATAAGTATTTATCTTCAAAGATGTTTTTTATTTATTTTTTATTTTTTAAAGTATTTATCTTGTAAGATTAGACCGATTCTTCATCTAATTTGTTTTCAAAATAAATAATACTTTAATTTTCAGGTGTAATTTAAATTTATTTATTAAAGATTGGTTAAATAGTGAAAGTTCTTTTGGATCCAGAAAAAGTAAAATTTTGGTATCAATTTCTTAATTCTTTAAAAGTATAATTTTCATCAATTTTAAACTTTAATAGAACCCTGGCATCATTGTATTTGTAAGTGAAAAAAATTAATATAAAAATCCTGACATTATAGAATCCTCATTTTCTCGTACTTTTCTCACATTCCTTATATCCTTTCTAACGTTATTCTTAGTATAATAAGTAATTATGTAAGTTTTTTTAATACTTTATTTTCTAAATTTTCTTAATTTATAAGCTTAATTAGTATGGGAAACCGATATTATTACATTTCCAATTCAAAAAAAAAAAATTAAATTAAAAGAATACGAATTCTTGCATTTCTTATACTCTTCCTCACATTTTAAAATAATTTTCACAATTTCTAAGTTCAATTGATATGGACGGGTGATTTTTGGGCTTTTGTGGCTTGAAATCATCCTTCTAAGCATATCTATGTGTCTCTTTTTTTATTTTTATTTTGTCGATGTCTTGTATTACGATTGTTTAGTTTGTTGTCGAACTATTATGATATGGTGTTGAATCGTTTTATTTGTATTAAGGACGTCAGGATAAACTAAGCCCAAGTTTGATCAATAGATAATATCATATTATGGTGGTAAATATATTAAGCCAAAGTTATAAAATTCAAGTCACTATATTATTATATTTGTATAGGCTTTATATCAATTTATTATACTATCAACCTAGATATTGTTTTACCTTTTATGATTTTTATCAATTTATATCTTAGATATATCAATCTATTATAAGTTTGAATTAATAAAATTATTTTTCCTTTCAAAAAAATTGATTTGGAAAACAATATTTTGTTTTTTGGAGTAAAAAAAAAATTAAAATATATTTTGTTTGAGTGTATAAAAACTGTGAGGAAAGGTTCAAAGAATTTGATAATTATATTTTATGCAATTTTTTGTGTTTTATTTTCTTAATTATTTGAGGATAATTTTCATAATTCCTAAGCTTAATTGGTATTTTTTTTTTTTTAAGAAAATCTTAATTAGTATTGGAAAACAAATATTACCATATTTTCTATTGGAAAAAAAATCTAACCATATGCAATTTTTTTTATTTTACATTTTTAAAGGATGATTTGATCATTATTAATGTTAGAGCAACTCCAATGGAAGTTGCCAAAAATGGAGTGCCAAATACCATTTTACAACCTTGAACGGTGTTTTGGCACCCCTGAACATTGTTTTCTTTACAATGGTAGGTGCCATGGGGTGCCATTTAATAATTAAATGTTTTTAATTAAAAAATATAATTAAAACATGGTTATATTTTAACGGGTATATTTTTATATGATGTAATTTAACGAGATATATTTGTATATTAACAATTTTCAATTTCAAATTTCAAATTTCAAATTTCAAATTTTTGTCTGGCCCGAAATTCAAATTTCAAATTTCAATAGTTGAAATTCAAATTTGAAAATTTACTTGACAAACAAAATTTTTAAAATTGTAATTGATGCATAAATATGATAACCAATTCTCATGTTTTTCATCCTTACATCTTACATTCTCTTCCAGTTTTCCAATATCTCCTTTCTCTTGAATCCTTTCATATTTTGATTCATCACAGTGATATGAATCGTTTCCTAATATTTTAGAAGAAGATCCTCAATATTGAAGAAGAAGATAATGATGGTTTTGGATGTGTGTATCTGCAACTAGAAGGTCCGAAGGGTTTAGTCAGGGACGGATAAGAAGGCATCGTGGTTCCGTTCCAGGCCACAGAATGGTTAATCGTGATAGAGTTAAAGGTCGCGAAAGGCTATCGTGGTATTTGCTACCTCTTGTGTATAGTTTTTGAAGAGGAGGTTCGATGATCGTCCTCTTTTTCTTCGATGTAAATGGGGTTGAACAATATGATCCATACTTCATCGAAGCAGATGCCGTTGGAGTTCTCGGTTTGTCATCCCTTCAAAAGATAACAGCTGCTTATAGAATTCTTGCGTACGGAACTGGCTGATTCTGTGGATGAATACATCAGAATTGGAGAAAGCACTGCCATAGAGAGTTTGAGAAGGTTTGTGAAAGCTGTTATTGCAATGTTTGGTGACCATTACTTGAGGGCACCAAACAATATCGATATTGCTCGATTGCTCTGACGGAGAACAAACGTGGCTTTCACGGCATGTTAGGGAGTATTGATTGCGCCATTGGAAGTGGAAAAATTGTCCTCTGGCGTGGCAAGGTATGTACAGTGCTGTTGTCATGAACCCGACAATGTTTAAAGCTGTGGCATCTCGAGATCTTTGGATATGGCATGCATTCTTGGTCTCGCAGTTCTGAATGATATAAATGTTAGATAGGTCCCTTGTTTTTACATTATTAGCAAATGGTCATGCTTTCACTCCAGTCGACTATATAATTAATGGTCATGTATAGAATGTGATATTATCTAGGCGATGGTATTTATCGAAAGCGGTCGACATTTGTAAAAACAATTCCTGTCCTGAGTTTGAAGAAAAAACATTTTGCTAAAGCCTGAGTCGGCCCAAGAAAGATGTAGAGCGGAGCATTTGGGGTACTTCAAACCCAGTTTTGCAATTGTGTGCATGGACCGACACGTTTTGGGATGAAACGCTGCGGATATTGAAGTGCAGCAATGCATAATATGGTCGTGAGAATGAGAGATATTGGTAACAATGACTTTGATGGAAGTGATGCAAATCCGCTGTGAAGTGTCCCTTTGTGCGTATCACCTTTAGAGTGAAGGCTCGTCTGGCTGTTATCGGGTCGGGGGCAGTGTTTACTCATTCTCAATTCAGTTGAGATCTTATCGAGCATTTATGACAACGACATGTGACTAATAGCCTCTATCAATTTCAAGTTGAAGTTGTATTTTCGATTGAATTTACATTTCATGTTGTATTTTAATTCCAATTTCAATTTCACGTTGTATTTTAATTCTCAATTTCAATTTCATGTTGTATTTTAATTTCAATTCTAATTTCATGTTGTATTTTCAATTTCAATTTCAATTTCAAGTTATATTTTCAATTCCAATTGCAACATAATAAATATTGACTACAAATTAAAAAATAATAACAACATAATAAATAACAACTAAAAATTAAAACCGACTTTCGCAACCTCTATCTTGAAGTTATTCCACTATGTTGCGAGAAGGTAGGTCATCTGGAAATTAGTATCGGTTGTGATTTTAAATACCATTTGCATTTGAATTTCTACTTTGTCTTTCTTCAATTTCACTTCATTTACGATGATGCTCTAATGCTATCTCTGGTGAGCATAAATTTTGTCTTGTCACTTTCGACTTTGTCGTTCCGCTTTCCATTCTTTCATTCCGGTGGTGATGATCTGATGATCTTTCAACGAGTTTATCTATTTGTTTTAAGTTGTTTCTTTGAAGTCTTTACGCGATGGCTGTCGAGGTTGGGAGTGGACGAGGTTCGATGTCATCCTAAATATGGAGTTGAATAAGCGAGGATTCAACATGAGTTGATTTAACGGGACTACGATTAAATGAGTTTTGCTCTCTTATAGGCTAGTGGATTACCGGTCATTTCCGCTCCATTTTCAGCCTCGCCAGCAAATACTTTCGTATTGAAATGGTTTTTCAATAATCTTAGCAAACATTTCTTCTGCTTCATCAACCTGAAAAACATATGAAATTATTCAGTTAACAGTTCAAATATCAAATCATGCTAGTGTCTAAATTAAAAGTTTATATCTCACATTATTTTGCTCGGTGTGTCCACTTTGTCGAATCTTTCAATTTGACCTATAAAACCGACAAATTTCTTTGCATTTGCATTTACTCCAGTCAAACGACTTTTAATAGAAGATTGAGAGCTCTTCTTGATTGCACCAGTAGGATTAAGTACGTTTATTTGAGAAATACCGCTTTTGTTGTTCGACCGATAGTACATCTTTGCTCGTATTAAACCCACTTGAGACACAATTAATTTATCTTTCTTCTGAGAGAAGTTCTTTGCCATTTCTGCGATTTTCGAAATCTTGAGCAGCTTAGGTGATTTTATCTTTGGCGGCAATAAGTGGATTACTCTGAATAATTACCACAGACCTATAAAAATCAAGGTGTAGTTCCATTAAACAAATCGGTTAAAGAAGCGAATGCGTATTACAAAGTATCTTATAAAAATAAAATAAAATTACAAATCAATTTAAAATGAGCAATTTTATAAAATGTAAATAAATTTTATCAATTATAAAATTTATAATCGATTTAAAGAATGAGCAATTTATCGATTAAAATTATTAATTTATCAATTTAAATTTAAAATCAATTTGTAATCACCAAAGAATGAAGCGATGTATCGATTAAAAAATTATAATCGATTAAAAAGAATGAAGCGATTTATAAGTATCCCAGATCAAATCTGCCAATTTATAAATTTAAAATCAATTTAAAGAATGAACAATTTATTAATTAAAAAGTATCCGATTTATCGATGTAAATTTTAAAAGTAGTTTATTGATTTAAAAATACGACGTTTGTGAGTTTAAAAAATTATAATCGATTTATAAATAAGAGATTTATAAAATATTATAAATCATTTATCAGATATAAAAACTTATTTCCATAATGAATATGACAATTAAACAATATCAATTTTAAAGAGACATTTCTCTGTAATAACATTATTTCTACTCTTTTATTTATAACTGCCTTCAACATCACTTTTCTGGCAACTAAAGATTTAGGTTTCTATAGGCAATCAGTTGTTGAATTGGAAAGTGGATTGAAAGAAATTAGTTTTTCATAATAAGTTAAAGATTCTATTTTCTTAGTTTTTGTTTTTCATTACCATGTTTTGCAGGGTTTTGAAAATGAGATGTATATATAATGGGTAGAAGCGATTATAAGCATTAGCCATCGGCAGCTGTTTCCTGCCTCAACCTGCCAAGGTGTAAATATGGCGTCATGGCTTCGGATGGCGTTTTCTTTAGAATCAAATCGCCGTTGGAGCCAAGATTTTTATGGTTTGGGTGCCATTTTAGCAGTTATGCGGATGGCACCCCTGATAGCAACTCCTGTTGGAGTTGCTCTTAAGTAATATGGAAAACCAATATTACTATATTTTAAAGTAGAAAAAAAATTAAAATGAAACTAATGAAAAAATAGAAGGTACAAAGAATGTGAGAAGTATAAAAAATAGGAGTAATTGATATGAATAATTCATAGTTTTACTTGTCTTATTTAATTAATCTCATCTATGATTTAACTGAGAATAATCTCAGGTTTTAGGGGATGCTTATCTAATTGGTCCACGACTAGAAACAACTTGCTTAGCAGGTAATTTGATCTTATATGGCATAATAACTTAAAGATTGCAGTACTTAAAAAACATTTGGGAGGGGGTCTGGTTTTTGCTTCTTCTTCTTTCTCTCTAACCAATAGCTGCAAAAAGAAGGGTAGAGTGGTAATGGTGATTGGTGAATGCAGCATTCGTCTTGCTCTAGGGCTTCTTCAAGGTCACAAAAAACCCAAACGATAGAAAAAATAAGAAGAAAACGAAAAATAACGACAATAAACCTAGAAAACCCATAACAAATTTTTAATGGACAAAAATAACCTAGAAACCAAAACCCAGAATACCCCCTTATTTATACATAAACTGCACAATTACTTAAACGAAACCAAACCGATAGATAACCCAAAAAACATAACCCATAAAACCTAGAAATTTCAATACTTAAGAAATAAATCCTAAAAGGTAGAATTTCAAATCAACTCAACAACATTCATCTTGCTTGGCGCTTCTTCAAGGCCCCGATTTGGCGATTTGTGTCTATTTGGAGTAAAAGAAAAAAAAATCAGATACTTTTAGAGCACAAAAAATCCAAATGGCAAAAGAAATATGAAGAAAGAAAACGAAAATATAACGACAATAGCCAGAAACTCAAAACAAATTATCAGTGACAAACATAACGAAATTAAAACCCAGAATACCCTTTTTTTGTACATAAACTGCACACTTAAACGAAATTAAAACGATAGATGACCCAAAAACATAACCCGCAAAACCCAAAATTTTCAAATACATAAAAAAACATCCCAAAAGGATTAAATTTCAAATCAAAACAACAACATTCGTCTTGCTTTGGCACTTCTTCAAGGTCCCGATTTGTGTCTCTGTTTGGAATAAAAGAAAAAAACCATATGCTTTTGGACCATAAAAACCCAAATGTCAAAAGAAATAGGGAGAAGAAAACGAAACAACAACGACAATAAACCCAGAAAACCCAGAACATATTTTCAATGGGCAAACATAACCTAGAAATCAAACCCAGAATACCCCTTATTTATACATAAACTGTACACTTACATAAACGAAACCACGATAGATAACCCAAAAAACATAGCCTAGAAAACCTAGAAATTTCAAATACATAAAAAACATCCCAAAAAGATTAAATTTCAAAATCCATTAAGTCAAAACATAATTTCAGAAGGAAGGTGTCAGTGAGATGGACAAGGCATCAAATCTGTAGATTGAAGATGATCATCAGATACACGTTGGTTTCAGAGAGAAGATGAAGGGATTCAATGCCGAGAGAGGGGTTCGAGCCAAAACGAGCGAAAGTGGAGAAGAGGTGTAGAGAGAATCAACGACTGTGTGTTAGTGAGAGAAGATATGGAAAATGGAAGATGGAAGGTCTACTATAAGACATCCAACATGAGAGAGAAGAAGAGAGATGATGAGCGAGCGTCTGTGTTGAACAGAGAAGAGAGGAGAAGAGGAGATGAAGGGGTTCAATTCCATTCGGCCAAAACCCAATGATGATAGAAGATGGAAGTTGGAGATGGAGGTGCAGGTTAGGGTAAAATGGCTTTTTGATTGAACAGGTGCCACGTCATAACAACTTCTTCATCACGAATTAGCTTGGTGGATTGACCAAAAAAACAGGTGAGATTATTCCTCGTTAAACGGTATGTTTGAATAATTATAGAAGATGGATCGTGAATTAATTCGTATCAATTACCTCAAAAAAATATGAAAAAAACAATTCATTGCTTATTTATCATGTCGAGGATGAAAATATCGGTTTTTTAAGGATATATATCACGTCTTGTTTACAGATATATCGGATATATCGAAGATATATACGATGGACAACCTACATAAATGTAGATAATTAAAAATTATTTAAAATTAAGAATATATTTAGTTGCTTATTAAAATTATTTTAAAAGCATAGTGAATAGTAATATCATTAAATTTGATTTTTTTACAATTTCTTTTCATGTAATTTATATTTGTTTATAAAATTTAAATGATTTTTATTAAAATATATTTAATTAAAAATAAATTATTTTATATGGTTATACAAAATATTTTATTCAATAGTTTTAAAATTTGGAAATTATAATAACAACATAGAATACAATATTCTTTTATATATTTTATATTTATATTTAGCTATTATAAATGATTAAAAATATTCATAAACTTATTAAAAAATATATTCATAAATTAGAAAGACAATATATTAAAATTTTGTAATATATATTACAAGGGCATCCTTAGCCTAGTGGATGGGAGGTTGGAACCCTGCACTTTTGGGCAGGGTTCGAATACCTCAGTAATGAAATTCTGCATTTGTAATACCGGTGGTGAGCGGTAGCCGATTTATGAACAGTAATGAACAGTGACCGATATTTCGGGAAATATCGGAAAAATCGGTAAAAAACCGATATATCGCGTTTCTATGGCCAGGCAATCGGGAAGGGAAATATCGTGAATCGGCGATCGTCGATATCGAGAAATATCGGCCGATATTTCCGATTTTTCAAACCTTGATCATAATGATAATTGCAGGAAAATGATCATCATGGTCTACGTGATTGCCCAGCCAAACCCTAATTATCATGACTATTTATTGGGCTTCACATTGTAGATTTAACATTTTTTAAGTGAATATTTTTGTATTCTCGTCGAGGAAGTATAATCAAATTCAAATGGTAAGTCATTAAGCACTAAAATTATGGGACAAGTTGCCGCATCCCAAATATGGGATGAAGTTTTTGGCATTATATATGAGATCTTTTTAACCTAATAAATATGTTTTAAAATTATGAGGGTTCATTAGGTCAAAAGCGAGTAATATCTATATGATTGAATTAGTCATTCTGAATATTATAAATCGATCTGTCAGCGATGTGGGGTTTGTCGACTTTTAGAATGTTTAAATCTAAAACAGATGATATATACATGATTGAGTTGAATCGTTATAGAGGTGACCTATCATGTACTTCAATTCCATTGAGTTATTTTTAATCGGGCCACTTGTAAAACTAATTCCCTCTAAAGACCAAATTGTGAATAAAGTATTCCCATATTCTTATTTCACTATTTAATTCAAGATTGGATGTATCTGGAAAGCCTCGGAGAGCAAAACATATGCTATGATATTATTAAGATATGGTTATAGGGGTACAATATGAGCTTAATGCTTCAAAGTTTAAAAACCTTGTGAAAGAGTGGTTCTTATTAAATAAACAAGCTATAAAACCTTTCGACTTCAATCAAAACCTCGTAGTTCAAATCTTCCCATGATCGTGACAACTCATTTGGTTTATCTTTATCTTAATCGGATTTGAGTGTTACAATGTCGGGGCTGGCGATACCTAACATCGGCTTCTCGATTGGCTCCCATGGCGTGTTTATGTGGTCGTGCTGCTTTTCAATGGGCCCCAGGAATTTGGAGCGTGTGGGGGTCGCTGGGCTTGACCCGGATTATTTGTAGGCTAGGATGCAAGCGTCTAGATAAGTGCAGGTTGAAGATCAGCAACCTTGTTCGATCTGCGGGCTCCGGACATTAGCACTCTTCTGCAAGAACAAGAAGAAGGGTCGGCGAGGGGCTATGCAGTGGCCGCTCAGATGCCTAAGTCGGTTCTTTACGAGATAAAGAGAGGCGCAGAAGGGCGAATGTGTTGCATCACGGTATCGTCTAGAGTGCGATGCCTTTCACGTTAGGTGGCCATGTATTTATAGTAGATGTTCGACCCGGTTATTACTATAACTAGGATTTGTTTCATTGGATGGGATTTTCTTATCGATATATCCAGTTAGATACAATGGATTTGAAAGTGTTTATTTAAGATAATCTTATTCCTTATTGGGGAATCAATGGTGATGATCTGTTATTGTGCCTTACCTTACGATAAGATTTGGTTGGATCGTGGGATGATATCTGTTGAGTTATTCTATTTTACGTGTGGGCGAAATACTGTTGATTTGCAGGATATGGACCTTAATTAGTAGGGTGATCTTTGGACCTAGCGGGGTGAGCCTTAGTTTTGAAATTTGGTATTGAGGGGGCTGGTATTGTTGCGTTGGGGCGCCACTTCTTTGGGCTTGGTGAGTGGGCTGCGAGGCCCATTTTCAACTTAGCCGGGGTTCTTTGAGATGGAAAACATCATATCCTTTGTTGCCTCTCTTGATGAGTAGATCAAAGATGATTAGATTTTCATGGACATCTCCATCCTTTTGGGACTCAGCGTGGATCTTTTGCGCTGGAACCCGGAGCTTCGTAGCCACGCTGGCGAACAACACTATGGCTTTTCGGTTTTACATGCGTCACGGCCCGGAGTAAGTGGGAAACCAAAACGGTTCACGAAATAACCGCTCAAATAAATGGATCCGCCACGAGGACAACACCAAATATTACACGGGATCCATAGGGACTATCAGGACATCGCCGCGGTTTCAGCTAATATACATACGAGAAGCGCTAGTACTTAATACGGCAGCGGATACGGCCGGCGTTTCATATCTCGAAGGTGGGCCTAAAAATCAAATCGAAAGCGGCCCCAACTCGGCAACATGCCTCGGCGAACGGCGACTCGGCAGCAACCCCTTGCGGAAAGTGCGCGATCTGGAGGATTGCGCGGGAGGAGAGTCATTCAGCTCGGAAGGCCCATCTGCGCGGCATGGGATGTGAAATAGAAGCTAAGCCCATTATCAAACTCAAGCGAGCTGACCACGTCCATCCGCATTTGTTCTCGACTCGGATCACGGAGGGATGCGACACCCCCATGTGACGCCAGTGATTCTTTCCAATTGGCGACTAAAATAGTTCATCGGGTTCTAGTTGATAACGGGAGCTCGGCTGACATTATCTTCGCGTCCGCCTTCGATAAAATGGGCATTGGGAGAGAAAAACTGGAGCCCGTCAACACACATCTGCGGGGATTTTCTGGGGAAAAGGTGTTACCTTTGTGCTCCAATCCAAGCGATTGCTCACCACGGAAGAGGCTCCTTGCCGGGCGACAACAACGGTGATTCTCATTGTGGCGCCCCATGGTATAATATGTTGTTAGAGACCACTCACTCAGCGCCAATAAAAACCATCCCCTCAGCATATCACATGATAATCAAGTTTGACCATACAGAATGGGAGGGATGGTTCGAGGATCAACGGATAGCAGGAGATGCTACTGACCTCCATGAAGCAAGAGTGAAATTAGACTAAGTGAATGGATAGCTTGGCGTCTTGTGAGGTGCCCACCAGGCCAGGAGCCTTCGGAAGAACTGAACCAGTGTAGTGGATGGGCCGAGCATCTGCTTTATGTCGGCTCCGAAGCTAGCGAAGACCTCAAAGCCTCCTTACTCGGTTTTGAGGCGGAATAGAGCGATCTTCCATGGGAGCGGCGGACATGGGAGGAAATTGACCCCTACAATTAATCACCCATAAATTTGAACACCGGCCCATCCTTCAAACAGGTCAAAGCGCGGGAGCCCGTAGGAAAGGCCAAAAAGCCATCAACGAGGAGGGGGGTCGACAAGCTCCTCAGCCCGGGAGGGATCGGGAGGTGGAGTATCACAGTGGTTGGCAAGCGTCGTCTTTCGTCAGAAAGCAAATGGCCAGTGGCGACTACGTATCGACTTCTGCGACATAAACAAAGCATGCCCGAAAGGACGGCTTCCGCTCTTAGGATCGACCTCATCGTGGACGCCACCGCGCGGTGTGCGGAACTTCTCGGTTTTGTAGATTGCCTTTTTAGAGCTACGACGGATCGGTATGGACCAGGACGACCCAGACCTCGTTACGTCACGGCCACGGGGAATATTGTTATCTAGTGATGCCGTTTTGGACAGTAGAGCCACCACGGAGGGTTGGTGTGGATGTTCGAATGAATAGGGCGGCCCAGCAAGGTATACGCCGACATCTTTGGTAAAATCCACCACAACCAGCCTCCACATCACTCATCTCTCTGAGGCGTTCCAAATCCTAAGGAATTCACAAACATAGAAGCTAAATCCGACCCCAGTGTGCCTTCGACGTGTCGTAGAAAAATTCACGGGTTTCATAGTGAACTCATAGGGAATTGAAGCAAATCCAGGACAAGATAAAGGCGGTGCTCGACATCGTCACCTACGGTATAAAGGGAATGCAGTGCGGCTAGGGAGGATTATGGCTTTAAGCTGTTCGTATCGAGTGACGATAAATGCCGGCCCTTTCTTCGAGTTACGAAGAAGCCTTTGATGCGGATACAAAGTGTGAAGAAGCATTCGCCGACTTTGAAAACATGCTGAGTTCCCCTCCCATTCTAGTAAGTCTGTGAGAGGAGCTCCTTACTGCATACTTAGTAGGTGTGGGACTATAACCGGCGCTGTCCTCGTGGGAGATAAGAGCGGGATTCATTTTTATTTCTTATTACGTAGGGCTCACAGAGGAGCGGAGGAGAGGTACCCAAGAATGGAAAAGTTAATTTTGGCTCACAGCCGCCGCCTTTCGGGCTCGACCCCATGTTTCGGGCTCATACCATAGAGTTCCAGCGGAATGCAGGTGAGAGCAAGTGTTGCCGGCAAGAGACCTCCGGAAGGGCGTGGAAGTGGGCCATGGGGCGGCGGAGGTTCGATGTCGAATCTGAGCTAAAGGCGCAATAAAGGGCAGAGTCTTGGCCGATTTAAGTATAGAGTGTACGTCGTGAACCCACCAAAGATGCCCCGAACAAGCAGTGACCTCTCCATGGAAACTCTCGGTAGATGGAACTGACAGCCTTGAGGGAGTGGAGCGGAGATCTTATCCTATTTGGAGGAATACCAGGCATTAGATCACCTTTTTCGGTTGGTTCCATGCCTCCCGACAACGAAGCCGAATATGGGGCCGTCATAGCGGGCTTCAACCTGCTCATTCATTCAGAAGTCTGACCAGGCTAGGGTCTCTGGTGACTCGGTGGTGGTCGAGCTGAAATAGAAGATACCTCTTGAGGCCCAGCGGGATGATCTGTCCCATCAGAAAGGTTTGTGACATTGGGGTCGGTGTTGGTGCAGTCCAAGCATGTCCCCCGGACGGAGAACTCAGTAGGCCTTGGCAAAGCTAGCCTGACCTCACGGAGACCTCAGTGGTCGACACTATCGAATGCACAGGCGGAACCCTCGATCGATCTCTATGGCGAGGAGGTTGCCCAGGTCGGTCCAAACCGACTTGGATGGAGCCCATTTAATTGATATATTTATAGACGGAGGCCTGGGCGGCCAGAAAGGCGGCCAAAGCCAGGCAGTGCCGCGGGTTTACCAATGCAAGGAAGCCTCTTACAGCGAGGATTTTTCACACTTTCCTTAAATGCATTGGGAGAAGACAGAATGCGTCTTTGAAAGAGTACGAGGGGCATATGCGGGGAATCACATCAGACTCGAGGCGTTGCGGAAAGAGTCTTGAGGTAGAGTCTTCTGTGGCCTGCAATACTCAAGATGCAACCGACCTAGTTTTAAATCACGAGAATCTGCCGAGAGCACGCGAGATCTCACGCCTCCGGCGTGGAACCCTTAGCACGTCGATCCACAAGCCCACGGCCTTTTCAACGGTGGGGTTTGGACATCACTAGGACCCGCATTGTGGTAGGGTGATTAAATTCATAATGGTCGGGTGGATTACTTCGCAGTGGGCGGGCTTGGGTGCTAGCCACGGTCACAGCGAGAAGATACGCAATTTGTGTGGCGAGCCATCATATGCGAGGTTTGGGTATCAAGTACAGTATCGAGACAGCGAAAGCAGTTTATGTATAAATTTAGAGATTTATGTCTTGAGGCTCGGAATTAAAAATTGTACTCATCTCCAGTACTTTTATAAATCAGCGAGACAGTGAAGTCACTATCAGAACCCTTAAAGCCGCCACGAAGACAAGTGGAAGACCTTAAAGGAAATTGGGTGAATACCTCCAGTATATGGGCCTAAAAGGGCTGACACAGAAGTCAGCAACTTAGGAAACCCGTTTGCAGCCTTTGGCAGGCCGGTAGCCCCACATGGGGTCGAGATAAAATTCGAGATCGAGGAGTTAGCATCGGTGGAACTGATAGTGAGGCCACCGTCTAAACTTAGAACTCCTAGATGAAAAAGCGCGAAGCAAATCTAAGCGCCGAGAGGATTCTCCGAAGGAAGACGAGGTACTACAATAAAAAAGTCAAACCTAAACTATCTTTAAGATGATTTAGTCTTAAAAACTCTGCAATAGGAAGAACCAGTATAGGCTTGGAGCTATTTGGGAAGGTCTAACACATCATATCTCGAGTCGTCGGGTGGGCAATTATGAGCTCAGAGACGGAGGAAGGAAAAATCTTCTGACATACACATGGAATGCGAGCATCTTAAGTGTTTTTACCAGTAGGCATCGGTTTGTAATATTAAATAGAGCCTTATCGACTCTTATGTAACAAGTTGAGCGTTCGCTGGTTATTTAGTTAGACATCTCAAACAGTTCAGATATATAAGACACAGAGAAAGACATAATGAGAAAATTCATAGCCCTCTTTATTCAATCGGATTACATTGACTGTCAGTGATATCATCGAATTACGATGATATAAAGCGGTTCCACTTTAAAAAAAAAAAAAAAAAAAAGAAGGCAAAGGAGAAAGAATGAAAGAAGGAGAAGGGAAAGAAAAGAAGTGGAAAAGAGGAGAAGAAGAAAAAGAGATGGAAGGAGTTTATGCAAAGAAACAAAAATGTGAGAATGAGATGTGGAAAAAGATGAAAGAAGGAGGAGAAGGAGGAAGGAAGAAGAAGGACGAAATGGAAGGCGGCGAAATGCCTTCGCCCCTCTCGGCGCGTGTCCCTAGCACGAAGCTGGGAATAACATGACTCCCATAAAGGGAGACTAGGGAAAAACACAACTCCACATGTAGGCGAGCGAGAGTAGGTAGAAATCTCGAGAAGGATCCTCGTGAAGGCGAGGCTAGACTCCGGCGATTCATCTCACCTAGATTAGGTTACGCACGAAGAAAGCAAAATATCTAAGTATAAGCCCCCGCAATGACAAAGCCGCCATTTATAAGAGCGAAAGCACTAAAAAGTCACTGAACGTTCCAAATTCTCCATCAATCAGCATTAAAGACATTCGCACCTTTCAAAAGCCGGAGAGTCGAATGGCGCATACGGCCGATTCAAATCAAGCAATTAGCGGCCAGAGAATGTGACTCACTTTGAGCTCATCTACTAATACCGCAGGCCCGCAGCTGCCTCGAGTCGGATCGACTCGGGCTACATCGCACGCTCGGTTGGAGACGCCACCAAGGCCATCGCGCCCGCGAGCCAAACGACTCACTTTGGAAGAGTTCATCTGCACCTTACGGGCCCGCATTTGCCTCGAGTCGGATCGAAACAATACGTCGCCGCTCGGTTGGGCATGCAAGGCCCGCCGGCGCCATGAGCCCGAGTAGCTCACTTTGGCGTGAGTTCATCTACACGAGGCCAGCCTTTCAGAATCGGATCATTTCGAATTTACATGCCGCTCAATTTGGAACGCCACAGAGCCACGGCCTTGAGCGAGCAGCGGCTCACTTTGGCGAGTTCATCTACTGCACGACCCGTTGCCTCGGTGGTCGGCTCGGCCACATCGCCACTTTCGGTGGAGCATACCAAGGCCACGCGCCCTGACCATGACTCACTTTGGCGAGTTCATCTACGCTTTCGGGCCATTACCGCCTTAGTCGGATCGGCTCAAGCTACATCGTCCCTCGGCTGGGCGCCACCAAGGCGCGACGCATGCCAGGCGAAGCGGCTCACTTTGGCCGAGTTCTGGCATCTACTGCCTGAGGAGCCCGCGTTGCCTCGGGAGTCGGATCATTTCGAGTGTAAAAAGCTCCGGGCGGGCGCCCGCGAGGCCACGGCGCGTAAGCCATGGCTCACCTTTGATGAGTTCATCTACTCTGCATGACCTGTGGCGCCTCGAGAGTGGTCATTTCGAGACCACTCGCCCTTTCATTTGGAGCATACCAAGACCCACGGCGCCATGAGCCAAGTAGCTCACTTTGGCGAGGTTCGTCTACTCTGGGCCAGTCCATATTTACCCTAAGGAGCCATCTCGATTCGAACAGCTGCGACGGTGGAGCCCGGTAACTCACTCGGCAGGCCTGTCATTTGTTCCCATGGCGAAATATTCCTAGAAGTCCACATAGGCTCTTCAATGAGTTCACATGGGCGAGCTCTATCAAGCTATTCGCGTGAGCTCTTCACAGAAGTCCCATAGAAACGAACGCGCGATTCGCATTACGGCGAGTTCGCATGGAATGAGCCACGCCTTGATTTGCATTGGCGAGCTCTTCTGAAGTCCACATAAAGCGAAGCTCTTTAGCGATTCCACATGAATGACTACGCCCATTGTTTATTGATAGGCTCTTCCACAGAAGTCCCACGTAGGCGGCTCTTCGTGATTCCTGGGCGAGCTTTGCCCAATTGTTCGCATTGACGATAACACGAAGTCCACATAGGCGAGCTCTTCCGAGTTCACATGGGCGACTCTGCCCAACTGTGCGCATTAAGCGAGCGCTACGAAGTCCACATAGGCGAGCTCTTGTAGTTCACATGGGCGAGCTCTGGCTTATTCGCATTGTGAGCTCTTCTAAAAGTCCACATAGGCGAGCTCTTCCCGGCCCGATTCCACATGGGCGGCTACGCCCCAGCTGTTCGCATTGGCGAGCTCTTCCTAGAAGTCCACATGAGCGAAACACTTGCCCGGCCCGGTTCGCGGTGTGAGTTCACATGGGCCAAGCCACATGACGGTTCGCATTGGCTGAGCTCTTCCTAGAAGTCCACATAGAGCCTTTGCCCGGCCGATTCGCAATTGGCCAATTCATGGGCAGGCCTTATCCAGCTAATGCCGTATAGACGGAACCTTGATCTACATTAACGAGCTGCACGCGAAAATAGGTCTTGCGACTGGGAATCAGCTCGACTCATGCAAATCAGTAAACCGAGTTGATCTACGCCACTGCGACCTAAAAGTCGATTCGGCATGCAAGGCGGTACGAAGCCTCGCGACTTAGTCGGCGAGCTTAGTTGCGCTAACTTCGGACCCTCAATCGGCGAGTACAATTCATGAAGAAAAGAAAAATACTACAGTGAGAGCCTTGACGATAAAAAATGAATATTTATTAAAGGAGAGCTACACATATGTCTCGGGCCCCGAGGCTGACAAAAGGAAGCGGAGTGTATAAAAAGAAAAAAGTCGACATGGGCGGGCGAAATCGTCTGAAACCTAGGCGTCGGCGGGAAAGACAGAGCGACGAAGGGAATGGGCTTCGGCGGAGTATCAGGTTCTTGAAATAATTCGCGAGAAAAAGACTCACCGATCACTTGGGAGATCCGGTTGAAGTCAGTGCAGGTAGGCGTTAACGACCTTTTGCTGAAGCGAGCCACCAGAGGCCGGTGAGCCGGCGGGTCCCTCGAGTACGCTAATAACATCATCCCTCCCAGCGACCGGATATTTCTTTGGTGAGATCCCCGCAGCGCGATCCGCGACGCTCTCCGTTGTTTGCTCCGCCCGGGTATAGCCTCGGAGGCCTCACGACGAGCCGCGTCTAGCAGCGCCCTGGCTTCGGAGGCCTCGCCACGAGCCACGATTAGCTACGCTACTTTATCACACAGATCGCCATTGGCCGCACGCAGCTCCTCTTGAGACTCCCACAGTTCGCCCCGGGATGTGACGAGCTCCTCCCTAACCGTCTGAAGCTCGTATTGGGAGGACTGCAGCCCATCTCGGGTCTGATGGATCACTCTGACCAGCTTTGGGCTTGCCGGACCTTTTGAAGCTCGCCTCAGCCCGTAGTCAAGCTACGCCCGAACCCATCCCTCTACACTTTCCGCCAGGGCACGAAGCTTGCAGCGGTATGCTTTAGATCATATTTAGTCTCTCCCACCTCTTCGGAGTCATACATTTGCGCGTTCTTGCGGCTTAGCCGGCTCGAAAGAAAGGCCTCCTTCGCCTTATCATCAAGGCGTTTACATGCTTTTCGTTTAATTTGGCCTGCTCCGGCGAGACCCGCTAAATGATGGCTCTCTGCGCATCAAACGCCAAGTCAGCATCAACAGGGGTCAACACAGCGAACCTATCAGAGATCTGGGAGGACTTGAGGCAGCCCCTTGAAGGGATGAGACGGAACCTCGTCAGACGCTTTCGGCCTCGAGAATTCGAGTCCTAGGACGGACCCGAGCTCCTTTTCTTAGCCCAGTTGATGTGAAGCGAGTCCTCATCTTCGCCAACCCTTTGATTCAGTTTCTTCTCTAGCCCTTCCACCCTTCGAGGAGGTGGCCTAGCACTCTCTCGTAGTTCAGACGGTAATAGGCATAACCATGGCAGTGCTCGTGACTCCATCAAGAAGATTTTTACCTCTGACGGGCTTAGAAGGGGGTGAGAAGAACTCGTGACCACGGGAGCCTCGGCGCGACGGCTGCGCCAGCTCGTTCGAGCAAATAAAGTCGGAGGCATACGATTTTGAGCGCTTGGCCAGAAATCGTAGGTCTTTCTCAGTGAAACTTGATTTTTCGTTCGCACTCAGGGGCTTAGAGACGGTGCCCCCAGCCGGACCAAAATCTCTCCTCACAGTAAAGTAGGCTGCGGTAAGCCTAATGGGAGGGCTTGGTGGAAGGAGGCAAGGGCCTCGGAAGGCGATGAAACGTCGCGAGACCTCGATTCGACGGGCGGGAATGTCCGATTTTATCGGCTCCGCCAGGACGAGCGGGACATTCGGAGTCAGCACGGGGCTTTCTGACATTATCTTGACACTAAGGTCGAGTCGAGCCACGGGAAACATGAGAATAATGCAAAGTCGAAATATTCAACAACCCTCCTACCCGGTTACATAAAAAGCAGGCAAACACTCACGAAGATTGCTCGGAGGTGGTCGAGCCATAGGTACCCTAGAGTATCAACATCCTTGTCGGAAGGATCATATTCCCAGTTGCGACCAACAAAGAAATAGCGCCCCTTCCACGACCTATGGGAAGAAGGAAGATCGGTGTCTAGCAGAGGAGAAACCGAGCTTGGAGAAATAAAGGAAGCCCTTAGTGATCTCCTTTGGGCTAAAAGATAGGGCGAGGCTACACTAGGGATGTAGAGCCCCTGATAAAGGCCAATAGGCCACCCAAAATCCCAAACCATTGGGAGGCGGTTGGGAAGGACGGACCATTGAAATGTTGCGGGAACCCCTTTAAGAAGGGGCACGGTGAAAAGCGAAGACCATTATCAAAGGCGACCTCGAAAAACATACCATCGAACACGGAAGCTCGTAAAGATTAGGCATTACGGGATTCAGCCACGGGACCTTGGGAGTGAATGATTAATGGTGACCTTCATCTGAATGTGACGCGCTGGGTCCCACGGGTGCGTATATTTGGACCATTAGTTAAAATGTCTGTTGAATGTTTGGTGGTTTTATTCCTACTTTGTCCTTATCGAGGAAGGCGCGGGTAGTTTAGGTTCTAACCAAACGATAATTAACTGGAGCATCGGCAGTCAGAGCGAGCAACAATGAAGGTGAGCATGATAAGTGAAGGCGACAGGACCCATAAGGCGAAGCGGTGGGTAAAAAGCTGGGGAATCCGCTAGTCGATGCCAGCACAACGCCTCGTCGTATAATCAGAAGGAAAGCCGGGGTGGGCGCGGTGGTCGGGACCAGACGGAAGAAGCTACCGTGGGAAAAGGCTGCACGGGGTGGGGCGGAGGGGGCTGGGGCAGAATAAAGTATAGATCAAGCGGGGAGGAGGGTTGGGCTGAGAGAGCCTGAGGGACAGAGGAGGTCGCGAAGAAGCGAAGAAACTAGAAGGGTAGGAAACGGCGAAAACCCGAGAGTCATCATTATCACTAAGACATATGGCGGCGACTAAGCTGCCCTAACCCCAACCTCAAGCAGGGACAAACAAAATTGCATCGTGCAAGAAGCGATACAGCCCTTGCCCACGTACACCGTACCCAAGGGTTGGGGGGCAACTGATAGGGTTTGAAAAATGGGCTCGCGGGGCCCACTTCACCCAGCCAAAGAAGTGGCGCGCCAGTAGCAATCTACCTAAGGCCCCTCGGTACCAGCCCAAAACGAAGGCCCGATCCGCTAGGTCCAAAGGACGATCTTGGATGAATTAGAAGGTCCATATCTTGCAAATCAAATCGTATTTCGCCCACACAGAAAATAGAATAACCCCTAACAAGATATCATCTTGCCGATCCAACCAAATCTTATCAGTAAGGGAAAGAAAATAATAACATATCATCACCAGTTGGATCTCCCCCCAATAAGGAAGGAAGATTATCCCAAATAAACAGCACTTTCTAAATCCATTACTGGCTCCGATATTGATAAAAATCTGCTCAATGGGAACAAATCCTAATTCATTTGCGGTGAACATCTCTTATAAATACACTTAGCCACCAGCGGTGAAAGGCACGCACTCTTAGACGCATACTCGTATGCAACACATTCGCCCTCTAAGCAGTCTCTTTTTTCTCATAAAGAAGCGGCTTAGGCATCAAGCGACCGCGGGCACGCGACCTCGCGGGCCCCTTCTTGCTGTTCTTTGCGAGAAGGTGCTACGTCCGGGAACTGCGGATAAGCGGTCTTTGCGATCTGGCCTTGACCCGAACCCGATCTAGGCATGCCGCATCCTAGCCCTAAACAATCAGGGTCCCGGCCCGGCCAACCCCACGCTCCGGCCAGTTAGGTTGAAAAAGGCGTCATCATAGTCCATTGGAACCCAACCTCGATATCTGGAATTTATGTTGTGTTTCCACTGCAAAATCTAACCATTTCTTTGTGTCTCCCTTCATCCCTCTGCCCAGTAGCCCCTTTACCTTTCTCCCTGTTTTTCAAATTCCTGTTAGTCATACTTGCTTGAGTTTTATTAGAGTTTTAATTTCCTTGACTCAAATTTTTTTACCTACAACCAAAGGAGAGGATAGCAACTCAAGCGGTTTACTTCCTCCACCAAGCATAACTAACTTCCCTTCAAATTTCAACAACATAATCAATGGAACAAGAGGGTGAAAGGCAGAGACTGTGTCAATGATGCCATCCATGGTTCCCATGGCAGCCTGCACAAATTAAATAACATTTTATATCAACAAATCTATCACAAACAAGAGATTATTGGGATACTTTGCTATATATGGATTTATTTAGCTGTAATCTCCTTAGAATATCTCTTTACCATGCGATAAGAATTTTCAAATCATTTGATGTTTTAATATATCTTAGCAACTCTTCGCTTTTTGGGTCGAATGTTACACCTAATATTTGTTACGTAACTCAAAATATTAAATGCGTAAACAAATGGATAAACATGCATCTAACACATTGCGACATGTATTCCCAAATCTAACACATCATCAAATTATGTTATGTGTAGGTGACATGTTAATGACATTAGACGCTCGTTTGTTCATCTATTCACTCTGTTGATGGTCGGGGTATATTTGAGTTACAAAACAAATATTATGACAATATTGGACCCAAAAAAAGGTTAAGGACCAAATTAGACATATGATCAAACGTCGCGACATTTATGTCTATATACCCTTGTATCACAGAATATTTTTAAATGCTATATTTAGGTCTAGATGTAATCTCCTTAGAACATTTTTGTATCCCCTAGAATATTTACCTGCATCTTATCTGAGTCGCTGCTGACTAGAAAGCAGTCAGCACCAAGGTGTTCTAATGCTTCCTTCTCCTTGCTAGGGGAAGTACTGATCACTGTGACCTTAAGCCCAAATGCCTTAGCAAATTTGACAGCTAAATGTCCTAGCCCACCTAGCAGGCCGACCACCTGCGACATTGCAAATCATATTTGTTGTGGCCATAATGTTGGAAGGGCTGTAGACAGTGATGCCAGCACATAGGAGAGAACAGCAGCATCAAGAGGAAAGGTTATCAGGGATGCGAACCACATAACAACTCCTCAGCAACCATGACATCGGAGAAGCCGCCATAAGTGGTGGTTCCGTCATAGTAAGGGCTGGCGTAGGTTAATACCAGTGTGGGGCAGTAATTCTCGAGAGACCTATCGCAAACATCACAAGAGTGGCAAGCTCCGATGAGACACCCAACACCAACTCTGTCTCCCACCTTAAACTTTTCGACCTTACTCCCCCACCTCTGTCACTATGCCCGTGATCTCATGTCTGCATTGATCACCATTCGGTTTTATTAGATGTGTGCTTCATGAATCATGACCATTTATTAGGTTGTGTTTCATGATATGAATATATTTAACATGCCAACGGGATTTTGGTGAAACCCAAATCTGTGCTGTAAAATCAATTGAAAGCCAATTGCACTTCTTCATATCAATGGCTGATTCCTTCTGCTTCGACAAAGTTTACTCCTTTATTTTGGGTTTTAAACACTATGAAGCACAAAAGGAGAATTAGTTTCTTGGGAAGTAGTAAAGGGGTTGGGACCGTCGAATCACCGGAAATACCAGAGTTTTAAGTTAGTTTCCAGTGAGATATTTAAGGTCAAGCAGTATGCCCAAGACTAAATTAATTTTTCCAAAAACTAGTATTTCGCGTATTTGTTTGACGCAATTGTATGTATATATCGTTACAAATAAGGACAATAAGCATAGAACTATTTTTTTGTATAAATTATTTTGACAAAATCCGACGAGACAATAAAAATAAAATAAAATTGAAATGAAGGTTATACTCGGAAATAAAGTTTGGGACCGGCGAGTCACCGGAAATATCAGAGTTTCCCTACCAAGTTATTTCAGTGAAATATTAAGGTCAGACAAAGAATGCACTCTCAGACTAAATTAATTTTCCAAAAAAGCTTAGTCTTTGCATATTTGTTTGACCCAATTGTATGTATATATCGTTACAAATAAGGACAATAAGCGTAGAACTATTTTTTTATATTAATTATTTTGACACAATACGACGAGACAATAAAAATAAAATAAAATTGAAATGAAGGTTATACCCGGGAACAACAGGGTATGTGCAGTAGCCCCAGTCATTCCTGGTCATGTGTAGATCGGTGTGACATACCCCACAATACAACACCTTCAGCCTTACGTCTTTTTCTGCTGTTGCCCTACAAAACATCCGTTTTTCCCTCGTCATCAATATTTGAAAGGAAAAGCGATAACAGTTCAAAATGGGCAAAATCAAAATTTATTCATAAAATTGATTTATTTCTTCAAACTACAAAAGAAAAAAAATATATAAAACTACATTCTTCACTAAAATGTTCCTAAAAATATATATAGTAATAATATGGAACGAATGCTCATTAAAATGTAATTATCATGGGAGGATTTATCTTTACATTTTTATAGGTATTTTTATTTGAAATTGTGACATTGATTAAGATTACTTTTGCAAAAAGTCAGTCTTGCAAATATTTATGAAAATCGTTCTCTTACTCCAATTTTTCAAAGAAAGACCCATGCCCAAACATCATCTATGAAAATTAAATGCCCGTGAAAACAGCTAATCAAACGAGGGAAGAAGAAAACAAGGTGGAAGATGGGGAAAACCTTCTGGAGAATTTGAAGGGAGAGAGGACTCCAGATGTGTCGTTGGCTGCCCATCGAAGGACTTGATGGGATGCTGGTGCTCGTGATCGGCGGATTTTGCCATTTGCTTTTGTTTTCTTGGATGATCAGCTGAAGCACGATGGTGGAGAAGATGAAAGCAAAAATGGGCACTGAGTTGTGTTCCATGGCAGTGAGGGGGTTGATCAATTTATAAGGTACCAGCCCGGCCTTCTCAATCTGGGTTGAAATTTTTGTTCGTTAGAAAGTTATTGTCTACGTCATATATGTCAGACAATTCTTAATCAAATTTCTCATTGGTATTTGGTACCCCCACCGATTCTAATCCATAAAAGGTGGACAATTCTGGGGTGCCCCGCGTGCCACGGACCAAAGCATTTCTCTCCAAAGTCCAAAGCATTACTCTTCCTTATATATAATAATATGCCCAGCCGCCTCAAATAACAAATTTGCTCCATTCACAACAATCTGAACCCAATTTACCTTAGGGAAAAAACTATGTTATGGTCGTCTCTCATGACATTTTATTTGATAAAGAGTTGGGCACCAATTCAGTAAACCTCGGGAACAAGGTCATACCTAAAACGTAAGATAGTACATAATGTTACTATGATCGTTCCTAAACCCTTTATCAATTATTTTTATATAAAGGGACTAAGCCTAAGTTTCAGCTTTTTTTAAACCTAATTTTTCAAATAAAATATCATGGAACCTATAACTTAGTTTTTCCTTTACCTTATATCGTAAGATTAGAATAATTTGATTTTAACTCGATTTAGGGTTAGTTTGATACAATTTCTTATAAAAGCCCTTCTAGTTAAAAGGTCTTTTCTAGCATAGCTTCTATATGAGAAAAGTTATTTTACTAGTGATTTTTTATAACACATAGGTATAAAAATGCTTTTATATTATTAAAATTACCAAAAAAGATATCTAATTTAATTACAAAATATATAAATTTATATTAATAAAACCTAAAATAATTATTTTTATGATTACAAAAATTTAAAAATATTTACCAAAAAATTTGAATTTAATGAATAAACATACATAAATATTTGAATTGATAAAATAAAATACAATAATTATTTTTATGATTATAAACATTTTTTAAAATGTTTACAAAAAATATTTGAATTAATAAATGAATATATATATATATATATATATAAGCATTTATATTAATAAAAACCTAAAATAATTATTTGTATGATTATAAAAAATATTTACAAAAAGATTTGAATTAATGAATAAACATATTTAAAAATTTGTATTAATAAAAGCTTAAAATAATTATTTTTATGATTGTAGAAAATTTTTAAAAAATATTTGGAATTGACCGAAAATTTTAAAAATATATGTATTATTCATATTTTAAAATAAAAATAAATAGATATTTAAAAAAAATACTTCCCAAGTGCTTCTCAAAAAAACACTTTAATGTTTCAAAAACGTTTTTTAAAATATTACCAAAGCTTCTTTTTTTTATCATAAAAACACTTAAACGTGTTTTTATGCCTAAAAACACTTTTAAAAAGCATTGTCAAACTACCCCTTAAGTCTAGTTTGACATTGTTTCTTCTTAATAACCTTTCACAGTCAACGTTTTCCACGATTGTGTTTTTATTATAGACATTTTTATAAGAATCCAAATTTCTGATTCTATAAGTGTATTTTTTGTAACATGTGACATAAATATAAAAATGTTTTTATATCACTAAAATTACCAAAAATGACATTTAATATTTAACTTTAAAAATAGGATATCATAATAAATCAAAATTTTATAACAAAATATATAAATACAAATAAAAATTTATATTAATAAGGCCCAGTTAAAAACTATTTTATGATTATAAAATTTTTAAATAAATTTGAATAAAATATATAAATAAGTATTAATAAATACCTAAAATAATTATTTTTACCATTATAAAAATGTTTTAAAATATTTACAAAACTATTTGAATTGAATCAACATACATAAACATTTGTATTAATAACTATTTAATGCCAACGTAACACATAAAAAAGCAAAAAGAAAAAAAGAATGGAAAGTACCTTGGAGTTGAGAAAAGGGCAGGAATTCTTTTGGCATGATTGAGATAGTGATTCTTGAAACTTGGAGGAAGAGGCTAGTGAAAAGAAAAGAAACTATTAGAAAAATAAATAAATGCAAGGAAAAATAGTTAGATATTTTAAGAAAAGGAAAAAAGAATGGAAAGTACCTTGGAGTTGAGAAAGAACGAAATTCTTTTAACATGGTTGAATAGTGATTCTTGAAACTTGGAGGAAGAGGCTAGTGAAAAGAAAAGAAACTATTAGAAAAATAAATAAATGCAAGGAAAAATAGTTAGATATTTTAAGAAATATAATCATATTTTTAAAAGGAAAGTAATTGGTATTATAGGAATATTAAAAAAATTTGAAATGTTTTTTTTAAAATAAACACTTCAAGTGCTTTTCAAAAATTCTACCAAACACCTTTTTTCTCAAAAAAAAAAAAAAAAAACATTTCTATGCTTAAAAACACTTTTAAAGCACTGCTTTTATAATATACAAGATTCCAAACAAAAACCATTTAAAAAAAATAATAATCAAACTATAGTTATATTGTATACTTTTAAGTACCATATTACTATTTTATTAGTGGAGATTAGAAAGGCACAAAGATTATTTAGTTCATTTATACCAAGAAATGGATGAAGTTGTATATTTCTTGAAGGTCAAATTGTAATTGATTAGATCTTTGAATGATAAGTTATCTGTTTGTTTTTAGGAGAATGAGAATAGAGTTATTCTTCCGCTTACCAACTGACCGGGATTCTGGAACGCTGGAAAACATTTTTCTTTTTGTTTGAACAAATTGGCCATGATAAGGAATAAGGAATTTGGATTCATATTTGATAGGGTTCAAAAAATAAGGCTCTGAGCCCCTTTGCAGGCCAAAGAAAAGAGGTCAGTGAAACAACATTGAGGCCATCCAAATGAACGGAAGCATGCGTTTAGGCATTTAGGCACTTTACTTGTGTTTAAAGCCTTTAGTGCCGACTAGAATAAAAATTTTTGTAGGTGTTAAAGACCAATTATGGGAAGTCTCCCACAGTGAGAAAATAGAATGTAATTATAATAATATATTATTCCGCAAGATCAGCATCAAATCGGATCCCCTAATAAGGAAGGAAGATAATCGCAAATGGCTATTTCTTTCACATATCCATTGCAAATCGGAGTATGATAATAGCTTAATAAATACCCCATCAATGGAACAGTCTCTGTCTGCCATCTAACTAGTTGAACATACTTATAAATCAGTAGCCCGTCGATTGAAGTGCAGCATGCTCATACGCAAAACATACACCAATACTAAGCGGTCTTAGCGATCCTCTTTTATCTCGAAAGAAAGCGACTTGAGGCATCGGCTGCGCGCATGGTAGCCGCCGCCGGCCCGCCATTCTTGTTTTTGCGGAGAGTGATATCTTCAAACAAGTCGCAAGCAGCCTTTATGCGATCTACTTCAACGACGATCCGGCATCCCATTACTTCAGCCACATTATGTAGTGACCGCGAAGCCTTACCGCTCGGCCAGTTTCGGTTGAAAAAGGCATCATCGGTTGGCGCGTGCGTAGAGGCAGCCGGTTCCTTTATAAATATAGCGATTTCCGATTCGCGATGGTATCAACCACGGAACCTGGCGGGAAGCTGACACTAATCCTCCAAGGATGCAAGATCCGCAGAACAGCATGAGCAGTGAGCCTCGGCGTGTTAAAATAATCTGATGACGGACGGTGGAAGCCTCCTACCTCACACCAATCAACGTCTGGCAGAAGAGTTAAAACAACTCACCAGACGGTCCAAGCTGACCCTAGGAGCGACAAACTCCCGGGAAGGTCGCAGCCAATCCCCATGAAGGACGGCTGGCTCCCGGTACTCCCCCAAGGGCTGAGTAGACGAGAATCAGTAGGGCCGGGGCACGGACCACATCTAGCCCCTGGGGGGGAAGGCAAGCAGCCCTTGGAGAGCCACGTTGGGACGGAGAGTGCGCCATCCTCGACCCGGGAGCGGGAACAATCATGGGAGCAGAGGTTCAAGAACCTCCAGCAGAGCTCGGCCGTGTGAAGGAGGTGGTGAAAGGACGTGCTCCTGACATTATGGACACCTTGGTACAACAAATTGAGTCACCACATACAACAGGGTACTCCACTTCCCCCTTCATTAAGTTAAAATACACGAATTGGAAGCGTTAAATGATCTTAGAATCCCGTGAATCATCTCCACACTTACAATCAAGTACCCAATTTTGCATGGGTATCGAATCGGTCACGATCTGAGAAGCTTTCGATATCATAGAAGGCTGACCTTGGCATGGTTGATAGACTCCGTATCATCAATCTCCTCATTCAGGGAGTTATCCATTGCATTCGTCTCTCACTTCATTGGGGCTAGGACGTACAGAAAGCCAAGTTATCATCTGCTGACCATCTGGCTGGGCTGTAGCTTTGAGGTCTTATGTCCGGCGATTGATGAATATGCAAAGGTGATATACTAACGAAGTGAATCTTAGTTCATGGGTGGCTTAGATCGGTCAGGCTTAATGTTTTGCTCCTCCCAAAATCCCCAAACAAGCATGGCGAGAGGTGCTCCTTAAGCAGAGAAATATATTAACGGTGAAAAGGCCTCATATCGAAAGGCTCTCTTCCATTCACAAAGAAAAGAGCGAGTAGGACAAACTACAGGCCAAGCTGAGAGACCAGCGACCGGAAGGATCTCCAAAGAAAATGGAGAATGATCTCCAAAAGTAGGGAACCTCGGAGATCGTGCGGGTCTATCAATCAGAAAGGCAGCGGCGTTACTCGCCTCAACGTTTCCCATATGACCTCGGTGTCACGGGTTCACGCATGAAGTAAGCTTGAGCAATTCACGAGGTGGCCAACCAAATGAAGTCGAGACATAACAAGAGACAACTCCAAGTATTGCGAGTTCCATAGGGACTACGGACACCGCATGGACGACTGCATACAGCTCAAGAGAGAAATAGAGTACTTGATACGGTGCGGATGCCTCGCTTTATCCCCGAGAGTCGAGATCAGGAATCAAGCTGAGTAGTTGTGCGACTACCGCTTCGGTAGAGCGGCGGCTGGCCTGTAATCCTAGGTGAAATCCGGGTAATCTCGGGGAGGATTCTCGGGAGGAGAATCGGCTATTTCGAAGGCCCATCGACATTAGATCGCGAATGGCGGAAATTCAAGCGATGTCTAAAGCTACGTGACGACACATCCGTCCCACGTTCTCGACTCATATCTAGAGGGATGCCAGCACCCTCACGGCGACCCGGTAGTTCGGCGCGGTTGGCCAACAAAGCAGTTCATACGGTGCTAATCGACAACGGGAGTTCGTGGAAGTATCATCTTCGGCGTTAGCCTTTGATAAAATGGGCATGGAGGGAAAAACAGAACCCGTCAGCACACCTGGGTTCTCAGGAAGTATTACCTCTAGATGATACAGTGTGGTACTCACATTGGAGATCCCATGCCAGCGGCGACTACGGAAGATTCCTCATCGTAGGCGCGATGCGCTTATAACATGTTCTTTGGCGGACCTTCTCTCAATCTGATAAAAGTAAATCCCTTCAGTATCGCAGTGAGTGGGGTCCTACCGTAGCGGAATTTAGGGATGGTTCGAGAGACAGTGGCTGGGAATGTTACCGGCATCCATGAAACAAAAGCGGTCGACAACATATACGTGGAGCGAGCTTCGACATGCGTGACAGGTACGCTCACTCGACTGAGCCCTCAGAAAAGCCCCGGAACCGGTGTTGGATAGCGACCACAGCAGACATCTCTTTATATCGGCTCTAAACTAGCGGAAGACCTCAAAACCACCTTATCCATTTTAAGACAAAGCAGACGTCTTAGCATGGGCGGGACATGGGAGAGTCCTACGGTAATCACCCATAAGGTTGAGATCAGCTTAGTCGCTGGCGATCAAGCGAGGCTTGGCGGAAGAGCGAAAAGCCATCAGAAGAGTCTTAAACTCTACGAGGCGGGAGTGATCGGGAAGTAGAATACCTTTGAATGGCTGACGATGTAGTACTTTCGTCAAAGGCAAGCGGAAATGGCGACTCTGCATCGGCTTCATGACATCAATAAGTGTGCCCAAAAGGAATGGTTTCCCTCTGTTTGCTGGTCGACCTCATACGTAGATGCCACATGAACCATAAACTCCTAGTTTATGGATGCCTTCTCCGGCTACAACCAGATCAGTATGGACCCAGGTGACCAAGAAAAGACGTCGTTCGTCACAGCGCAGGGAACCTATTGCTATCGTGTGATGTCGTTCGAGCTCAAAAACAAGAGCTATATAGAGGTTAATTGTCGGATGTTTGAAGGAACGATTAGGCACAACTATGGAAGTGTACATAGATGACATCTTGGTAAAAAATCCGCGGGCTCCACACTGTATACATCAGCGTTCGGATCTTGAGAAACTCTGACATGAAGCTGAATCGGCTAAGTGTGCCTTGAATTATCGACGAAATTCACAGGTTTCATAGTTATTAGGAATTGGTAAATCGAGGACAAGATAAGGCATGCTAAACATGCCTTATGTAAGCATAAAGGGGTTCAACGCTTGAAGGGAAGGATTGCTTGCCTTAAGCCAGGTCGTATCGAGGCGAAGTGATAAATGCGGCCTTTCTTCGAGTCCCGAAGAGGCCTTTCAATGGGATGCAAAGTGCGGAAGCATTTAGGCCTTGAAGCATATTTAAGCTCCCCCATTCTAGTAAGTCCCTATTGAGGGAGCTCCTCACCCACATGCACAGTCGTATCGGGGACTTCTCAGCCGGTGTTGTCCTCGTCGAGTAAGGAATGAATCCTGACACCGGTTCTTATTGCGGCAGGCTTTGAGAGGAGCGGAGGAGAGATACCCAAGGATGGAGAAACTAATTCTAGCCTTGAGAAAGTAACCGCAGCCGAAACTCAGCCCATGCTTTAAGCTCACACCATAGAAGTCACAGTGAATGCGATGAGACAAGTGTTACATAAACCGAAGAAGTCTCAGGAGGGTTGATGAAGTGGGCACAGATTTGAGTGAGTTTCGACATTAGATACAAACCAAAAGCGAAGTGATGAGGGCGGGTCCAGCCGACTTCATCATGGAGTTCTGCATTTGTTTATGCTGAGCGCTGGCGACGAATGTCACACATTTGGAAACTCTTTGTAGATGAAGCTTCGAACGCACAAGGAAGCGGAGCAGGTCTAATCTTGACCTCTCGGAAAAATAGACATAGATGCCTTTTCAGATTCGGTTCCAAGCCTGCAACAGCAAGGCCGAATATGAGGCCGTCGCCATGACCTCAACCTCGCTCATTCTTGGAAGTTGACCGGCTAAAAGTCTCACAGCGACTCCCGGTGGTAGTAAGACAAATAAGACACCTCTGAAGCTAAAAGTGGAAGGATGATCCTATATCTCCAAAAGGTCTGAGATTTATTAAAAAGAATTCGTGCGGGGTTCGAGTCAGGACATGTCCCCGGAGCGGGGTGAACTCCCGGTAGACGCCTTGGCAGTGCGGCTTGACCTTACGGGAGGTGCCGGCCGGTGAGCTTTGTCGAATACAGCGAGCCCTCTATCGTCTACTGCGTGGAGGTTGCCCGGGTCGGTCAGGCGAGTTGGATGGACCCCATTTGGGACTAATAATAGACGGGACGTCTGCGACCGAAGGAAGCGGCTAAAATAGGGCAGTGCCTTAAGTTCCCTTTAATCATGAGGCTTTGTCTGAGCGGGTTTCTTCACACAATCCTCGAGTGTATGGCCAGGAAAAACATTGAATGCGTGCTAAAGGGAGGTTTCCACGGTATATACGGAAATCCACATGAGCTCGAGCCTTGGGGTCTTGAGACAAGGATACTGCGGCCTCTGATACTTTCGAATCTGGCTAGATCTGGTCAAGGGGCTGGAATGCGGGGGAGCACGCGAGATCTCACGCCTCCCATCAGAACCCTTGACGTCAATCACAAGCCCCTGGCCCTTCCAACAGTGGGGTTTGGACATACTGGGACCTCTGCCCCTTGGGAAGGGCCAATGTAAGTTCATCATCGTGTGATGGGTGCTTCACCAAATGGGCGGGGCGGAGCCCTCTAGCCACGATCACGGGAACAAAGATCTGCGATTTTTATGTGGCGAGGCTATCATATGCGGGTTTGGTATCCCAAGGCCACAGATCGGACAACGAGGAAAACAATTCGACAAGCATAAATTCGAGATTTCGTACCCAGCTCGAGTGGGGTACTACTCGTCCCGGCACATCAGTAGTCCCAGCAGTTGAGTAAAGTCTCACTCCAGACCCTTAAGACGCTTTGAAGACTAAGTGGAGAGATCTTAAAGGAAAGTGGAGGTCTTATGGACTTAAGGACAACAGTCGGACTGCAGAAACCCCGTTCACCCCTAGCCCGGCGCAGGCTGGTAGCCCCCATCGAGGTCGGTTAAAATCCCCAAGGATCGAATTAACGACGGTAGAGCACAATGACGAGGGCTCTCGGGTCCTAAGAATTTGGATCTCTTAGATGAAAACACGAGCTTAAGTTCACGTCTGGAAGAATACCAAGAAGGCTTGACAAGGTACTACAACCTTGAAATCAAACCCGCAGGCTATATGCGGGTGATTTGGTCTTGAAAAATTTCATGACAGGAAGAATCCGGCCCATGGAAGTGGACCCCATTTGGGAGGCCTACATCATATCAGTCGTCGAGACCCGGGCAATTCTGAGCTCCAAGCGGATGGGGAAAATTTCTGGCATGCAGGTCTGGAGCATCTTAAACGTTTTTATCAGTAGACCTTGGTTTGTAATCTTAAATGGAGATTTATCAATTTTCAGTTAAAGATTCGACCATTTACTGGTTATTCTGTTAAGACATCACAAGCAACTCAGACATATAATGCTCAGAAAAATTACATGCAATAGAATGAGAAAGCTCATAGACATAAAAGGAAAAGTCTCTCTTTATTTCAATCATATTACATTTAGCTACAATCAGTAGTGTCATCGATTACATCTTGAAAGCACTCAGTACAAGCAGTTCCCTCAAAAAAAAAAAAAAAAAAAAGGCCAGAAAGGTGGAAAAGAGGAGAAGAGGAAAAAAAGGGATGGAAGGAGTTTGTACGGAAGAAACAAAAAGGGAGAATGAGAGTGGAAGAAAGATGAAAAAAGAAGGAGAAGGAGAAAGGAGAAAGGAAGAGAAGAATGAAAATGGAAGCGCAAGAAATGCGCCAGCCCTCTCGAGTGCATTCGAACTGAGAAGCTAGGGAATAACATGACTCCATAAGGGGAGACTGGGGAAAAACACAACTCCACGAGGCATAAGTCGCAGGCCCGAACTAGGAGATCTTAGGTGGATCTGGCAAGTGACCCGGACTCCGGCCTTCATCTCATGATTTGATTCACGCACAGAAAAGCGAGAATATACAAAGTATAAACTCCATAGCAATGTTTGCCATTTATAGAAGGCGGCACGAGTACGAGCGTTCCAAATTCTCCATAAATCGGCGGTAAAGGCGTTCGCACCTTTCGAAAGAAAATTAGAGTGAATGGCCGCACGCGGCGAGATCATTTGGCGGATTCGTCGCATACTTGAGGTCGGTCGAAGTTCGTCACCTGCACTTGCGGTCACGCTACATGAGAATTCGAGATCAGCTCGGGCTACATCGCCACTTTCGGCCACGGCGCCGGGCCAATGGCTTCCTTTGGCGAGGACCGTTTCCTGCACGCAGTCCGCATTGCACGAGGAGTCGCATGTCGGCTCGAGCTACGTCGCCGCCGCCATGGCGCCCGGAGCTGCGGCTCACTTTGGCGAGTTCGTCTACTGCGCGCAGTCGCTACGAGGAGTCGAGATCATTTCGGGCTACATCGCCGCTCGGCCACAGCGGAGCGAGCTCACTTTGGCCAGGTTCGTCTGCACGCGCAGTCACGCTACACGAGGAGTGGATTCTTTCAGTACATCGACCTTTCGGCCCTGGCCGCGGGCCAGTACGGCTCACTTTGGCGGTTCGATACACTGCGCACGAGTCACGCTACGAGGAGTCGGACCCGGCTCGGCTACATCGCCCTTTCGGCCACGCTCGCGGGAGCCCGGCTCACTTTAGCGAGTTCGTCTACTCTTGCCGCGAGTCCGCGTTGCACAGTCGAACCCATTTCGAGTACATCGCCGCTCGACCATAGCGCCGGGCGGCTCGCCCCCAGCGAGTTGATCTACTACACCTGAGTCGAAGCTGCACGAGGAGTCGGATCAACTCGGCTACATCATGCCGACCATAACGGCGGGCCCGGCTCACTTTGACGAGTTCTTACGCTCTGGCATGAGTCCGTTACACGAGAGTCGGATCATTTCGGTACATATCGCCACTTTCGGCCAGCGCTGGGCTAGCGGCTCGCGGTGGATTCATCTACCGGTACAAACCATACAGCCTAGGAATCAGTTCAACTCAAGCAAATGTCGGTGACGAAGCCCAGCGGTTCATTGGCGAGCTCAGCCATTACACTGGGCCATGCGGCTGGGAATCGGTTCAACTCGGGCCGTCGGTAAGCGGAGTCGGCTCACAGCGGCGAGCTCGGCCATTACGCACGGGTCAGCGGCGGGGAATCGGTTCGGCTCGAGCCGTCGGCCCGGCCGAGACGGCAGTTCACATGAGCTCAACCATTCTACATAGGCGAGGCGGCTAGGAGCCATTTATTCCCGAGCGAATCGGTAAACGGAGCCCAATGGATTCCTGTGGCGAGCTCAGCGATTCTACGGCCATGCATTTGTGAGTCATTTCAACTCATTAAATCATCGAAGCGAACGCGATGCTTCGCATTGGCGAGGCTCAACGATTCTACACATGCCATACATTACAAGGTGTTTCGACTCAGACAATCCGCTGACGAAGCCTGACAACTCGCATTGGCTGACTCTGCGATTCTACGGCCATGCGGCCTAGGAGTCATTTCAACTAAAAGCGAATCGGCCGATGCGGCCAATGACTAAACATCTCAACTCAAGCGCCCAATTCGACCATGCTGAACCAAAGTCGATTCAAAATTAAGAGCGTTAAAAGAGCACAAGTAGGCGGCAGAAATGAAATTCTGAAAATGAGTATTCATCAAGGACAAGACTCGTATATTTTGAGGCCCCGGGCCCGACAACGCGAAAAGAAAAAAAGAGTAAAGCGACGCCCGGGCGGGCGAAGACATGCGCGGGAGATTGGAAACCGAAGGGAGAAGCGAGACGGTGAAGAAGAGTGGACCTCGGCGGGGTGCCGGCTCTCGAGATGTCGGCGGAGGACCCCTCGTCACCATAGTCACTAGGAAGGTCAAAGTTAAAGTCCGAGGCCGGAATGGCGTGCTGACCTTCTTCGAAGGCGAACCACCCAAACCACATTCAATTACCGAAGCCTCGGCTCAGTCTTCCAATAACTTATTCATTGAGCCACTAAAGTTATTTGTTGATGAAGATCCCCACGTAACCCGCGACACTCCTCATTCAGGCGTTCCACCGAGCTGACTGCCTCGTTAACCTCGCGACGAGCCTCGCCCAACAGCGTCGTCTTATCACGAAGATCGTCTTTGATCGCACGCAGCTCTTCCTTAGACTCCCGAAGCTCGCCTTGGGACGTGAGAAGCTCGTCCCTAACCATCTGAAGTTCATATTGGGCGGACTGCAGCCCGTCCCTAGCCTCCATCAAGTGGATTCTGCTTGACCCTCAGTCATTCAGAAGCTACGCCGATCGCTCTCAAGCTATTCAGACTCGTCTTTTTCCACCCTCGGCGGAGCCGCAGAGCGAAGTGGGCTATGTTTTGAATCCGGACTTGAGCTACGGCTTCCTCGGTCATCGTTGCACCGGCCTCATGACTCATTTCGCTCGGATGTGAGGGAAGCCACCCTTGCCTTATAAGCTTTGGAGCGGCTGGCATGACCTTCGTTTATTTTGGCCCTTATGGCCAAACCCTTCAAATCAGTGTGCTGCACATCGGCCCATAGAATCTGACATCAAGCATAAGCTCGAACTCATCTCGAAAATGGGTCAAATATGACAAGGTGCGGGAACTACGGAGCGACCTGGAGGCAGGCCAAAGCTTGTCATGGGTGACAATGACCCCTTAAGATCATAATCTTAGAATGACAGGCTACGCTGTGACTAATCGTGTGGAGTAAGAATCCGTCTCCATGACTTGGGGTTCGGATCTTTCCTCCTCGCCTGCTCCTCCCAGCCGAAGGCGACTTAGCCTTCTTCGTTGGCGGGTTCCGAGACGGTAATGGGCGTGATGTGCGGCTGCCTCCATGACCTGGGACCCGCACTGCGGCGGACCCAGAATGGGACCGCGAGCTCAAAATTATAGGAACCATAACCCGTCCTGATTTATGGATATGAGAGGACGGAGAAGATGATGATGCCCCCAACTTCGGAACTTTGACCAAAGTCGGCCTATCTTTCTCAACAGAGTGAGAGGTTTTTCGTTTCCTACTCCGGGCTTACGAGACACCATCTCCAAGCCCAGGCCCTTGATTTCCCCTAAGTGGGTTTAGCGACCAGAGGGCCCACGGGAGGAACTTTTATGGTGGAAGAGTGAGCCTCGAGCGGTCAGTGGACTTCGGGCTCGATGGGCGGGAACCTCGAAGCAGTCAACTCAGCGTGGGCGGGGAGGCTGCTGTGCGGCGCTATGTTATCTTCAAGCGAGATCAATTAGGCACACGAGAAGCATGTAGACGGTCTGAATCGGAGATGCCAGCTGACCACACCTGAAGTTATAACGAAAACCGAGCGAACACTCACAAAGATTCTCGGGGTAGTCAAAACCACCGGCTTGCCTAGAAGTGTCGTCCTTGTTGAGAGGATCATACTCCCGATGCAGTAGCTAGCAGTAGCGTCCTTCCCACCCGGCTTTATGGGAGGATGGAAAGTCGGGAAATCACCCGGAGCGTGGGCGCTAGAAAAATAAAGAAAGCCCTCGGATGTCTCCTTCGGGCTAAAGGTAAAGAAGCAAGGCTATGTTGGGGACACCGAGCCCCTTGTCCCTAAAAGCAGAAGGACTAACCAAAATACTGACCATTGGGTGCGAGTTGGCGGGACACACATTAAAATCTTTGCAAAACCCCGCTTTTATGAAGGGATGCGAGGGAAGCCGAAGACCGTTCGAGGCCACTATTACACCATCCTAGGCCTGAGGAGACCACATAGGGTCAAAACGTCGGGACCACGCGAGCATGGGAGGCGATAAAGTCGGCAAGATGGCCCCCATATGAAGGGCCAGATCTGCTAGGTCCCACAGGTTAAAGCATGTTTAACGGATCTCGAGATATTCCAGGCCCACTGAGTGTTAATCGGTTCCTTTCCCTTGCCCTTGTCAAGGGAAGGAGGCACCTCGGGGCACCAAATCCAACTCAGCGGTCGGTGACACCGCCAGTTCGTCGAGCCGGCAATAAGTAGAAGAATCACCGTCGATGCGAACGACCGGACCCGTGATGAAAGTGGATGTGAAAGCAAAATTCCAGCCAGCCCAAACAACTCGTCTTATCGCCCCGAAAAGAAATCGAAAACAACTGATGGACCCCGGAAATACAACATAAAGATTATCCCAAGAAAGACAGAGAAAAGACTGCACTTACAAAAGGCTCAGAGATAAGATTTAAGAGAGAAGGAGAGTCCCATTCAGCCCAAGGCAAAGGTCCTAAACATTGGCACACAAGGCAGAGGATGTCGAAAGAAACAAAAGAGGCGAAGAATGGAAGAAATAAGCGCAGCCCAGAAGAGTCATCATTATCCTAGACAATGGCGACCAAGCCCTAGCTAATCGATACCCGACAGACACGTGGAAGTTGCACGGCGAGGTGCGTTACAGCCCGCCTGCCCACGTACGCCGTACACGGGGCTGGGGGCAAGCGATAGGGTTCCAAAAATAGGCTCCGCAGGCCCCCTGCCGGGCCCGAGAAAGAGGCCCGGCCCAGCGAAACGTGAGGCCGAGTCCGGCTGAACCCCGAGGGAGGGCAGCGGTGGGCATTTAGGCCTTTCTGCGCCACATTTAAGCCTTTGGTGCCAGCCGAGAATAAAGGCCCAACCCGATTATTAAAGACCAATTATGGAAGTCTGCAGTCTGAAAATAGGAATAGTCCTTTAATAATATATTATTCCATGAATCGCTCAATCGGATCACGATAAGGAAGGAAGATCATCACAAATATTTGCTCTTTCTCATCATTGCAATCCGATATCGATAATAACGAAATACCCGTCAATGAACAAGTACTAATCACCATCCAACTAATTGAACATCTCTTATCATACAGTAGTCGTGGTGAAGATGCAGCATCTTCATCTGCATGGCTTATCGCGATACTAAGCAGTCTAAAGCGGTCTCTCTTTTCTCTCCGAAAAGCCCGGCAGGCATCGGGCGACCACGCGGCGAAGCCCTCGCGAAACCCCCTTCATTCTTGTTTTTGCGGAAGGTGATATCTTCAAACCGTCGCAAACCTTGACATATAAGCGATCGCCCCGGCCGGACGATCCGGCATCCATTGCTCAACCCACGATGGCAGCGAATTAAAACGGCAAAGCCCACGGCTCCAGCCCGGTTCGGTTGAAAGGCATCATCAATATTAAAATTAGTTTGGCGTCGATCATGGCGAGGTGCCATATTAAATAAATCATATATTATAAATTAACAGAAATAAAAATAAGGTTGATCTAGATTGGATAAAGAAATAAATTTGTCATGGGTCAGTCAGACAATCATATAAATTATTCAAATCAAATTTCCAGGGAATCTTTAGGTTAGATCTCAATATAAGGACAATTAATATAATCCCGGTTTAATGCTTTTTATAAGATTTATAAACCCTAGCTTCCATTTTCTTTCAATTTTTTCTCTCCTAGCCTCTTCTTTTCAAGTAAGGAGCGGTGATTTATTTATCAATCTTAATCTAAAATCACACCTCTACACCTTTTTTTCATTTTTTTTCTCAATAAAATGATTCTTTTACATGTATTTATATATTTTTTCGTGATTTAATCGTCGTTTTATTATGTGTATATGATTGTCGTTGTCTTTGTATATGTGTGGTTTTTTGTCATTTTCATGCGTCAGGTGATTGTATCTTTTCAGTATGACAATCTGGTTTTCGTCATCATGGTGCGACATTTATTTGTATTTGAGCAATTCGAACGAATAAAATATATACGATCAGAGTCAGTATGCTTCATAATTGAAACAAAGAAATTTTAGTCATAATAGTAATATCAAATGTGTAGACTCAATTGCTCAAATATAGAACGAGTCGTTTTACGTTATGTTATTAGCATAGATGTTATCTTGTATCACTTTATGGTTTACTTGATTTTGATTATATTTTTAATTGATGTATTCTTTAGTTAAAATCAATAAAATTATTTTCTCTTCAAAAAAAAATTTATAATATATATTATCCTAAGTAAAACTTATTTTTGTATTTTTATATAGGTCTTAAGTTGTTTCTTCTTTTTATTAACTTAGATGTTGTGTAAAAAAAGAAATTAAAACTTATTTTATTTTTTTAATCTTCTAAGAAAAATTAAATTATAATTATATTATATATTATTTAATAAATTTATATTTTATTTTAACGATAGTTTCATGTTCTTTTTCTTAGAGAGAAAATATGGTAATTTTGGAAGAATATTCTTAATTATTTTCTATTAGTTTCACTTATTTTCTAATTTTTATGACTACAAAAATTATTCTAAAAAACAATTATAAACATATAAAATGACTAAAAAACATGAGATGTGAAAATTATTTTTTTAAATAAAATATGAGATATAAAGTATTTTAAAATAATAAACACATGTTAAAAACATTTTAGGTTCTTAAACAATTTTTTTCTTTCCTCTAAAAAACAGTTCTCAAACATAATTTTTTAAGACTATTTTAAAAAACAGTTACCAATAAACCTTCAATCTAATTTATTATTTAATTTTGATAAAATTATATAATTTATTTTCTTTAAAAAATACTACTTAATCATCAAGATCAATTTTGAAAGCTTGATCCTCATTTAAAATAATAAGTAGTTTTGATTTAGTATTGACCCATATTGATATTAGTTTAATTAACTTAATTTGAATAAATTTGTATATTAATTGCACATTAGCCATCAAATTTGACTAGACGTAAATTAAATTAGAATTAATTCAATCATTTTTGAATTCAAGCTCTTAGTGATCATCTTGTTTTTTTTTTTTTTTAAAAGTTCCTAGTCATCATCTAAATTTAGATCTACATATATAAATACACAAATTTGACTTATACAGTGCTACTTTTCAATAACTTACTATCTCAAACAATGTAGTTGATGGATTCAAAATGCTACCCATTATAATAGTTATAATTTATAGAAAACGGCTGCGTTTTTTCCTTACTTTATTGTTTTTCTGACTTTATTTATGCAAGAAATCAGTGAACTGTCCACATTCTAGGTAGTCAAATTGACTAATTAAAAGCTAGGTGTCCTTGGTTATAAAGCAATCATTTTTTAATATAGTTTAATAAATTGCCTCATTGAAATTCAGACACCTCTAACAGTACCATTATTTGTAAGCGATAGAATAGAAAGTAGTTGTTTTTATAGATTGTTTTGAACTTTTACAGGTAGTTTGTCCAAGTCTTTTCTGCCATTATTTTTAGATTTGGTAGTTAAGGAAAACAATTCCTTTAAACATTAGATGTAACATATTCATTATTAAATACTATACATAAATTGTTTAAATAATATTCAATTTTGATGATTTCTAGTACATAGTATTATTCATATTATAAAACCGTAGTTAGTGTTTTTTTTTTCAATGATAAAAATTGTAATTACCACACTTCTAAATGACGACTTTTATTTAGGTTCACCTTCAACGTTAAATTATAAGTGATTGGAGGATGGATTTGTCACTGGACAAGGAATTTATAGAATGTACGTTCATGGTTGAATTGTCATGCCTCTTCGATGCAAGGTTACATAAGAAGATAATTCTTTAGATATCGAGTTTCATGAAAATTTGTTGAAATAGAGGTAAAGTCTAATAAGACTAGGAAATAGTTTGAATTTAAGTCAAATGCCATCTATGAAGAAGATTGTCAAACATGAGAGTTCGGACTCTGGCGAGTAGTTGTGGGATGTGCTTGAGTCGAGGAACTTTGGGGCAAGTAATTGATAAGTCAGATATTGATATAGTAAGTTGATAAATATCAAATCACAGAAGATCCAGACATCTAAGTTGTTAAACCAGAATTATAAACTTTTTAGAATTATATTATGATGAGGATACTTGATCAACAAGTTTCCTATTTTCGCTGTGATAGCTTAAAGGAAAAAAAATAGAAAATGTTGAAGTCTTATTCAGGGGTTTGGAAGATTCTCGATCTGGTTGATATGAGCTTGAAGAAAACAAGTAAAGTTCGGACATCTTTGAAAGAATGTAGATTCTTAGATATTCGGTGAAGTAATACACATTAAATGTCTTTCATTGTGTGAAAGATGATGTTTTTTTCATGACTATATTGATGTGTGGGTATGAGTGTGCAATGTTATAAAGAGGAGGGTGAGAGAGTTTGATACAAGTGCAACTATGAATGATTAGGTTTTGAAGGGTCGTGAGTAGAAGAAATCGTCTTAATCTGAGATTAATTATAAATGCCGTCATGTCGGTAAAAATCTTTATATCGGGAGCTGACCCTTGAGCATGGGCAGGTTGTCGAGCAGCGTAAAAAATTGTGTACTTTTGTTTGTGTTCAGTAACATTATATTTGGCGCAATAACATTATAAACAGGGTTCAGACATGTTTGCATAAAATCTAATGATATCATTGTTTCAGACATCAAAGATTGTGACTTGAACCACACACTTAAATCAATTCGTAGAACTGAGGTAAAAGATGAGATATTATGAAAGCTCAAGAAACCCCTTTTTAAAAGGCTTTTGAATTTGTCAGGGGCTTTAAATAATGTATTATTAATTATTTTTATCTTAGATGGAACCTCCCCAGAGCTCTTTTTCTCACGTATAATTAATAATAATGGCTTGTTTGCATGCACTTTTTTTAAATGTACTAGTTAATCAGAACAAATGTCCACAAAATATATTCGACATTCAATGTATTTTCCTTACTTTTAACGTCGTAGCTTTTTTGCTTGGCTGACACAAATCAACCCCAATCCCAACCTTATCCCAAAGTACTCCTAATCTAATTTTGTAGTTTAATGAATAAATATAATGCCATAGAAAATTTTATTGAGAAATTTTTGGAGTCCCTTTCTCATATGACTAGTTTTTTTTTTTTTTTTATTAACTGTATTTATATCGTTATAGTATTTTATTCTTATAAATATTCGAGTATAAAATTCTCATAAATCTATTTACATTTTACCACTTAAGCTCGGCCTCAAGAATTATAGACCTCAAAATTTACTCACATATTATTGTGTATTATTAAACTTTACTTTTTGATTTAATTTATTATTATTATTATTTTCTACTTCCCATTCCCTTACACCCTTATTTTCTCTCTCAACTCATACCATACCCAACCAATCCCCATTTCTCTCCACTTTTGGGATTCCCCCCCTCCCCCAACCGGCTCTTCTTCCTCCCCTCTTCTCCTTCTCTTCTTCTGTTCCTTCCTTCCTCTCTTCTTCCATCTCCTATTTTTATCTTCCATCAGTCTCCTTGATTTTTTTGCTCATACTCAAAAAATTAAAGACGGAACTACAAATCATAAACACCGCACCCGATCGTGGGTTATGGATCAAAAGCGGATTCGGAGGTCTTGGCCAGGGTCGTTTATCGAACGTATTTCATTTAGCCCCCTCCCTTTTTTTTCAAAATTGCAAAACGTTTTCAATCGTTTAGTGAGCCCATACAATTTACATTTAACAAAAATATATTTACAATGAAAATTCCATGCCCATTCAAAATAATATAAATCGTTTTCAGAGTTTAACTCTTTTGATCACAAAACATCAATTGTTCAAAAATAGGATGGATGCATATGACGAAGTATATACTTTTACTCCGCAACTTTCTTGATGACTTTGCACTCCTTGATCTTGGGTCTCACCATTAATCACTCGATACTTGCGCATTGGTAAAAACAATACGCTAAACATTTTCATACTAAGTGGTTATATGGAAATTATCTCTTCATTTCATTTTAAATCGAAACATGCAATATTTATAAGCGATGTTTTGTCACGATTTAATCGATGACCAATGCGGTACAATGTATCTATATATATATTTTTTCAATGATCATTACAATCATTGGTGATCTCAAGTTATGCATTTTCATATGCACTAAATCACATTCAAATCACAAATCGTGCACTTTCAATCTACGTGCTCATATTTTAATTTAGCCACTTATCGAATTTAACTTATAATTTCGATTCATGGGATAACAAATCAGAAATACGGTCCCATTTGAGCTATAGGTCGGTATATATATATATATATATATATATATATATATATATATATATATATAATATGTATGGTTGGTGTACACACTACCGTCTTGTCCCGGGCTCTGGTCGGTATCTTTATAATAATGCGTTTGTTCGACTCTTATTGGTATCTCGAATTTATCATAACTTGAATTTACTGATTAACATTCTATTAAGAACATTCAAATCATTTTAGGAAAATACAATATAGTATGTATTTTGCCACAAACAAATCATTCCAATACTCATGCAATTTTCATGTCATTCATTTCATGATCAATCAATTTCTCAAATTTCTGCTTAAATCAACATAATTCATTTCACAATTTATTTGCATCAAATTAATTTAAAACAATTCAAGACATTCAATCTTTTGGAGATAGAGATTCGAAATAATGAGGGAAATGTGTAGAACAAACAAAAAAGCTTTGCACTTTGATTCTAATCCTCGAAATCTCGATCTCAGTTCGGGTTTTCCTCCTCATCAGCCCTTATTCCAATAAAATTAAAGAACAATATAATTCGTGCATGCTAGTGATTTTGGTTATGGTTGATTTTTGGAGCTTAATATCGTATTCTTAATCTCATTAGCAAATAAGGGCAAGATATAAGCCTGATATGGTTGTTAGTTACCCAAACTTGAATCCATCACATAACCAAAATACTAAAATTTTTGCCCTGCCTTATTATCCTTTTCCAACAGTACTCTTGATCAACTAAATCATCCCCAAAGGAAGATTAAGTCAAAAACCTCAAACAGCCACTAACACCATGCAAGGACCGTTATTTTCCAGTTTGTACTCTCTGACTTTATTACCCAAAAATTATTCAAGCAGTGCTCAAAATTATAAAACTCTCCAGTTTAGTCCTTTATATATATCCAATGACATCTCTAAAAATTTTCAATTTAAAATTCCTTCTCTAAGACCCTCAACCACATAACACAAACAGGGCAAAACATGCTGTTTTTTTCAGACAAGCAGTACCTTTAAAACGTGTCACCAAAACCAATCCTAATGTTGTCCAAAATTAACTTCAAACATTGATTTGATTAGCTTAGACCAAGGTCTAACCAACCCCCAAGCACCCAAAATCATATTATAAACCAATTGGTACAGTTTTTAACTTTAACATCTACACTACTCTAATTTGCAAAAATAAAATCCTACACATGCTTCATACCCGACAATCTTCTAGAGCATAAAGGGTTACCGAAATTACATACTCTTCCTTAGAAATAAATTATTCCCCTAGAAGTCTAGTTTACCCAGAATTTTTAATTATTCAAGTGGATGAGTGAAACTCATTTTATAGTAAACATACAATTACTCCCAAAACAGGGCATACCCGTGAACTACCGAAACTCACCTTTAAGCCCATTTTCGGGAGCCTTAGTGTTGCAATTTTGCTCCTAGTCCCTTCTATACATTTTATCTCTATCTCTTATGATTATTTACCAATTGGAATCACTTCATTTGGTTGATTATAACTTAATCTATAGCCAAAACAAGAACATGGGTTTTGACAATTTTTTTACAGCATTTCCTTTGAAAACCAAATATTTCCCTTTTTACAAACACTCCTCCAAACCAATTCAAACCAATACCAAAACCCATTTACAATAAATACAAAACACCTTTATTCACATTTGGGCTTTTCCCCAACCCAAACACAAGAGAAAAAGGGTTATGGTTTAGTTTCTTACCTTTGATTATCTTGATTCTTCAAAACCAAGCCTTCCTTCTTCTTCTTGATCACTTGGAAACCATAAATGGGAGAATCTCCTTTGGCAGCAGTCTTCTACTCAATGCTAGCTCTCTTTTTCTCTCCTTTGCTATCTAAGAGCGAAAATGCAATGTGCCTTCTTTAGACCATATTTTAGTGTAATCTGTTACAATGGTTAGGCATTGTTTGGCTTCTATTCTTTAGCTTTCAAAATAAGTTTCCTATTTCTTATTTTTGGCATTTAAGTCTTCTGTTCACTTCATTTAACTCACGTTAGCATTTAAGATTATTATTTTTGGCGTAGGTCACCATTTCTGAAATTCAAATTTGCCTTCTGTGGGTAAATTCCGGGTTGTATATATTTTTGTTCTTAGGATTTAAATTCCAATAAATTTCCATTTACTTTATTTTATATCCTAAACACATAATAATAAAAAATATATATATCATAAAAATATTAGGGTATTTTTGGAGCGTTATAACAAAGGTAAAGACTCACTTCTTTTCTTTTGTTTCTTATTTTCCTACATTGCATTTCTTTATTTCCCAGACCATCACCGTCATCGGAAAAACATCCGGCTAATTCGGCGTCAACCATCCATTGCCAGTGACAACCTCCCCCCTCTCCCATCCTCCATTCCCACCTCTCTTTCCTGTTTCTCTTTTTTTCTGCTCTGTTTCTCATCCTCCAAACACTTATTTTCTCTTTATTGACCAAGCACCCACTACACTTTGTTTTTAGCATAAAGTTCACATATGTATATATTTGTGGGATTGAGTTTTCTTTTTTGGACTTTTATGGGAGATTTGGTCATGATGGTATGAAATTTTGGTGTTAGTGAAATTTGTTTGATATAATTTTGGATGTAATTTTAGGTTTTCATGTGTCAAATTGGTCTTGAATTATGAAAAATATAGATTTTGCATCACTTGAATATATCCTAAGTTGGACTTGGTAATTGGCACAAAATTATTTTGGAAACTTACTTTTATTTAGTTTAGAAAAACTAGATATTAGATTTGCATATTGAATTAGACTTAAATTATGAGATAGTTCAATTGAGCCTAGATTTTGTATATTTGTGCCTATTGTATTTTAGGACATTAAATATTTAAATTAGGCTTGTTAATTGCTAGAAAATTTTGTCTTTTATTGAAATTTATAAATTTGGTTCATATATTGATTAGTAATTTGGAGTTGTGGACTTATATTAGACAGGACTTACTAGTGTGAAATTTGTATTGGTGGGACTTATCCAAATTGAATATATATATTAATAAGCGATTTGAGATTATGTACTTATTACAATGATAACTTATCAAATAAAATTGACTCTTATTAATATGAACAAAATTAATTGGATAAGTTTATATATTCTTTTAAGAACACTATTATTATTGAAGCTTTAATATTTATTTTGGTTTCATTAACCTCTTTTTTTTCCTACTTTGATGTCATTTTCTCTTTTGGCTTATTTTGTTTTGCATTGGCCCATTCCTACTACTTTTGTTGATTGAGTACAAATTCATGACGTGTGGAGGATCGAATTTCAAAAAAGACTTGGGAATACTGTAAATTACAAATACGACTTTTTAGTACATTATCACTTTCCTCATTGATATTTAATTACATTGTTATGATTATTATTTTTTTATGTATGTTCTTATGGCTTCATTCTAATATATTTTAGTTGGTTGTGAAAAATTGAACATATAATTTTATAATTTATGTGTTAATAAAAATAATAATTCAATAATTTGATTTAAGTTTTTTTTAATAATTATATTCTCTAATAAAAGAAAGCTAAAAAGATTTTTTTTCATAAAGAATCTAAAAATTGTTTTACTAAAAATTCAAAATATTGTTTTTAATCAAGGTCCTTTAAAGTTTCATCTGTTTTTAAATAAGATTGTCCATTTTTTTATAAATAAAATACTTTTAAACAATTTTTCAATAAGATATCTTTCCTAATAAGAATAATAATTTTATTTATTATATAATAAAGTTATAAGTTCAATTTTCCTTTTAAATTGGTTAAATAAATCACGCTGGATTGATTTGTAATATTTTATAAAATAAATTACAAACATTATCTTTAAAATAAAATTAGATCCATCTTTTATTAGTTAATAAATTGTTTATTTTTTTATGTATTGAGTCATGTGATTTTTTTTCTTGGTATCCATTTTTAATCAATTAATTGTTACCATTCCCTAAACTTGTTTAGTAGAGACCATTTGTAACACCCCAAAATATATCCTAATAGTTTTATAACATGTTTAGGGTATATAATAAGTTAAAATTGTATTTTTCCGGAATTTATATTGTTAAGAACTATAAATGATAAAATCGAAATTAATACAAGAGCCAAAGGTAAAATAGTAAAAACGTCAGTCAAGGACTCAAGAAGTGTAAGAGAATAAGTTTATATGTCATTGTAGAATATTTGATAAGTAGAAGTGTAAATGAAAGAGAAATGAAAGACTTTAATGCAAAAAAATGGAAAACTTAACAAAAATGACAAGTGAAACATGGTTTTATGAAAGAATAGGAGATAAGACCAAATTTGGTCTCATAAAAGAACATTTCTCCTTTGGGTTTGAGAGCTTAGAGTTACGGTTGAAGAGGCAGAAGATAGTTGATTTTGTTCCATATGATCACAGGATTTTTGATCAAGAAGAAGGAGAGAAGAAGAAGACAGAAAGGATTAGGTGTACTATTAAACCTAAAACCTTTTTAATGATGTTTGGTTTAGGGAAATCTAACTTTGCATAATGTGATGGTTGTTGCGTTATCAAACTCAGTTATATGGTTGTTTGAGTTAGTTTGTGATCTTCAATTGAGGAATGTTTGTATAAAGAAAATGTGTATGGTTTTAGGGAGATCTTTCCCATTTTTCCAAAGCACGTTTTGTCTTGACCATCAACTCACATCCAAATTAGTGATTGGCTCCCAGATAAACTAGACTTCTAGGAGAAAAAATCTCATGAAATAAGTGAATTTAAATTTAGATACATTTATTGAAAATTAGTCAAAAAATGAAGCTGTTTTAAGGCAGTTGTAAAAATTTTTGGAACAACTTTAGTATTTAGGCCATAACTTGGCCATCACCTATCCAAATTGAGTGATTAAAATTTTTGGGTAAACTAAACTTCTAGGATAACAAATCTCCTTGAAATAAGTGAATTCAAATTTGGACTCCATTGGACTTAGAAAATTCATCAAAGTGAAGCTCTATTTTAGGCGGAGTTTACGGTCCTGTGTAGTGCGACTTTAGTATTTAGCATGCTTGTGTGGCATAAATCAAATTTATGAGTAAAATGGACTTCTAGGAGAATAAATCACATTGAAATAAGTGTATTCAAATTTGGACCCATTGTACCTAGAAATCCGTCTAAAGGGAGCTATGTTTGTAGGAAATATTTTGGTATAAAGAGATTCAAATGAATAAATGAAATTGTAAAAGAATTATAAATTGTGTGATTACATGAAGGCAGAAATACGAGAGCAATCTCTCTTGGGGAACGCAGCGGTGATCTTACACGAGGTTGCGCGCATGATAAAGTAACGGTTATAGTATGATAAAGTGCTATGCATTATCATGTGAATACATGTGATTGACATTATCCATGTATATGAGTGATTAATGCCCAAAAAGTGATATTTTGACCTGTTGTTATAGGTTTGAGCACGTGGCGGTAATCAGCGAATTAACTTGATTGCATTAAGGTCCGAAGGCCTTCTACGTCGCATTTTGTGGCTAATTTTATAGTTTTACCAAGCTAATGTGCCGGCACCTTAAGTCGATCCAAGCATGTAGAATTAAGTCGAACTTCGACATTGTAGATCGAAACGAAGGAAAAAGAGCGAAAAATTTGGAGGAATCGGAAATTTCGCGAAGGGTCTGCGAAAATTGTAATGCAAAATTCGCACAGTCTTGAAATTTTGCCTGATCTTGAAAAATGTTTGCTCTTTTGTCCCCCTTTTGACCAAGTTTTTATAATTTTTCCTAAAATACCTTCTGTATTGTAATTAGTTTAGATATTTTAATAATTTTGCTTTTTCTCTGAGCATATATAAGGCTGAATTGTGTACGAGAGAGGCAACTTTTCACTATAATGGGAATCACGAACGCTGAGGTTTCCCGCTTTTCTTCTTTTCCTTTCTCTCATTTTCTTGGCTGCTTAAACACCCTCGGGGATGACAGCTCAGAAGATGGTTGAAGCTGAACCACTTTCTGCAAAGAGGAGGAGTGCATTCTTGCAGACTAGGTTTTGAAGTGCTTGTTGGTTCTCTGTTTTTAATGCAAGTTTTATTAGCATTTATGTTTTTCACCTGGGATTAAATATCTTAAATGTATCTTAGTTAACCTAATATTTGTAAGCTTTTAGGGTTCAATGGATCTTGTACTAGATCCACTGGAATTATTCGTTTGGCTTCTATTAGTTCTTGTGGGTAGGTTTGGGGATATGTTCTCTTTAATCGGGGAGCATTAATGTCAATGATATATTTCAAAAGGAAAATTATTAGGTTCGGTTAATATAATGATGATCTGGTTTAGGAAATGACTATAGGTCATCCTTTTCAGCAGAGAAGGACTGGGGACCTCAGTTATCTGGGACCTCAGATCGTTATTTGATGCTTCAAGGAGTTCTTTTTATGATTTTATTTACCTTATTTCGGAGTTTCAACCATCAAACCCCTTGTTTTTATCAAGGCAAAATCCAAATTGATTACCATTTAGCCTTAAGCGCCGTCATTTACACAAGAAAACACATCCTATGTTTATTACTAAGGCTATCTGGCGATTACCTATCTCTGACAGTGAAGAATTTAGGTTATAAATTTTGTTGATTGAAGCTACACCTCTTGGCACACGAATCAAATGGCGTGGTTCATAGGGGATGGTGCTAAGTGCAAGTGATGGTGTTGAACTTGTGATCCACATCACAAGTATTGGTGGTCCTTCATACCTTTGTTTTTAATGTTATTTCCCTATGAGTTCTTTGTTAGGGTTGATTCAAAACCACATATTGACAATATACAATTTCTATTTTTATTTCTAGTTAACATTAACCTTTTTGGTAGCCTGTTTTGTTTTTGTTTCCTACTGTATTTTGTGCTCTTTTCATAGGAGTTTATGCAACACGGGGATAGGAACATAGCAGGCCGATTGAAAAGGGCTTGATTGCTCCTTGAAACGAGGGTGAATTGAGCATACACAGTGGTCAGATGGAGCCTCCACCTGAGGAGCAACAAAGCCAACAAGGGGTTCACAGAAATCCCAATGCATATAGATCAATGAGGGATCATATACGTCCTCTAAGGGTAAGTGCACCCTCCTACATTGTGCCTCCTTTATAGGACATAATTATCAAGCCCTACATTGTGCCTCTGCTCCCCACTTTCCATGGAATGGAGAGTGAAAATCCATACTCACATCAGGGAGTCGAAGTATGCAATACCCAGCTAAAGAGGACATCTCCGATGTGGATACGATGAAATTGAAGTTCTTTCCTCTAATACGAGAAGGACAAGGCTAAAAATGGCTTAACTCTCACGGTAGGGAACTATTAGGGTTGGGGAGATATGCAGTTTGAATTTTAAAGAAATTCTTGACACCCACGTAAAACCCGATACTTTGAAGAGGCAAATTTACACCTTTGCAGTGAAAATGTGAAATTTCTACGGTGTTGGGAAAGGTACCTAGAGATTCATCAATGCAATGTCCTCACCATGGCTGATACTTGGATCTTCGGTTAATCACTTCTATAATGGAATGTCCCTTGCTATGAAGCAGTTGTTAGAAACTATGTGTGGAGGGGACTTCACAAGTAAAAATCCAGAAGAAGCCATGGACTTCTGAATTATGTGGCTGAGACATCGAGCATGGGTTGAACTGACCCTAGGGAATTAGAAAGGGTGAGGCTTGCAGCCAATCAAAGGGGAGGCATGTACTCACTCCCAAAGGATATGGAGATGAAGGCAAAGTTGTCTACCTTGGCTAGAAGGCTAGAACTTGAAATGAGAAATCAACATGAGGTACGGGCAATAAGCGGGGGCCTGTACACATCTGTGCTCCATTTGTCGGTCACGATCACGAGGAGAGCACTGCCCAGGTGTTCTAGCCGGTAAGAGGATATGATGGGCAGACACGCCAATGTTGTGGAGCGATACAAGCCACCCGACCAATGCCCGACCTAACGACACATATAACCTGGCCCGGAGAAACCATCCTAACCTCTCTTGGAAGCCAAATCCTCTAGCATACGTTCCTCCTGCTGCACAGCAACAACAACAGTATGGGTCCTCATCCCAACCACAGCCACCACCATCCTCATCTCCAGTTAAGCAAGCTATTCTAAATCTGAGCAAGGTGGTAGGAAATTTTGTAGAAGAGTAGAAGGCCATCAATGTGTAGCTGAATCAGAGAATTGATAATGTGGAAAGCTCTTTGAACAAAAAATTAGATGGACTCCAAAATGATCTTAATCATAAAATAGATAACCTGCAATACTCCATCACAAGGCTCACCAACCAGTAGCAGGTGCAGGAACAAGGGAAACTCCCTTCCCAAACACAGCCTAATCCTAGGGGAGTGCATGAATTGAGCTTTTCTACTGAACCTGCTCTTAGGATGGATGAAGTAAGGTAATTATCCTGCTTGAGAAGTGGTAGAAGGTTGATCGGCCCGGTGCCTATACGTTGAGAGACCAAGGAAGAAAGGAAGTGGAGCTAAGAACATATAATTATAAAAGAAGATTCAATGAAGAAAAACGCCTCCTCCATTTCCTCCAAGCATTAAAAGGTAAGAAAAAGGCCTCGATTAGACCGAAATTTTAGAATTACTAAGGCAAGTGAGAATCCAATATCCTTTACTAGACATGATTAAAGAGGTTCCAACTTATGCCAAATTCTTAAAGGACTTGTGCATAGTGAAGAGAGGGTTGAATGTTGATAAGAAGGCCTTCTTGACAAAGCAAATTAAGTGCCATCATTCAAACGAGACCTTGAAATACAAGGATCAAGGATCCCCACCATTTCGATGAACATGAGAACTTGTGTGGATAAGACCTTTATTGGATTTAGAAATTCGAGTGTAAACCTGCTACCATATAGTGTATAAGCAACTAGGATTTGTAACCTGCAAATTATCTCACGATGATTTTATAACATGTTTTGGGTAAAATAAAAGTAAATGGATATTTTGAATAAATAATGCTAAAAGAAAAATGTAGAATAGATTTATATAAGATGAGGGTAAGTGTACTTTTTTAAAAGGGGACATGAAGGTCATAGATGAAGAGTGTGGACTAAAGTAGAAATAATAATTTGATTTACAAATAGTAAAGAGATAGGGGACCCTAGTGCAATAAAAGGAAAAAATTTAATATAAAAAGAAAATGAGACAAAAAATATCTCATTTTTGGTCTCCCAAATTTAGGACTTCACGTTTTGGAGCAAAGAATAGAGGAGAATAGAAGAAGAAGAAGGAGAAGAGAAAAAGGTATGAAATTAAGTATAGAAGTCTAGTTTTTGTATGGAATTAGTATGGTTTTGGGTATGGAAACTAAGATTTTTGTATGGTTTGTATGGATTGTTATGGGTTGGTGTGAATTTGTGGACTTTTATATGAAATTCCTCCTTGAGCTAGGGTTTGAGGTGTTAAAGTGTGATTACTTGTTAGAGTATAGGTCTTCCTTTGAGGATGGTTGAGTACGTAAGTATGGGTTTTTATGGATTAGTTTGGATTTTGTATGGACTTTGTTAGACTTTAGTATGGAACTTACTAAGGTTTGTGTAGAACTTGTATGGAGGCTATGCTTTGGTGTAGAATTTGTATGGATTTTGAATTTTGGTTTTATTCCTACTTTTGGGATGATTTTGGGATTGATTGTAGGATGGTTTTATGCCGTATTTTTGGCATGTTTTGTGGCCTCAATTGGGAGGATAATGTGTGGTAAATTAGTTAAGGGTTGTTAAAGGGATGGTTTGGGTCAAAATTGGCGTGTCTGGGCGCCAAAAATCTCGGCGCGGTAGTGCGTGGAAGCAAACTATTAGTGGTTGGGCTCAAAATTGAAGCTCTCTGCGCAGCGATTCTGTGGAACCCATGCTATTGTGGCCAGGCTCAAATTTCAGCCCTCGGAGTGTGGTGCCCAGGTTTCCACATGGTGTTGCGTAGCCCTACACACCTTCAAACCTGCCATAACTTCTTAGTCTGAGACTCCGTTCGGGTGTTCTTAGATACTCTATGGAAGCCCATTGAGTCAAGATTTCAACCATATGCACGTGGAGGACATTAGGTGAACATAACCCTACTGGGAAATCTAGGTTTCTAGAGCTGCTGCTAGTAAGCTAGGTTGGCTAGTCATGTGAGCCTCTAATTTCGAGGATGGTCATAATTTCTTCGTAGAACTCGTTTTGGATGTTGGACTCTATGGAGAGAGTCATTTGATCACAAAATCTAATCCGTATATAGCTTGATATTGGAATGATAGTAAATAGTTCATAAGAAGAATACACTTGGTAACCATAGTTATTCCTTGCATATAATGAAATATAGAAAAATGCAAAGATATTTGAATAAATGAGTAGAAAATATAAATATGATTACGGATGACCAGTAATCATTCGGAATATGAGATATGTACTGAAAATAAGCATACACATGGATTATGCCTTAGAACTTGAGTAGAGGATAGATGGACATGCCTATTAGGGGAAAAATAAAGTCTGTGACATCTTTGATCAGTTAGCCCTGGATTTACAGGTCGTTTATATCGCATTCGGACCCTTATAGATGGTCATTGTCCGTCTGATGATAACCAACCTTGGGGCCCTTATAGTTGGTCATTATTCTCGCATAACGATAACAGCGCCTTCGGGTCTCTTATAGACCATCGTTCAGATAAAGAGTATATAGCGCCTTCAGTTCTTAGTTTCCTTTATCCATTTCAAGGTTTTGCAAACATGAAACATAAAAGCAAATGACAAGTATATGCAAAAGAAAAGTATATGATATATGACATGATATGAGAAGCATTGTAACGCCCCGTCCTGAGAGGGTGTACGGTATGTGTAACTGTATGTGCACTAAGGGCTTCCTTAATTATTTTAGTGCTATAATAAAATTTTTGAAAGTTGTTTTAAGGGTGAAATTATAAAATTTTGAAAAAATTGTGACACTTTTGCAATTAAGGAAAGTGGAGGGGTGAAATTCCAATTATGGAATTTTAAAAGGAAAATAATAATAAATTATCATAATGGTTCAGTGAAGCCTAAAAATTTCATATCTTTGATGACAAACTAATTTTTAAATTTAATGCTAAGCCCAAGGACCTTAAAAATTGCAACTCGAGACGTAATATTTTACGATTTTCCTCGATGATAAATCGCCAGGATTCTCGTAGGATGAGATTTTTACAAAAATCTCGAAAGTCATGAAGTGGCTTGATTTAAGTTCATTTACAATAAAATGAACTGAAAATAAATAAAAATTTTTGGGGCGTAAAATGATCCGAATAAGATAATAGAAATCGCTTATCCAAATAATAATAATAATAATTAAAGAAAAAGAAAAAAAAAAAGAAAATAAAAAAGTAATAAAAGTCAAATGGGGATGGACGAGAGAACGAATTGGGGAGGTTTTTTTTTAATTTCTTTCTTCTCTTCGTTTCTTTCTTAGATTTATGAAAATCGGATCGTAGATTTTCGTCGAAACAGAAGACAAGGTTGGTCTACGCGACGAGAGCTACGCGTAGGTACCAAAAGCTTAGCATTTCGGTAAACTCCAAAAGGTAGGGAATTTTCCTACTTTAGTTATTTTTAGCCTAAATGCTATGTAATGACTTGAAATTTTCTTAGAGGCCGTGAAAGGTCGTAAACTTCAGTGGATTTTGAGTACTCACCTTCTTCTTGACTAATTTCTTTCAAATCTTGTCAAGCACTCTAGATTCTCGTCGGATGCTCAAATCGCCTACACAATCCATACAAAGTACGAAAATGCCCTCAATTCAACGCTAACCAAAACATACAAGCTGTGCCGATCATCGAACTAACTCGATTCTAACAAACTTTACGTTGCTTAAATTCCATTCGAAGGCTACATCGATAATATGATGTGGAAATTGACCAAAATGTCCCTACACATTGGGCCCATAAAAACTATCTGTTTTAGGCCAACTTGACTCAAGTGCATTTCATAGAGTCTAAAACACCCAAATATTTTTGAAAATTGGTCCGACTACAATCCCGAAATTTCAATCTGAACAAATCGAAACAAAGCCTCAAATTCAGCCCGACACCAACGCAATTCCAAAATTCCTAAAAATTCCTAAACTCAATCTAAAAATCTCTTCATAAAGAAGAAAGATGGAAGCTTACGGTTGTGTATAGACTATATACAGCTGAATCGGGCGACAATACGCAAATCCGCATCCGGCTTCTCGTATAGATGATGAGCTATTTGACCAATTGCATGGATCTCGTATATTCTAAGATTGACATAAGGTTGGGGCTACCATCGCTTGAGGGTCCCGAGAATGATGTTTCTAAGATCGCTTCAGATTCCAGATATCACACTATGAGTTCAAGATGCCATTCGATCGACTTAATGTCTGCTTATGTTCATGGATTTGATGAACAGTATTCACCAGATGGAGGCAAGTCAGGATCGTATTCTCATTGATGATATTCTAGTTGTACTGCAGTCTGCAGGAACATGCAGAGCATCTCCGGACAATATTGCAGATTCTTAGAGAGCGTCAGTTATACGCTAAGTTTAGTAAGTGCCAGTTTTGGTTGGACAAAGTAGCTTTCTTGGGTCATGTCATTTCGAAAGAAGGTATTAGTGTGGATCCTCAGAAGATCGAAGCTATAGTGAACTGGAAGCCGCCCACAAATGTTTCTAAAGTCCGCAGCTCTCGATTGGCGTTATTACAGGAAATTTGTTGAGGATTTTTCAAGATAGCAACCCTATCGACCAATCTATTGAAAGACTAAAATTCGAGTGGCTTGATACCACAAAGATAGTTTTGAGGAGCGGGCGTGATTAATGACAGCCCAATATAATTTTACCGCCGGCAGCACGCCATGGCGCAGCGATGCTTCCGCGTATTAAGGGTTAGGTGTGTTTTGATGTAAGATGGGCGATAGCTATGCTTCCCGCCGGGCTAAAGAAGCACGAGCGTAACTACCCACCCATGATTTAGAACTAGCAAGAAAGGGTTTTTGCTCTAAAGATCCGGGAGACATTATCTATACCTGCTCCCTCGTCGATATTCACCGATCATAAGAGCTCGCAATATATCTTCACCGTAAAGATCTTAACTACAAATGCGGGTTGGAGTTGACATGATTATGATTGCAACGAGATAGAGTACCATCCTGGAAGGCTAATGGTGCTGCCGATGCCTTAAGCCTAACTAGAGGGTTCCTATGTTTATCTCGCAGACTAGATATCTCCCATTGTTGATGAGTTGAGATCTTTGGAGTTCAAAGGTGTGTAGCTGATACAAGAACATCAGTTGCATCATTTTATGTCTATCCTCTTCGTGGATCGTATCAAGGAATATCGAAGGTGTTTCGTAGATGATTAAGTTGAGGGCAGAGATTGAGGGTGGTAGGAAACCAGAGTTCCAAATCATAGACGATGGCGTAATAGTTAGAGGGAGTCGAATGTGTGTACTTGAAATAGGTGAACTAAAAAGGGAAATCATGGAAGAGGCTCACTTTTCAAGATATGCCATGCACCCTGGTAGCACCAAGATGTATCATACTCGAGGGAGCATTATTGGTGGAAGGGCATGAAAAAGGAAATTGCGATTCGTGATCCGATGCCTAACTCCGTCGCAGAAGGAAGAGCACCGTAGCTTCTCCGCAGGAGCGTACAACCCCCTTCCAATTCCTCGTATGGAAGGATAAGATTACTATGATTTTGTTATCGGGCTTCCGAGAACTCGGAGACAACATGATGCCATATGGGTGATAGTAAATCCGCATTTTCTCCCGCTTAGCAATGATGACTGACAAGTCAGGGCCTAATTATGTTTTGAAGAGATAGTTAGGATTACATGGTGTTCCTATATCGATAAGCCTTCGCATCGAGACCCCAAATTCACATCCAGCATTTTGGTCCAAATTTTTACGATGCCATGGGGACTCAAGTGCACTTTAGCACACCCATCCTCGACCGATGGTCGGCCGAGAGAACTATTCGCACGCAGAAAGCATGCGTGATAGAGTTTAAGGGAAGTCGATATCGCATTATCTCTCGATGGAGTTTGCTTAGAATGCTTATCAATCCAGCATAGGCATGGCTCCATTTGAAGCATTGTATGACCGGAAGTGTCGTACTCCCGTATGCTGGGATGAAGTAGGAGAGAGGAGATTGATAGGCCTAGAATTAGTACAGATTACCTTAGATAAGATCTAGATTGTTCGAGACAGACTCAAGATAGCCAAGGACAGACAGAAAAGTTATACGGACAAACGCCGTAGGGATCTACAGTTTAAGGTGGGCGATAGGGTCTTCTCAAAGTTTCCCCTTGGAAAGGTGTCCTCAGATTTGGAAGACGCGGAAAGTTGAGGCCCAAATATATAGGGCCATGAGATTATTGCCAGAGTGGGACCAGTAGCATATAGATTAGACCTTCCTCCAGAGTTGTCTAAGGTTCATAATGTGTTTCACATCCATGCCCGCAACATTCCAAATCTCCTCCCATGTACCTTGTGAGATCAACCAGAACTAAAGGATAATTTTGACTTATATGACAACCAATGCATAGTAGATCGTAGATAAAATTTGCTAATAAGGTCATTCCGCTAGTCAAAGTTTTATTGGGAATCACGGGATTAAGGAGGCTACGTGGGAGTCGTGAGGCTCGATGCGGAGTCAATATCCCCGCTGTTTTAAGATTGCTGCATCCTCTTTATGTTAGTTTTGTTCCACTTCGAGGATCTAAATGTTCTAAAGGAGGAGGATTTGTCTCGTCCCGAGAGGGTGTACGGTATGTGTAACCTTATGTGCACTAAGGGCTTCCTTAATTATTTTAGCGCTACACAAAATTTTTTGGAAAGTTGTTTTAAGGGTGAAATTATAAAGTTTTCAAAGAATTATGACACTTTTGCAATTAAGAAAAGTGAAGGGTGAAATCTCCAATATGGAATTTTAAAGGATAATAATAATAATAACCATTACAATGGTTCAGGGTGTTCAGGTATTCTCAGATCTTGATGACGAAACGGGATCGCGCTGCTAAATTCGTAGATCGCTAAATCTCCAGTGACCTTAAAATTTTCTTTAAATTATGATACAATCAGAATATTTTATGATTTTCCTCGATGATAAGCTCGCCGTGGATCAGGATGAGACGGCAAAATCTCTGTCGTAATGATCGATTTCAAGCTCATTTACAATAAAGTGAACTGAAAATAAATAAAAAAATTTTGGGGCAAAAATAGACCCGAATAAGATAATAGAAATCATTTATTCAAATAATAATAATAATACACTAAAGAAAAAGAAAAAATCAAAAAGTAATAAAAGTCAAATGCCTGAGGGGACTAGACGAGAACGAATCGAGAGGTTTTTTTTTTAATTTCTTTCTTCTTCGCTTATTTCTCATATTTGTGAAATCTGACTATAGATTTTCGTCCAATTAGAAGATGTTGGTCTACGCAACGAACTACGCCAGATAATTAATGTCTTAGCATTCTGCAGAACTCCAAAATGTAAGGAATTTTCTTACTTTAGTTATTTTAGCCTAAATGCTATGTAATGGCTTGAAATTTTCTGGGAGGCCGTGAGGTCGTGAACTTCAGTCCCAAATTTTTTAAGACCGAGTTTAGTAATTTTAGGAATTTTGGGACTGTGTTCGTAGACAAAATTGGCTGAATTTCTCGGATCAAGTTTGACTGCTCGGGATTGGAATTCATGATTGTGAATACGATACAGTCGGATGTAATTTTCAGAATGTTTTCGAGATTGTTTACCGCGAAAGTCCTCAAATAAAAGTTAATAAAACAGATAGTTTTTATGCGCATTTAACGCGTTATAGGACATTTTCGGGCCAATTTCACATCATATATCGATGTCCTTATCGAATGAGACTAGCATGTAAAGTTTTGTTAATCAAAGTCATTTCAGATAAATGCCGAAAGCCTCTTCTTCGTATCTTTTTGGTTAAAACGTTGAAGAGGGCATTTTCGTACTTTGTATGGATTGTGTAGGCGATTTGATATCCGACGAATCTAGAGGTTACAAGATTTAATAGAAATTAGTCTATATAAGGTTGTGATACTCAAAATCCTTTTCTAAAACGAAAGTGTTTAAATTACAAGTTTGTAAAGTGCTTTGAAAATATAAATTTATAAAACATTTTTTTTACCTCCCACTTGTTATACTCAACAGAAAAGTTTGATTTCAATATTTAAGAAACAAGCCAATCTCATTGTTAAAACTCTGTGATGGCACAAATTTCGCTCCTGGCCGATGTATTTCGACCAGGCATGGCAAGTGTTATGATATTACGATTAACTATATTGCCCGGTCGGCAATCGGGGTTAGATCTAGTATATATTTATGAGTCGCCTCTACACATTCGGGTATATAGTTAGCGTACGACTTAGTACATATAGATGAGGTGCTGTCCAGGTCCACACGTATTTGGTCTGGTGTTCCATTATGTTTATAGAGATCCCGCCGTGTTCACCGGACCATATTAGACGGGTAGTGTTCCGAGGTTCACTACAATACCAGGTTCCGAGGTTCCGTGGCATCACGTCTAGGATATTTTAAATGGGCCACGTTGGTCAGGTACTTTATTTCCAAGATAATCTTTCGATATTAACACCAAATAGTTTTCATGTTAATTAGTTTTCGTAATAGTTCAAGAGCAAAATAGTTTTCAGCACGCTTAAATGGTTTTCATAACAAAACTCAATTTTCATAAACGCTTTACAACCATTTCGTACGCATTTTCATATCGAGGTACATACAAGCAGACAACAACATTTAGAACTTTATAAGATCACCAGCCCGTCTGCCTACGCTTTGTTTTAAATAATTTTTCAAAAAGCAGATGTCACAAAGACCTTTCTAGATCCTCAATCCAGACACTGTATGTCGTGATTATATATAAGATAAGGTGTAAAATAAAAGTAGTAAAGTTAAAATGTATATGTTATACATATCTAGAAATATGCATGTACCGTTTTGAGAAAAACAGTTGCGTATGAAATTATGTCGGATTGATCCTTATCTTATATTTTGATGAGGACCAGAGGTCCTTTATGGTCGAGTTGGATATCGAAAACATCGAGGTATTTTTTTTATACAGTGATTTGTATTTCGCTTCGACCAATCGTGCGCTTGTTATGCTGTTGGATTTTCGTTAAATCTAAAGGTGTGATTTTGATAAAAAAGTGAAAATTTTTATAACTCATGTTTTCCAAAGACAGTTCCAGCAGTTTTAACTGATTAGCTTCATGGTAATCAATGCTTGAGCAGTTTGATGAGAGGCAATGTGGAGTCACGGCAGATTTCATTACCAGAAGGGTTCATCACATAGCATGGCTATGTGTACGAAGGGTAAACGTGACAAGTACATGTTGACAAGAATAAGAAGAAAAATGTAAAATGACATGAAATGAAATATGATATGATAAGAAAGTATAAGAATGCATACATGTGTAAATTATAGGTATGAAACATATATAAGCATGTGTATATGACAAGTATGGAACACAATAAGTATAGTGATATGTTATATGTATATGCATATGTAAAGTGTGATGACTCTTATTAGAGTTCGTCCCCGAGTATGATTTCCCACTAAGCTATAAGCTTAGCATGGGTGTTTCATCCGTGTAGGTATAGAAGAGGAAACCAGAGGACATGATAATTGAGATTAGCGCCAAAGGCCACACATCAATAGTGCCCACCTAAGACCTTTGGTCTAATGTATATGTATTTTTGTTTCTTTTGTAAACAATGTAAATATTAAAAATGTTGAACACTTCCATGGAGCTTCTATATATATTTTGTAATTGGCCAAGCACATATTATATTAAGTAAGCAATGTTTAACATTATATGAATGAACAAGCTTAAAGTTTATAAGTTTACGCATTAAAAAAATGACACCTCGCTGACATTGTGCAAAGTTTGGGGCGCTGTGTTAGTGGTATCAAAGCATCCTGGATCCGGTTCGAACCCACCAATCAGGTCGGACCAGAAACGGGGTGTCACATGGGTTTAGGGGAATTAAAGCCTACCACCATCACCTTATCTTTAGCCGATGGATCAGTGAAAATTCCCCAAGGCATAGTCGAAGATGTTTTGGTGAAGGTGGATAAATTTTACTGTCCGGTAGACTTCATCGTCCTTGATACAGAGTTGGTGACAGAAGGTACTAATCATGTAACTATCATACTTGGGAGGCCATTTTTGGCCACATCAAATGCCATTATCAATTGCCGGAATGAAGTCATGCAACTCACATTTGGCAACATGACATTGGAGCTCAACATCTTCCACCTAAGCAACAAGCACATATCAATTAAAGAGCAAGAGCCAGATCAAGTCTGCCTGATTAGCCCAGATGCAAGAAAACACAATGCTCACAAACTGCAGGAGGAATTAATGAAGAACAATGAAGTGTTTGATGGAATCCAAAGGCCTCGCCACTCCTCCAAAGACCACTTATTCCCCAAAGAACTCCTGTAGCTGCAGTGCTTAAAACAAAGCGTAAGCCAAATATATCAAGCACCACCTCAGCCGCTATTAATAGTGACTTCTCCTCCTGATCTCCAAGCGGCAACCCGATACATTCGCAGGAGGGTTTCATAGTAACTAGAAGCCACTCCAATTTTTGTTAGACTTTTGTATTTTGCTTTACTTTAAGTTTAATTGTAGTTTTACATAATTTTCTTAATTTTAGATTTGTTTTGTGGTAATTTTTTTTTTCTCTCATTTTAAAATCTGTACATTCTATAATTTTTGCATAAGCCTAGGTGTAGAAATCCTCCATCCTCCATCTCTTCCCTAATCCAAGCATAGTCGACTCTATGAGGCTTAGTTTCTGGGGCTTCTGTAAGGTTCTTCCTCCACCCCCGCTGGTAGCTCTCCTCTCCCACCGTAGGCCGCCGGCCGCATCCCTGTCTCACCCCTCGCTCCACCGCTCCCGTCTCTGTGCATGGGACACACAGTTGTGCCTACTCCGCCTATCTCCCGCTCATCGACCATCCCGGAAGGCCTAGGGACTTTAATTCGTGAGTCATCTAGTCCGAGGCCGTCAGAGCCCCACTCCTCAATTGCTCGCATGGTCCAGCCTAATGACCTACCCCGATCTGTCCCTAAACATGATCCAATAGACCCTTCTTCCATTGCGGCCCCATTATAGGCAATTCCGATTGTAGTACCAGGGAAGTGCATTGCGAGACATATTTTGATTTTCCAGCCTTTCTTTTGCAATCAAACCGGAGATTCTATGAGGCTTGTGCGTGGTACTAGAGCCTTTTATGACCCCGCGCTAGGTTCTTCTACCTCAGGGTGGTCATGGATCTACCGTACCATGACATCGGGAGGGTACCTGTTTCTTGTTCTATTTCTCAATTGATGGCGCGAGGAACGCCAGGCTGCTTAGATGTGCGGTAGTATCCCATTTCCCTACGCCTGGCTACTTTCTGGCGAGCCTAAGGCACATTCTGCCTTGCCTATGGGAGATGGTTCGCATATTATTCGAGAGACGTAACGTTAGGGTCACTATACTTTTCGGATGGCCATCGAGCATGCTCCTTATCGACCACATCTGGGATCGACATTTTCCTCGACAATGTTAGCGAAGGAGCTATTTTGGAAGCTCTATACCACATTTATAAGGGTTATTGGTGCAGCCCTGTTGAGCTCTTAATGGCATCCTTGTTCCTTTGAGAATGAGGTCCACCACAGGCTTGATCGAAGTTAGTCCGCACCCCTCTTGTTCCGAGGCTATGCGGTGTTAAGAGCATTTTGGGTTTTCTGCTAAGCCGGAATTGGGCTGGCCAGAGTCGAGTTTATTGAGGGCGTTCTTACTGATGACGGTGGTCGCGTCGGCCCCGTGTAACACCTCCACCTCGTGGCGTGGCGGGGACATAGCGGGTTGACCGTGCGGAGGATACCATAGAGGCCCAGTTGCACCACGGCGGCTCCAGGTAGTCAGCTTACGCTCTATTCCACCTGCACCTCGAGCTCCCTCTGACGTCGGATGGACCCTAGCACATCAACTCCACCACCGCAACATATCTCCATATCCACTTAGGATTTTCTTGTTATTATGGATGCAATCCGCACCTTCTCAGCCACGCGTCGACGTCGTTTGGTGCCCACATCTGACTTTTAATTTGGGGAGGATGACTTGTCTGCAGTGAAATTTGTCGTCGCTTAGACCACCAACAACTGAGAACGCTGTCTCGTGTAGATGCGGATCACCTGGGCACACTCCTATCTCTCCATCGGTGCGCCAGGCTCTTCAGCAATGACAACGGTAGATTCTCCTCCGACTTCTTCGACTCCTCATCTTGCCCATGCGGAGGATTACATACCGCAGTTGCTCACCATTGAAAGAGTGGCACTTCCCCTTCTCCTAACTTTCAATCAGAGCCCCATTGAGGGACAATGTGACATTTGGTTGGGGGAGAGTTAGCGAAGGAAGTGACTTTGTTATGTTTTATTCTTATTTTGAGTAAGTTTTTTTGAGTGCAAACTTGTTTTAGTTCTGTTTATGATGTTTGTTTGGTTGTAATCTTTGTCAATTTCTTTTTGTAAAGTTGAAAAAAAATAGCCATATATCTTTTTATACATACCATACAGCTCACACTTACGGTTTCAAAATTACACCCATTTTTTTTGTGTTTTGCCTAACTTGCGGTTGAAAAATTGAAACATTGTCCAATGCTATTGATGTTAGATTGGTTCCATGCTTAATTAAGTGGATGATTAGTTAATTCCTAGTGCTTTCAACCCTTTTTCTTCCACTTCTAGCTAACCACACACTGTACACATAAGGTTTCAATAGTAAGCTGAAAAACTGCCTAACCTCTTAAATCTTGCTAAAGCCTATCCTAGTTTTACATTGCACTACCTTGATAAGTTCAGGTCCCCAGGAGAAAGAGATGAAAACAGTCTTCTGAAATGAGAAGAAAACAAAAGAAAAGAAAGAAAAAGAAAAAGAGAAGAAAATTGCAGTGCTTTGCCTTTAACAGAGGCATGGTCAGGGGGTATCTGACGAGAATCTTTAAAACTGTTCTAATCATGTGGTTGAGAGCCACCAACTTAGTGCTTTCATTGCATGTGGGTGGATGGGTGAGGTTGAGAGCGAGTTGTGGAGTCTTTGGAGTCTTGAAGTCATTCGAGTCGGGATGAGCTTGATGGTTGTGGTTGAAAAATCCTTATGACTTGATGCTCTAAGCCTTAATTGGTTGGGAGTCATTGGTGGATCCCTGTTACATGGACTTTGGTGAAGTCGATTCCTCAACATTGCACCCCTACAACACAAAAAGAATTATGGAATAAGTGTGGGTCCTGATCTATTTAGGTTGGTTAGTGTACTAGGTTGGGGCAGTAGCTTGGTTGGGGGAAGAGTGCAGTTTGGCAGTTTATTGTTGAAAACTAATCATATAAACACTTAGATTTTGGTGGAAATTCTAGGTTGATTCTCTAGAGAAGGAAACTCTTTTGATACTGAATTTTGTATGGCATCCACTCTCTCGTGATGGTTATTGGGCAGGGTTTTAGTGATTCTCATTGAGGGTTAGGCATTACTCATCCCTCTTTTGAGATGGCTTTTTGTGAACATGGTTTTGATATTATTTTGTATGCTCTTTCTTTCTTTCTTTCTTTCATTGCTAAGGGACTAGCAATGTGTCGGTTGGGGGGAGTAATTAGTGCCAAAAAAGTGCTATTTTGAGCCCTATTTATTGTAGGTTTTGAGCACTTTTTGTGTACTAATCAACTGAATTAACCCAATTTGCACATTAAGGTCTCGACTATTCTATTGATTGCATTTTGTGGCTAATTTTGTAGTTTTTGCAAGCTATTAATGCCAAACTTGTTGAGTCGATCCCGACGCGTAAATTCGAGGTGAACCCGGCATTCTTGATTAGGCTGGAAGAAAGAGTAGAAAAAGCTGGAAAATAGAAATTTCACAAAAGGGTGTGAAATTTTTCTCATAGTGTGAAAATGTTTGCTCTTTTGACCCCCTTTTAACCAAGTTTTTGTAATTTTTCCTAAAATACCCTTCCTGTATTGTAGGTAGTTTAGATATTTTTGTAATTTTGCTTTTCTCTGAGCATATATAAGGCGAGGCGTAATGCAGGAGAAGGCAACTTTTCACTTTGCTGATAAGTCTGAGCATTGCGCGGGAGTTTTCAGCTTTCTTTTCCTTCATTTTCTTTTCCTTTCTCATTTCTTATATTTCCCCAAACACCCTCTAAGGATGACAACTTGAGAGGATGGTTGGGCCTAGACCACTTTCTCCTTGAAGAGAGAGGAATTTCTTTGGGCCAAGGGTTTGAGTGCTTGTTAGTTCTACATTTTTTAACGCAAGTTTTATTGGCATTTATGTTTTACCTTGGATTGATCTGATATCTTGAGTGTATTTGACAAGCTTTTAGGGTTTAGTGGATGCTTTTGCTGGATCAGAGATTCGATGGTGCCTTCTATTAGTTCTTGTGGGAGTGGGTGTCACACCCAGAGATCTTTGATCAGGCCAGATAGGCGGAGCGACCAGGAGTCAGAGGCGCGAGACTATATACTGGGACTCTCATTGACCGGATCTTTCTCAAAGCTGAACTTGTACCTGTGGGTATACAAATAATTTCTGTAATAACAAAAATCATTTACATATACAAAAGAATTACCACCGGAGTGATATCCATCAAAATCTATACACATATACTGAGTCCCATTTACTTATCCAAACACTTATACGTATACATGTCTAATACAAACATCAAGATTGCGAGACGATGCGGTGAGCACCTATCTACGGCTGGCACCTTTCTGTTGATGTGGGATAATCCTGTCCTCTATCCTTGTCTTACATACTGTACCTACCGCAGTTGAACACGTGCTAGGCATATCTTAGTGGGAACATAAACATGGACAACCACCAGCTAGTGACGCGTCTGGCTTATACATATGCATTTCATATATCTTTACGTATTCATATAACTTTTTATTACTTATCATCTTTACATTCTATTTATTATATAAATCTTTGAATTTACATATTTCTACGTCTTTGGCATATTTCCTATCATACTTTTGCGTATTACAGTAACATGCATCTTTTACCCCATCTCTATCGTTCTTAGCACTTATGCATTTGTTCCATTTATTCATTTAGGTATGTCCATCATATATTCATATCATATATTCATTCTAATTACTTATCATTTGATCACATTATCTTTCTAATAGTTCATATTACCACTCTATCTACATTAATATGTCATATTCGTATACATATATTACTTTCATGGTTATATACTATACCATTTGTTATGTTCTATTTTCATGTACTGTTATCATGTATTGTTTTCATGTACTGTTATCATGTACTGTTCATGTACTAATTTCATATATTGTATTCATGTTATATTTTTCATATTACTTTCTCTTTCATGCCTGTAAATACCAAAGAAGTGGATACAGGAAACTTATAAAGGGCTCGAAGGCGTTGTTATCATTGTGCGGTTGTGATCATCTTCTGCGACTGACCCAGCTGTGGTAGATACTTTCAATTGCGGCGATCTGCGGATCTCATCGACAAACGGGGCCTCGATATCATCGCGAGAACATATCTTTGAGACATTTCCTAATGGCATGCGCCAATCCTCCACTACTTGGTGAACCGCAATTGTCAGTTTTATTATTTATTTTTATATCTCATAGCATGAATAACTTCTATTCATCATGATTGCTTGCTCTGAAATCCTCGCTATGTTCTTTTTAATCTGTGTCGTTCCTCCTTATCTGTAGCTTCATATTACGGTTCTCATATTTCTCTATAATATTTCTTCTGTTTTACATCATGCATGCATTTACTCATTCTTATATTCTTATCATGTCATCTACTTATAACATCTTATATCTTGTTAACTTATATCTTCATGTACCTTTGTCGGTATCATATCTGCCAATATACCATGTTTCTATCGCATCGTTTTACTTGTACTTTATCGGGCGTCTATCTCAGGCAGATACAGAACATAGACTTCTTCTTTAATACCCTTAGGTACCCTTCATGTCAAATAATTTACATTTATCTTTTTCTTATTCGAGATACACACATATAAACATTCGCTTGCTTGGGCCAGGAGATAAAGAATGAATGAGACTCGATACAATATATGCGAAGGTGAGCGATGCCACCGAACATGAAGCGTGCCTACCCAGCTAAAGTGTTGAAACACTAAGCGGGAGTCTTAGAAGCACTAGTCGTAATATACGTGCTGCCGCGTAATAGACCAGTAACTATGGATCAAACAACGATCGCCTGTAACAATATTCAATAACAGTCTTTGACGTCTGCAATTATCACGTGTATACCTAAGCTTATCATTTTATTCTTTTCTTCTATACTCTTCTATTTATCAAATCTACGTCTATTACTATTTCTTGTTCATATCTATCTCTTTTCTTATCATGTATTCCAATTGACTTTGCAAACAATTGAAGTACACTTGAGTCTGACAATCAAATTTTTAAGATATGGATGTTTGAGACTTATAAATAACATATGGTTAGATTCTAGACTCAATGAGCTTTCCATAGGTCGAGAACACGAAACGGAGTTTGGGAGGTTGCTGCGTTCAGAAGTTGGAGGTCATACGTGGTTAAACCCGACCGGTGATCTGAGCGGCCGAGCTGAATTGACCTGGCGACAGATCTGACACCCTGTATCTCACGGGATATGAATGGATTCTTGACTCAATGGGCTTTCCATAGAGTCGAGAACACCGAAACGGAGTTAGATGAAGGAGTTATGACCTTAAGTTGGAGGTCATGCGTAGTTTAACCGACCAGTGACTTTGGGCTTTGGCCGAGCGGTCGACACCTACTATCCTCCACAAGCATATGGATAGTTCTTGACTCAATGGGCTTTCCGTAGAGTCGAGAACACCAACCGGAGTTCGAACGAAGGAGTTATGACCTTACCAAAGTTGGAGGTCATCGTAGTTAACCCAGTAGAGTTGACTGAATGGCCGAGCTAACTGACGACCTGACCTGGCCACCAGCGGGCTGGTCTAAGGCTACGATTGGCACCTACTATCCTCCTGAACTTGGATGGATGCGATTGATGGGCTTCATGCGAGTCAAGAAAACCCGAAGCGGAGTTGGTTGAGGGATTATGACCTTAAGGATTGGAGGTCATACGTGATCACCCAAATTTGGTATTTGACCTAGCGGCTGGTCGTTTGCCAGTCGACACCTATCCTCTCAGGCATTTGAATGGATTCTTGACTCAATGGAAGCCATGGGTTGAAACACGTGGGTTGGGCGAAGGAGTTGACTTGAGTTGGAGATCACATGTAGTCACACCCAGCCGAGCTGACCTGACCTCGGTAAAAGGACCATAACTTGGTCTACAGAGATCTGAATTGAGACATTCAAAAGCCTAACATCATCTTCATTGATGTGGCTACTATTCATCAGAAGGACTCACTACCAAATTTCCTTCATTTGCACCCAAAATCAGTTCAAGGCCGGTATCGTAGGATCAAATGAGGAAATTTTCTTGGTTCAAGTACAGCAGGACACATCCCCAGAAACACATCTATAGGAGCCTTAGAGCTCTTCTCAACTCAACCACAACAAGAAATGAGTTTAGGAGTTCCAAACTAATATACACAAGATAGGGTTCTAAATATATATATATATACCAAACTAGACAAATCCATACTATTGTACAAAAATCGACACTTTTTCCATACGGAACTTAACAAAGTCCATACACACAAGTTTACATACAAATATTCGCTAGTTATACCTGTGATGCTTCTTTTTCTCTCTTTTTCTTTCTCTTCTCTCTTATCCTTTTCTTTCTCCCTTTCTCGAAATAAAAATGAGATATTTCTTTTAGTCTTATCTTTATTTGATCTTATCCCTTTTTATTTAACTTTTATACTCTTTTGGAGCATCCTTGACCACCATCTAGTCAAAGGAGAAGCTTCTCGCTCTTTCTTTCAAGCCCTTGTCTCTTCCACAATTTCTTCGCTATTTGATTTTTTTGTAATATCTTTCTTTATTATTGTTTGGTCCTCAAATTTCATTTTATTCTCGGTCGATTTATCAAAATCTACTTTGGCATATGAACTTATTAAATTATGACTTCCAGTTCTACGGGTGGTAACTAATTAATTTACCCTTAACTTTTGTATTAATTCCAAGTTCTTGCTTATTTTTTTTTATCTTTATTTTATTCCGGAAAAATATACTTTTACTTTTATTATACCCTAAACATGTTATAAAACCGTTATGGTATAATTTGGGGTGTTACAATTGGTTTAGGGGATATGTTCCAGTAATCGAGGAGCATTAATGTCGATAAATGATATATTTCAAAGGAAAATTCTTCAGGTTGGAGTTTTGTAGCCAAATGGCCGGTTCGGAAATGACTATGATCTGTCTCTGTGAGGAAAGGACCGGGGACCTCTTGGTTGCACTAGGACCTCGAATCCGGTGGCCCCGATACTTCAAGGAGTTTTATATTTTTATTTCTGCACCTTATTTTTAGTTTAAATATCATTGTGTTTTTATCAAACCAAAATCAAATTAGATTCACCATTTTGGCCTTAGCGCCAAATCATTTACACGAGAAGAAAACCCATCCTGTGTAGGCCACTAGAGCCACTATCTTGTAGTAAGCTATTACTACGGTAGTATGGAATTTAGGTTATAAATTTTGTTGATTAAACACTATTATGGCGCACACGAATCAATGAAATAATAAATAGTTTGAACTCACGAATAAAATTGGTGATTGTACGCTATGTGTTCAGATTAGATGGATAGGTAGGCATGTTTATTAGGGATTACATGACATAGTTGGCTCCGTTTGGGTCATTACGTGACCCCAGGATTTGGAGTAATGTGCTCTAGGATCGCTGTCTCGAAACCGGTGATGGTATCTTCAGTACATCACCGGTTGTATCCATTTTCTTGGAATATCTGCAGGCAAGACACAAGATGAGATAAAATGATTGAAATGGTTAAAGAACTATGTAACATGAAAACGATGATTGAATTGAAAAATATGATAAACTCTGATAAAATAAAAAATATATGTATTACTAATGAATGAATGTGAAACTCTAATAAATGACATAGTGTACAAACAGTCGGATATATGAGCTAATGTGCAAATAGAATTGTGTTAATTGTATATTGTCATTTGAGGACCACTCTAGTGGTCATATAAGTTATATGTTTTCTATTAAGCTATAAACTGCAGATGTTTTCATCTGTGCGTCTTGAAAGAGGCATCTGTTTATGCCGGCACACGGGAGGCGCACAACGACCAGTCAACATCTATAGGTTGCTACCTACGATTTTGAATATGCACACATGTAAGTTTTTTTTCATGAGGACTATATGTGTATCAAGTGAAATTGGGATAGATATTTATGCGAGAACATTATGAACACCATTGTGGTGATAGTGTTAAAAGTTTTATTTTCTTATGGATTAAGTTTAAGTTATATTCGATACATTTGGTTATATATTTGAAATAGAGGCCCATAATGTCGATAACTTGGTGAAGGTCTAGTCGGTGTCGGGTCCCCCTCTTCCGCTGGCGGGTTGGGCGCGTCAATTAAGTGGTATCAAAGCCAAGATTTAGGTGGCTCTAACATAGAGTATAGGATAGAAAAGCATTTGTCTAGTAATATGTTGGCCTAATGTGGATGTACTTATGTCTTGTGTTTTGTATAGATGGATCACCCTTCGAATTTATTGAAGAGTGTGATGTTAACCCTGGAGATCAGGGGTTACCTTCCGAATCTCTCAGAAGTGAAAGTCATGCTCCCATAAAGCCAAATGAAGCTTTGCTAAAAATATCTCAGGACATGGCTTGTGTATTGGAAAGATTAATAGCTCCTAAAGCCTTGATATACATGATAAGGAGAAATGGGGCTGAGGAATTCCATGGGTCAAACATGGAAGAGTCTGATATAGCTGAATTTTGGTTAGAAAAGCTCAAAGGTTAATAGAGGAGGTGAGATGTCCTCCAGTCAAGAGTGACCCAACGTTTCTTTGTGCAAGGCCGGTGCTTATGATTGGTGGAAGTTAGTGTTGAGGAGTCCAAGACTTCTAGATCCCACATCATAGGAATTTTTTGTCCAAGGGTTGACAAATCTCATCTCCACGATATATGTGGAAACTAAATGGAAGCAGTTCACAATTTGGAAACTTGAACATTTGTAGTGAATATGAAAGAATTTAGCCACTTGAATAAGTATGCGTGAATCGATCATGAGGCATTTCGGTGTAAGCGATTGAGATGGGCCAGATAGTGTAAAAAATTTATCTGACACATTACTTTTGCTCTTCAATAGGTGAACTATCGATTTGTTGTTTGCGATGAAAGTAGAGAAATCAGAGTCAGCGGCGAAGAAAGGTTCGGAAGAGAAGTTATCAAGATGAGCTATTATCCAAGTAAAGAGGTAGAGACTTCCCGGCTCAGTCGGTGCAAGGTTACGCCACAAGGGGAAGAGCCGGTGGTGCGGTGGTATCTAGTCTTGGGCGGGACGAAGAAGTCTCGGGGTGCCCTCGATGCCGCCAGCGACATTTGAGTGCTTGCGGATTATTGACGAGGAGGATGCTTAGTATGGAAGCCTGAAATCATTTTATAGCAGTGCTGAAAAGTCGGGGGGATAATAAGTGTATCTGGGATGTGGTAGAGAGGGAGATCTGTTTGCTGCTGACTCAGGGATGGGGAGGGTCGAGGTGGCCCATTTCGGCATAGAGGACGTGGAGTATAGTGTCGAGATGTGGATGTAGATCCTACACCTCTGACTCGAGCTAGAGCTTATGCTATGAGAGCTCGTGAAGATCAGGATGCACTAGGGGTTATTGCGGGTAATTTCACCCTTATAATACAGAAATATATGCTTTGATATATCAAACTACCACATATTCCTATATATGCATTGAACAATTGAGTAATAAATTGTCATCAGTAGAGCCTTTGACATATGACATGCTTGTTACTAGTCCCCTAAGGCATAGCGTTAGAGTCAACCGAGTGTATAAGAATTGTCCCCTAACAGTTCATGATAGAGAGTTCTCGGTGGACCTAATTGTTTTACCCTTCCATGAATTTGATTTGATTTCAGTGGTTATGATTCTCTAAATAGACTGTTGATTTGTGATGAAAACAATATTGCTTAAATTTTTCGACATGTCAAGGTTGTACGCATGGTTTGATGAGGTTGTTAATCAATACTCGACTTTGGTATGCAAGCTAACATTTTCTTGAAAAGGTTATGAAACCTTTGGCTTTGGTACTTGACTCAAAAGGAACAGGTGAATTTAGAAAAGACATGGTTAAGAATTCCTGATGTGTTTCTGAGAATTCTGGAATACCACGAAAGTAGATTTTATGCATCGAAGTGGTACATGGAACGACTCCAATTTCTAGGGCACTCTATCATATGGCTCCAATTGAACTAAAAGAGTTGAAGACTCAACTATAAGAGCTATTGGATAAGGGTTTCATCCTACATAGTGTATCACCTTGGGGTGCGCCAATTTTATTTATTAAAAAGAAAGATCGCACTCTTCAGATGTTCATGGATTATCGGCAAATAAATAAAGTAATAGTGAAAAATAAATATCTGTTGTCGAGAATAGAGGATTTATTTGATCAGTTGAAAGGTGCAAGCGTCTTTTCAAAGATAGACTTGAGATCGGGTTATTATCAACTCCGGGTGAAAGATGTTGATGTCCTGAAAACAACCTTTAGAACTCGTTATGGTCATTATGAGTTTTTGGTAATGCCATTTGGGTTAACTAATGCACCAGCTGCATTTATGGATTTGATGAATAGGGTTTTCCACCCTCATTTGGATCAGTTTGTAGTGGTATTCATTGATGACTTGCTGGTGTATTCTAAGATGCCTGAACAGACAACATTTTGAGGCTAGTATTACCAGTTATGAAAGCAGTTATTTGCAAAGTTAAGTATATGTGATTTTTGGCTTAAGGAAATGTCATTCCTAAACCATATTGTATCTGCAAAGGGTATAAGAGTTGACCCTGCAAAGATTGAAGCAGTTGTAAGTTGGAAACCGTCTCGAAATGTAACCGATGTGAGAAGTTTCTTGGGTTTAGCAGGATACTATTGACAGTTTGTAAATGAATTTTCCGTCATAGCATCTTCGCTTACAAAGTTACTCCGGAAAGGGGTAAAGTTCGAGTAGGATGACAAGTGTCAATCAAGTTTTGAACAGTTAAAGAAAATACTGGTTGAAGCACCGGTGTTGACTCAGCCTACTTCGGGTAAAGAATATGTCATGTATAGTGATGCGTCAAAAAATAGTTTGGGATGTGTATTGATGCAAGATGGAAAAGTGGTGGCATATACCTCCAGACAGTTGAAACCACGTAGTAGAACTATCCTACCGTGATTTAGAGTTAGCGTGATAGTGTTCGCTTTGAAAATATGGTAGGCCAACATTTATATGGTGAAAAATGTAGAATCTTTACAGATCACAAGAGTCTGAAGTAGCTATTGACTTAGAAAGAGTTGAATTTGAGGTAGCGGATGTGGTTAGAGTTGTTTAAAGATTATGACTGTATAATAGACTACCACCCCGACAAAGCTAATGTGGTAGCAGATGTTTTAAGCAAGAAGACAGTGGTAGCGTTGTCACTTCAACACAGTGACTGGAGACTAGCAGAAAATGGAGCTTTTTTAGCCCAGTTAAAAGCACAACCTGTTTTAAAACAAATGATTATAGATGCTTAGAAAAAGGATGAAGAGTTGAAGAAAAAGGTACAATTGGTCAGAGATAATGACAAGACTGATTTTTCAGTAAGAGAAGATGGAAGTTTGTATTTTTAGAATAGATTATGTGTGCCAGCGGATAATGAGCTAAAGAAAGAGTTGTTACATGAAGCTCATAACTCAGTGTTTACCATGCATCCTGGAGGTAACAAGATGTACCAAGATTTTAAACAATACTATTGGTGGAGAGGAATGAAAAGAGATGTGACAGAGTATGTGTCTAAGTGTTTGACGTGTCAACAAGTCAAATCTGACCACCAAGTGCCATTAGGTTTGTTGAATCCCATTCCGATTCCATAATGGAAATGGGATAATATAGCTATGGATTTCATGTATGGTCTTCCTCTCACGCAAAAGAAGAATGATTCAGTATGGGTGATAAATGATAGACTCACAAAATCGGCCCATTTTATACCAGTCAGGATTGACTTTTCTATGGATCAACTAGTTGAGCTATACGTGGATGAGATTGTCAGATTGCATGGTGTTCCATTGTCTATTATGTCAGATCGAGACCTAAGATTTCCATCCAGATTTTGGAAGGAATTACAGTCAACCTTGGGTACTAGGCTGAATTTCAGTACATCATTCCATCGGGACGGATGGGCCGTCAGGGAAAGTTGATTCAGTGCTGGAGTATGCTTGAGGATGTGTAATGGAATTTATGAGGAGTTGGGATAGGTATGTTCCATTAATGGAATTTGCCTATAACAGCAGTTATCAAGTAAGCATTGGCATGACACCATATGAAGCTTTGTATGGCTGGGAATGTAGAATAGATATGTTGGACTATAATTAAATGATCATAAGGTGATTGGTTCGGACATAGTAAAAGATACAGAAGAAAGTTCAGGTTATTCGACAAAGGTTAAAAGTTGCTAGTGATCGACAAAAGTCATATGTCGATTTGAAGAGGAAAGATATTGAATATGGGAAGAAAGGAAAGTCGAGTCTAAGATTCATTGGTCCATATGAATTTTAGAAAGAGTAAGACCTATAGCCTATCAGTTGGCTCTTCCTCCATAGCTGACCAAGCTACATGATGTCTTCCATGTGTCCATGCTGAGGAGATATAGATAAGATGAATCGCATATCTTGCATGTACAAGATGTACAAGTGCAATCAAATTTCTCATATGATGAAGAACCAAAAGCTATTCTAGCTCGAGAGATAAAACAGTTGCGGAACAAGCAAGTGCCATTAGTAGTCTTTCTGACAACACGAGAGAGCTGCTTAGGAACCAGAAGCAACTATGAGGACACAATACCCTCAACTCTTCAATTCAGGTAATAATTTCGAGGACGAAATTCTTTTAAGAGGGGGGTGGGGGGAGTTATAACACCCCAAAATATACCCTATCAGTTTTATAACATGTTTAGGGTATAAAATCAGTTAAAATTGTATTTTTTTTTTCCAGAATTTATATTGCTAAGAATGAAAAATGATAAAATCGAAATTAATACAAGAGTCAAGGGTAAAATAGTAAAATATCACATTGAGGACTCAAGGGTCATAAGAGAATAAGTTTATATGTCATTGTACAATAGTTGATAAGTGAAGTGTAAATGAAAGAGAAAAGAAAGACTTAAATACAAAAAAATTGAAAACTTAACAAAAATGACAAGCCAAACATGACCTTATGAAAGAATAGGAGATAGGACCAAATTTGGTTTTGTAAATGAACATTTCTCCTTTGGATTTGAGAGCTTAGGGTTACGGTTGAGAGAATAAGAGAAGAGTTGGTGATTTTGCTTCATATGATCAAGGATTTTGGTGATCAAGAAGAAGAAGGAAAAAGAAAGAAGAGAAAAGAAAAATATTAAGGTATGGAAACTAAACCTAAAACCCTTTTTAATGATGTTTAGGTTTGGGGAAAACCTTAACTTTGCATAATAATGATGGTTGTTGGTCTCAGCTCAGTTATATGGTTGTTTGAGTTGGTTGTGATCCTCAATTGAGGAATGTTTGTATAAAGAAAATATTAGGGTTTTAAGGGAGATGCTGTCAAACTTTTTCCAAAACCCACGTTTTTGTCTTGGTCATAACTTGGCTATCACTCATCCAAATTGAGTGATTCAAATTTATGGGTAAACTAGAATTCTAGGAGAACAAATCTCCTTGAAATAAGGGAATTCAAATTTGGACCCCATTGGACTCAAAAAATTCGTCAAAGTAAAGCTATGTTTTCGAGCAGTTTTTGGTCTGTTTTGGTACAGCTTTAGTGTTTAGGCCATAACCTAGCCATCACTCATCCAAATTGAGTGATTCAAATTATTGGGTAAACTAGACTTCTAGGAAAACAAATAACCTTGAAATAAATGTATTCAAATTTGGATCCCATTGTGCCCGAAATCCTTCTAAATGGAACTCTGTTTGTAGAAAATATTTTGGTATAAAGAGATTCAAGTGAATAAATAAAATTGTAAAAGAATTATAAAAGTGATTGTTATATGAAATATGACTATATGAACAGAAATACGAGCAATATTGAGAACATAATCATACATGTTATGATAAAAGTAACAATTATAGTATATGTATAAAGGAATACTGATTGAAAGTATCTCATGTGAATACATGTGATTGAAATTATCCATATATATGAGATGTGCACAGCTTGAACACGAATAAAAATGTAATAAGATTGATTGTCTGCATATATCCCCGTGTAGATGAATAGGTTTGGGTCATTATAGCGGCCTCATTTTGGCCACATAAAATGCCCGTTTGAGTCAATACATATAAAGGATCACTATCTACAAATTACTGCATTCTCTGATATTACGCCTTATACCCGTATCCACTTCGAATATGCAAGACACAAGATGAGATAAAATGATCAAATGGGTTGGCAAAAACCATATAAATATGAAAACAAATGAATCTGAATTGAAAATATGAGATTATAGTAATAAAAAAGTGATTATGTATTATGAAGAATTAACGTGAAAAACCTAATAAAATGACAGATAGTGTGCATGAAGGATGATAAGAAACATTAATGTGAGAATTGTTAATTGTAGATAATACTGAGATCACTATATGGTTTATATGTTATATGTTTCCACATGAGAGTGTTTACAACATATGTTCATCCGCAAGCACTAAGAGACATCCCAAAATTTGTGATTGATAATACTGCAGGAGGGCCAACATTAAAGAATAGGAGTCAATATCTATAGGTACTCTCGATTTTGAATATGTACATGTAAAGTTTTTTTCATAATAGGACTTGTATATAAGTCAATGGGACTAATATTTGTACAGACATTATGAACACCATTGTGGTGATAGTGTTTAAAAGTTTTATTTTTATGGATTAAGTTTTAGTTATATTCTCGATATTATTCATTATATTTAAATGAATCTACTAATTTCAAGAACTTTAGGTATGAGTCTCAGCCCCGTGCCACGTTCCTTCCTCTTTTCCTCGCCTTTAGGCGGTTGGGGTGCAAACACCGTTATTTTTACGTTCAGAGAGTGCTACATTTACCATCGCACCTAAGAAAACTCTGCTTCCATTCTGACATTTTTCAAGTACACGCTTTCTTCCCAAATACAATCACCTAGGTTTTATTTTTATTTTATTTTCCCTTAAAAATAAACAAAATAAGTTGTGACTCAGCTTTTCTTTTAAGAAATTTTTTTTCCACTAAAGAGTCTGGTCACTAAGTGAGGATACACATGAAAAATGTAGGTCCATAAGACACTTTGTACATCCCAAATCTCAAGATATTACTATTGTTTCTTCTATAAAACAAAATAACACACATTAAAAATATTATGTTAAGTCTGATAAAACTCGGATAGCCAAATTGTCAAACTTGAATCTTGTTAATTTATGGTGGGTTTAAAACACAAAAACAGCTCAAAACACTGTTCAAATGCCATGCCATGGATTACAGCAAACAATGCTAAGCGCTGGGTCGTTGATGACATCCCCAAACAGAGTTCACTATACCCAATCACCCCCTTCAAAAGGCTGGTAAGGTAATCAAAGAATTCGTATTAAAGGAAAATACCCAATCTCCACCAATTAAGAAAACATAATATTTCCTAATTATTAATTGGTTTACGATAAGAAAAGAAAATATCTCACCTAATGGGAGGAATATCGTATCATCATCAAACTAGGAAAGTTATCAATTATCCCTTATTAATCGGTTAACAATAAGGAAAGAAAATCTCTCACCCAATGGGAGGAATATCGTATCATCATCCAACTAGGAAATAATTTCATCCCCTTATTAATCGGTTAACAATATGAAAGAAAATCTCCCTACCAACCGGAGAAATATCCAGATCATCATCCAACTCAGAAAAGCTTATCAATCTCATCCATTATAAATACCAGGTCACCCTTACTCCAAGTGAAAGGTACGCAGACTTACGAATAGAAAATTCATTCTTAAGCAAATGATCTTCTTCCTCTCAAAAGAACCGACTTGTGATCGAGAGGGGCAATCTGGCAGCCCCCGCCGATCCTTTTGAGCTTCTTGTTTTGCATAGGAGTGCAACGTGACAGAGTCGGGAGACGACCAGCTAATCCAAGCACGCCCTGCACCCCCACCCTATTGAAAGCATTACGCCACGCCACCCATGGGAAACAACAGTTCCTTTTTGGCTAAATAAAGCTCACTTTCTCAAATGACTGGAGGACTAACTCAGAATATTGCTAGAGCAACGCCAATCCTCCAAGATGCAAGACTAGCCAGTGCGATGGATTGCAAATTTAACCTTCCCTGTAGGGGCGCGAGAGATCGTGGTGCAGCTAACACTTTGACAAGGTGGAGGCGCTACTGGCTACCAACTAGCACTACGGAAGAGTTGGAACAACTCACCGTGACAACACGACGCCCCTCAAGAGACACACTTATTGTGTGCTCGAAAAGACTAAACCTCATATCTTTATAGGCTGAGGAACACTTTAATCTCATTGAGAATGGACAGAGAAGGAGAAACTACCACAACAGGGAGCAAGATCCTTACCAACCCCCCAAAGAGGATTGAAACAAGGAGAGGTCGTGGGAGTAGAGGTTCAAGGACATCCAGCTAGCGAATCACTAGCTGAAGCGTAGCCGGCCGAGCCCACCCATGACGCCCCGGCACAACAAACCTAATCTCCATTCACCGTCTGTGCCACTTCCCTTCTAATGTTCGATCGGGTCAGACATCGAGACAAGCTGACGAACAAAAGACCTCACAAACCAGCTGAGCTACTCAGGAGGGTCTTAGCGCCCAAGAGCCCGGGCCAGCCCTCGCTCGCGCGGTGAGGGTCTTGTGAGCCCTGGAGCCCAATACAGCCTGGGCCATGCTAGGAGGGTCTTATGTGGCGCCTGAGCCCAAAGAGTTTCAAATTGCAGCTTAGCGTGCTTAAGAGGTCTTAGCCGCCAGGAGCCTAGTAGCTTAGTTCGGCGCAGGAGTGGCCCAGCGCCCTGAGCCCAGAGGCTCACCCCCTGTGAGAGCTTAACAATTCAGGAGGGTCTTAGCCGCCAGTGGAGCCCCTGGGGTGAGGGGCTAAGTTCGCAGAGGAGAGTCTTTAAGGCCCGAGCCCAATAGGCTCAGCCCCGTAGCTTAGCAAACAAAAGAGGCCCAGCGCCCAGAGCCCAGAGTTTGGCCACAAGAGAGGTCTAGCACCCTGTTTCCAAAGAGTCACTCGCAGCTTAGCAAACAGAAGGTCCACGCCAGGAGCCTGAAGCTTCTCGCTGGCGCAGATATCAGCGCGCCTTGGAGCCCGCAGCCCCGCTCACTGCCAGGAGGGTCTTAGCCTGAGCCCAGCGAGCTCAGCCCCGCAGAGCTTAGCTCAAGAGGTCTGTAGCGCCCAAGAGCCCAGCTCGGGCTCGCTAGGTGGGTCTAGCACCTCAAAGCCCAAGAGTCTGGTGCCAGGAGCTTTAACAAAATGAGGAGGGTCTTAGTGTCTACAGCCCCATGAGCCTGGCCACAAGATGAGGGTCTTAGCCGCCTGAGCCCCAAAGAGGCCTGCACCACCCTCGTAGCGAATGCCCTCACAGTGGTCTTTAGCGCCTAGGGAGCCTAGTAGCTCGCCACGTGAGGAGGGTCTAGCAGCTCCCTTGCTCGCAGAGCTCAACTTGTAGAGCTTAACTTATGGTCTGGTACCCAGAGCCTGGTGAGGGCAAGCCACGCCACGAGATGGCCTGGTGCTCTGTTCAACAAACTCAACCTCGTGATAACTTAGCGTGCCAGGAGGGTCTTTAGCGCCAGTGGAGCCTAGTGAGTCAGCCACAGAGGCCTTAGCACCTAACCTGTGAGCTCAACCTATAGAGCTAGTAGTCACCCTACAGAGCCAGCGTACTCAGAGGTTCAGAGCCCGGGAGCCTGGGCCTACAGAGGGTCTCAAGAAAAACTCCCATCATATCTGCACCTGCAGAGAGCTTTATCACATTGCAGAGGTCTTAGCACTCAGGAGCTCCAGAGTCACCGCTGCAGGGATGTCCAGCTCGGCCCCAACTAATTTCAAATTCTCAGAGATTTAGCTAACCCAAGAGGGTCTAGCACCCGGTGGCTAACAGCCTGGGCCACGCCAGGAGGGTCTCAGCGCCCCGAGCCCATTATCTCAGCATCAGAGAGCTTAAGGAAACAGAGGGTCTTTGGAATGCCAAGAGCCCAGTGAGAGTCTTCGCAGCCTGCTGTGAGGAGGGTCTTAGCGCCTGAGCCTGGGGTGAGAGTCAACTGTAGAGCTTAGCAAACAGGAGGGTCTAGCGCTAGGAGCCTGGGGCAGAGCTCAAGATGCACAGGGGAGGGTCTTAAATACTCTGAGCCCAAGAGTTTCACCGTAGAGCTTAACAGCCTGTGAGGTCTAAGGCCAGAGCCTGGGTGAGCCTGGGCCACAAGAGGGGCTGCGCCTTGACCCTAGTGAGTTTCAAATACAGAGCTAACAATTAGGGCCTCAACGCCCAGAGGCCCAAAGAGCTCGCCTTGCGCAGCTAACATATCAGAAAGCTCTCAACACTCAGGAGCCCTATACCATGCAGGAAATTAAGAGTTTCAGTGGCGCCAGCGCTGTGGAGCTCATTGGGCCATGGCAGTTTAACAACTCAAGAAGGCTCACGCTTAGAAGCCTAAAAGAGCTCAGCTTTTCAGAGCTAACACCAGAGCCTAGCGCCACGGAGCCTCGTAGCTCACCCTAGAGCATGGCCAGAAGGTTTTAGCGCCTGTGAGCCTAAAGAGTCGCCTGCGCAGCTTAACAGCCTAGGAAGGCCTTAGCGCCTGTGAGCCCAAGAACTCGCCTTGCAAAGCTTACCAGCCTCAGAAGGCTCCCGGGCCACAGAGAGCCTCACAGATCAATCATGAGCTGGGATGCACTATGAAGGCTCATTTGGCTCAGGAGCCTAACAACTCAACTACAGAGCTTAATGTACCAGAAGGCCTCGCGCCAGGAGCCCGTAGTCGCCTTTAGAGCCAACAGCCAGCAGGCCAGCTCTTAGGCTCCTAAGAGCCTGTAATCTACTTATGTGAGCCAATGTACCCCAAAGACAACCTTGTCACCCGTGGCCTGGGGATTTCGCTGGGTTTCCACCGGCTCAAAGGCACAATAGCCTGAGCCTGGGAGGCTCGCTTGGTGGCTTTAAACAAATTTCGTATAAACTAGAACTAAGTATCTTAATTTAGCGAACAATACAACCAACAAATCCTTGTGATATCGAAGAAAAGTCAATGCCGAATAATAAACCCTTACCTACTCACTTTAGCCAAAGTTCTGGGGCAACTGGATGTATTTAAAATAATGCGCTACGCAGCTCCTTAACACGAGCCCAAATGCCATGCTTAAGTAAGGATTAAAGTGTGCCTAGTACTGGGGTTGTTAGGCCCTTGATGACATCCTAAATATAGGCCCAAAATAAGGGCCAAATTCACCCTTCAAAAGGCCGGCAATGCAACTGTAAAATAGAATCTCGTATTAAAGGAAAACATCAACTTCCACCAATTAAGAAAATATATATTTTAATTATTATTCTATCAATTATCCCTACAATCTGCCTACTTATTGCTGAGTGGTTCTCACCTAATGAGGAATATCGTGATTACTATCCAACTGGTGAAAGCTTATCAATTATCCTCTTTATTAATCTAAGCATCACATGGGAAGAAAAATCTCTCACCTTAAATTTTGCGAATATCGTATCACCACCAGCACCATCAATTATCCCTTATTAACTGCCAACAACATGAAAGAAAATCTATCACCTAATGGAGAATATCCGCATCATCAGCCCAACTAGGAAAGCATTTGATCACTAATTATAAATACCAGGTCACCCTATCGGTGAGCGCACGCAGACTTGGCTAATACAAAAAAAAATTCATTCCCTTAAGCAGTTGATCTTCCCTTGAACTGACAGATCGAGATAAGAATTCAAGGAGCCTCGCTAACTTTTTTTTGTTTTGCAGAGAAATTAACGCACGAGTCAAGAGACCAACCCAAACAATTCAAGACGCCCAAATTAGCTTATTGAAAAGATTCAAATTCCTATTAGGTGTAGATGACTATATTGATTTGAAACTGTTTAATTTTGCACGTATAACAGAATGTTTGAAAAGAAATTTAGTTTTTATTTATTTTTAAATATGAGTACATTATAGAGAAAAACAGATGGAGAACATATGAAATGTTCTTGAGTGTATCCGCGTACTTCAAATAAAATAATAAAAGAGTACTCCACAAAAGGGTCATTTTAATAAATTAATTAAAAAATTCTTCCATTTGAGCCTAGCTCAAACATGGTTTTAGGAGCATAAAATGGAGATTAAAGTGACAGGAGTTGTTTTGTCTTAACTCAAGTTTAATACCATTTAGTAATATTAAAAATTAAGTTTTTCTCTCTTAATAGTAAATTAAAGAAGTTGCTTTGAGACTCGAATCATTTTTAAAATGGTTTGCTTTTTAATTTTAACATTTCTCTAAGATAATTTTTCAATAAAAAAGTACTATTTTTAAAATAAATCTTTATTTCAATTCATACATGATACAACTTGTTTAACAGTTAAAAAACATTGAAATCTGCAGTGATTACATATAGTGCACAGTATGAAGCCATGCTTCTACAGACAAACAAACAAAGAAATCGAATTACGAGGACGGAATCGGAAACAACGTAATTTCAAGCTTCATCTGTCTATGACTCAACTGTCCATCTACCTACTGAAATCTGAAACTATTGAGCAATCTTATCCTGGCCAGTTTTCAGTGTATTCCCAGTATCTATTACGAATCGGTATCTAATATCACCCTTCATGAGTCGTCTACGGCAGTGTCACATACCTTACTGGAACAACCTCAACATCTGCTATGTTGTGTTTTCCTGCAAATCAATCATTTCTGTGTCTCTTTCAACCTCCGAGACTACTCGCCACTACCTCCCTGTCATTCATATTCCTCGTTAGTTTTATTTATTCACTTCATTTTTCGTCAATACTCAAGCTGTTTGGAAAAAGAATCAAGAAAAAAATGAAAAAAATTGAAAAATATAAGGTTTGTTTGGTTATAATTTTTGAAAACCGTATTCTGCTCTGAAAAACAAAGAGAATACTATTTGTTTTTCTTTATGTTCTCCTTGTTTTTCAGAATAAAAAACAGTTATAAAAAATTGTAACCAATTAAAAAATTCTTCACTTTTTCTTATATAAAAACTAGGAAAGTTTAAGAAAATTGTACTTTTTGATAATTTAATGTCTTTTTTTCTTTTTATAATATAATTTTCCTCCATTTTCTTTCCAGCAGTCTTCTGAGCAAAGCATTGGTTGGTTCATAGGCAAACATTGGATGCAAATTTTTTTTTTTTTCCTGAAAAATGGATAATTCATATAAGGCTAAGAATTTTTTTTTTAACATATATATTCACACTCCTGATCATAGAACTAGTTAGGAGTTCAGGAGGTTAGTGGTCTGCTTACCTGACATCAGCACAGACTGGTAGTTCAAGAGGCTTATTCTAGGCAGCAACCATAATGAGTTTGAGATTTCAACACCTGCCAATGGAAGAAGAGAGGAATATAAAGACTGTGTCAATGATTCCATCCATTAAACATGGTATCCTACAGAAAAAGAAACACACATAACATCACTGTTGGGAAACCTGATAACCCTTCCCGAATTGATGCTGTCCATGTTTATCAACCTTACAATCCTTTCATCTCCAATCGATGGAACTTAAGGCAATACACCCAACAATCACCAACATACCACACCATCATAGAATCTAAAACTTTTAACAAAATGAATTACCTGCATCTGATCCTATTGCGGCTGACTAGAAAGGAGTCAGCACTCAAGGAGTTCTATGGCTTCTTCTTCTTGTTAGGGGAAGCAATTGATCACTGTCACCTTAACTCCAAAAGCCTTTAGCAAATTTAACAGCCACATGTCCCACTCCACCTAGGCCTACAACTCCTATATGCATTCCTGGTTTTGTAAGTTCAAAATATTTCAAGGGACTGTATACTGTGATTCCAGCACATAGAAGAGGAGCAGCTGCATCCAGAGGAAGGTTGTCTGGGATGCGAACCACATAGCGGTCCTCAACAACCATGAAATCTGAGAATCCTCCTGTGCAAGGTTCCACTACAGTCAGTGGAACCGTAAGCATACATATCTTTTGGGGGCAGCAATTCTCAAGATCATTACCACAATTATCACAAGAGTGGCAAGCACTAATAAAGAACCCTAAATTCCCAACTCATATCCTACTTTAAACTTTTACTTTGCTCCCACCTCCGTCACTTGTGCCTAATAACTTCACGCTGCATTCGGGCGGAGCCAGGATTCAATATTAGTGGGACCAAACTTAAGTAATATAAGAGTCTTTGGTTCAATGGTTTAATATTTATAAATTTCAGCAGGGCAGAGTGCAGTAACTGCATTACCCCAATTTATTTGGATGTTAGATGTGTGGTAATTGGAATGTCTCAATAATTTTCCTCAAACTACTTATCCGTCCAGAAAACCAAAATTTTTAACCATTTTATACATTCTAAACTGCATATGCATTTGTTTTATATTTATAATCCATAGACATGATTAGTTCTGTTTCGATATTGTTTATACCGATCAAAGAAAAAAAAAAGTAGAGAGAAATGGATGAGGGATGCGGAGCATACCCGGGAACTAAAGGGTATCTGGTCTTTGCCCCATTCATTTTGGATCATGTGTAGGTCTGTGTGACATATTCCACAGAACAACACCTTGACTCTTACGTCTTTTTTCCTAAGGCTCTGTAAAAAATATTTTTTCAATGGTCAAACCTCATAATCCTCATGGTCAGTCATTCATTAGAAATAAAAATCAAGAAAATATGATCTATGATCATCCTTCTATGTCAAAATTATGTTTCATGAATGGAAAGTACTAATATATTCTACACAAATAATAATCCAGAAAAGAAATCAAGGTAGAATTAGGAAATACCTTCTGAGAATTTGAAGGAGACAGAACAATCGGATGCAGTCAGTGGCTGCCCCATCCAAAGGGCCTGTTAGGTGCCCTTGCTCTTGCTGGGGCTCTTTTCTGATGTTGCCATTTTCTTTTGTCAGTCTGGTCTGATGAGAAATATGTATGATAGATGGAAGAAGGAATTCTCACCAGAAGCAGAAGAGGCAAAGATAGCCAGGGGATTAAGAAATAAAGAAAAAGAAAATCAATGGAATGAAATATTAAAGTCGCTTAGTTGTCAAGCTATCTATGGAAAGAAGTCTGTGAGTGGATTTTGGGCTTAACGTTTTGGCCGGGACTTGGATTTTCAGAGGTCCTCATCCTCTCACCACTACACGTCAATTTTCCACTTAATCACAAACGGTGTCGACTACTCATATTTATCTCCTTTTTCTACATAGAATAGAAATATAACCACGCGTGATAGATTACCCAAATGCTTAGAGGAAGGACGTATCCATAACAAGGCAAAAAAATGGAAGAAATAGCTGATGATGTTGTAGCACGTAGCTCATATTCATGGAGGAAGGGCAAATGCGGAGAGGATGATGTAGTGGGAGATTATGAAAGGAAAATGCGGAACAAGGTTGTAACATCCCACTCTGAACTAAGGGTATTACTATTAATTTATAGATAGGACTCTAAAATCTCACTTTAGAAATTTCTGTTTATGAATATTGCTTATACTGAATATGTTTAAAAGAAGAATTAAACTAATTTCATAAAATGTATAAAATCTTTCAAAGTATAACAAAATATCATTGAACTAACATCTTTCAACATGATAAAATTTTTCAAAACTAATAATCTTAAATGTATATTCTTTATCAATTATAATCTATCTACAACAAAAGCCTGCAAACACACCTCAAAGCACAGTTGTCCAATTATGGGAGTCTTGTGAATAAATACTCAACCCAAAAAATAATCTCCCTCTCAACTTCCATCCCCTCGCCTTACCCAAAAATCACTTTTCACTAAGGCTTAGGGATCCAAACGATCAACACATGGCTTTGAGCTAAAAAGCCCAATAATGAATGTTAATACATTTTCATGGATAAAATATTTTAAATTTTCTACAAATTTAGAGATATAAATATATTTTTCTTTTCTCATAAATCTCATAAAATCTTTAAGTACAAATAAATAAGATATAAAAATATATTTCAAGCCGATGTTCATCATATTTCCTGTTTTTCAAACAATTCCATATCACAATCAAATCCATAAATGTTTTAAAATACATATACTCATGGTTTTCAAAAGATTTGTTTCAAATAAAATATCAACTATTCTAACCCGTTAACAAGGGCCGTTCCAAAATACTTATACTCTTGGTTCTCAAAACATCTTTCTTTTAAATAAAATGGCCAACTATTCTCAGAAACCCTTTTAAAATTCTAATTTTCTAAAAAATTGCAAAAATAAAGCACTTTGGCCAAAACCGAAATTTTTCAGATCTCAGATTTATCTGGAATCCAGACTTCACCATCGACCGCTCTCACTCTAAATCTAGAAGCACCACGGCGACTCTTCGACCCGAGACAATTAAATTTCACTTTTTCGGCGCGACTGTGCCCAAGCACTCGCAAAAACTGGCCATGAAAGATCATGATATAACAAAGTCACCTTATTACATGTACCCACGTGACACATGTTGCACGACACAAGACAGATAAGATGAATGACTCAGACAATGTCAAAATCCAAACTTAAGGGACACAAATTAATTATTAAAGTTTTTAAATGACAAGACAAGAAGAAATAGTCTTCTTTCTTCTCCAAACAATATAAACGTAAAATGTAGGTGTGTTTCGTGATTTTTGTGAGAGAGAAAGAGTGACTTCTTCTCTTAGGATTTCCCTGGCGCTCGACCGCTTCGCTCTCACTTTGTTGTGCTGCCAAAGCTGTTCTACGCAGGAAGGCCTACGACACCACTCGCGGAGTTCGACAACTCAAGAGGCAGTGATCTTTCCTACTCGCCTATTCTTCGCTTAAGAGTCATTTTATGGACGGGGATTTGCCGCGTTATTGATCTCAAAATCTTTGAGCGGTGAAGAAATCACTCTTTGTGTGGTAGTAAACAGTCTTGGCGAGTTCCTTGTTCAGGAATTATTAATGTGATTTTATTGTTGAGTGATTAGAAATAGAATTCTTGGATTGTTATTAGCAGTGTGAGTTAATTTTGGTATTTATTGATTGTGAATTGAATAACATGAATTATGTGAATTAATTATGTTAATATATGCATGTAAAATATATTGGTGTTGGAATTGGCATAATACGTCAGCATGCAAGGGCTCCCAAACGATGGTGAGAGTGCATGACATGAAAAATGAAAAGAAAAATGAAAACGGTTGAAGAATTTCAAGGAAGATTTTCGAAGTGCGGCCCCGAAATTGATCAACAGTTCCATCTCAAGTGGACCCTTATTTGTTCGGAAAAGCGATCATCAATTGACTCGGAGGTAGTGATATATTTATTTGGAATCTCGAGTGTAGTTTTCAGTGAAAAAAGCTTTGTTTGAAAAGCGTATTTTCTTCGCATTTGGTTTAGGCATGTGTGAGAGTCGGTGGACTGGGCATGGGATTGGACGTGTAGGCGTTAGTAGGATCGTGTATTTCAAACTGATTGTGGATTGTTTGTCATGACATGTGCCCAGGTGGGGAGTAGCTTCATTGTAAAAATTGTATTTGTGGGCGTGTTTCGTCGGTCATTATTTGGGGTATGAGAGTGTACGGAGGGACAAGCTCCACTGAGGCGTTTGAAGCGGATTGTGGCTTTGGTATTCATTTTGTATAATGTATTACTTCACAACTTTGATATCTGTTTTGGTTAAGAGTAATGTAATAACTCTTGAACTATTGTTATATAGTTGATGTATTTTTGTAATTATTAGTGTATGGAAAGTGGCCATTTTCCATGTCTCCAGATACCAATAATGATTGAATTCTGCGAGTTGGGTTGTCAACTGAGACACCCCGGTTGGGGCGTCTAATTAACAGTTGACAAATGTGCATTTGCAAACTACGCCTTTGATGACTAGGGCGGGATTGTCAAGTTTATCACCATTGATAAGGGCCTTATTTGTGAGTTATCTGTTGAGAGGTATTGTTTATGATTTATACAGATTAGCAGGATGTCGTATTTGTCCAGGTTTTTATACCGGTACGAGGAGGGTGTTATTGGTAGTTTATCTTTATTGATGAGAGTAATAAAGCGAAATGAAATATACCTTCACATATTTCCCAGTTCTTAAAATACAAAAATATATCTCCATAACCAATCCCTACCATGAACATTCAAATCCATTTTCAAACAAACTTGTATATTTGATCCATACATGTGATTTCTTAAAACAAATACAAATTCTCAAATAATCACATATAATAATAAAATATTTTGTTTTTATGAAAAGTTGAATTAATCTTCCTTGCCTCAGAAGCAACTCGAAGATCTTGAATACTACCTGATAAGCTCAATTAAGTCTCTCGTCACTTTCAAATAATAAAGTAAAAAAAAAAAAACTCGCTGAAAATTATCCGAACTATTATTTCTTTTTCTTTAATTTATATTTATTATTTTAAACTTACTATTATTATTATTGTACTCTTTGAATAATTGCTCTCATTACTCTCTTTTCAAACAATTTAAATGTGGTTTGATCCTTTGTCATAGTTTTTCTCGATATCTCCTTCCTCAAGTCATTTCTTCTTCGTTCATGATTTGATCAAGTCTTATAAACATATCAGAATTTCAATACAATCCAACGGTTGAATAAGAGAACAAGGCTTACATAAACTTATAAAAGCTAAAGTAGTTTAAAAGCTGTATTCTAAATAATTATAACTCTCATCTAAAACCTCTAAAAACATGATCACAGGCAAGATTCGAATTGTAGATTAATTAATCTATCTGAAATATATGGAAATTAAAAGCAATGCATTGATTGAATAAGGAGAATGAGGCTTTGTGATCTTGCAAAACTAAAACTAATTTTAGAAATTGTTGCTTCAAACAAGGATAACTCTCAACTCAAACCTCAAAACATGATCTCCACCGTTCAAATTGTAGATTATTATCTTATCTCAAGCATATCCAAATTCTAAATCAATCAAACGATCGCATAAAGAGATATCATAAATCTCCTAAAACAATACAAAAACTTATCACTTACTTTTCTTCTCTCAAATATTTTCTTCATTTCTAAATACATCATATGCTTCAAACTAAAGAGGAAAAAAGAAATACTTACTTGAGGTAGATGTTTATTCAAGCTTAAAATCCTTGTTTTAAAACCCTAACTCACATATCCTCTCCTTGAGAGAAAAATGTAAAAAGATTAGATTATGTAAGGAGGCTTTTATTGTTTCTTTTAATAAAATGTTTTTATTTTTTTGTTAAGGCTTAAAACTTTAAAATATGTACTTTAGCTCTTATTATTTTGGAATTTTTAATTTAGAGTATTAAAAATTTGTGCTAGCTCTTATTTGTTTTTTTTTTTTAATTGAAGTATTACAAGGTGTAGAGATAATGAAAGGGAATGTCAAGCGAGAAGTGTAGCATGATAGTGAAAGGAGCAAATGCCGGGCGGGTGTATCCAAGATAGTGAAAGGGCCAATCTGATTACATAGAAATTAATGCGTTCTTCTTTCAAAAAAAAGAAAAAAGAAAAAAAAAAAGAAGTGTATGTTTAAATAGTAGTGTGAAGCCTTTTTTATAGTCAATTCGAGATCACTATGAAATCTATGTCCTTCTCTTGCTCTTAGTGTGTAGACTTATGGGCCCGGGCCAGCCTGCCAGTTAAGCCCCGGCCGAGCTGAGGCTGAGGCTGAGAGTGGGTGACACGAGGAATGCGAGCCAATCCTCACTTGGGGTGCCCGAGTCTCACTATCCCAGGATGGCTTTGCTTCAGTCTTCTTACGATCGAAATGGCTCAGGCAGGCCTTGGCCAGACTCTTGCATTAAAAGTGTGAAGGACTCATAGATTGACCCCACCCAGCCTCTAAGCAGAGCAGGAAAGCTCTCTGGCGAGTCTGTCGGGAAGCGAGTTACAAAAGAAGAATAAGTCATTCTTAGAAATAAAGTCACCTTCCTAATTATGGGAGAAAGCGTGCTCTCTACAAAAGCGGATCTGCTTTACTCATAAAGAATGAAGTCACACGAGGCGGTCTGAGATTCCTAATCGAGTTTTGTTCTTCTAAACTCCAGTCTTAGGAAAGAAATGCTAACTTTTCCGTGGAGGAATGACGGATAATACGTCATCTTCGTGTTTGTTTTGCAGTTCGCGTAGAATTGGTGATCTTTAAGCGATTCATTGGCTGAAATTCGGGGAGACCTGGGTAAGTAGATCTATGGGCTTGCCCGGCGAGAAATCTTAGAGGCGGTACATTGAGCTTTGGTACACTGCGCTCCGGGTGACCTCCGTCTTGGCTTTGGCTGTTCTAAACAGCCGTCGGATCGTCGGAATTAGCCGTGTGCATTGCGTTCTGGCGAACTGCCGCGAAGACCAATTCTCTGGCGCAAGAGATGGAGCGACAAAGGAGGCTTGAGCCGTAAATGGCCGAATTGCACGAATAGGCAAACCAGTTGAGGGAGGAAAATGAGCGCCTGTGAACCCGGTTAGAGGTCGGTCGGGTGCTTGTCGCGAGCACCGCCAGGTTTCGCCCGTCTTGTCCCGGCGAGGCAAAGGGTTCTTTGCGCTTTAATGACATCGATCTCTGGGATGAGCTATCTTAGAAGCGATTCCCCGCTACCGTCACCATCCCCGAACGCTGCGGAAGCCCAATCTAGAAAAAGGGCACCTCGCTGATCCAACCAGTCCATCAGTGTCGCAAGGCGCCGGGTGCGGAAAGAACCCAGCAAGGACCAACGACCCCTAATGCCAGCTCACCAGTATGTGCCTGACCAAGCTGGGGGCTTCCCCCCACCAGTACCATCCATGTACCCGCCCTTCGGGGCCGCCCCCACTCCGCAACTGATTTTTTCATCCGCCGTCCGGGGACCACAAGACATGCTCTCCACTCCCCTAGGACAGCATATCCTGGATTACGATCCTCCCCGCAGCTTCTCCATACCACCCTTCGCTATGTACGACGGTTCTTCCGACCCATACGATCATAAGCTGCATTTCAACCAGGCAATGATCCTCAACGTCGGGGACGACCGACTCCTGTATAAGGTGTTCCCGGCCAGCCTCAAGGGCCCCGCTTTAGCCTGGTTTCACAAGCTCCCTTGAGGATTAATAAACACATTCGGCGAACTATGGGCTGCGTTCGTCTCTCAGTACTTGTGCTCTGTCAGACAAAAAGGGAACATCAACTCCGCTCCCGATCCGTCCTTAGCGGGGAAGGCGAGTCCATACGGGACTTCACAAGCAGAATTAGGCGACGGTCCAGCCCAGTTGATGTCTGATATGGATCGGTCTTGTAGAACTTCATAAGAAGATTTGGGCCGACCACCCCGTTCTTCCAATCTTTATCCACAGACCGCCAAATAACTATGGAGGAATTGTATAATGACGGACAAATTCTCTACGTTGAAGATAACATCGGGACCGCCTTGAGCCATCATGATACTTAGCCAGACGGCAATGATGCGCTAAGGGCTAGAAAAAACGACGGCGGGCCGGAAGGCGCCACTGAGGCGATCAGGAAGAGGAAAGATCCCGATTCCACTGCTCTCAGCATCTCCTATGGCCGATCTTGCATCATCGAGGGCCTCCCAGGCGCAAATTGCCCCACTTATGAGGTAAGTCGGTGGCTATGGATCTGATGTGATTATCGCGGGACCATGGCCATGAGACCAATAACTGTCAGAGCCTTAAATTTCTTGTGGAAAAGCTTATTCGGGCAGGCCACCTCAGGCGGTACTTACGAGAGCCAACCCGCGAGGCAGCCAGCTCCCAAATGCGATAGGGTTGTTGCGAATCTGGTATGCTTAGGACCTCGACTGACCATCAACTTTATCTTGGGGATCGTAGATGTGATATCAATCGAAAGCTTGACGGAGAGAATGCTTTCAGAAGCGACCTCTCGATCGAACATTAAACAGTGTAGGGAAATCACAACGATTACGCGGTTAGCGGCCACATATCCTTTCCTCCCCATTAATCTGCGGGTCATCACACCACACTAAACACACTCGTACTAACTATAATAATCATGGAGTTTGATGTGCACGAGGTCCTCGTCGATCAGATTCTGGCATTGCTCCATCTCCCACGCCTTTAGCGAGATGAGAGTCGATTGATCATCTCGGATCCATTGGCGGGGTTTTGTCGGGCTGATGGGCTACCACAGCGTGGGTTGGGATATCACCTTTTACGGTGGCGGTCAGGTGGCTCCTGACAGAATGCGTTCTCAGGTGGTAGAAGACTTGGGGCCGTATAATCTTTATCTTGGGTCGAGGCATTTTACGCGCCATGAAGAGTACCGTCCACATACCCGCAAGCAATCGGCTACATTTGAGTCACGGACAAGTTGATTTTTCGGGAAGCCAGTTAAGCCGCTCGATGGTGCTATCGCTCCTCTCGAGAGGCATTGTGACGAGTGCTCGATGAACCACCCTTTAAGGTTAACCCTCATGATATGGCTGATCATTATGGCGCCTCGGAGGATAGAGAAGTCGCTTCATGATCGACCCCTTAGAAGCTACGCCCTGCGAACGGTGCATCGTCAGCACCCTCCTATCGGAGGAGGAAGGTCAACTATGCGGGTGTCTTTGCGGGTTAAATGCCGATGTGTTCGCTTTGACTCAGCGGATATGACGAGGAATAAGCCCAGCGCCGCCTGCGCAGTTAAATGTCGCTGACCACCCGAAGCCGGTCGGCCCAGTGAGGCGCTTTCATCCGGACCGCCACTTGGTAATCAATAGAAGTGGTAACGCCTGAAGCAGTTGTCGGAAGCGGTTGTGCGGATTGGTTGGCGGCGTGGTGGTTGTCTAAAAGAACAGTGGAGGTATGTGTATGGGTTATCACAGGACCTGTCAGCGCTGCAGAAAGGGATAGCTTCCCTGCCCAGATCGTCGGATCGTGGAAGCAAGTCGGGCATGGGATGCTATCTTTTCTGGATGCCTTCTCAGGATATCACCAGATCCCCATGCACTCCCTAGATGCGGAAAAAACATCTTTCATCACTCCCCATGGTCTATATTGTTACAATGTAATGCCTTTCGGCTTGAAAAATGATGGGGCTACCTATCAGAGTTTGGTGACCAAGATGTTCCGCTCGTTGCTTTCGGAACTGATAGGTCTATCTTGATGTTGTGCAGTAGAAGTCTGCGACAGTCAATCCGCCCTGTGCCAGCGAGTGGCCTCTCGGGAGTGGGTGGCCCGGGCCACAGTGGTACCAGGTGGTGAGTGTTGCTGTTGTGATATTAGAAGATGAGGAACTAATCCTCTCCTTTGGCCAGGGTGTCACGCAAATCCAGACCACCTCTGAGGATCGAAGATAATGAATATTGGGTTGAGACGCATACCGACCTTCTTTGAGGTTCACGGTTGTTTAAACCTTCTTCTTACCACTAAGAACCCGGTAATAGAATGGAATGAAGAATCTGTTGGAGCATTCGTAACCATTAAGCCATGCATGAGCCCTCGATTCTTGTGGTCTGGCGGTGGCGAAACTGTCTTTCTTTGTAGCTGATATAGCGATCGCGCCACCTGATCTTGGGATCCAAGTTGAGGCTGTGTTCTTTGTCGACAAGTCCTTGGCCGTCTGCGGAGACCGGATATAACCACCTGAGCAATTTGCCCCAGCCCTACAGACTGACCGCCCAGCTCCGCTCATACTTCAGGCTGCAGTTGGTGCTAAGCTGATTCTTGCTCTAGGGCCGCGATTCATAAGCCGGATATGTCGGACGGATGGCCGTTGGAGTAATTGAATTGAGAAAGTATGGCATCGATGGCGAGACTTTCGAGAAGAAGGCGAGTCTTAGCTTACTTCCTCATGAAATCGAAAGTAGCCGATGCGCCGAGACGAGTGGTGGACCCGCTCTAACGTTAATGGGGCTTCCCGGTGTCGGGGCGAGCATCGGTGCAATTGACCTCCTGGCAGGAAAGAAGAATTGAGCAGAGCGATCCGTTTAGGCCGGCGCCTCAACCAGCGAGTCGAATCTGAAGCCATGATAAGCCGGTCTCGAACCGCACTCGCCATGGTGGCAGCGGCCTTTGGTCGAGCGACTATGGTGGTTGTAGGACAAGTCAGCGCGAGTCGAGTCGGGGGACCCCAGAATGGAAAAATGTGCTTCTACAGTCAAGCGAGGGGTAAGCACCCTCTCGGCAGAAACTTGAACATGTCCACAAGGGACTGTGGTCGAATGCCTTGGCGCGTGGCGCTTCTTTCTAATAAGGAGTCTCCCGTCTACTATCAGCGGGTTCCTCCATACTACACGCTCCAAGTAAGTCGGATAGAGGGGTTCCTCGTCTTAGATGGATCGTACGGCTTTACATGTACGGAGAGGCATTACCTAATGTGATGAGCTCTGCGTCGGTTGGTCGGCTAGGTTCTCCACGGTAGATGGGCGGCTATATAAGCGGTCCACTGGCGGGCCATACAAAAATGTCTAACACCCCGAGCAAGGTCGGTATGTGTTGGGCGGAGTTACACGAAGGTATGTGGAAATCACGGAAGAACACTAGCTCTGGGACTCACACGGGGTGTGCTTGACGTATGAAGTCGGATCTTTGTAGGAGTCGTGAAAATGTGACCCTTGCCAGTAATGTCCCCGTCTTAAATCACGGTCACGAAGATCTAGTCTCCATCTCTGGCAGTGGCCATTGGCTCGATGGGAGTGTGCTCGTGGGACCGCTTCCACTCGCACACACTAAAGTGCATTTAGTGCATCACCAGATTATTTCGATATTAAATGGATATGAGGCGATGCCTTGCATCAATCAAAGATAAAGATATTTACCGGTTCATGCGGAAAAACATTGTCTGTAGGTTCGGCATCCCCAAGAAATCAATCGGTATTAGATAGCAGACGTAGTTTGACAATGGGTCTCTAGAGACTTTTTTCTAGGAATTGAAGATTAAAAATTTGTATTCTACCCTTCGGTATCCTCAAAGAAATGGCAATGAAACTGACAAAACCACATTGATTGCCTTCAAAAGCGGTTGGAGCTAAATGGGAAATGGGTAGAGGAACTGGGGTGCTGCGGGCTCTGAGGACCCTGGCAAAAGCAATAGGCATCCTATTTCGCACTCACTGTTTGGGATTGAAGGTACATTATCCACACTATTAAATTAGTGCACGCCTACCATCAGAACAACTACGCGGGGCTCGAAGATACAGAGGATCTCAGTCAGTTGGAGGTTGGAGCACCGGTGATGAGCTACGAGAGGCATGTGTCAAATGAAATCCTCTCAGCCACTTGGCAAACTCTTATAACAAGCAGTGAAGCCTCGGGTGTTAGTAGTCATACGAGAGTTTTGAGAATACTACGGACCCCACGATAGGAAAATTCTAACTTAATGGGAGGGCCCAGTATGTAGTCACACGGGCCGGGTCGGGTCTATCATAATGACAAAACAGATGGAACTTACTAACATCCCGAAATGTATCCTAGTGGTTTTCAGGGACTTGTTTAGAATACTGTCTCAAGCTAAATGGAATTTTGGAAATAAAGCGAGAGACCTGAAATTAATAATAAGGTCGAACAGAGTGTAATTTACCTTGAGGACCCAGATAATAAAGCCAAGATAATATGCCAAACTAGAATTTAGAGACAGTTATGGATTGCAAATAGGAAATGGAGGGACGGGTGTGCAAAATAGAGAAAGTTAAAAGCAAAAATGGTTTAGTGGCCAAGCAAGGCCTTACTATGAAAAGGGATAAGGCCAGGTGCAGTGCAAAGTGTCTTTTTGTTCCCATTTGTGGAGAGCAAAACCGTAGAGAGAGAGATGAAGAGGAAGAGAAGAAGGAGATGAAGGAAGAAGAAAAAGCCAAATTAAGTTATGGAAACTAACCTTGAGTATAGATTCTAGTATGGATCATATGGATTTTGTATGGAATTGTATGGATCACATGGATTTCTTGTATAGATACATGTTTGTGGGTTGTGGGTTGTAGGAAACCTAACCTAGAATAGGTTCTTAATATGGAAATCATGCAAATCCATATATTTTTCTAGGGTTTTGTTATGAGAAAGGCAGAGGTCTAGCATTACATGTGTTTTTTGAGTTCAGGGTTATGTAAAAGCGTGGGCGTGTTGTTAACACATTACAGGTTTTGATAAGAACCTAGATTTCTTGAAGTTAGGTTGGTAAAACCTAGGCCTTGTATAAGAGATGAATAGAAAACATGTTTAAGTTGTCCCGGTCATCAAGATAAGTATTGAAAGATGAATTGAGTAAAGTGAGATTCTGAAGATGAATTTGGAGTGGTTTGATGTGTATATAAGTATTGGGATCTGATTTGGGTATCAGCGTATGGAAAAAATGGAAGAAAAACCAGCGATGCAAGGCAAAATTCGAGGGTTGTGCGGTGCGGTCGAGTTATCGCGTACGAGCGGTGTTCCTATTTTCTATTTTGGTAGTGTTTGTATTTTAGTAATAAGCTTTGTTCATTTCGATCCGTTGAGTGGTGAGGATTGCTACTTAAAATAGACTTCAGGAGAACCAAACATCTTGAAATATCTGCCTTCTAATTCGATTATATGTGGCGAAGGGTCGGCTCAAGTGGGGATATGTTAATGCGATTTAATTTCAGTTTTGAACATAGAAATAGTCCCAGGTTGTTTCGGGCGTAAGCTTGAGTTTCGATGCTTTCTGATTTGGGTGATTAAGTTGGAGAACTATATCACCTTAGCTTGAAATTTGTACAAAGACAGTTAATCAAAATGAATCAGGCGTTGGAAAATGAGTATTCTATTTGTCACAGTGTAATATCGGTAGAATTATTTGATTTGGCGTAGAAAATGCCATAACTAGTTTGGATGATCCAATTGGAATGATTCGATTTAAGTAAAATAGATTCGTTGAGGAATGAATACATGAATGATGTGTGAAATACGTATAAGCGTCATTACATGCAGTATATGGAATCTTACAGTATATAATAGGCGTGAAGCAAAGAAAAGTATAGAATCTGAAATGTATAGATGTGTTCATGAAACATAGACATGATATGAAACATGAAATGGTGAAATATGAACATGAATATGAACATGAACATGAGAAAACGAATGTATTGAACGAGAATGATAAAGATGAATTTATAAGTTACGAAGACCTTATGATCGTATGATTCTAGGGTAGAAGAATGAATGAGTGGGCGTCACGTCGGTGCTTGGCACTCTGGCGAGTGCGGCACTCTGTTGCGTGAAGCCCGGCACCGTAGCGTGAAGTACCCGGCACTCACGCTAGTGCTCACGGCGCACTCTGTTGCGATGGGCGGGCGCGTTCTATCGGTGCTTGGCGCTCTGTCTTCTGGCACTCTGTACGATGGGCGAACGCGTCTGATTGGTCACTCTGATGCGCCGATGCTGTATTTATGCTGCCGGGTACTTATTATCTTTGCGTCGACTCATTTTCTTATGATTGTCCCGGTAATTGACGGTTATATGATAAGGCTACGAATAAAATAAAAATGAATCATCTTACTACAACGTTGCCACGTACAAGTAAAATCTACATGAAATGCACCTTAGGTACTTAGTATAATAGTCTACGTAGTACCCTCTGGTACTCTGTATCGGTAAAATAAGTATAGGATTACGTAATATAAGTATAGAGATCCATTAGTACCTGCGGTACTCCTAAATATCGATAAAACCAGTATAAGATTCGTATCTGAAATATAAGATCAGAAATACGAGAATAAGATCCAGAAGTACAAGAATAAGCTCCATAATACCGAGTATAAGATCGGTAAGGCGAGGATGTATACGTAGTACAAATCTGAATGCAAAGTATCTCTGTATAAATATAAAGTTCTAAAGTACCTCACAGTACTCTGTGGAATTAATTTACGTGAAATGCCTGCAGTGCTTACTGTATCGATTAATCTGCAACGGTGCCTACGGTATCTCCATTATAGATTTCGGGATAGGATAAACTATTAGTACCTCTTGGTACTCATTATGGTACAGATATTGATAAACATGAGTATAGTCTTAGGTTTGTTGAACGAGTAGTACTTACGGGTGCCAGGTATAAGAATGAAGTTAAGCTGATACCGATTATACATTCCAGTAATATCTACGCGAATGCGGTCATCCCGAACAAGTGTAATCTCATGATGATATCAGTATAAGCCTGTGGTATAGTATCAGCCTTGTAGTACCTAAGGGTACCTCTGTATAAACATAAGTTCTATAAACTCCTACAGGAGATCTGAGATAGGTATAAGTGCGTGCGTGTATAGAATGCACTATATAAGTATAAGTTCTTTGCAACTCTAGAGATCGAAACAAGTCCCCAACGAGATAAATATGAGTATGTGGATAAGTACCTCCGTCTAAGTATATGCATAAGTTCAGTATCGCATACGAGGAATATGAATAAGAATGTGTCCTTCGGGAGATATGAACTAGTATGAACCTACGGGTACCTTCGCATAAGTTATATGTTCCGATGTGTATAATAAAGTCATGGAATATAAACCATGCAAATTTGAATAATGAACAACAAGAGAGAAAGGAATTCGACTCGCTCGACTATATATGCGAATTATCTACATATAGAACATCTGCTATGGAAGATGTAAGAGTGTTAAAGTCATGAGTCTGGTAAACGTAATTATGTCGATGACATGAATAGGAGAAAGCGACACGAAAGGCAGAGAAGGGAGTCATGATACATGTAAAAGAGATGAATCGGATGCCTTCAGTTGTATATGTCTAAGTTTGCTTTGAATATGATCGACTTTTTTGTTATACATTTGGATTATATGAATTCATGAAGATTTTGATATCTTTGTTTACATTATATGTTTATTATAGTTCGATCCCCAAATGCATGTGTATCGGTATAAGTTATAAGATATGTTTCACATTAGCGTAAAAAGGCAGCGGGTTTTAATTCGTGTAGGTGCGAGGAGGAAGACGTGTCAGCTTGTCCATGTCTGATGGTGACACGCTAATAAAGGGTTATTTCTTGCTTAGATTCTGTCTTCTGATTGTAAATGTCATCTGATGATTTAATATAATAAATGAAACTTGAAATATATGTGTATAGATTTTGAGAATCACGAAACTCCGGTGGTAGTTAACTGTATATGTATCGATATTTTGATTCACGTAAAATAAAAATAAAAAAAAAGAACGGTAAGAGTCTCGATATATGGTCTCGCACCCGAACTCGGTTGGATCACGCTTGTCAATTCGAGGCTTGGGAATCGGGGTGTAATGAGAACTCTGTACCTAGAATGTGGAATGCCACGCACTTAAGGTATTATCGATAAAAGAATGTCTTTATTATCTACTTAGGCATGTCTTTGCATATGTATCATCGTGGTCGATTACAAGTCAGAATTAGGCGTGGTTCATTTGACACCTTGGCCTGTATAGATCACATCTAGTTGATCAAATTCTGAGTGGGTTGTATGATTGTGACACCCAGGCAAGCGTAGATCACATATGGCTGGTCAAATTACAAGTCTGGGTGGCGCAGTTCAGCGACTTCTTCATTGCGTAAGATAGCGTCTAATTTAGTCAAATTACAAGTCTGGTGGCGGTTCTTTTGACCAAACATAGATCACATCTAGCTAGACAAATTCTGATCTGAGTGGCATAGTTCTGACGACCAGGCTATAGCATAGATCACATCTAGGCCCGGTGGAAATTAGAGCCGGGTGGCGCAGTTCAACATTTTTTGACTAGCATAGATCACATCATTTGGTCGAATTATAAGTCAGGGTGGCGCAGCGGTTCATGACTACTCGATGACATAGATCATCTATTGTTGAAGTCACAATCCGAATTAGGCGTAGTTCAGCGACCTGCGCTGACCAGCTTTATAGATCACATCTAGCTGGTTAAATTACGATCGGGGTAAGCGATTCAGCGACACACCGGCGACATAGATCAGCATCTATTGGTCGGTCTGATACGGGTGTATTTGTTCATGACACGCTCGGCGAAGCATAGATCCATCTAAACTGGTAATTGTTCTGGTGGCGCGGTTCAGCGACACCATGACTAGCATAGATCCGCGTCTAGGCGGTCAAATTACAAGGCCAGGGTGAGCGCGGTTCGTCTGACCTGCCCGGCCCGATACAAGTCAGGAGTGGCGCGGAGTTCAGCGACGACATAGATCTTGTCTGATACGGTCAGAGTGCAAGTCGGTGTGTGGTTGGCTGACGCTCTGACCCGACATAGATCACATCCTGGCCCGGTCAAATTACAGAGTCGGATTGGCGCGGTTCAACGACTGGGGGCGGCGTTGTCGCGTCAGCTAATTGATGCAGATCGGTGGGCGCGGTTCGACACTTGACCCAGCATAGATCACATCTAGTGAGGTGAAATTCCGTCAGGGTGAGTTGGTGGCGGCTGCTATCTAGACGGCAAACAAATGGCTGTTCGAATTGATGCCTATCATTTCTAACAGATGTAATCGAATGAAGCACTCAACAAAAATCAAAGCAAATCCTGATGGCATAACAACAATTACAAAAAGAAGACGAGAAAGTAAATTGTTTGATACAACCATCGAACAATATAAGTGTTATAAAAGCATTCAAATCCTAGTCGGCTATGGCATTCTCAATCCAGCCAGGGACCGAGGGTAGAGAGAACCTATCGGGGAGATTCGCCTCTTCTCGACGCGATCGGGCTAGTCGGATGCTCCTCTCATTTTATATTTGGAAAGCGGTGGCGAAAGAGATAGCCCAGAGGGGCAGCGGTTGTAAGAACTGGGTGAGCGAGACTGAAGGATTTGGCATTCCATCTGGGATCTGAGGCTTGTTCCCGCAAATGTTGTGCGTGAAAATGCTAACTGACCATAGTAGTGGTGAGCGTAGTCTTGTATAATGAACTCGAAGCCTCCATTGTTTCTTTGTCTAGTGTGACCTTTCTCTCGGAATCACGTGAACTCATCCTTCACGATCCGAGCTCCGTGACCCGAAGCCAAATCTCTCATCTACCAAGCGGCTATTCTCTTCTTACCTTCTTACAAGCCTTGTATGTGCGCGCCTCCCAGAAGCGGCTCCATGTTCGAACTCGCCCTCACGGAGCATATTATAATGAGGCACGTTGGACGGGCTAGCTCGACTCTATACGCTGGGTATTGATGGCCTTGATTGTGACTTGGCCATCGACGCCTCGTGGCATCTTGCGGCGTCAGCCTGTTACTCGACTGACCCAGGCTCTCTCGGCCAGTTCTCGGCCTCCGGCTCTGGCGGCTGACACGCTGACTGGCCTTCTTTAATGAGGAACTACCGTCTCCGTTCGGCCATTCCGCTGAACAAGTAATCTTAGCGCTGGCATCATGGCAGGGCTCGAAAGTCTTAATGCGACGCCGTGTTACGAATAAGCGACAGCGGCCTGCGAAAAGAAACCTATTAGCAACTAAGAAACAGGCCAGCGCTGACACCAGACATAATTCCTTATCTTACCGGCTCGGTCTGGAAACAACGAAGTTGCGATTCGGACACATATATGCGTCGATAATCTGCAGAAAATCCTCCTTCGGAGTAGAAGTAGGGAGGGTCACCGTATAATCCTCGCGAAGACCCATACCCCGAGCGACTACCGGCACCTGGTATATATGCGGATATAAATTGCCTAGCCGATTGGCCGAGGACGCTTCACGATGGAATGGCTCCCAGCAACGCAGTATATCCTTCACCTCCTCCGCCCCAGGAACCGACACCTCCACTCTCGGGGGCTTAGGCCCTCATGGAGGAAGTGTGGGTTATCACGGATGGCGCGGTGGGGTGGGCGATCCAGGCTTGCATATGTAGGCTTTTGCTGGTTGCTCCTCGGCCCGATATGAAGGAGGGATTACTTGGAGTGCGATCGGAGGCTGGATCATCCTCACGTTCGATTCGGGTCGACTAGCCCGTCCCTAGTTCCATTGACTGCCGAGGCCACTGGTTGAGAGGAAGCTAGGGGATGATAGTGCACAGTCCCAGAACCCAGGTCGGCGACAGATGACCATCGGTAGCCGGCAGGCTCGATCCCCAATCTGGATAGGGGTGGTGTCTGACTCACCGTTGGAAATCACCTGCCTCTTCCTCTTGAGCGCGGCGTAGCGATCGAGTACCCCCGCCATTCTCTCCTCTCGCTCTTCTTCCTCCAAGTCTTGGGGACCTTCTATGTTGGCAAGAATCCAGGTAAATCCTCCCATGGACCTGTGTGGCATTAGGCACTGGACTCCCTTTTAAAACGACCTTTACACTCGGCGAGTCCGCCACTTGTGCGGGCAAGGAGGCGTTCGGGACGGCCGGGGAGGAGCAGACTGAGATCTAGCTCGAAGAAAGGCGGAGTGACCTCGATGTGCCTCGGGCACCCTACACCCAGGCCCCTCGGTGCCTGTTCTGGATTCTTGGAGGCTGAAGTACACTTGCGAAACCCGGTATGCCGTCGGCAACCTGGCTCCCCGCTTCCTGACGTCTGCGAGAAGGTAGGGGCGAGGGAATAGCGGGAGGGTATAAGGATCGGGTTGTGTCTTACGGCCGGATATGTTCTCGGGGTAGCGAACCACAGCGATGCGCGCTTCCTTTTGAAATCTCAATAAACGGATTTTCTCAATGCTTTCGACGCTTCTCTACCGGTTGCAACCTTCCTCACAGCCTTTCCTGCATGGATAACCAACGGTTAATACATCATAACACGACAAACATCGGGGGATGGTGACAATCCACGTATACGTGACTACACACACTCGGAAAGGGCCCAAGGCAGGTTAACGTTAAGCGGCAGCGCAGGGCGCGGGGTCTCATCGAACCACGACTGAAACTCCCTTTGCCTCGGAGTCTTTGAGGAGTCGAGGATCTGATGACGATCTGTGTCAGCGGGCTCAAAGCGAGACATGGACATACGGCCACCGGCCTATGCTTAGAAAGTAAATCATGAAAAGCTCCGCAGCGAGAGATCATTTGATCTGAGATAGTTCTTACATAGTTGCCGATTAGGATACGAATCACGTTAGGGTGGATAAGGGCCGAGGGAGCTCGGGTAAAATGCAAAAACTGTTTAACTAATGACATGGGAAAGCGTGGCATTTGCTAGATGCTCTACGGGTAAAAAACACTTGGGTTGTGTTCTCCACCCAACGATGGACTCGTAGCCCTCTCCATCGTGGAGGAATTGATATTTACTAGGCACCTCCGCAATGCGTCCTTGGCTCATCCATCGACTGGGACCAGAATGAAATCTACCTTCTTTGGAAGGTGTCGCCAGAAGGCGCCCTGCAGGCGGCGGCTCGTGGAAATCTCTTCGAGCCCTAGCCATTCTCTGAAAGCGTATCAAGGGAGAGGAGAAAGCGAATATTAGACCACAGGCGCTATAACCGAGTGTTTGAGGCATACCCGCAGCCGGTATGTGCTGGGGCGGAATAGGAGTGTTAAGACACGTCCGCTTCTCTTGAGGCGCTGCTTGGCCAGGAGCCGTCGCGCGAGGACGGCACACTACTGGGAGGCGGCTGATAGTTACATGTGGAATGGAAAGTAGCGAATGCCACAGCGATGGGTACGCGAGCGAGGCAAGATGCTAGTGCATTCGCGATGGTTGGTCGCGAGGAAGAAGATAAACCAAAACAACCACGGAAGAGAAAAAGGTGCGGCTTAATGATGCCTATCTATATATATCGCGCTGAGGCATGCGGTCGCATTTAATACGCGATGATTGATCGTCTGGGATCTCGACCATCCGCAGCGGTTCTATCTGAGGGCCTTTATAGACTAAGGTGGGCGAGCCGAGGCCTTCCTCTCGGACGGATTCGCGACCAGCTAGCTGCCATTTTATAATGATCGATTGGCCTCGATTAGATAGAAGAAATATGAATATCCACACATGATTGCGATAAGAGCAAAGTGATAAAAACTGCAATTTGTTTATTGCACACCAAAAGGTGTTCGCGATACATAGCGATGCTTTGTTGCCCAGCGATCATGTCTGACACGGACCGACTGGCATCATAGCATCGAAATACGCAAGAAAAATAGGCGGAGCAGCGGTCACCTCTTTGCGAAAAGAGGGAAAGACGGAGATGAAGTGAAAGAAGTTGCCTGGCGAAAAAAAGAAGGAAAAGGAGAGGATGAGATTTGGAAGCGGGGGGTGTTAGTGATCCTACGAATTCTGGGTGTATCCAAACTGCATTCAAGTTCTAGAACCATCCAAGACCCTCCGGGACATTTCAGGCTATTTCGAACCACTTCAGCCTCTGGCCGACCCCCAGGTCGGCGTGAGTTGCAGACAGATGTCTTGCATCCCATGATGGGACTTTAGCAACATTCGGTTATCCTTCTCGACGGAAGGAGCAAGGATAACTTGATGAACTAACTAATCTACTAACTTTTATAGGCCTCTAAATCTGACATCAACTGCGACCCAAATAACATATCTGATTTCAAAAAAATTACAAAATTCGTTGAAGTGAAGCGGCATTAATAGTTGATGCATAAGTATGATGGTCAAACTTGTTCCTTTTATAGAGATGATCTTCCTCGGCTGCCAAGTAAAGGGGCATTGTGGGCACCATGGGCGAGCCCGATACCCTGTATTGTGACCGAGGCCCCCAGGGACTAAGCCGAGTGCGGCCGGCCGAGGCGGCCGGCCGATCCTCGGCTCGGTACCTCGGGGATTGGGCCCAGCCGGTAGGCCTAGGAGCGCCCCGACGATCCTCGTACGGTCTTGGGCGCCATGTCACGGATGTTTTAAGCCAGTCTTTACTTTCCGGTCGCTGACTCGCGAAAGCGAAATGCCGACGAGCTCTTTGGAATTCTGAGTGTGAGGATCTCATTGAATTGAACTTAGTCGGCACTCTAAACATAATAGGAAAGCTCTGTAGCGCGGTCGTATCGGGAAGACGATTACGAAAAGGAAGAATAAGTCGTCGCTAGAAATAAGAGCCACCTTCCACAACATTATGGGAAGAAATAGTCACACTCTCAAAAATATTGGATCTCTTCTTCCCTCCATCAAAAGAGAAGCAGTCGCCTTTAAATGAGTGCGATTATAATCAAGGTGTTTGCTCGAGCTCTAGAGTCTTCCAGAGAAATGCTAACTTTGCCATCGGAGGGGCGACGGATAACCACTGTCATCTTCGTGTTTGTTTGCGGAGTTTGCGGTAAGGTGGTGAATCTTGACGTTGTATTCCACAAATTCGGAGACCATAGGTAATATTGTGTAAATCTGTGTGTTCTCATTTTTATTCTTTGATTTATCACTATTTTGTTGCACAATCTAACGGATGATGATTATCCTTGTCATGAATCCTGACATATGATCGACTAATTGAAATCTATACGATTAGCAAACATGTTGACTCCTTGGCGGGGACTTCGATAGACAGAGCATTAACTTCGAAACAAGCTTCAAAAGTACTAAAATAGGAGATTTAGGCCATCCGTTGAGGGGTATCAAGGAGCCATTTATTAGATACCCAATTCGGATAAATCAAAGCGTTTGCACTCGACACAATATATATAATTGATAGGGTTTAAAAAATAGGCTTGGGCCCCGCGATGACGAGAAGTGATGCATGATGCAATACCCGAGGCTCCTCGGTGCAGGCCCCGAATCGAGAGGCCCCCGAGTAGGGTCAGGACAATCTGAATGAATTAGGCCCCATATCTTACAGTGGGGTGTCGTCGGCTCATACGAGAGGAAATAGAATAGCACTGTGATATATTATTAATGATCGACAGCTTATCAATAAGGAAGGAGAAAATAATAACGGTCGTTCTTGGGTTGGAGTGATAAAGAAAGTTATCTGGCAACGTCATATATCACGTACCCATCCGTGTGGACTAAAATAAAAATATCGAATCGATGGGAAAGGACTCACAGCGTGCGGCCCGGATTTGACATCCAATATAAATCTGAGCTGGCGTCGGTGAAAGTGCGCGAAAACCAGCGCGACATTCTTTACGGTTATGGGCCCGATATGCTCGCATCGCAGCTTGTGCTTTTCCTTGTCTGCACTGCCGGAAAAGCGGCAGGCGTCGGAGCGACCACGGGCGAAGCCCTGCCGACCTTCTTCCTTGTTTTGCGGGAGGAGTGCTACGTCGGGCCTGGGGTCAGCAGTCTGACAATCCTCTTTCGGCCCAGAGACCGATTAGACGCTGCATCGGCCCGCGAGCAATCGGGTCGGCCGTGTACCTGCGCGCTCGACGGAGTTCGGTTGAAAAAGCGTCGTGTCGGTTGGCGGCCCGATGCGGCCCAGGAGCGGCGGTTCGCTTTATAAATATGGCGATTTACCGTTCGCGATGGTATCGGCGAGGCGAGCGAGCGGCGTCAATCTGCTAGAGGATCTGGGATCCACCGAGCAGCGCGAGATAACGGACCTCTGGGACGGCGGAAGCAATGCGACGAAAAATACCAGCGAAGTGGAAGCGCCGCCTCGTCGTCGGCGCTGATAGAAGAAGGTGGAACAACTTGCAGGCGGTTTAAGCATCCACGGGAGATCTGACGGGCGGGAGGCCGGGACCTTCCTCCGCGAAGAAACGGCTTCGGTCAGCGACATTCCCAGTGGCGTCGAAGCGGGTGAAGTCCCGACGAGATCGCAGGGAGCACGGACCCCGATTGGCCTGCGGGGAGAGCGGCAATACCGATGAAGTTGCATGGCTTACCACATCACCCTCGGCCGGGCGGGAGAAGCGGTGTGGGAAGCGAGAGGGGTGGAGTCTTCAACGGGAGCTCGGTAGGTGTGGGGAGGTGGTTGAAGGGCCGCTAGAATACTATGGATGCAGCAGTGCAATGGCCAAGTCTCCCTTCACGGTAAATTTTCACACTTCCACCGGCGAAGTTCAAAATGCCACGAATAGAAGCATTCGATGGAGTGAGGCTGGAAGTGATCGCATATCTGAATCGGATGGAGGCTGCATTGGGTGTCGGGAGCGCGTACGTCGGGGCGTCCTGGCTACACTAAAGGCGGCCTTGGCACGGTTGTCGAATTCCCCTTCATCCATCTCGTCATTCGGGGAGCGCTCAGTTAGTTAGATGCCACGGCTTCATCGGGCCCGAGCGTCTGAGGAAGCGGTTACCATGCGTTGAGTGTCAAATAGGGCTCGCAGGAAAGTTTAAAGTCATACGTGCAAGAGTTGTGAGTCCACGAAAATAGACAAACCGTGAAGTTCGTCATGTGACATTCAATTTGCGGGGTTAAGTCGATCGAGAAAGACTTGATGTTTCCATCTCGAGGAAGAATCCCATGGCCGTATTAGGCGAAGTACTTTCGGTAAAGCGGGAAATACATAAACCGGCGGAGGCCACATTATCAAAGAAGAGAGTTCTTCCACCGAAGTAAAGAAAAAGTGCATGAGGAATGACCGTGGCGGGCGAAGTCTGAAAGCGAAACGACCCGGGACAAATCCCCGAAAAGATCGAAGCGATCCCCCGAAAGGAGGAAATCTGAGAGATCGTGGGCGCGCAATCTGAAGGCAGCCAGCTGCTAACCTGGTAGCTTCACACCCCTAACAACCTCGTTAATCTGCGATCGCACATGAGGTGCGAAAGCGGCGAGTTCTGAGATGGCGACTCGAGATGAAGTAAGATCCGCCGCGAGGCGACTGAATATTAAATTCCATAGGGATTCACGGACGTCGCGCGGACGATTGTATCTGGCTGAAAAGAGATAGAATACTTAATACGGCGTGGATATCTCAGGCGTTTCATATCTCCAGAACCGAAGCCCGGAGAATCGAGCTAGTGGAGTCAGTAGAGACGGGCCCCAGGCTCAACCGCGACCCGCGCCGTGACGTGACTCGGCATCAGCTGACCCCTTAAGAAATTCACGTCTCGGGAGGATTTACGGGGAGGAGAATCTGGTTCGGCTCGGAAGGCTGCGTAGCATCGGATCGGGAGAAGGCGGAAATCTGGCTTGATAACTAAGCGGCCGCGACTGACACTACCATCACATTCTCGACTCGAGACTGGAGGATGCAGTATCCCATGACCATTGGTGGTTCGCGGTCGTGGCAACCACAACGGAGTCCATCGGGTTTAATTGATAGCAGGTTGGTGTCATCTTGCCTCGGCCTTCATGCAAAATGGGCATTGGGAGAAAGCTGAATCACTTGACACCCGTCTGTGGGGGTTTTTCGGGAGAGAAGGTATTGCATTGGGCCTCGATTGTGATGTAACCACAGGAGAGCCCTTTGCCCGGCTTGACTGACGACGGCCAATGAGGTTCCTATCGTGAAGCGCCTGGAAGTGGAAACATAACATCTTCTTTGAGACCACCCTGTGGCCTTGATAAAGCCATCCCTCTGCGTATCACATGATAATCAAATTTCGACCATACATGGTGTAGGAATGGTCAGGAGATCGTGATGGCGGGAATCTTCTGCCCTTTCCAGCGAAACAAGGAGGCGGTTGTGACGTGAATGTAGGCCGGAAGCTGACATGCGAGATACTCACGAGCCCACAGAACCCTCGGAGGAAGGCTAGAGCTAGGTATCATTTGGATGACGACCGAACATCTGCTATATCGACTCTAGACTAACGGGAGATCTCAAAAACCTTCTCACTCAATTTTTAAGACAGAATAAAGACATTTTCGCGTGGAAACGGGCGGACATGGGAGGAATCGATCCTACGATAATCACTCACAGATTGAACACCAACCCATCCTTTAAGCGGGGTCAAACAAAGCGGGAGCCGCGCCGAAAGCCATCGACGGAGGAATCGGCAAGCTTCTCGGCGAACCAGATAGGGAGGTAAAATATCAGAGTGGTTGGCTAATATTATCTCGTCGAAAAGCAAATGGCAAGTGGGCTGGCTGCGTATCAAACTTTCAGCGACATAAGCGGCATGCGAAGGGCGTTTCACGCGAGATCGACCTCATCGTGGGCGCATACGAACTCTTCTTCTCGGGTTTTATGGAGGCATTTTCGGCTACAATCGGATTAGCATGGACGGATGACCGAGGAAAATACCTCTTTGTCTAGCTACGAGGAGAACTTCTCTTCTTTATCAGGTAATCTTGATTAAGACTCGAGAAAGCGAGGCGACCTACAGGCTAATAAGCGAATGTTCGAAACCTTATAAGGCTTAAACTAGGTATACGTAGATGACATCTTTGGTAAAATCTACTCGGCGATCTCCATCCTCACCTCGGGAGCGGTCAGATCTAGAAGTGACGTATTAGACCCGACCCGAATGCGCCTTTGGCGTGTCGGTAGGAAATTGCAGGCCATGGCTAACCGTAGGGGAATTGAGGCAAACCCGGATAAAATAAAGGTTGTGCTCGACATGCAATCACCATCAGGAATAAAGGAAGTGACGGTGACGGGGAAGGATTGCGACCCTAAGTAGGTTGTATCGGGCGTGAGTGCGGCCCTTCTTGAGGATTACGAAGACCTTCGATGGGATGCGGTGCGAAGAAGCATTCTTGCATTAAAGCGTGTACGAGTTCTCCACCCATTTTAGTAAGTCTGTCGAGGAGAACTCCTCACTGCGTACTTGGCTGGTATCACACTTCTCATTCGACGCGGTGCTCGTCGAGAGGCAAGAGCAGGTACATCGCGTCTACTGTGCGGTCTCATTCAGGAAGGAGGCCGGAGGAGGGAATTAGAGAATGGAAAACTACTAGCGGCGTAACCACGGCTGAGCTCAGTCTGTTTCGGGCTCGCACCATAGGAAGTCCGTGAATGTCAGGTGAGCAAGTATTGCTGGGCCGGAAGCCTCTGGGGGCGATGAAGTGGAGCCATAGAGCTAGCGGTTGGAAACATCGAATCTGAGCAACGGCCTGAGCAGATCCCTGGCAAAGACCACAGTCGTAAGGTCATTTCAGCGAGCTTGCTGAACCACTCCACGAAAGAGCGACCTCCCGATCACAGGCTCTGCGTAGATGGAGCCTGAATGCGCGAGAGCGGCGGGTCTGATGCAACCTCATAGGAAGGGATGAGCGTTGGTGCATTTCGGTTGGGTTCGTCTTGAAGCAATGATAGAATAGTAGTGATGCGAACCTCAACCATTGGTCATTAGAGTCGGCCAGGTTAGAGGTATCTGATGACTCGGTGGTGGTCGAGACGAAATAGAAGAGACTTCTGGCGAAGTGAAGCGATGATTCTATCTGCCTCTGAGGTCAGCGATACATTAAAAGGAATTTGTGGTTCGAGTCAGGCATGTCCCGGAACGGGGAATGCCGGGCGGGCCTTGTGGCGAAGTTGTACTGACCTCACGAAGACCTCGGTGCGGCTGGATTGAATGCTTAGGCGGAACCTTACGTCGATCCTTATAGCATGGCGGTTGCTTAGATAGAGTCGAGTCGGGGATTGGATGGACCAATTTGGAGGCTATATAATAGACGGAAGCCTACGGCGACTGGCGACGAAATAGGCGGGGGTCGACCCGGGTTCCTTTAATCGCAAAGGAAGTCTCTCTGAGTGAGGATTTTCACTCCCTTTCTTCTGAAATGCATCGCGAAGGAGGACATCAGTACGTCTTTGAGAGGGTACGAGGGTGTATCAGGAATCATATCGGGCGGGCATTAGCGAGGAAAGGATTTTAAGGCAAGGATCTCATGTGTATACCAAAGATCGATGATCCATTAGCTCACGGATGCCGAGAGCATGGATCTCCATACTCGTCAGGAACCATACATCTAGTATGAATCCTGGCCTTTCCAACAATGGGGTTTGGATATATTGGATTTGCCGCTAGTAAGGGCGGTGATCATGGTGTCGCGGTGGATTCTTGTAAGTGGGCGACGAGACGCTTTAAGCCTTGGTCTGAGCAAAAATGCAAATTAGTGGCTGAGCCATCCTTATGCGGGTTTGGCATCCCCAGGCCACGGTGTCTCGGTCTTGACGGAGTTCGGCAATGCTAAATTGAGAGGATTTTGTCTTAGAAGGCTCGGAATTAAAATTATTACTGATCAAACACATGTGTCAGATGGTGGAGCCGAAGTCACGTCGAGAACCCTCAGGGATGCATGAGCCAAATTAGAAGTCTGGGGAGTTGGGTAGAATACCTCCTCGGTCTTATGATAGAGGCAGCCAAGTGACCTTGAAATATTTTCTGTGTTGCCTGACGATGCCTTTGAGATCAGAATAAGTCCTCCAAGAGTAGAGTTAGCATCGAAGGCATAACGTGAGGCCTTACGTCCCCAACTGACCTACAGAAGAAAAGCGCGGCGGTCATTTCAAATGCGTGCGGGTATGAGAAAGCGAATGCTTGTAATCGAAATTCGGCCGAAGACTATAATGGGCGACTTAGTCTTAAAGCTCACGCGGCGGAGAACCCGGCTCGAGCTGGGCCCCAGTGGGAAGGTCCTTACATCATATCAAGAGTGATGGGCGGGTTATGAACTCAAAACGGAAGAAGGGAAAGTCTTGCGATATACGTGGAATGCGAAACATCTTAAGCGTTTCTACCAGTAAGCATCAGTTTGTAATGTTAAATAATGCCTTATCGGATCTCATGTGACAGATGGAACGTTCATTGTCCGTTGGTTAGAGCATCTGGCTTGATTCATATAAGATAAAAGGCAAAGTAAGAAGATCTTAGACATAAAAGCAAAGTGTCTCTTTGTTTTGAATTAGATTACATTCGATTCTGATCGATGGTGTCGCCGATTACATTTTGAGTAATATTCGGTACAAGCGGTCCCTGTTGTGAAAAGGGTGTAATAGGGAGAAAAAAAAAAAAACAAGGAGAAAGACGAGGGCCCAGAAAAACTGGAGAAAGAGAAGAAAAATGTGTGATAGAGAAAAAAGAGAAGGAAAGGAGAGAAAGGAAGAGGGGAAAAAGAGAGGAGTAGAAAGGAGAAAGGAAAAAAAAGAAGAACAAAAAAGCAGAGAGCGCCTTGAATGCCACTTTATATGGGACATCCTAATACAGACTGAGGAATAACATGACTCAGCCAAAGGGAGGCAGGGGAAAAACACAACTCCGCATGCGGAAAGAACAGCATTGACTCGGATCTTGAGAAGAATCTCCGGCGGCTTGATGATCAAACTTAGGCTGCTTCATCTGCGCGAATTCGGTTAATGCATTATACAAAGAACAAGCCTCGCGTGGTGAAGCGTCATTTATAAGGAGATCGAGTATTGAAAGTTCGTGATGATGTTCTCATAAATACTCTGGTAAAACCTTCTTCTCTTTCCAAGAATTGAAAATTAACTAGCAACACGAAGCGTTTCAACATATCGAACTCTTCAACTACCAAGGCCACGGCGCAAGATATGCTCAATTTGAAGAGCTCACCTACTCATACAGCCCCATATTTATAGTCGAAATGAAATTTCGGTACACATTGCCACAGACCTGGCGCCGAACCTGTTTGCTTTCGATTTGGCTCTCTTGCCTGGAGCCCTTATTTGCCCTCGAAGTCAGGGCCAGGGCTCATTCACACGTTGCCACGAGGCCCGGCGCCGAGCCACGACTGCTCCAGTTGTGAGCTCGGTACTCTGCTTCAGGCATCCTCGGGAGTCAGGCAAGCTGAGCTACATTGCGCTGAGCAGCGAGCGCCAGGGTACTGCTTGCTTTCGATTCTTAGACTCTGTCTATCTCACTCTGACATGGACGAGCTTTCTTTGCTATTCATTCGACAGCTCTTTATCCACCATGACATGAACGAGCTCTACTTTACTATTCATTCAGCGAGCTCATCCATCGCTCAGCGTGGGCGAGCTACACTTTACAATTAGCGCAGCGGCTGCGTCGCGTAGCCGCGTGACGGCTCGCTACTATTCATTACGGCGAACCATCCCATCACCGGCATGGGCGAGCTGCTGCTGTCGATGCGGCGAGCTCATCCCGCGTGTCGCTCGGCATGAAGCGAGCTGCACAATTCACCTGGCGAGCTCGTCCATCGCTCAGCGTGGGCGAGCTCTACTTCCTCTCATCTGGCGAGCTCATCGTCGCACCAGCGTGGAATGGCTCGCACCGATCACTCGTCGTTAAACTGTTGTGCGCTCGGCATGAAACGAGTTCCTCCTCGGTATTATTATGGCGAACCATCCCATCGCTCGGCATGGGCGGCACCTGCTGCTGTCGATCGGCGAGTTATTTCCGGCCGCCTGACATGGGCGAGCTACTGCTTTGCTATTCGTGATGAGCTCATCCCGTCACGCCGGCATGGGCGAGCTCTGCTGCTGACCGATTCTGACGAGGCTCTTCCCGTCACCGCAACATGGGCGAGCTACACTTTATATTAATTGACGTTTCATCATCCTTCAGCGTAGACGGCTCTCTTTCTGTCGATGACGGCTAAATAAAAATGCGCTCGGCATGGGCGGTTTCTGCTGATGTACAGCGGTACCATTAGTAACCGGCATGAATGAGCTGCTATATTCACTGCGGCGAGCTCTTCCCGTCACCTGACATGGACCGAGCTCTGCTTTATACTCATCTTGGCGACTCATCCATCACTGGCGTGGGCGAGCTCTGCTAAATTACTCATGACCAGTGCCGTCGTTTCAGCGTGGGCGAACCGCCGCCGATATTCGTGCGACGGTACCGTCAAAGTAAACTGTGTGGGCCATTTCTCTTTCTGTCGTTCGTGAAACTGCCGTCGCGGCGTGGATGAGCTGCTATATTCATTAAACGACCGTCGTCGCTCGGCGTAGACGAGCTGCATCTTATTGGCGACTCTTCCCATCACCTGGCGTGGGCGAAACTCGCTGCTATTCATTACGTGAGCTCATCCAATCCCTTTCAGTAGATGAGCTCTGCTAATTCACACGACGAGCTCGTCAAGTCGCTCGGCGTGGACCCAGGCTCTAACTCTATTATTACGTGAGCTCTTATCGCTCGGCATGGATGAGCTCTGCTTTACAATTACGAGCTCGTCGTCACTCGGCTTGTGGACGGGCTCTGCTCATATTGGCGCTCTGACGAGCTCTTCCCATCACCTGACATGGACCAGGCTCTGCTTTACCTACTACGTCACGTGTTTCCGTCATCAATGACGTGGACGATACTACTTCGATTCTCATTAATGAGCTCTTCCCATCCTCAACATGGACGAAACACATACCAGTTATTGATTATGACTAAGTGTCATTCGACATGGGCGGTACCTCTTTCTTATTAAATTCGGCGAGCTCTTCCCATCACCGCAACGTGGGCGGTTTTCTTTCTTATTCATTATAATGACTCATCCATTAAATATTTATGGGCGGTATCTTTCTTATTAAATTCGGCGTTTCTTAATGCGGCATGGTGACTAACACTATTGTTGGCATTCAATCCATTAACAACGTAGACGAGCTCTGCTTTACATTACCACGGCGAGCTCATCCATCTCGGCGTGGAATGTTTCTAACTCTGTCATTCTAACAAGCTCATCCCATCATTTCGTGGGCGTTTCTCTTTACTATTCATTATGTGAGCTCATCCGTCGCTCGGCATGGGCGGTTCTCTTTCTGTCGTTCGGCGGTTCGTCCATTACCGCGCAGCGTGGGCCGGTTTCTGCTCTGTCGATTCACGGCGAACCATCCATTAAACAGCGTGGACGACTCTCCTGGTCTTATTAAACCATTCTTCCGTCGCTCGGCATGGGCCGTTTCCGCCGCGATATTCGTTACGGCCGAAGGCTCTTCCGGCTTCATCAGTAATTGATATTATTCGCCTCAGGCGACGTCCTTGATGACTCACATCAGCGAGTTCTTTCCCTCATTTCGCGGGACGAACTCGGCCGTGACGGTCGACATTAATAGTCTCTTGTGGTCTTCATCGAAGTCGGGCCATCTCCTCTGAGCCACGGCGACTAGGTCGGCGAGCTTATTCATCTCCTACGATCCTCGATAAGACCTTCAAATCATGAGAATAAGCGGCGATACTTTCACAAATAAACATACGATATATATATATATATATATATATATATATATATATATATATATATATATATATATATATATATATATATATATATATATATATATATAAATATGTTTTGGAAGAGGAGCTACACATGTCTCGAGACCTCGGTCTGGAGCCAAAGGAAGCGTACATATATATGAACAAATAAAGCGAACTTCTCTGAAACAAAATGAGTGGGACGTCGGCGGGAGGAACGGATGACGAAGGGGGGTGTGCACGTCGAGTGCAGGGCTGCGAGAATAGTTCATAGAAAAAGATTCCTCTGCCTCTTCGTCACTGGGGAGGTCAAAATTAAAGTCCAGATCTGAGTATGCGTCGACAGCTTTCGGGTTTGGCGAGCCACGAAGCCCGCGAGCAGCTGGTCCTCGGTTGCCTAATGACCTCATCCCTACGGCGGCTAAACCTTCGGCGGTGAAGTGTCGCGACATTACGCCGTTCGGTCGTTCTACCAAATTTCACGGCTTGAGAAGATTCGGCGGCGATCTCGCAACGCCTTTTTCAGGCTTAGCGACGAGCGCTCGAGTTGCGCTTGCTTTATGTTGAATCAGTTAGCTGCGTGAGCCAGCAGAAGATCCGCGGCTGTGAAGTATGACTCCTCTAACCGCAGGAAACTCACTCTAAAGCTGAACGTTTCGGCCTCTAAACAAATCATTTGTAGGCACGGGCGAACAAACATAAACCTTGATCGCCTTGAGCTACTTAACCTCGTCTTTCCCTACTTTGAAACACGATGACCAGTATACTTTCATCGGACTTAAGTGCTCCACTTCAACCGGTCATATCTGCTGTTCTGTGACTCAGTTATTCGGAAGTGAGCCACCTTAGCTTTATAAATTCGACGAATTCTTACGTGAGCTTCGTTTAGTTTGGCGCCCCGGCGGGCACTTTGGATAGTGGCTGCATATCAAACATGAATGCCTTCGACACGGAGCGACATAGGCAAGCACAATTATATAGACTTAAGAGCCTTGCCGAAGAGGGATAAAGCTAAACCTCGTCGGCGAAGCATCGCCTTCGACCTCCCAGTCGAAGTCGCGAGATGGAGGAGGCCGGCGCTGCGGCGAGTTGGTGTTGAAAGCAAGAGTCAGGTTTGTCGACTTTGCTTTGGTTTCTTCTCTTGATCTTGTCGCCTTAGGCGATTTGACTTCTTCAAAGGCGGATTCCGAGGCGGTTATAGGCATAACCACAGCGATTGCTGTGGCCCTTTCGAGGGTCTTTAGCCCTTCCCTGGTGGACAGAAGTGGGGGCTCAAAATCAAGAACCTCGCTGAGGCGATGCCGGCTGGCTCTCGGCGATGAAACCTCGGCAGCTTTGGTGGCAAGCGCTCGCCATGATAGACTCGGTTTTTCCTTTTACCAGACTCAGAGAACTGAGCCCAGCGTGAATGAACCGTCTCTCCTGGCGGTAGGGCGCGTGATAAACCCGGCGGGAGAGGATCGGGGGTAGCGGCGGCAAAGACCTCCGAAGCGGAGCGTAGAACCTCAGTTAGATGGACTAAGATGTCAGGCCTTATCAGTGCAAGTAGGGCTGGCGGAATATCCGGCCCGACACTAGAGTACATGACATTATCTTGAGCTAAGTTCAAGGCGAGCCTGCGGGAAACAAGCGAGATAGTCTGTCGAAACATCAGGCCTATGGATAGTGTACAAAACGTGCAATCTTTGAATGTTATCGGGGCATACTGTAGTAGGAACACCCGGGTGTCATCCTTGTCGGAAGGATTATATTCCCGATTGAAGCCATTAGCGAAGAAATAGCGTGCTTCCGTGACCTATCACGGTGGAAGGGTAGAGGAATCGCGGGAGCACACAGAGCGTCTGGAAAAGTAAAGAAAGCCCTCGATAGTGCCATTTTGGGGCGAAAAGATGAAGAGCAAGGCCCAGGCCCCAGGGGCAGGCCCTTTATCCTAAAAGGAAGCGATAACCCCACCAAAAATGCGGCCAGTTGGGAAGCGAGTTGGGAGGGCGAATGTTGAAATGTTCTGAGACCTGCTTCATGAGAAAGGGAGCGGAGAGGAGAAAGCGAAGGCCATTGTGGCGACCACAAAAACAAACCATCCAGAACACGAAGAATTTGCGTAAAGGTTAAGACATCGGGGACCCATACTAGGATACAAGGGGGAGGTCGATAATGAGTAACAAAGGTACTCCCATACGAAGGTGTCGACCTAGGTCCACGCTCCGCATCATTGAACTGATGATTTAAGATCTCAGGCCCACGAGGATATGTAATTAGGTTTATTTTCGCTTACCCTTATCGGAAAGAGGAGGCGTCTGCCAGCTGCCTGTGGTTCTGATATAAATGAACGGCTTCGAGGCATCTCCATCCCGGGATAGTGCCGACACAACTCGAAGAGTCATCACCAATCCGCAAAGAACAAGAGCGACCCACCCATGACTTTAGACAAGCGATAAGAAATAAAAGCCAATCATTTAAACCCTAGTGTTTCGTCAGCATTTGACCAAAACGATGCGGACACAATAGGCCCAGAGATACAATGAAGAAAATGCAAAAAAGGCGTGAATGTGAGGTCGAAAAAAAGATCTGGGCGTGCTGCATAAGACGAAAGATATCCACAGTTAAAACATGAACTGATGGGAATGGGAGAAATAACAAAACCCATACTATCATTATTACAAGACTTATGATGGCGATATGAATTGGCCCAATCCAATAACAGACGTTGCAGTAAACCGCAACCGATAATGAGAGGGAATATGCTCTCTTGCCCACGCCAGTATTACAAGGGCTTGGGCAACTGGAGAAAGTGAAAATAGGCCAGATGCCCACGACCAAGCCCAAAGAAGTGGTACGCCCAATGCAATACCCAGCTCCAAGACGCCTTAATCAGTGGCCCAAGCGCCAGTGGCCCAGCGGACAATCGAATGAACTGAAGCCCCATATTCAAGGCAACCGGGACAGCACGCCATATTAAAATAGAATAACCCCTAAGAATATATTATCCCGCTAATCCAAACTAAACCTATCAATGGGCAGCGGAAAATAATAATGTATCATCGCCAGGCCGGCCTCCCACAAAGAAAGAGGATTATCTTAAACAAACAGTCCCTTCTATATCCTCACTAAATCCGATATGACTAAAAATGCTAAAATATCCCGTCTGTTCGGCTAATTCTAACCACCACCCAACTCGGGTCAACATCTATATAAATACAAGCACTCACCCATCGAAAGCGCACGCAAAAACCAACGTCAACATTCCACACACACGCTCGCACGTGATAATTACGCAACACATTCGCCCCCAAGAATCTCTTTCAAGAAGAACCGGACTTAAAAGATCTGAATCCACACCCGCGGCTCTCGCCGACCCTTCCAGCTTTGCAGGAGGCACGTCCTGAGCCCGCAGATCAGCCAAGAACGATCCTACTCTCAAATTTGCATTAATCCAAGACGGCCAGATCCCACCCACAAACAATCCGGTCCACAAATTCTACCATTCTACACGCTCCGTACCCCCAGCCCGATTGAAAAAGCATCATCAATAATTAATCTCAAACACAACATGTCGTTTACGTGAGATCAAGGATCGTGGGGACAAGGAGTTTCCAACGCCAACACAAATCGACATCTAACATCACCTTTTAAAGAAGACGCCCACTGCAAAGCAGGTTCACATAATTAATCCATCGAACAAACTCAATATCTGCAGTCACGTTGTGTTTTGCAGCAAAATCAAGCATCTCTTGCGTCTCCTTTCCATTCCCAACTACACTGCCAGCCACAGTCTTCCTTCCTGTTGTCATTTACATTTCTTCTTGTCAAACTCAAAAGATCTACTAGCTAACAGAAATATTTCTAGCTATAATAAAATGCTTGACCATTCTTTCTCGGGGTACTAGAATTAAATGGTGCTGTCTGTAAATTACTCACCCATAATCATGGAGGTGCTGGCAGCTGGATGGCTTCGTTTGGTACTCCCAGCAAAATAAGCTTTCATTGGGCTTTAAAAGACTGGGCAATGGTGGGATGGGGGTGAATGGTCAGACTGTGTCAAATTATACCGTCCAATGTGTCTTTGTATCTACACCCCCATGATATATACCATTTCAATCTCAAAATTAACACTTTTTAAAATGCACAGCCCCGTTCAACATATGAGAAAAATGTGTTTGAGGCTGCTGATTTTTACAAATAATACCATTTCAAGTTTGAAGTTTTCAAAAATCCAATATCATAGAGGGAGATTTTATTAAAGGACCTTTTGCAAATCCAGTTTTGGCAATTTGATCATCCATCAAATTTTAGTTTGATTTAGACAAAAATATATTTTTTATTTTCTTGCAAAAATAATCTCTTTCTCACAGAAAAGATAATGTAAATACATGGAATATGAAAGAAATTTTTTATCCAAAATGAGTTATTTTTCAAGAAAATACATGAAAAATATTATATTCACTAATTTATGGTTATTTGTATCTTTTAATCAAATATTTATATCATGTAACTAGAATTTAAAAAAACAAAAAAAAAAACTAGATTTCATTACTTAAAGACTGATTAAGGTAGTACCTTAGTCCCATTAAGGTACTACTTAAAACTCAATTGATTGAAATCTAATTTCATTTTTTTACTCTAGCTGTACCGATAATTAATTTTTAAAAACTTTAAGCCTAAATGAATATTATTTAAATCTTTCAACCTGAAACACATTTTTCCTCAAAATTAGAAAATGAATGGCATATGTTACCTGCATCTGTTCTGGGTCGGGACTAAGCAAAAATGAATCAGCTCCAAGAATTTCGATAGCTTCATTCTTCTTGCTAGGAGAGGTACTAATTAAAGTGACTTGAAGTCCAAAGGCCTTGGCGAATTTGACGGCCACATGACCAAGCCCACCTAGGCCAACTATACCTAGGTGCATACCAGGTTTGGTGAATCCAAAATATTTGAGTGGACTATAGACTGTGATTCCGGCACATAGGAGCGGCGCTGCGCCGTCATAAGCGTTATCGGGGATCTGAACCATGCTGTCTAGAAGCCACCATAATATCAGAATAGCCTCCATAAGTTGTTGTTCCATCATATTATGCCATGTTATAGGTAAGTATCATTTTCGAACAATAATTCTCAAGGTCATCACTACAGCTCTCACAGGACAGGCATGCTCCGACCATGCATCCCATTCCACTCTTTTGTCTCCAACTTTGAATTTTGTTACTTTGATTCCAACTTCTGTCACAACTCCTACAATTTCATACCTGCAATGGTTCAAATATATGATGCATTTCTTTGTCAAATAAACATATTAATTCTCTATCTCTCACTATATATATATATATATAAGTTGTACGGATTAATTTGATTGTCTTTCATAATCACAGTAAACTTTTTTTTCTTTAAGATCTATTCACTACATAATTTACATCATATTGTAGTGCTTTATCGATTTTTCTAGGAACCCGAGCGTGGTAAGACATTTCGTACACCTATCATCTGATTAAAAATACTTTTTAAACTTTTTAAAATGGCCCTTGAGACCCATATCGCCCAATGAAAAAAGAAACGCATAAATTAGCAACATAGGGTAAGGGAGTGGCCCCATCTGTCTTTTGATGTAAAGATCAGGAGGACATATACCACAGTATAACACAGTCAACCTCACATCCTCCTCTCCTGTTGCCCTGCCACATCGGACACCGGACACATGTAAATTAAAAATAAATAAGATAAAAAAATAAAAACAAATATAAAATAAAATCTATTCCCATCGGCCCCAATTTTAAGTCTTTCATAAGAATCCGCTTATATCCGGTTCAAACGGTAAAAATGATAGAATGGGAAGGTTTGAAGTTCGAATTATCTTACAAACAAATTGCTATTACATGTCGATCGGGTTTAAAATATGACAGAGCCCATTTTTGCCCTCAAAAATGTAATTAAAAGATTTATGCTAGATCCAAAGAAAACACCTGCCTGGCAATGTACCCCAAAACTAAGTCTAATTCATCCAATTTGCTGTGGGTCGTGTAACACATAACCTAAAGAGCTCATATATCCTCAGAATCAAATCAAATCTCACTAATATGAAAAGTAAGATATAATTCTCACAATCGTTTTCTTAATTATCCTTTATTAACTGACAGCCGATAAGAGTTAGTACTAAGATCTCATCCAATAAGAAAATCTCATCACCTTCTAATCTTTAAAAACATCTACTATAAATATCAGATCACTCCATCATTAAAAGCCGCATACTTAAAAAATTCACTCTTCCACGGCAGTTAACCGATTTGAGATAAAGCAAGAAAGCGACCGAACTCCCATCGATCCTTTCGCTTTCTAGCGTTTTATGTATAAGACAACCTCCGCATCTAACGGATCAACCTAGTGATCCTAACACACTCCAATTCAGTTTGGATTGAAAAGCATCATCACATGTAAAGTAAATAAATATATATAAAAAAAATAGGGGGATGAATCATTTTATCTAATTAGATTTTTTTTTCTTACATCGAATAGTTATAAAAAAATAAAATAAAAAGATAATTGGATGAGTTTTATCTAACTGGATATTTTTCTTAAATCCTCGAAAATTCAGATCGGATTCGAGTACTGTTTAGCTTTATTCCCTTAATTTTTGCCTCACCTTGAATAAATAAAAATAAAATTGAAATTTTTTGTATTTTGCATTTTATTTAATTATCTTAATGTATAAAAAAATAATAAAGAATAATAATAAACTTTTTTAATAAAATAAGTTATAAAATATAATATTTTATTTATTTATGAAATATACACTTTTCTATTACTCCCCAAAAGTTAAAATAAAAAATAATAATTATATGGAAGAAAGATGCGGAATTTCTACGCCTGCTGTCCCTGCCCCGCGGTCTAATTTCCCCTTAAATAGAACGGTGCTAACAAAATAAATGAAATTATAGGGTAGGATTGGAAAGAGGTTGCCCTGTACGGCTGTACCATTGTCCCTTAATCATGAAGGAAACTGAGAAAAGATGGGAGCAAGATTTTAAGGACTTAAAAAGACAATTAATTACCTTCTGGAGAATTTAAAGGGAGAGAGATGGCCAGATCGATCTGTGGCCGCCCATCCAAAAGCTTTGACTGGGTGTTCTTCTTCAGGGGACTTGGCCATTCTATTTCTGCAAAGACTCTCGGGTGGGTTTCTTTCTGCTTTCGTTCACTTCCGAGGAGGGCGAGTATTTACGGTCCCTACTCCCTACAGTATGTATAAAAAATGGCAAATTATCACACTGATACAGCTGGCTGAGAACCCTATTTATAGTTATAAAGATGATAGGGAGCTCCCAGCTGGCAAATAAAGATGATAGGGTTTATCCATTTCTGTCAGAGACTCATGGGTGTGGTTTCTTCTGCCTTCGTTCGCTTTCCTTCCTCTGGCACACCGTACATTATACAGCTGGCTGAGATAATGTATGCGGACGAAGTTTTAAAAAATAAAATAAGCATTATTTGCTTTAAAAGCTCATAACGTTCTTCGAGCTTTAATGTAAATAATTTTTTTAAATTATAAAATAATATACGATGTATTTGAAATAATAAGATATGTTTCAAGATATAAGATAAACGAGACAAATGCTCGCAATAATAATGTTCTTAATAAGATTCTAAAAGCAAAGCCCAAAACGAGGGTCCAACTCACCCCTTTAAAAGGATGAGAAATTTCAAGAAACCCATACACAGTAAAAAAAAAAAACACTCGATCTCCACAAATCGAAAGCAGTTATACTTTCAATTATCGCCCATCAATTATCCCTATTAACGGCGATGATAAAGGAAAGAAAATCTTCTACTGTGCTCTATAAATATCAGATCATCCTCCACAAAGAACATATTATTCAGCTTCATCATCCAACAAGGAATATATTATTCACATCATCCACCAGAACATACTATTCAAGATCATAATCCAATTTACGAAAAGTCACCCACTATAAATATCAGTCACCCCCAATCTATGAAAGATACGCACTTACGTACAGAAAGCTCATTCTCTAAGCGCTGATTTCTTTCCTGAAGAACCGACTTGTGACGGAAATGCAAGAATGCATGTGCCCCCGCCGATCCTTTGTTTCGTTCTGCAGAGTCTAACATACGGAGTCAATGATTCACCCAATGAATCCAAAGCACACTCCTGAAATTTAAATTAAATCAAAAGATCATCAATTAAATACCCGTCATGAACGATAGCCTTTACAAGAAAGCCAACTCTCAATGATTGATGTCAACTCGAACACAAGGTGAGCAACGCCTAATCCTCCAAGGATGCAAGACTAGTCAGCACGTGGACAACCGACTCCTGGCTGCTAGAGACTGCGGTGCCAACACGACGAGGTGGAGGCGCCCGCCGCCACCAACCAACACTTGTCGAAAGAGTTAGAACAACTCACTGTGCAACAATGACTCCCGAGACACAATAGGTCCGAAGACTAAAACCCCGTTACCCGAGAAAGTAACACTCGACCCTGGCCGAGGTCGGATAGAGGCGGAAACAGCTTACACCAGGAGCATGATCCTACTAACCCCGAGGATCGTGAACGAGGAGAAGCCGTGGGAGCAAAGGTTCGCGACATCCACTGTTAAATTAACCACATGAAGGTTGCAGCGCAGTTAGCTTCCAGCCTAGTCTCCATGGACGCCTGCGCAACAAACCGAAGCCTCCATTCATCACGGGTGTTGTGACTTCTTCCGGCAGAAGTTCATAATGCTGCAGATCGACATGTCGACTTTAACAAAAGATCCCATGCACCACCTCAATACGACAAAAATCATATGGAACTACACAGATGTCGAGCCCGCAGCCTGGGCCAGCAGAGCGTAATCGCCGAACAGCCATGTAGCCACTAAGCCAAGGTACTGGCCGAACAGCCAAGGTAAAACACTAAGCTGCGTAGCTTAGCTCGCAGAGTGTAACCGCCAGTCAGCTTCGCGTAGCCACGAGCCAAGCAGCTAGGAGCCCAACAGCCTCGGGGGCCCCGAACACGCCATGTGTGCCACTGAGCCAAGTAGCTCAGAGCCCAAAGAGGGGTCAGAGCCTGGGGTGAGGTCACCAACAGCCATGTGTACCACTGAGCCAAGTAGCCTGGGGAGCCCAAATACTGGCCGAATAGGCTATGTAGCCTACGAGCCTGAGATTGGCCATAGAACAGAATCATTAAACAAGCCATAGCTACTGAGCTGGGTAGCTCTGCCGCATGTAATAGGGCTCAAAAGGCCAAGAGAGCCACTGAGCGCCACGTAGCTCGCTTGCGAGCTTAACAAATTCAACAAAGGCCAAGTAGCCACGAAGCCATGTAGCTCAAGAGCCCAGTAGCTCAGTTCGCAGAGCATAATAGCTCAAGAAGGCCAAGTAGCCACGGAGTCATGTAGCTTAGGAGCCTAGTAGCTCAAATTATAGAGCACAACTGCTAAGGAGCTTAAGTAAAATGGCGAGCCCATGTGAATAGCTGATTCGTACATAAAGAGCGATCCTAATCAACAAAATTTATATCCTAGTTCCTCCTAACGCTGTAAATAAGCTACCGCAAAGATAACGGTCTAGGGTCCAACACGGATGGGTTTTTTGTGAAATGAGAAGTGCAAATGAGTTGAAAATGGTATTTCTTCGATTTCGGGTTTTGTTCAAAACAGTTGGATATTGTAACCGCATATAAATTAAAGGAAAATTTAGAAAATAAGATTCCAGTTCTGGTCACCGGATTGGATTTTTAAGGTGTATTCATGCCCTGTTTGTTTCGTCGGGGGATAATGACCTATAGTCATTTCCCAAACCGACCTTGATTTGGAACTAAAACCTAAACCCTAAATTACTCCCTCATGAGATATGGCATTCAAGTGAGCATTCAAGTCCCTCAACAGCCAGGTATATGGCCTCAAAGAGGCAACCTACAAAGAACTAATAGGAGACAACTAAGTGATGACAAAGGATCTAAGATTAAGCAACCATCAACTACAAGCTTGCTAAATACATATCATGAAGCCGATCTAGGTGGCTTCCAAGCTAGGTGAGATGCAGGAGCTTAAATGCTCATAATGCAAGTAGATAAAATGAGAGGGCATGAAAATTTACCTCCCAAACTCCACCAAGATTCCTCCTCTTCAAGGAAAGGGGCTTTAGGCTTTCAAGAATACCTTGGTTCATTATCACCAAGGTATGCCTGGCTCGAGAAAATGAAAGAAAGAGGAGAGAAGAGAGCAAAATAAAACCTAAAAACTAAAGCTGCGGGAAACTTGCATAAAATGGAAAGTTAGGGTTACAAAGTTATAAGGTGGCTTATATAGCCAACCCCAAGTGTGAAATGACAAAAATGCTTAAAATATGAAATTACAATAGGGACAAAATGGTAATTAATCAAAACGTGGTCGTTTGGAATCAAAACATCAAAAAACACAGGGGTCAGATTTCACTATGCAGTGAATTTACATATTAGCGTATCATTAAGCTAGCTTAAAACACTAAGCTAGCTAAATTATTGAAGAGATAATAAAATAAAAATTTCGCTATGAACAGTGACTCACATAGCTTAGTTTGTTAGTTTAGCTTAAAATTTTGCATAGCGAATTCTTCGCAATGCACGAAAATCCGGGCTTCTCTCGCTTTGCCACCGCATCATCCTTCCATCAATTCCACTTCACATTTCTTCATTTTGGTTGATGAAATCACTATGAATCCCGATTCAGCAGACCAACTGACATTAAACTTCTGAAATTACTGGCCGATGCATGCAAAAACCTCGCAAATTACCAAAACAAACTCGAAATGGACTGCAGTACCAAGTGGACCCGCATGTCAATTGGCTCAATTAATATGATTAGTGCGCAAAAGTTCCAAACCTATCTTGAATAGGGCTCAAAATAGCACTTTCGGGGCACTCGACCACACCCCCCAACCGACACGCTAGTCCCTAGTTAATGTTAAAACAATAAGGGTATGCATGTCGGCTTTTGCAAAAAGTGTATATGGTTCAAACAAGAAGGTAATGGATAGGCTTTACCTTAAAATGAACAATTTACACACCCGAACGAATAATTACATGAAAGAACAAAAACTATATAAGAACTAGCTTTAAGGCAAAGACGGTTCCAAGGAAGTCAACCCGAATCTCCACCAAATCTAATTGTTCCTAAGGTAACCACTGAGCTAATAAATCGCAAAGCTATTCCCTCCCCCAACCTAGCTATCATTATGGCTTTAAACTGTCGACTAACCTAAATAGGACTAGCTACACTCTTATTTCTTATTTTACCTCACATTGTATGGTGCAATGCTAAAACTCGACTTATCCGAAGTCCGTAACGGTCCACCATGACTCCCAACCAATTAAGGCTTGTGGCATCAAGCCAAAAGGATCAATTGACCACAAACTCTTCAAAGCCACCCCGACTAATGACTTCGAGAATTAAGTACCCTACAACACGCTAAACTCTACCCATCCACCCGTAGCGAACACTAAGTCAAATTAATCCAACCACCATCACAATCCGCCCACACTCCCCACACACTCCACATCCACTGGTGTCATAAGGCATGGCAAAGAGTCACGTATTTATTTTATTTCTTTCTTTTTCTTTTATTTTTCTTTCTTTTTCATTAAAGACTATATTGGTCTTCTACATATGGTCATTAAACTCTATTATATCATCAACAATTTATGCCTGTTTCAGAAGTGGAAAGATATATATTTCAACTATCAAACTGTCAAAATGTAGAATTAGCTAGCTGGAAATAACTGACAGTTTAGAATATATGAAACTCTGTTCTGATTCAAAACTAAACTATGTATGAACTAGTCAATATATATAATAAAGAACCGTTACTTGACTTTCAATTCAAAGCATAGAAACAGGGGCCAGTATGCAAAAATGATCTGTAAAAGTGGTTAAACTTAATGACGCATAAAGTTTTTTGATATAAACTTAAAAAGTGGCTAATATGTTGTAGATATATTAAACATGATGAAATATCACCGCCTTCATGACATTATTTACATAACCCAGCAAACATAGCGTTTAGAGGTGTTTAAAAAAACACAACATAAACATGATAAAGACACCTTAACTTTATCTTTCCTCCAACCAAAGTATAAAACATGTGCACTACTGGTGTGGTGCTGATAAAGAGTGCAACAGACCTCACTCTCAGTGTTGTGGATCCCAAGTCACTGCTCAGCCACGCCGTGATAGTCAAGAGACCTTCAGCCAGACCCATCTCGATGGGAAAACACTTTGAGATCTAGTGTCAAAGATACTGTAAAGATGGCATAACGTCTATAGCACCTCCGTCAATGAACCCCAGTCCACATACCTGGGTATTAATTAATAAAACAAGACTGATAGTATTTTAGCTCTCATGATCCTGATGAACAGTCTTAGAATGGGTTTATGGGCTGAGGTAGCAGCTTGATGTCAAGAGGGTCAGGTCAAGAGGAGGAGAGATGAGGATGAATCCATGCACCACCTCAACTGAGACTCTCCCATCCCCGTCCTTTAATAGATCATTCCTCCCGGGGATCTTCTGTGCTGCACCTCTCATCTGGTACTTCCTCCTGACCTCTGCTGAGAGAAAGAGACCAGATATCAAAGATTTGTCATGGCAGAACCTGAGGCACTCGCCATCTCCTTCTGGCTGCGGGCTCCTCCTGAATCTGGGATCTCCATGAATCTCAGTCGCAGCTACATCACATGAACTTTCTGTCAACTCGGGCCTTTGCGAGAGAACTTAATCCTCGGTGGGTGCAGGGCGCATTATGATTCACTGAGACTGATCTGAGAAACCTTCAGATCCCAGGTGTACCTCAGTGCAGAAGAAGTCCCTGATCAATGAGAAAGGTGAATGTGGAATATTAGTCCCAAAGCAGATCCATCAGAAGACATCTGAGGTAGTTTCTGCCTCCCAGATATTTGGTCTCTGGTTTGTGGTAGTCTTTATGCAGATACGTGATCTAGTTCCTCCACTTTATGTCAGTTTGAAAATTAATCTCAGATCCTTTCTCTCCCAGACTCATCTGCTCTCATTTGAAAAAGTCAATGCAATGAATGTTCATACTTATACCCGAACATCAATGGTCGGAGCTCGAGCGACCTGCACTCGTGAAAGTCATGGAGGATAGAACTCGAAGCACCACCTCGGATAATAAACCGCCGGCGGTGTCATAAAATGGCAAAGCAGGAGCATCGCGTGATCGCCTCATGGAGTCTCGAATCGGGGCTCAAGGCCAATGCCGGCATGTCATAATAGGTCTCCATGGAAATCTCCACAGGTAGATTCACATTCTAATCTGGGTCCCAAGTGAACAACGGCCGCCTAATCCTCGAGGCCGGCGATAGATGAGGTGATGAGCTCTCCTCTACGGGGGATGGCTCGAGGGCCGAGATGCCGAGGGACTCCCCGGCCCGGGAGGTTCGAGCCCTCCACGCCGCCTCCGAGGCACCGGGAGGGGGCCAGGGGTCCTAACCCGGTCCGACACCTTTAATCCCCGAGGCTCCTCGTGACGCAGCTGGGCCCGCTCCTCCCTCTCTCCGGGAGCGCTAAATCTAACCTCGTCCGAAGCCGGGAACCACCCCGGCACGCACCACAAACCGTGAGTCGAGAGTGCTGCAGGCGCAGTCACCTGGCCGGGAGTGGTAGTGCACTGTGGCTCACACTCGGGGTCGACCGTGGTCTCGACCGAACCAAGGCAAGCCACGGCCGTGCCGTGGCACCCAGCGCGGTCCGGCAAAGGGCTCTACCGTGGGAACCAGAGGCACCGGGGTAGCGACATGGGGAGATTGCACGCACGCACCTGGGCGTGGAGCAGAAAGGTGGCACGACTAAGGACTCCGGCAGCGGCAGGCTCTGCACGCAACACAGTGGAGCGGAGGCAGGGCACGACTCACGCTCACTGCATGGGAGGCTTGGGGGAAAAGGAAAATGGGACGAAGATGAGCCCCCCCCACCCTTTTTTTTATAAATCGCTTAGACAACTCGATAGGTCTCGAGTCGAAGAGTCATCAGAAGCATAATTTCGCTATTATAGCGAAATTCTGATCGGACATTATCCATCCGGCAAAATAAAAATATAAAAATTTGATTTGTGCGCATTAAAACAAAATAAAAATTAAAATTAGGCTACTAAAAAGGAAAGTTGCTAGAAATTACTTAAAATAGCCAAAATTAAACAATTTTAAGCAAAAAGTCAAAAAAATTTTGAGCTGTATCTTGTTTAAAGGACACCAAACCACTTCTCGCTTCACTAATTTACTTACGGAGTGGTCAAGGAGCTCGACTCTAAGTAAAGGCTTGTGCCGCAGCCTTCATGCTTGGTCCATTCGTTGATTTCCTTCTCATCGGGGTGATTTTCAAGACCACTGGGCTTCGCAGCAGGTCGGTAGACAACTCCCAATCAATCACCGCTTTCTACTTTCCAGCCATCTTTGCACTCATGGACATTCGCTTCTCCTCGCATTCGGGGCTAACCGAGCAAACTTCACTCACCCCTTGATTGCCATTTTCCATTGGCTTGTGCTTGTTACTCAAGTGAAAATATTGAGCTCCAAATGTCATGTTGCCAAATGTGAGCCGCATGACTCCATTTCTCGCAATTGATGATTGGTACTGGGCAGTACAAACTGCCTCTCCCGTATAATTGGCACATGATTGGGCCCACTTTGCTATCGGGCTCAAGATTTACACTACAAAGTTCATCGGATAGTAGAATTTGTCCACCTGACTAAAAACATCCTCAACTATTCCCTTAGGGATCTTCACCGATCGGTCACAATGATAGAGTAATGTTGGTAGGCTTCGAGTTCTAAACCTAATCGCTTATACAATCGAGTATGGCAAAGAGGGTTTACATTGGCTCCCAAATTCAGCAAAGAAGCTTTGTCTATGCAAGTCCCACCAATGTTGATCAAATTGTGGGGGATCCCCGGATCCTTGTATTTGACTGGTCTGTCTGATTATGGCACTGACTCGCTCGGTTAGGAAGGCTTTTCTTTCAATGCCTAGCCCTTTTCGATCGTGCACAAGTCCTTCAAGAACTTTGCATAAGTCAGACTCACTAATCATGCCTCTATAAAAGGAATGTTTACCTTCACTTGCCTTAGCACTTCCCAAATTTCAGCTTGGTTTAGGATTTTTTTCTTGCCTCTTAGTGCTTGGGGAAATAGAGGGGGCATGCTTTTCTTCACTGGATCCTCACTCGACTTTTTACTTTTTTTCGTGCTCACTTTTCTCAGATGTTTCTTCACAGTCATGGGCACCGTCGGTTTATCTCTTTTCCACTCCTAAGAGTGATGATAACTTTCACTTCATCCATCCCTGAGTTGCTGGATGAACCTACCTCATGGATCCCTTTTGGATTTGGCAATGTTTGGGAAGGGAACCTCCCTCCTATATCTCAAGAATTTGTCGATCTCGTGATCAATACCGCAGTTGTCAATTTTCGATTAAGATTGCTCTCAAGCCCATTCTATTCTTTTATTCAAAGGTACTTTCTACGCATCAATTCTTCGTGCTAATCAGACGTTGATCCCTTGTTCCTTCCAAATTACTCTACCAAATTCTCGCTTCAAATTCAATATAGCTTGTTCAACAGAGAAGTGGATGACGTATATCGTGGGTTGAGGATGAGGAACCAAATCGTTGTTTTGCACCAGGGGGGCACATAGTTGTGTATTAGGTTTCTGCAGATCGGATGATTCTTCCAATCGGAATTGTACGATACCGTATGCATTAGGTCAGGGCTTGTATCGCCTACCTACATTAGCATGCTCACATCAAATCCTTCAATGAGTATCTGATAGTGTTCTCCTCGATGACAAAATACAATTGATGCATGGATTGGCCCATGCATTTTCGCCACCGCTTGCACTTCTGCGGAGCCTTTTTCTTCCAGCTTCTTCCATCTTCCTATCTAGGTTGATATTCTTGCTTTCATTTCCATATCCTGAAGTGCATAAATGCCTCCCCTCTTTCGTGGGTCGAAGGCTTCATTCTTTCTCGCCTTCCTCGAACTCCGCTCATCCCAAGCCTTGGAAGTCAACAAGACATCCAAGAACTATGGCTTCATCCTCGATTTTGCTCAAAACACCACATGGTTTCCTCGGAAGTAGCTTGTTTCATGGCAGGGACATAATGCATTATAGAAATGATTCAATTACATCCATGTATCAAACCATGGTGGGGACATGCATTGATGAATCAAGAACCTCTCCAACACCGATAGAATTTCTCATTGTCAGGCAGCTCGAAAAGTAGATCCTGGTTTCCTTCAACCGTTGGCTTGGTTGCACCGAAGAATCCCTTCAAAATTAAACAAGTTCCGGCCCAATTTTAATCACTACTTCTGAATCGAGCCACATTTTGGCTTTGTCCTCGAGGGTTACCCGAATGCCTTCAACTTCAAACAATTCCATACTCTGCTATAATTTCCTTAAAAGTTATGCATACTTCCTCAAAATCCCTGATGTGTGAATATGGATTTCATCTCCATACCATGAAATGTGAAGCAAAGTACTCAGTGTGGTCTCATCACATCCTCGCCAGGAGGTATGATGCGTAGCTGAGCACTAACTCAGGAGGGTGTATGTGGATCCCTCATCGACCAGATCGTTGGATTCATAGGGGGTGCTTGTCGACTCACGCTCTAGAGGATCCATTCGTCACCGTGGCACATCGATTTCACAAATTACTAACCGTGCACTCACTTTGCAATCTAATTGACCTTCATCCTGCTAAGCCGTGATAAACACTTGTAGCACAAATGACACAGCTATATAATTAACAACAAACTGCCAAAAGGGTCAAGTGTTAGCTAGAACAAAACCGATCAGATGAAACAAAAACAAAGTGTAGCACCGCTAAAATCCTTCAGCTCAAATAAATGAAATTCAAAAGGATTGAAAGGTCACCAACACTTGTAATGTGGATTACAAGTACATCAACTCATCACTGTGAGTTTACACCATCACTTCAGAACTACGCCCATTTGATTGAGTGGGTGCCACAAGAGGCGGATCCCGGAATCAACAAAATTTATGATCTTGTTCTCCCTATCATGCCAGTCAAGCTATCGCAAAGATAACGGTCTAGGTCGAACATGGGGATGGGTTTTCTTCGTGAAACGAGAAGTGCAGCTTGAGTTGAAAATGGTATTTCTTGTATTTTCGGGGTTTTTGTCTAAAAAACAAGTGGTCAGATGGCTGTAAACCTGTGATATAGATTAAAGGAAAATTCTAGAAAAGAAGACCTTTGAAGCCTCTGGGTCACTGATCGATTTTAAGGTGTATTCATGCCCTAGTTTGTTTCTCGCTGGGGATAATGGACCTATAGTCATTTCAAACCTGACCTTGATTTGGCACTAAACCTAAACCCTAAATTACTCCCCTCATGAGATATGGCATTCAAAGGAGATTCAAGTCCCTAACAGCAGTAGCGTACCCCAAAGAGCAACCAAGGCATTCATCAGAGGCAAATCTGGGCGGATGAGCGTGGGATCTAAGATTACAACCAATCAGAACTACAAAGCTTACAATACACATTGGCGAGCCGGATCTAGGAGGTTTCAACCTAGTGAGATGTGGGAGCTTAAATGCTCATAAATGCAATGTGATAAATGAGAGGGTACAAACTTACCTCCAAACTCCCCAATTAAATGAATTTCTTCATGAAAGGGGCTTAGCTAAGAATACCTTCGCTCACATCACCAAGGCATGTTCGTTTCCAGAAATGAAGAAAGAGGAGAGGAAGAGAGCAAAATAAAACCTAAAAACTAAATGAAACTGCATAAATGGAAAGTTAGGTTATAAAGTTATAAGGTGGCTTATATAGCCAACTCCCATGTGAAATGACAAAAATGCTTAAAATATGAAAATTACAATAGGGACAAATGGTAATTGACCAAACGGTCATTTGGAATCAAAAATATCAAAAACACGTAGGTCGGGATTTCAATATGTGTAATTTGCTGAAGATAGCTTAAAATTTCGCTAAGCTTAGCCAAATCTCATGAGATAGCCGGTAAGAAAAAATTACAGGAATGAAGTACTCGCTAGGGCTAATAAATTTGCTTAGCTAGCAAATTTTAGATAGGCGAAAATTGCTTAGGATCGCGCAATTTCGCTTATCCCAATGAATTTCAGAATGCACAAATCCGCTTTCCTCCTATTTCGCTTAACGCATCATCCTTCCATCAATTCCACTTCACATTTCTTCATTTTTATTGATGAAATCATCAGAATCCTCAAAAGATTCAAAGACTCAACTTGACATCAACTTGAAATTATTGGCCGAGGCATGCAAAACCCGCAAAATTACCAAGTAAAAACAAACTCAAATGGTATCAATGGTACCATGGACTCGCACATGTCAATCGTCAATTAATATGGATTGTCAGAAAAAGACTCAAACCTATCTTCACAGGCTCAAAATAACACTTTTTTACATTAATCACTCAGAGCCATGTGAGCTCGCTTCAAGGTGCCAAGGTTGAGATTGAAAAAAACCCATGGGAAAACCATCACACAAACAGAACATTCATATTGAATCATTAAGAATCAAAAATACGTGATTCGCTTTAAGCGCACTGAATCCATAAAAAAATATTGAAATATTTGAATCTGAATATGAGGATTTATGATCTTCCAGATTTGAATCTAAGTCTGAGGCTTTATGATCTTCCAGATTTAAATCTGAATCTGAGGTTTTATGATCTTCCAGATCTACACTAATTTTCTGTCTAATATTTCTCTCTAACAATGGGAATCGTAAGAGTTAAAAACCTATCGCGATTCGTGCGACCACGACCCCCTATTTATAACCAATTGCGGCCCCAGATATGAACAAATACGATTGTTCGTAATTTCTATTTGAACCCATCATAAAATAGAAATTACACTGCCTCTACAATATCCATGCCCACTTTATAAATATATTAATTGGGTTCCAAAACTTAAATTAATCACTTTAATTAGCCTAACTTTATTTGATAGCCTATAATTCACATTTATTTAATATATCAGCCCATATATTCGATTTTACTCCAACAAGTAGCTTAGGTTCGAGAGAGCCTTGTAGTCACAGAGAGCTTGCACGCCTAAGGAGCCAGCTGGGGCTTTAAGATAAGAGCCAAGGAGCACAGAACAGAGCCATGTAGCTGCTTTTAAAAGAGCCTTGCAGCTCAATTTCAAGGGAGTGAATAGCTCCTTAGAAAATATAAACCCCAAAAAGGTAGAATAGCACAGAGCCAAGTAGCCTGGCCGTATACAATAGCCTAGAAACCAAGCAGCTCAAATTGGTAAGACAACAAAAAGAGCGATAAAACTAATCAAACCCTTCCTAAGTAGCCACGTGGATATCACGCCTGATCTGAGAGAAAGATGACAAACCCTTGCCTATGCTCGCACAAAGGTCGGGTGGGGGCGCAACTGATAGGTTTGAAATAATAGGTGCACAAGCCCAAAACAGGATTAAAAACGGGCCCAGTACTAGCAATAGGTCCTTGATGACATCCCCCAAATACAGGCCTAAAACAAGGGGCCAATTCACCCTTTAAAAAGGTCACATCCCAAGAACGATAGTTATGAACCACACACTTCAATTAACGGAAAGTAAGATATTTCCCAATTATTGTTCATCAATTATCCCTTATTAATCGATTTACTATAAGGAAAGAAAATCTCCTACCCAGTGGGAGAAATATTGTATCATCCTCCAACAAGGAAACATACTATTCAATGTCATCATCCAATTAGGAAACATATTACTCATTATCATAATCCAATTATGAAAGTCACCCATTATAAATACCAAAGAATTTATCTATGAAAGGTACGCAGACTTACGCACGTAAGTCTATCTCTAAGCAGCTTGACTTATCTCGAAAAGAACTGACTTAGGCATCGGAGCGGCAACGAGCGAGCCCTCACGATCCTTTTGTTTCTCGGTTTCGCAGAGGAGTCCAATCGTATTTAGTCACCGGACTGCCCAATAATCCAAAGACACTCTAGCTCAGCCTCCAGCTGAAAAGCATCATCAATATATATTTGAAATTATTACTGGACGAATTTGTCTCAACTATATAGCCACATGCATCGCAAAGATTTCTCGTCTTAAACAAAGGGTTTTTAATTGATTCAAAGCCATTATTCTCAATCGACTTTATCATTATCTTTAAAATTTGAGTAAACCCCTTCTTTTTCTTCCTTTTTCTATTTCTTCCATTTCTCTTATTTCCTTTTTCCCTCGAGCGACGACATTAGAGCTTGGTGTTTTTTCTTTGGTGACAGCATTAGGACTTAGTGTTTTGAGACACATTTCTTATCCTAATACTTCATTGTACTTCACAACAGGTAACCCTCCTATATTAGACTGTTTTTTATTAAAATTTTCTCACATTTCCGGTTTTATTTAATGTGTTTTGTTGATAATATAGTGATAAATCTTTGGGTTTTTTACCCATTAAAATCTATGGTGATAATATTTTGTCGGTGTGTTTTATTGATAATGTGGTGATTAAATCTTTATTTTCTTGAGAAACCAAACATATGGAAGCTAAGGACTTTTTTGATACCTGTTTTTTAGAACTATTTTTTGAGAATACTATTTGAAACACATGTAATATTATTTATTTTTTCTAAAAGTGTTCTTATTATCTAAATTTAGTATTTTTTGTGTTTTTCGTAAAACAAATTTTCTTAAAAAACAAAGTAAAATACGACCTTGACCAACTAAGTTGCCCTGTTAAGATTCAAAAGGAGAGTTGAGTATGTTTATCCAATACTTATGTAAGACGGATACTTAAAGTTATCATACAAAAATATAAATTAATTCTAATTCAAAGAGAGGACATTAATTTAGGAAAGACAATGTCTTCTCATCCCAATCATATGAAACTTATTTATAGTTATTTCTATTTTTGTACCAAAAAAAATAATTTAAACTTGTGAGACATATATTGGAAATGCGCATATCCACATATCTTTACTTTCTATTATAACATAGTACGAACCTTGACTATTCCCTTCATCTACTGGTTCTAACCACTTGAACTGTCTCATTGACACTTTTTTTTATTGAAGAATATTGACATTTAGTGGCATTTGTTTTTATATTTGTTTCTATTTTTTTACCAAAAAATAATTTAAACTTATAGGGCAGATATTGAAAATATGTATATTCTCATATCTTCACTTTTCATTATTACATACTAATATGCTTCTCTAAATTCATTTATTAGACTTAACCCCAACTTCCCCTTTCCTTACACCCGCTTTAGTTGTTAATCAATTGAACTAAGTTTTATTAACATTTTTTATTGAAGATTAATATTATCGTTTTTAAATCTAAGTTCTATTTAAAATAATTACTCCTCCGTTTCAAAATAATTGTCTCTTTTGGAAATAAAATTTGTTTCACTTAATTGTCATTTAAGAAATCAAGAATACTTTACCATATTTCTTCCACTTACTCCTATTTTTATTATTCCCCAACCAAATTTAATAACATCACATATTAAAAATATTTTACAAGTTCCAATATCTTCTACACTTAAGCACTCCACAATTTATGTGGATTTTCACTTTTCCAATTAGTTTTGATAAAGTCAACAAAGACCTTTCATATTTTTTTCTATTCCCTATAACAAATAGTTGTATATATATTCATCACAAACTTATATCACTCCAAATCTATACTAAAAATGAAATGAGAGTGATTAACATTTGATACAATTTTGATTCTTGCTTTTGTATGATTCTAGTATAAAGCTTTATATAAGAAACACGAGATGCAAAAGATTTTGACTTGAATGTAGCTGCGGATCGTGGATTTGATCTAAACAAGTACCCAGGTGATGGTCAAGAAGTTTTTGGAGAAAAAGAATTGCAGCAAGTAGTTTAGATGATGTTGAAATTTTATCTTCCAAATTTTTATTAAGAGAAAATTGTTGGGTTTGGGATGCATGAGCATGATCGGTTCATTGTTGTTGGAAAAATAAAGTTCTTGTTTTAACTTTTCCGTAGACTACATCTACTATTGTGATATTAATTTGAAATTTAGCAGGAGGTAGTTTTCATTTTATTTAATTCAATTTTTCATTTTAGATATATTTTCAGTTCCGTTATACTCTATACTAGTGCAAAATTATATCAAAGTCCACTATCAAAATCAAATTGACCACACAGGTTTGGAGTTTAACAGGAGGTACTTTGATCCTATAGATTTGGAATTTAGCAAGAGGTAATTTCTATTCACCATCACCGCATTTGTACAAGGACATAGAAAAAGTGTTGCAGAAATTATAGTACATGATATTTGATTTTTTATTCAAAGGATCTGGACAAATCCTGAAGATCCTATTAACTCCGTTTGTAAGCTTTGCAGGACTAACAAAAAGGCTTACAACAAGAAAGCAAGTAAATGGATTAAGATGTCTGCTATGGGCTAAATTAGTTCCTAGGATTGACTCTTTAATCTTACCCATATATATATTGATAATTTGTTGCTCAAAGGATTTATATTGACTGGTTAATTTTGGATAGGGATTTTTTAATTCCATACTGGTATAAATCTTTGTATGTCAGTGCCAAGATTTTCTTTACATCTCTAAATTTTGTTTTATTTTGTTTTGTATTTGATTTAGGTATTCTTCTCCAACTTTATGTTATGCTATATTTAAAATTTTCTGACAAAGATTTAATGAACCTAAAGGAAAAAATCTAAAGGCATGAGAGATCATATACTATAGTGAAAGGAGTTCATGAGCTAGCGAATTTAATCAACACCGCGTTCATCGACTTCATATTAGCGATAATTGAAATGACTTCAAATTGAAGTCATTTATACAACAAAATTTAACTTAAATAATTTATAACTTCTTATACTTAATACAGATCATTTCATTTGGAGTTGAAGTTACCTTCTTTTCAACATCGCTTCTTAACATGTGGAATTTTGTATTTACGGAACCTTTTTCTTCATAATTTCTATCATACACAATTGCAATGTTAGAAATATATGATTAGACTTCATCGTAGGAAAAGTTTCAAATGACTTCACAACAGCATTAACAAGCCCATCCACAGTTGTAGGTGACTCCTTATATTGTAAGGATTGAATAGTAATGAAGAACCCAATATCTAAAACATTCAAATCTGAAGAGTTTGCAGGTTGACACATCAAACTAATATTAAATCCATCTTTGTTGGCTTCTTGACAAAACTCAACATCATCATGATCAATATGTGTTCTTGCATTGTCTTGTTGGATAAATATTGATTTCCTAAGTCCTCTGGGCCATTTTGGTTTTGACGGTGTAAAATTTTTCAATTAAGTATATCTCAGACTTCTCTTCATCAAGTTAATGGCTTTGTCTCTAGTGTACCTGTAACTCTGTTAACACTATTCCTTTTGGCTGGCTCTTTCACAACAAAAGGAAATACACCAATTTTTCTAGAGAAAAGTTCATTTCCTTGTGCATCAAATATCGGGTCGAACAAAGCAACCAAAAACATGCCGACTTTTCGACAAAATTTTTTGCTTTTAGCGAGTTCGCATTTTGACCATCTTCATCCAAGAAGTAGTAATTCTTAAATTTTTTGTCATGGAAAACCATTTCATCAATATGAATAATGTTATACATCCCTACCAAATTATGATCATGTGTGTTACTTTCATCGAGCATTGAAATGCAAAACTAATCGAGATCTTTGTTTTCCGAAGGCTTTATGGAATTTGAATATCGCCTATAGCTCCCGACTTTGTTTAAATAATGTGACCTTTGTTCCGTTCATGGAGCAAGCTAAAGAGGCAAGAGTTGTTCGCTGATGAAAAGGAATTTCAAGAATTCCGAGTCAAGTTTAATCCGAACCCTTTTGCACCACAATTTCCTCGTCCTTTACGAGATACATCAAACATGTATGCTATCATATTGTTTCAAGCAGAATGGTACGCATAGAACCGAATTCACAGATTGTCTATTTTTGTCACTCCTTGCTTCGCTTTCCATCAACACTTTTTAAAGAACAACGATTCATATATGGCTCTCTCATATTGCTCAAGATTTTCTATTTCTTTATCCGACTTTGTACTTGCGGATGCATTCACATTTGTATTGTCATCATAGATGTTTTCATCCATTTCAAAATGGTTGACCAAAAAAAAAAAAAAATACTGATGGTATGATAATATCAAAAGCTATAATATTTAGTACATATGGCATGTAAATCTTAGTGACAATAACATGAAGTAGTACTGTTGTATAAGAAGATTTGATATACTCTGATTAACATGAGTATAATATAAATGGCATGCAATTATAACTAAAATCCATGGCAAATATATTTACCTATACTCAATATATATAACTCAATATAAGCCAAATACAAGAAGAATATAGCAAGAATGTGATACCAGGATTGGAGTTTATTTCCTGCGACATATGCTCTTCCACATTCGTATCATCTTTTAGGCATGGCTCAGTGTTTAAGTCCAACAATAAATGATCTACGTAGAGATCTCAGTTATCGAGAAGTTGAACTCCAGACGAGATCAGAACAAAATATGCAGCATCAACAATTCATCGACAAAAGCGTTTCTGCTTCCTCTTGTTACACATCTCCATCGGTAGTATCAAATTGTGTTACATCCATATTTAGGTCTATTTCCATTGTGGGCATTTGATAACTTTGCCTTGTACTTGGTTTGCTTCTTCAATCAGTGTTTATTTATAGAAATATTTTGGAGGGAGAAATTTAACTTGATGTTAAAAAAAGAAGAAGGAAACATTTGATGAAAAATGAAAAAATTTGGGTGGAAAATTTTGTTTGAAGAATCTCTAGTTTTAATCATAAAACACTTGGCGAAATATTTTGCTTCGTTTTTTATTCATACATGTGGAGGGAAATCATAAAAAAAAATGGCGGAATATTTTAGTTAAGTGACTAAGAATGTATTGGTAATTGGTAGATTATAATTAAATAAAGGATTGGAGTTTTTATAAAAGTCAAATGTTGATCGAGATTTTTATGGAAGAAAGAAAACAATTAATACTACAACTAGATATTTATTACAGTGAAAGGATGATTTATCATTTTATAGTTTTCTTAATTCATGTGCATCTATGAAAGCTAAATTATTATTGTGAACGGAGGAGTATGATTTATAAGATATTGAGCTCCGATTGAAATGGTAGAGGTATTAAAATACAATCCTATGCTTGAATCTAAGAACAACACTACAATGATGTAATACTGAATAAATAGAAGTAAAAAAATTATAAATAAATATTATTAACATTTAAATTTTATTTTTATAAAATTAATATTTATTTATATGGAAATGTTGAAAAATAGAAAATAAATGAAAATAAAAAGTTGATGTACCGTCAATTATTTTATTTTTCTCAATTATATAATTTTTTAAGCATTAATTACCAACTATCCTTTATTTACTATTTTCTCTTTAATTTTAATTTTTTTTTATATCTATTCACTTTACATTACATCATAATATTTTGTTTCTACAAATTAATTGTCATTAAGACTTGACCCTGAATCTTTCTCCTCCTGAGCTCTTAAAAACTTAAGCTAGGTTGTATTGGCCTTTAATTTTAATAATTATAATTTATAATCTAAGATAGTTTGAAATATTAATTCATTCCTTATCACTTAAAATGATTAACATCAAGGAGGTACCATTTGGGTTGAAATGATATAATTTCTATTATTTTAGTTTTAAAAATTAAAAAATCAAAGTTTATATTTTTTTAAATTGATTTTACAAATCATTGCTATTTTAACTTAAAATATTTAAAAAAATTTATTTTGTTTTACACAATAGTTAATATTTTTGTTTTTAATTCTATTCACTTGACATGTTACTTTGTAGTACTATATTTATAAGGATATGACTCAATGATGATCTCATGACCCTATACTACTCTTTTACCATTTATGAATGAATAATAGAAAATAGCAAGTCTATCTATGAATGAATTTTAATTCAAAACCAAGTCATAATTACTTCCTATAATCTCTAGCAAAATATGTTTGTTTCCACTATTCCCATGACATGTTACTTCCTATAATCTCTAGCAAAGTATAATCTCATATTATTTAATTGAGTGGAACCATTTTGTATAGGTCAAATATGTTTGTTTACACTATTCCCGTGATATGCGTGTTCGATGTCGCAGAGTCAGGTCAGAGCCGCCGTGTCATACCAATTCAAGATGCCTTTGAACGGATCCGCTATCTCCATCCGGCGGTTATGTGACCAATTATCCACCCCAAAGACCGACGTAGATGGAGGTCAACAAAAGCAGAGCACAGGGTTTCATTCCAAGACTAATCGATCCTTCCTTTGTTTGCAGACAAGAAGGGAGTGCATGCTCATTTGTGCTTTCTCCCACTGCTACGAGATTTGACGTAGACTGTGGCGTATAGTTAGGGTAGTGCAATACAAGCACAATTATACTAAGAGTTATGCTGAGCCAGCTTGGATTCTACACGAGATATTAACGGTTGTATTACATTATTACAAGTATCCATAACTTTATTTTATTACATACACATTCATATACACAACACATCATTAGTTTGTTTATTTTTCATTCACCGTCTGGGAGACTTGATCACTTGGGGTGACCTGATTTTGGGCGACTAGTAGCACATCCAGCACCTCTAGTCACTCATGCCTTACATGATGACAATGCTAATGTCGTCGATGAAGACGTAGCTGAGGCTACGACTGAGCCATAACCAACTCTTCCATTGGGGTGTATGTGGAGAGCACCTTTGACATGGGTGCATAACCCATCTAGTGTACTCCTCCTATACCGAGATCAGCTAGATGCACAAACTCTTGATCAGGTAATGATATATGTAAATGTAGATGGTTCTATAGTAATTTGATTCATATTCACATCAACATTATGGACGTAAAATGTAAATGTGTAGGTCTTATGGCAACCATATGTCGGAGAGTTGGTTAACCAGCTATCAGATATCTGCTTAGTTGATCAAGAGATCTGGCAAACGATGTCACCGCTTATATGTTTTGGGACTGTTGAGTGGCATGGTCCAAAGCGAGTCTTGCGCCAGTTTGGGCTACACTAGGAGATACCTCCATCTTGCTCTTATGAGCAAGAGCTACATAAAGTGGATGCACGTGGATGGCATCGGAGAGATTGGGAGACGCATCATGCTAGATACGTTGCCTTATGGGATACACGAGCGGACAAGATCATCACCGCACCCCTTATGGACCTATGGAAAGTATTATGGACTTCCATGATCCATATATGTAGTGGTATTGTCAGATATTAATGATGTTTTATGACTTGGCACCATTCCATAGGATGATACGGTGATCATACTGCCAATGATACTACTCAGATTTTGGTAAGTTAGAGTCTTGTATTTATAAAGTGTTTTTCAAATTTGAATCAATAGATTATGTATTTATAATTGTTTGGTTAGTTCTTTTAGATCTCTGCCTTGGTTGACATAGCTAGTCGATCACGTGGGGCTACCACATGATTGGTGTACTACTTACATCATATTGCTAAATTAGTGTTACACTAGATCGGAGAGGAGATGAGCATCGCTGGACACAATCAGGAGGCATCTACTTCATGTGGACCATCCATTAGACCTCCGGTGTCATCCACTCCAATTCGTATGCAGCCCATTCTGAGGTGTAGAGAGAAAGATCTGGACGGCTGAGGTCGTACGAGATGGTGGCCAAGGTCAGGGTCAAGATGGCGTAGGGAGGTCGGGTACACCCGATGCGACATTGTCACCATTATCACCTACTCCAATATTTGTACCCGATACTTCTATACCCCTCATACTTACCCATCACCCCATACTTCCATACCCCCCATACTTACCCATCATCACTCGATACTTCCATCATTCCCCTACTTATCCATCACTTGATACTTTTATACCCCCATAGACTTACACATCACCTTTCATACCCCCATAGACTTACACATCTTTACCATCTCCGATGTCGCCAAAGTCAACTTCCATGGCAATAGATATCACCTTATCATCCCACCCTTTATCATCCCCTACATTGCCTCCTATCGATGAGACCGATGAGACCATGGTTGACCTTCTATCAGAGTTAGGTGCACTTCCAACTAGGCGACCTCGCGCTCCATGTACACGACGAGTATTTCATCCATTAACTCCCTCGACTCAATCAGCTCCATTTGAGATTTCACGGGACCCTAAAGATCAACTAGTTGTATATTATAGGCGGCGTCCTAAGAGAAATATCAAGACTCCATCTTGTGGGACTCATTGATATATGTTTATATTTGTATATATTGATATTTGTATACATTTTTTTTATATATTTATATGATTTGGTTTATATATGAAATCAGAGTTTCTTTGCTTATCGAATTGGTTATAATTTGATGCAATGTGAGGGTTATGATTTATATATATTCTTGTCTTTATGCAAACTTGCAGGTCATAATTGTTAAATCACTGTGGCCAGGTGTGAAGCAAACAAAGGAGTGCAGAGGAAAAGCAGTTTGCCAAAAAAATTTGATAAGGAGAGAAAAGAAATGGAAGAAATTGAGGAGAGAAGAAGAAGAAGGGTCCTGCTCAAATTTTAAACACAATGATGCCATTGTCTTGAACAACGACATTAAAACCGTTGGAAATGGAGGAGGGAAGAAGAATAGAACATGTTGATTAATGGTAAAGCCGCTGTTAAGGACAACGACTTTAACTTAAAAAAGTTTGTAAAGTCGTTGTTCAAGACAACGATCTTTGCTGAGGAAGAAGGAAGGCTAGGGCTTTACGGTGGAGAAGGAGAGAAAGGAAGAAGAGAGGAAGAAGGAAGAAGGAAGAAGAGAAGAAGAAGAAATCCAGGTTTGGAATTCATGTTTGGAAATTTCTTATGTGATGTATGGAATTGTTTAGAACTTTGGTATGGAATTCATGTATGAAACCTATATGTTTGGAAATACTTGTCTAAGTTGGGTTAGGAAACCCTAACTCTTCAATACATGTGTATTTTGGTTGGTTTAAGTTAGTTTTGTAGTTTTGTTTCAAAATGGCGTTTCGTTGAATATTTTCGTGAAATGGCAAAATCGCCATTTATGTAGCAATCGGTGAGCACGCACTCAATGTTGTTTCGCTTTCCAGAGGAGGCTGAGTACCGGTACCGATAGCCGAAAGTACCGACATCAGTTATTTTCACCCCAGAGGGTATCGAAAATCGACACTGTAGTTATTTTCACCCCAGAGGGTATTAATACCAATACTCAAAGTGATTTAAGGTCTAGATGATGTTAAGTACCGGTACTGAGAGTTAAATACCAGTACTCAAAGTTGTTTTCAGTCCAGAGGGTATTGAGTACCGGTACTGAAAGTTGAGTACCAGTACTCAAAGTGATTTAAGGTCCGTGATGATGTTGGCACTGCATCGAAAGTCGAGGCACCGATACCAAAGTGATTTGTTGTCTAGATGATGTTACAATGCGCCATCGAAAGTTGGCACCGGTACTCAAAGTGGTCTAAGGTCCAAAGAATGTTAAGTACCAGTACTGAAAGATGAGTATCTGTGACTAAACTTGTTTATGTCTGTAATTATCCCGCAACCCTATTTTTGTTATGTTATTCTTCTATTCCGAAGGAAAGGTCAGTACATGTAACACTCCAAATTATACCCTGACAATGTTATAACATGTTTAGGGTATAATAAAAGTAAAAGCATATCTTTCCGGGAAAAAATGATGCTAAAAATAAAATAAGCAAAACTAGGAATGAATACAAAAGTCAAGGGTAAATTGACAAATTGCCAATTAAGGACCCAAATGACATAAGAAGAAAATATTGTATGTTAAAGTAGTAAATTGAATAAGTTAGAATGACAAATAAATGAGAAAGGGAGGACCAAATAGAAAAAATGGAATTTGATGTCAAAAATTGTATAAGGCCAAACATGGCCTTATCTTAAGACCCAAAATATCCTATTTTGGTAGGGCTTTTACGTAGAGGAAGAGAGAAGAGGAGAAGAGAGAAAGAGAGAAGAGAAGAAGAGGAGAAGGGAAGAAGAGAAGTTCAAGGAGAAGAAGAAATTAGGTATGGATAGGCAAGGAATTTTGGTATGAATTTGTATATGGAACTTGTTAAGATTTTGTATGGATACTTGCTCGAGGTTTAAATACCTCTTTTGTGTAGAACTTTGGAATGGTTGTTTGGTTTGGTTGTGGTCCTCAATAGAGGAAAATTTTGTATAGAGAAAATGTTGGGTTTTAGGGGAGATGTTGTCCGTTTGTTTTAAACCCATGTTTTGTTTTAGCTATAACTTTGCCATCACTCATCCAAATTGAGTGATTCAAATTTCTGGGTAAACTAGACTTCTAGTAGAACAAATATTCTTGAAATAGGTGTATGTAAATTTGACTCCAAAGCAGGGCACTGCACCACAAAAGTGAGGCTCATTTTCGGTCAATTTCGATAATAGCTTTGGGTTTTGAAACATTTTTGGTATTTAGGCCATAAGTTGAGTTTCACTCATCCAAATTGAGTGATTCAAATTTCTGGGTAAACTATACTTCTAGTAGAACAAATATCCCTAAAATAAGTGTATCTAAATTTAGATTCCATTGGACCTAGAAAATTTGTTAAAGTAAGGGAACAATTTTGTTCCTGAAATCCGTCTCGCACGTACCATTGAACTCGGAGTAATCTGCTTTAAATCATAAACTCGAGTTATAATCGGGTCCAAAATGAGGTGATTCAAATTTCAGACAAACTAAACATCTGGGAGCACAACTTTCATGAAGAAATTATGGTCAAATTATTTCTCTAACATTCCTAGAAAAATTTTAAATATAGGACACAATTCCAAATTTTGTTCCTGTAAATTGTCCGGGAGCAGTTCAGAATATTTAGACCATATCTCCCAAATTAAAAGTCTAAATGACATGATGTCTAAACCATAAGAAACTTAAGACATAGGAGTATATTGAGTTGGAAGATCACTTTCTCTAACAATCCCGCTTACAGGGTCAAAATTGTAGTCGAAAATGGACTTGGGAATTGCCTTGAACTGTTCAAGCAGAATTGGTTATGGAAATTGAAATTGTATAAAGGCTATATAAATGTATTGTTATATGAAATAATGCATCATAGTATGACTTGATAACATGTAAAGGTGAAAGCTAAAGAGAATACACTTATAATTTTGTTATATGAAAAAGTACAATTAAATGCTTATAAGAGATTATTTGATAATGAATATCTCATAAGTATACATGATATCAATAGTTATTCATATATATGAGATATCTTTTTCTGATACCTAAAAGATTGTTAAGAAAACATAATAAAATTGATCGCTTCCTTACATCTAAAGAATGATAGGTAGGCATGCTCTACAGGATACAGCTTGCTACAACATACGCTTTATAGATATCGAGGCCCCGTTTGTCGATGACATAGATCCCCCTTTGATCATTATAGCGGTCTGCTTGGGTCATATTATAGAGGATCATCACTCGCATGCTGATAGTACCTTCGGGTACATATAGTTCTTTCCCGTATCCACTTCTAAGGTTTATGCAGAAATGAAACATAAAAAGCAAATGACAAGTATACGCAAATGAGATGTATATGATATATGACATGATTTGAGAAGCATAGCACTGCTATGTGATGATAGTATACGGTTACAAGAATAATAAGTAAAGTGTAAGATGACATGAAAAGTATATGAAATATGATAAGAAATGGATAAGTATATGTAAATGTTATATTTGTCATAAGTATATGCATGTATCTAAAGTGAGATGATCCTTATTAGGGGTCATCCACGAGTATTATTCCCACTAAGTTATAAGCTTAACATGAGTGTTTCATCCGTGTATGTACAGAAGAGGAAACCAGAGGACATGACAATCTGTATCAGCAGTCAAAGTCAACACATCACTAGGTGCCCACTGAAAGACCATTTGGTATAATGTATATGTATTTTTGTTTCTTTTGTAACCAATGTAAATATTGTAAATGTTGAACACTTTCATGTATGGAGCTTGTATGTATTTTGTAATCGCTGCTACAAAATATAGTACAAGTTAAATGTTTAACATTATATGAATGAACAAGCTTAAAGTTTTTAAGTATATAGTAAATAGGAAAAAAAAAATGACACCATTGCTTAACACTGGGTGCCGAGTTGGGGGCGTCACAATTTAGTGGTATTAGAGCCTAGGTTTAGGCATTTTTGGAAAAGCCAAGGTTTAGGCGGCTCTAGAGAAGAGTATATGATAGAAAAGCATGTGTTTAGTAAACGCGTGGTTTACCCGATGTGATGTCCTCAGGTTTCAGGTAGATGGATCGTCTCCCGACCCACCAAGAAGTAGTCGAGAGTGTTAACCCACGAGATCAAGGGTTAACCACTTTGGATCCTTCGAATCAGCTGGCGAGAGCCGCCCTTCCGAGCCAATGAAGCCTTACCGAGGATATCTCAGATTACGGTTTCGCATTAGAAAGATTGACATCTCCAAAAGCCCCGATAAACATGATAAGAAGACATGGGGTTGAGGAATTCCATGGGTCAAACATGGAAGAGTCCTATAAAGCTGAATTCTGGTTGGAAAAGCTACAAAGAATAGTAGAGGAGGTGAGATAACCTCTCGATCAAAGAGTGACATGTGCAGTTTCTCTATTGCAAGGCAGTGCTTATGATTGATGGAAGCTAGTGTTAAGGTGTCCGAGGCTTTCAGATCCCCATGCCATGGGAGTTTTTTGTCCAAGAGTTCAGGGCTAAATATGTCTCGATATGCAATGTGGAGATTCAAGTGGAAGCAAGCTCCCGAATCCAAGCAAAGGAACTTATCGCTATCGAATATGAGAAAGAATTCGCCATCATAGCAAGTACGCACTGGACCGCTCCTCACCGAGGCATTTCGTGTAGGTAGCTTGAGGATGGACTAAATGAGAGTCCATAAAGATATCCTGTGCCTATGACAAGATCTAAAGAAGTAAATTTCTATCGCTTGTCTGCTTACAATGAAAGTGGAGAAATCTGAGGCAAGCATTAGAGAATGATTTCAGAAGAGGAAGCTTTCTAGAGGAGCTTCTTCCTCCTTGAGTAAAAGAGCCAGAGAGTCCCAAATTGAGTCAGTACATAGTTCTTCCACAAGGGGAAGAAGACAAGGAAATACAAAGAGGGTACCCTAGTAATCGGTAGAAAGCTAGCCGGACCGAGAGAAACTCCATAGTGCCCTCATTGCCATCAACCCATATTTGGGAGTTTGCAGATCAGGATACGAGGCGCTTTTTAGATGTGGGAAGATCAACATTTTATGGCAAATTGTCCTTAAATAGTCAAGGGACAATAGGAATTCTCAGAGTAACAGTAGAGGGAGGTCCGCAGAACCATGGTCGACTCCGAGATAGAGGTAGAGGTCGAGGGGGCCAAAGCCAGCATAGAGGACGAGGAGGCACAATGTCAGAGACAGTAGATCGTCCTATGCTTTCAGCGCCTGCATGAGCATATGCTATGAAGGCTCGTGGGGACTAGGATGCACCAAAAGTAATTGCTGATATAATTTCTCTTTATGGTATTGAAATGCATGCATTAATAGACCCTGGATCTACTCATTCATATGTATGCATTGAGTATGTGTTCGATAAGATGACAAATAAAGGGAGCAATGTATCATATGATACGCATGTAACCAATTCTTGCGGCACAAAGTACAATGTGAATAGAGTGTATAAGAATCGGGCCTCTATAATTATTCCTGATAGGGAATTTTCTGCTGATTTGATTGCTCTACCATTTCGTGAATTTGATTTGATTTTGGGAAAGGATTGATTGTCTAAACACCGGGCTATAATTGATTATGATAAAAAGATAGTAGTGCTTAGATGTTCTGATCAGTCTAAAGTGATAGTACATGGTGTTCGGTCTAGCCCAATGTCCAATGTGATTTCAGCTATGCAAGCCCAATGATTGTTGAGAAAGGATGAGGCTCTGCTTTGGTAATTTGACTCTAAAAGAGGTCAAATAGAATTGAAAATACTCTGCAGAAAGATTTTCCGTATGTTCCCAAAGAGTTACCTCGTATTCCACCTGAAAGAGAAGTGGATTTATCTATTGAGATTTTACCGGGAACAGCTCTTACTTCTAGTGCACCATACAGGATGGCTCCAACTGAGTTGAAAAAGCTAAAGATTCAACTACAAGAGCTTCGAATAAAGGGCTTATCCACCCAAGAGCCCCCCCTCGGGTGCACCCGTTTTGTTTTTGAAAAGAAAGATGGCACTTACCATGTGCATCGATTATCGACAAATCAATAAGGTGACAAGGAAAACAAATACCCATTGTCGAGAATTGAAGATCTCTTTGATTAGTCAAAAGGAGCGAGTGTCTTCTCAAAGATAAACCTACGATCGCAGGTACTACCAGCTAAGAGCAGCATGTCAATGTGTCGAAGACAACATCTAACTCGGGAGCATGCCATTAAGGGGTTCTGGTAATGCCATTTGGGTTGACTAATGCACCGCAAGATTTATGGATTTGATGAATAGGGTGTTTCGACCCTATTTAGATCAATTTGTCGTGGTCTTTATTGATGATATATTGGTATATTCCATAGATGAGGAGCATGAGCAACATTTGAAAGAATTTACAAAGCTAGAGAGAAAAGTTGTATGCTGCTTAGAAAATGTGATTTTTGGCTAAAGGAAGTTTCATTCCTAGGCCATATTGTGTCTGCTGAGGATATAAGAGTTGGACTTCGCTAAGATTGAAGTCGTGGTGAATTGGAACCGCCCTCGTGTTACCGAAGTGAGGCTGGGCCTAGCAGATATTATAGGAAGACAGGAAGATCTGCCATAGCTTCTACTCACTTAAATTACTCAGAAATGAGCAAAGCTTGAGGGACAGATAAGCTGTCAAGATAGCTGCTGCTTGAAGGAAATGTTAGTTGAAGCAATTCAAAGATTGATGCAAGCCACCCGGTAAAGAGTATACTCTGTATAGTGATGCTTCAAGAATTGTTATGAGTTGTGTGTTAATGCAAGATGGTAAAGTTGTGGCATATGCCTTCAGGCAATTGAAGCCACATGAACAAAATTATCCGACTCGTGACCTAGAGGTGGATGCAGTAGTGTTTTCTTTGAAAATATGACAACACTATTAATATGGGGAAAAGTGTAGAATTTACACATATCATAAGAGTCTAAAGTATTTGTTAACGCAGAAGGAGGTTAATTTGAGACAACGGAGGTGGTTGGAGTTGTTCAAAGATTATGACTGCATAATAGATTACTAACCCGGAAAAGCTAATGTGGTAGCATATGCCTTAAGTAGAAAGGCAATGACAGCTTTATTAATACAGTTCAGTGAATGGAGAATAGTATGTGATGGAGCTATATTAGTTCAATTAAAAGCGCAGCCAGTTTTAAAGCAAGTGATTATAGATGCTTAGAAAAATGATGAAGAGATGCAAAAAAAGGTACAGATGGTTAGAGATGGTGATAAGACTGATTTTTCAGTAAAAGAAGCTGGAAGTTTGTATTTCCAGAACAGATTATGAGTGCCAGATGATAAAGAGCTAAAGAAAAAGTTAATATTTGAAGCTCATAATATGGTATTTACTATGCATCCTGGTGGTAATAAGATGTACCAAAATTTGAAACAACATTATTGGTGGAAAGGAATGAAAAGAGATGTGACAGAGTATGTGTCTAAATGTTTGATGTGTTAGCAAGTCAAAGCTAAACACCAAGTTCCAACAGGTCTGTTTAAATCCCTTCACTAATCGGCGGATAACATTACCATGGATTTTGTGTTGGGTTTTCCCCTCACGCAACAAAAACATGTCTATGTCTGAGTGATTGTTGATAAGCTCACCAAGTTGGCCCATTTTATACCAGTAAGGATTGACTATTCTATGGATCGACTAGCTGAGTTATATGTGGTTGAGATTGTGCGATTGCATGGTGTGTTGTTGTCTATTGTGTTGGATAGAGATCCATGATTTACATCGAGATTCTGGAAGGAATTACAGTTAGCCTTGGGAACTCGGCTTAAGTTTAGTACAACATTCCACCCATGCATATATGGACAAATTCGAGAGGTTGATTCATGTCAAGATATGTCGGGATGTGTATGAATTAACTGAAGTCAGATAAAAGTATTATTCCATTAATAGAATTTTCCTATAACAACAGTTATCAATCAAGCATTGGCATGTCACCATATAAGGCTTTGTACGGTCGGAGATGTAGAACTCCTGTGTGTTAGACTTAATTGAATGAGCATAAAGTGATTTGGACTGCACATAGTAAAGATACTGGCTAAAGTCTGCTGCCCAAGAAAGGTTAAAGGTCACAAACAATCACAAAAGTCATATGCCGATTTAAAACGAAGGACATCAATATGAAGTGGGTGGGGATAGTACCTTAAAGGTATTCTGAGGAAGATGATTAGATTTGGGAAGAAAGTGAAGCTTAAGTCGAGGTTCATTGGCCCATATGAAGTTTTGGAGAGAATCTGACCATCATGTGATTTGGCGGGCACTCCTCCGCAGTTAGCCAAGTCAGCATGATGCGTTCCATGGCTCCATGCTTCCGTAAATACCGTCTCCGATGAGCTTCCATACTACCTGCAAGAGATACAAGTACATGAGGATTTGTCATATGATGAGGAGCCAAAGGCTGGTCCCGCTAGAGAGGTGAAAGAGTCATGAACAAACAAGTACCGTTAGGTGAAAGTGCTCTTGCAACACCATGGCAGAAGAAGCTACTGTGGAGCTGTGACGCAACTATAAGAGCACAATATCCACAACTCTTCGAATCAGGTATGAATTTCGAGGACGAAATTCTTTTAAAGGGGGGAGAGTTGTAATACCCCAAATTATACCCTAAAAGTTTTATAACATGATTAGAGTATAATAAAAGTAAAAACATATTTTTTCGGAATAAAATAATGCTAAAAATAAAATAAGAAAAACCCGAAATTAATACAAAAGTCAATGGTAAATTGGTAAATTTCCAAATAACGACCCAAATGACATAAGAAGAAAAGATTGTATGTTAAAGTAGTAAATTGAATAAGTTAGAATGACAAATAGATGAGAAAGGGAGGACCAAATAGCAAAAATGGAATTTGATGTCAAAAATTGGATAAGGCCAAACATGGCCTTATCTTGAGACCCAAAATATCCCATTTTAGTAGGGCTTTTACGTAGAGGAATAGAGGAGAGAAGAAGAGAGAAAGAGAGAAGAGAAGAAGAGAGGAAGAAGAAAAGGAGAAGAAGGGAAGAAGAGAATTCAAGGAGAAGAAGAAATCAAGTATGGATAGGCAAGGAATTTTGGTATGAATTTGTGTATGGAACTTGTTAGGATTTTGTATGGATATTTGTTTGGAGGTTTGGAATACCTTTTTTTTGTGTAAAATCCTTGTTTGGAATGGTTGTTTGGTTTGGTTGTAGTCCTCAATTGAGGAAAAATTTGTATAGAGAAAATGTTGGTTTTTAGGGGAGATGTTGTCTGTTTGTTTTAAACCCATGTTTTTGTTTTGGTCATAACTCATCCAAATTGATTGATTCAAATTTTAGGGTAAACTAGACTTCTAGTATAACAAATATTCTTAAAATAGGTGTATGTAAATTTAGAATCTCAAAGGTATCCAAAATTTGTCAAAGTGAGGCTCGATTTTGGGTCAATTTCGACACAAGCCAGGTTTCTAACAGCTTTCGTATTTGTGCCATAGTTGATTTTCACTCATCCCAATTGAGTGATTCAAATTTCTGGGTAAACTATACTTCTAGTAGAACAAATCTCCTTGAAACAAGTATATCCAAATTTGGACCCATTGACCGTAAAATTGCCAAAGTAGCGGAACAATTTTGTCCTCGAAATATGTCTCTGTATCGCCTCGAATCAAGTAATTTGTATTGCTTAAATCATAACTTGAGTTATACTGGTCCAAATGAGCTGATTCAAATTTTTATACAAACTAGACATCTAGGAGAGCAACTTTCATGAAGAAATTATGTCTTTAACATTCCTAGAAAATTTTCAAATATAAAATACAATTCCAGATTCTGTTCCTGGAAATTGTTCAGGAGCAATTCAGAATGTTTAGACCATATCTCCAAAATTAAAAGTCCAAATTACATGATGTCTGAACCATAAGAAACTTAAGACATAAGAGTATATTGAATTAGAAGATCACTTTCTAACAACCTGCTTATTGTGGTCAAAATTGTAGTTGAAAATGAATTTGGAACCGCTCGAACCGTTTCGTGCAAATTGGTTATGGAAATTGAAATTGTATAAAGGCTATATAAATGTATTGTTATATGAAATAATGCATCATAGTACGTTGATCATGATAACATGTATTATGAAAATTAAAGAGAATACACGTATAATTTTGTTATATGAAAAAGTACAATTAAATGCTTATAAAAGATTATTTGATAATGAATATCTCATAAGTATACATGATATCAATAGTTATTCATGTATATGAGATATATTTTTCTGATACCTAAAAGATTGTTAAGAAAACATAATAAAACCGATTGTCTTCTTATGACCGGGTAGTTGGATAGGTAGGTAGGCATGCCTATAGGGATACAGTTGCTGCAACATATAATTTATGGGACATCGAGGCCCTGCTCGCTGACGGGTCGGTGACATGTGACCCTGCCGATCATTATAGCTGCCCCGTTTGGGTCATACAGACATAAATCACTGTCTCGTATAGTGATAGTACCTTCGGGTACATATAGTTCTTTCCCTTATCCACTTCTAAGGTTTATGCAGTACTTAAACATAAAAAAGTTAAAAACGACAAGATATCGCAAATGAGATGATATGATATATGACATGATATGAGAAGTATAACACTGCTATGTGATGATAAGATACGATTACAAGAATACAAGTGTAAGATGACACGAAAAGTATATGAAATATGATAAGAAATGAAACATGTTATGAAAAAGTAGATATGAGAAATAACAAGTATATGTAAATGTTATCATTCACATAAGTATATGCATGTATCTAAAGTGAGATGATCCTTATTAGGGGTCATCCACGAGTATTATTCCCACTAAGCTATAAGCTTAGCACGGGTGTTTCATCCATGTAGATACAGAAGAGGAAACCAGAGGGCAGGACAATCCGCATCAGCAGTCAAAGTCAACACATCACTAGGTACCCACTAGAAGACCATTTGGTATAATGTATATGTATTTTTGTTTTTTTGTAAGCAATGTAAATATTGTAAATGTTGAACACTTCCATGTATAAAGCTTGTATATATTTTGTAATCCGCTGCGACAGAATATAGTACAAGTTAAATGTTTAACATTATATAAATGAACAAGCTTAAAGTTTATAAGTTTAGTAAACAGGAAAAAAAAATGACACCCTCGCCTAACATTGGGTGCCGAGTTAGGGGCGTCATAGTACATGTATACGAGTGGCCCCGTTTAGGTCGATGACATGAATCCCGCTTGATCATGCGGGCCCTGTCAGGTTATATAATACAAGACAGCTTTATAAATCACTGCCTCATAAAGTGATAGTACTTTCGTATATGCAAGCTATTCCATGATCCACTTCTTTAGAATATTCAAGCATGACATAAGCGAGATGAAATTAATGTTTCAGCAAATATGAAACTACATGAAATGAAAAATGTAATGAAAATTATAAATGACAGGATATAAGACATGAAGCATAACTCATAAGGCTAAAGATAATGAATGTCATGAAAATGCAAATAAATCAATTAGTTGAAATGTTAGTGATAGGTGGTTGAAGTGTTGTGTCATATATGGTTAAATATATATATATATATATATATATATATATATATATATATATATATATATATATATATATATATATATATATATATATATATATAGTTAGATGCATTTGTACATGTGTTTGTGATGATCATTATAGTGGTTGTCCATATTTATGGATCCCCACTAAGCTATAAAGCTTAGCACGAGTGTTTATCCATGTAGGTATCGAGGGGGCGGTGATAGAAAAGGATGTCCCACATCAACAAAGTCCAACACAACAATAGGTGCCTATCACGAGTGTTTTGCTTATTTTTGGGGATGATGCAATATATTTTTTTGCTTTCTGAAAATAATGAAAAGTTTTGTATATGACAATTTGAATATGTTGATCACTCCAATGGTTGGGTTGTACTATGATAATGTATATTATTTTTTGTAAGTTTATATTTTCAACATAATTGTTTAGAATTATATAAGTTAACAAGTTTATAGTTCTCATATTTGTGACACCTTTTCCTGACACAGGATGCTGGGTTGGGGTGTCACATGTTTGACTATTTGCTTTAACGTTACGATTTCCTTATAATGTTCTCTCAAGTAGTCGCTGATACTCTCAAGAATGGGCAAAGACATGAGCCACTAAGTCGAAGATGTTGAGAGATTACATTTACGCCGGCCGCCTCCGAGCACTCCCACGCCCGAATAACCTTTGTAAGGCCTAGTCCCGATCTAGATATTGTTGAACCTGGTGCCATGGAGGGCTCCAAGAAGACGATGGGTGCAAAAAAAAAAAACAAAGACAAGGCTAAGGAGGAAGCTCATGTTGCCTACCAGCACCATCACAAATGTGCCAAGGCGAGGGTAAACTAAAGGGTTACTCGTAGGTCAAAGATGCTCGGGTCACATGATGAGCTTCGGCGCGGTAGCAAAAGAGGCTAGGCGTAGTTGTCGAGCATGAGGCCACTAACTAGAAGCTGATCTGACGCCTCTCTTCCGCTAGAGCTCAGTACACTCTTTTGCCACATGACAAGGAAGCCATGGAGGAGGAATACTAAAAGGCTCTAAAGGTGATTTTTTCCTATGGGTACGGGTGTTGTGTTTTCAAACACAACATCTGTGGAGACCGTCTAGAGGTTGCAAAGGGTATGTCTGACTCCACCGACCCGCTGCCTCTTAAGTTTTTTATGAACCCTAGGTGCCCCCCTGTCTAGGCAACTACCGAGGCCACTGCGATTGAAGTTCCTCTGAACTAGGCGACCAAGAAGCCCATGGAGATTGCTGCTGTCGAGGACCATGGCAAACTCTAGTCCCTCTTTATCCATTCTTACTTAATTACAAATTTTTGTAAAGGGGCCTTAGCCGGTCGCCTTCATTTGTGTACTCTCTGAGCACTATTTGTGCTTCAATGAAATACGCCCTTTTGTCTACTTTTACTATTGCTTTCTTTTACTTCTCACCTTAGCACTGTTGACACTCTTATAATTTCTAGTTTGCTTAGGCTATTGATTCCTTTCCTTGTGCAACCCCTTTCCTCAATTCTTGGTTAGGATGGTCGCTCTAGGACACTAATGCTAAGTTGGAAGCTTGGTAGAGTTCGCCCTTATATTGGCAGGCAAGGCACAATCTTCGAGCTTTGGTTGTAGTCAACAGGCCAAGGACCATCGTAGGGCTTAGTCATGTACCAACAGGGTGGAGGCCTTGTCTGCTTCTTTTATAAGTGCTGCTTGTGCTTAGATCCATAGTTTGGCCTTGGGAGGAAGCAGCAGTCAGGTCGTATGCTCTTGACGGGCCTTAGGCCAAATCACCCTGGCTAATGGAGCGAGCAGTTTAAAACCATGACTCAGACGTGGCGTTGTCTTCCAAACCCTGGCATGAGAGCTGGAAAGACATGAAAATTAATGAGCATGTAAAGTGTGCCAGAAGGTAAAGGGTGATTGGTCACAAAGCGCACGCGTGCTGCGTCCCATCGCATCTATGGTGCATGATTTTCTATTGGGGCATTTAATGCATATGTTGACATTTCACCCCTATATATAGGGGTCTAACTTCGAGTGCTGCTTATCCACAAAGTCTTTCACCTGTTGCGATTTCTTTTCCTCTATGTTCGAGTGAACTGGCAAAGATAAGGGAGTCATGGAGGAAGACTGTTAGAGGGCTCTAGAGCCTTCTTTAACATATGGTTGTGGGCGTTGTGTGTTCAAACTCAATATCTGTGGAGACCAACTAGAGGTTTCAGATTGTATGCCAAATTCTCCGAATTTTCTTTCTCTATAGTGCCTTGCAAGCCTTAGGTGCCCTCGTTTTGCAGATCTCCAACACGCTGTGGTAATAGAGAATGGTGAGAGTTCATAGAGGTGCCTTATCGGGATTTAAACGAATATCCACTTTTTTTTTTTTTTGTAATGGCCCCAATGTGGCCGTTCTTCTTCTTCTTCTTAATTTTTCCGTAGTGGCCCAAATATGGTTGCTTGGCCATATATCATCGTGTAACTAATGTCGCCCTTAGCGTATTTATGAGATGTAACTTTTTTAAACGGGCCCAATATGGCCACTTGGACATATATCACCGTGTAACTAATGATGTCATTGGCGTATTTATGAGATAAATTTTTTTAATTCTTTGAACAAACAACCCCTGACTAGGATCGATGCTTTAGAGACACTAATGTTGCCATATCTCATTTATGCCCGTGGGTAAGCCATGTCGCGGGTTATGCTGGGCACGCACCGGCCGACTCCATCTGTGGACAAGGTTTTAGCATGCACTAGTAGGCCAAGGACCATGCCCGGTATCAGCGAAAGTGCCACAGGATATCAACCATATTCAAACTGCGGAGTGCCAAGTTAAGAGCCACGCCTAGTATATTTTGAAAGTGCTAGCAGATATCAGCCATATCTAGATTCGTAAGTACTGCCAGGCAGCAAGAGCCACGCTTGATCTTTGAAAGTTCCAGCTTGTGCTAAGTTCCAGTAGTTCATCTTTAAAGTACCAAAGAGGATATCAATCATATATGGACTTTTGTAGTTGTTAGCAAGCTAAAAGCTATAGTCTGGTCTTTTGAAAGTGCCAACAAGATATCAACCATACTTGACTTTTGGGAGCAGTGCCAGAGCTACGTTGGTCTTTTGAAAGTGCCAGATATCACTAAGAGTCCGACTTTTGTGATTGCCAGTAAGCTAAAAGCCACAGTCTGGTCTTTTGAAAGTGTCAATAGGATATCAGTTATATATGGACATTTGTGATTGCAAGTAGGCTAAGAGCTACAATCTAGTCTTTTGGAAGTGTTAGTAGGATATCAATCATATCCGGGTTCAGGGTTGCCAAGAAGTTAAGAGCCACAAATTGCCTTGAAAGTTAGTAGATATCAACCATATATGGACTTTGCGGAGTGTTAGCGTGCTAAGAGCCATAGTCCGGGTCTTTGAAAGCAAAATGTGATATCACCACATCCGACTTTGTGGTTGCCAATGTGCTAAGAGCTACGCTTGGTCTTTGAAAGTGCCAAATGTGATATCGCCCATATCTTGACTTTGTGGTCGCTTTAGCTAAAATCCATAGTCTAGTCTTTTGAAAGTGCGAGTAGGATATCAACCATATCTGGACTTTTTTGAGCGCTAGCAGGCTAAGAGTCACAGTCTGGTTTTTTGAGAAGAGGTAGTTGAAAATTTTCACGATATTTTAAAGACGATCTTTATTGATAGTAATACTTTTAAAGGAAAACTTACTGGTAATACCTCTTCAAATGTGTGGCATTCCGCATTCTGGGTATTGGAGTCACGTCTAGCTTATTCAACGCGTACGATTCGGCTACTCCTACTTTGACTACCGTATATGGCCCTTCTCAGTTTGGTTGGAACTTCCTATCTGTTGGGTTAGCCGTGTTTTCAAAGACTCTTCTCAATACTAGGTCTCCATATTAGAATGTTCACGGTTTTACTCACCTGTTGTACAAGTTTGCCAATCTTTGTTGGTATGACTCTATACATACAATTACAGCTTCGCGGAGCTCATCTACCATATCCAAGTCTTTAGTAACAGCTTCGACATTAGCCTCTTCAGGAATTCCAGTTTGAAGTGTGGGCATCCCGATTTTTGTGGGGATTATAGCCTCCATCTCGTATGTAAAGGCGAATGGTGACATCCTAGTCTGGTTTTCGACTGGTGGTCCTATAGGCCCATAGAACTCATGGTAGCTCATCTACCCATTTCCCTTTGGCCGAATGCAGACGCTTTTTCAAAGCTGTTAGGAGAGTCTTGTTGGATGATTTTCCTTGGTTATTGCTTTGTGGATACCATGGGGTTGAATATAAGTTCTTGATTTTCAGCTCGTTGCAAAAGTTCCTATATACCCTACTATCAAATTGTGGCCCATTGTTAGTTACTATCGACTGTGGTATTCCGAATCGATAAACGATGTTCTTCCATACAAATTGGGTGACATCTTTGTCCTTGATGGAGGTGAAGGCTTCAGCTTATGCCCATTTGCTGAAATAGTCTATCGCTACCAGTAATAGCTTCTTTTGTGTTGGGGCGGTAGGTAATGGTCCAACTATATCAATTCCCAATTGGGCAAAGGGTTGGGGCTTGTTATGGTTGTCAAATACTAAGTCGGCACCCACGAAATGGGGGCTTGCCATTGGCAGCGATCACACTTCCTGACATAGGTGGCTGCATCCACCCTCATGGCTCATTAACAAGAAATTCGGTACAACATGGAGACAAAGTTCACAAGATAGATGGTTTCTGCATACTCCTTCATGGAGTTCAGCAAATGCATACTGCCCCTGCTAGGTGGTGAGACATTTAAGATACAGGCTGTTTAGGGAACATTTATACAACTGCCCGTTCACTAGGGTAAATCGAGCCTCTTGAATTTGAATCTTGTGGGCTTCGACCCTGCTATCTGGGAGTTCTCCCGAGATCAGGTAGCGGGCTATTGGAGTTATCCAGGAGGGACATGCTTCTTCTATATCATTCACCCGGTTGGCAGCAATTGACGATTCTGGCTGGTAATAGACAAGGAGGAGCATTGTTTCTTTGGTTGGTAGGGATGCGACCACTACTGCTAAGGCATCTACCTTTCTTTGAACCCCGATATGCCTGCTTTCCAAGCCACGGCTTTCCAAATGGCTTAACCAGGCATACATACTTGGCCATACGCTGGTCCTGTGTTTTGTACTCCCTGTTTACCTGTTCAACCACCAATTGGGAGTCACTTTGTATGATGATCTTTTCTGAGGATATGGAGATTGCGAGGTCTATACTGGCTAGGATTTCTTCATATTCAGCCTCATTCTTAGATTCGGGGAAGTCTAACCATCTAGCCTTCTTTATCCTCTCCCCGATTGGGGCTTTAAGTTGTAAGCCAACACTGGCTCTTGTTTGTTAGGACGCCGTCATCTTGGGGATCCACCGGTCGACGTACCCGAGGTCGCGTCACATTGCGGGATTCACATAAAGTTTGTAAATATTTGTCCCTTTATTGCCAAGCGAGGTTTGTATTGGATACCGAATTCACTTAGCTCAATAGCCCATCGGGCCATCCTTCCTGACAAGTTGGGTTTATGTATGGTGCTTCACAGGGGAAGATTGGTCAGTATGACGATAGGGTGTGCTTGGAAGTAAGGGCGGAGTTTTTTAGCTACTAAACGGAGAGCCCGATCTTTGCTGCTTTCGAGGCAGTGCCTCTCGAGTTTCCGCCTCAGATAGAGATTTGCATACGAAGAACACTGGTCTCTGTTTCCGGTTTTCATTTTCTTTGAACAAAGCTGCATTCGATGAGACATCAGAAACTGCTAGGTAAAGATAGAGTGTATCACCTGCTTTGGGACTAGCCAGAATTGGTGGTTCGGTGAGATACTGCTTGATTGCCCTGAAAGCCTAGTTGCATTTCTTATTCCAGTCAGTTGGTTTGGTCCCCACCCAGTGTAACATTTAATCGGTCTATAAAGCAGAAATGAATGGCCTCATGCGCCAGTAGGCCTAATCAGTTAACTGCACCCTTTTACGGAGGTTGGAATACGAGATTCCTGTAGCTCTAAAATTTTGTATAGGATTGGCTTCTATCCCCCTTTGTGTCACCATAAACCAAAAAACTTGCCTTAACTAACTCCGAATGCACATTTTAGGGGATTGAGTTTCATACCATACGTGCACAACAACTCAAAGGTTTCTTAAAGGTGCTTCGTGTGATCGGAGAATTCTTTGGTTTAACCGCGTATCGTCGATATAAACTTCATGGCCCCTTGCCCATCGAGTGGTCGAAATATCTTTGTCTGCCTTTGATAGGTAGCTTGTGTTCTTGAGACAAAGCGATTTTATTATGTGATATAGCCGTGTAGTGTAATGAAGGTCGTTTTCTCACGCGTCGAGCGAGTGCATAGGAATGCAGTGGTAAGCCCAGGAGCGTCAGTGACAACATCCCATGCCCAGTTGAAGCATCAACAATCTGATCTATTCGTGGCAAGGGGAAGCAGTCTTTCGGGCATGCCGTTGAAATTAAAGTGTAATCCCTGCGTACTCTATATAGCCCTTTGGGACCACCGCCGCATTGGTGAGCCATTGAGATACTTCCTTTGCGATGAAGCACGCTCGAAAACCCGTCTAAATAATTTGAGAGCGTCGGGTAAACGCCTCACTACGTCTCCACGGGTTTTGTCGAGGATAACATTTAGTTTTGTGAGAGGCTGGCAAGGCGATTTGGTCATGCTCCCGAGTGATTCCAGGTGAACACGTTTATGTTTCTCAACAATATGTGTTGTAGCTGCTTTTTTTCCTCGCTAGATAGTAGAGAGCTAACATATGTGAACTTCTCTTGCCCTTTTAGCCCTACTGCCTCTAGGGGATCCATGACCAATGGATCCTTCTCTTCTGCCCTGACTTTGGCGGCAAACTGTGGTTGCTATGCGGGGGTGTGATCCTCGAGGGGAGGTCTATTGTTTGTCTGTGAAAGTATAGACTAAACCACTCAATTTAACACTTATACATGAGCCTTAAAATTTTGCTGCATCTAGATCAAAGTTTAATAGAGTTGTTTGAAAATGAATAAAAGTGATTTTATGTTCTTGAATTAATAATGGGTTTAGTCTATGACACTGCAAGTGCATGGGTCATACAAGTAGTAAAATTGGATGTAAGTCCGGGGATATCATTTCCATGATTGTGAGAATGGTGGAATCGAGCTATACAACTCTTTCGAATCCACACTATTTGAACCTCCCTTATAATAGTTTGAAAAGAAATTTGGAATCTAAAGGAAATGAAGATAATCTATGTGTTCATCTAATTAAAAATAAAATTTGAATTGAACTAACAAAATAAAAATGGACTGAATCAAATCTCTGGCTGAAATGAACAGCGAGGATGAAATTTTTGTGGAACAATCGATTTACGCATTTTAATTCATTGATTCTTTCTATCTTTATTTTTTTTTTAAATCAAAATCCCAATTTCAGGAAATTCCTTCCAATTCAAGCAGAAAAGACTGTAACTAACAGTAGGTCCATTCCAATGGAAGCTGTGCTTCTTAATTACAGAATCACAATCTACAATGGAGTATTGATCAAGAACATCCACTATAACTATAATTCACTGGAAGAAACGAATTCCAGAAATTGTCTTAACTTCATTTATTCCAAGCCGTAATCGGAAAAGAGAATGAAAAATTAAATTCATCTTCTACATTCTAAACAGATTACTAGTTCAGATCCAGAAAAAGAAAAGAAAAGAAAAAGTCTTCTAAAATATACAATGAGTCTTCCTCGTCCTCACAGACAATGGATTTCAGAAAAACGGAAGTGGCTTCTCTTTTTGCGCGTAAGCCTATTTATAACCTTTTTAGATTGGGCCTGACTCTAAGGCTCCATATGGATTTCCCCTAAAATAAATGGCCCAACTTACTGTTCTAGGTCGCTACCTCAGAAAGTGTGTCGCGATTGAGTAGTGGCCCTTCTTACTTTGTTTTTGTCGCAGTGGCTTAAACTTAGTCGCAACATGATATAACTGTTCAACTCATTTTTATGTCGCGACATGAATTCCTGGTTGCGACCTCGATTGGTGTCCTTAGCTTACAATTTTGTCGCAAAATCAATTTTTTGTTGCTACCAACAATGTTTTCTTTCTATGTCACGACCTCGAAACGGTGTATGTGACATGATGAAATAACTCTTCTTACTTTGTCAGCAAATTTTCTCCTATCGCAACAGCTTTTGTTGGGCTTACTATCACTTCTAGTCTCGACCTGAGTTCTTTGTTGTGACTTCAAAACTGATGTATTACTGAATTACTTGTCGCGACCTCAAGAGTGCATCGCGACCCGGCTATGACCGGATATAGCTTACATATACTTCTTGGGCTTGCCATTTCTTACGTAAAGTACGCAAAATATAAATTTGATAAATTTCCATATTTCTGAATAAAAACAAGCAACTATATAAAAGAAACAGATAAGAAAAATGTATTAAAAATGCATGAGTTTTTTACTCATCAAATTCCCCCAAACTTAAAATTTTGCTTGTCCTCAAGCAAAGAAAAGAAAGAGTTGTTTGTCCTCAAACAATTTAACTTTATTTTTAAGGACACATTTTTACATTTCATACTTCAATCTTTTGGAATTCCACCATTGACTTGAAATGAGGATTGCGTATTATTTCAAACTTCGTGTTGACTGAGAAAAAGGAATGGTTTCAACTTTTATCACAAATAATTGATGAATCCGATATTGTAAGCTGCTTTCTGATGTCAATCTGTTTTTATTACTTTGTGTGTTGGTCCTTTTCCTTTCTCCTTGTCAGTTAGTTAATCTTCTAGAATTCTCCTTGGAAGATTAATTAAAGTCCATGAAGCTTGTTTTCATATTGATCTCCACTAATGTAGCAAATTCAGCCTTCAAGATCAATATTAGGAGTCTTTGGCTTTGTAATGTTAAGCTTGGGTAATTGGGTAGATAATTGGAAAATTTAGGCTATAAATTACCCATATTCCACTATATACTTATGCTTAATAGCCTTCCTTTTTTCTCCCTTTCTTTCCTACTAATGTGAACTTTATTAACTCCCCCAAACTTGGCTTTTGTGTATCATTTTGACTCAGAGTCTGATTGCCACTCATGTTTATCGCCCCAGCCTCCTTTTTTTAAACTCTTTTTGTTCTTCTTCTTATCAAAAGTTTTTAGGAATAGGTGCATTGTTTTGTCTTCTTTTTTAGGCTTCTATCACTCTTAACTAACTTTTGGGTTAGTAACTCCTATGTCGCTTGACATTAGGTACTAGGTGTTGAAACAACCCCTAAGAACTTAATTATTCAAGCAGATAGGCCAGCAAGACAAAACTTATTTCCTTTTAATTGACTTCTTTTTCTCCCTCTCTAATCTTTCAGTTGATTTTGTCTAATACTTCCCTGTAGTCTGTAGGAAGTATATTCCCCAATCTTGTTCTCTTCTGCAGGTTAAACTCTCTTGTTTAGAAAACTAGGTAATTTTTGGGCTCTTTGCTGTAGGATTAGTTTTAGGGAGGAATTTCAAGGTTTTTTTTTTTTTTTTGTTATTTGAAAAAGTTAGGCATACTTGGCTCAAAGCTTGAAACTAAGGTGTATGCATCTGCATATAATGAAGGTAGGCTTGAAAAAGGTTCAAACTTTCAACGAGGGCCTCTATCCTTTCTTATCGGTTGTTTTTGCCTAGGATTTCACCTTGACCAATAATCTAACAAGTTCTAGGACCTTGTACCCTTGACTTTGAATTAACCTTAAGATGTCTCTAATGTTTTAATTTGTTCGTAATTTACTGACCATGTGTGATGTTTTTACTGGATTTATATTGACTCAACTATTTACACACAAATTTCAACTTGATTTTAAATTAAACAGCAACTTCTTACTTCAATTCAATGAATCCCACTCTTCTTTTCTCTCTCAGCATTGTTTGGATTTAATCAATGTTTGTTATGCCATTTCACCAATAAAAGCTTAAATACAATAACCATTCCCTTCAGACACACTAAACATGGCACAAGCAACCCAATTTACTAACTCAAATCAATCCACCCAAACAATTCACATTTTATCAAACTTATTCAACTACCAGGTCCCAATTAAGCAATTCCATAATGTATATGTTCTGGTTGCAACATTATTGAAAGTAACAAACCAAATCATCCAATTAACAGAATAATTCACAAGACACTTTTCAATGAACTTTTCTGAGCTTATATTAATGATGTTGAAGGAGTACAATGGGAAAAAGAAAAGTGAAGGCGACGCTCTTTACCCGACCGACCATGCATGATCCGAACCGAAGTTCGGATGCCACTAAAATCACTCAAATTACTCAAAATCATATCTTTGCGGAAGGACATTTAAATCAAGTAAGCCCATAAACATTTACATTTAACAAAATCCATTTACAATGTAGCATCCAAGCCTTTCAAAATGATTTACAAAAGTAGATGTCTCGTGATTCAAATTGTTTATACAAAATATTCATATCAAAAAGAACACATGAAATGAGGCACATGTCGGAGCATACCCGAGATTTTCCTTTCTTTTATGACTCGACGCTCCGATCTTGGGTCCGCTTATCGATCACTATCTATCACTTCCCCAGACTAAGCAAGATTGGTAAAACAATACGCTAATCATTTTCATGCTTAGTGGTTCTATAAATCCATTCCTCGCTCCAAATTTTAAATCAATTATAATTTAATACTCCATGTGAACTTTCAATCATTTGATGATCAATATAAATACATTACATATACTTTGTTATATATATACAATAAATTATAGTTCATTGATCATCCCATAAATACATTTTCATAATCAATATTTCACAATTCCCAAATCAATTCAAGTGCTCACAAATTCAATTTAGTTCGATTATCCAATTCAATTCGAAAATCAATTCAGTTCGAAATAAATTCATGAGCTAATCAATTCTGGCTCACAATCACTTCGCTTTATGCCAATCAATTCGCTTATGCCCATCAATCTCAGCCATGCCCTTTAACGAATTTAACCTATGTCTTCGATATACGTGATATCGTAGTCAATGCAGACGGTCCTTACCGGGCCGTTGCGCCGGTATCACTTGGTTTTATAACACGCACGTCCCGCCGCTGCCGACCGGGTTATAAACAATCAACAGTGAACACTACCGATACGTGTCCCTACCGGGTCACCGACCGGAAGTGACACATCAATAGTTCGCAAGAGATCGCTTATTTGACTCTATTGGTATACCAATCTATCCTTAATGCGAAATAAACTAACATTCTATTAAGGGCGTTCAAACTTTATAGCAAAATATAGTACAATATGTACGCTCAGATAAACAAATTTTTATTTTCAATAATCATGAAATTTTTATATGCAAAATATTTCACAATCACTTTCTCAACCAATTAAATCAATTCAATATGCTTTAGAACATGCAAAAACTTGGAAACGAGGAATAGGAGTTGGTAGAACAAACCCAAAAATATTTGCACTTTGATTCCAATCCTTGGAATCTCAATCACAGTTTGGCTTTTCCTCTGCCGTTCCCTATTCCAAACCATTAAAGAATAATATTATTCAAGGCATTTCCAGTGGTTTTGGTTAGATTGATTTTTGAGTTTAATATGAGTTCCTAATTTAAAACATTCTATATGTAGATGGATTCTGACTAAATTGCTTTCCATGGGAGCCAAGCAGTTAACACTTAATCGAGTTCTCGGACGAGGGAGCTAGGACCTTCCGGGCTGGAAGGTCATACATAGTCAAATCCTGAACTGGACGAGCAGACCTGAACTGACAGAGCCTGTCTACCTTTGATCAAACATCTTCTATACTCCTCAGAATATTAATGTATTCTTGACTCCAATGGGCCGATAGAGTCCAAGAACAAATCTAAATCGGAGTTCAGTAAGAAGATATGACCTTCCTCGCTAGAGGTCATGTGTAGTCAACTTGACGAGCTGACCTGAATCCATTGATGCATTTAGCGACGAGCTCAGTCAAACACCTCGTCCGACATCTAACATCCTCCTCGTGCATATGAATGTATTCTTGACTCCATGGGCTTTCCATAGAGTCCAAGAACACCAAATCGAGTTCAAAACGAAGGAGATATGACCTCCGGTTGGAGGTCATGCAAAATGTAACTTTGACAGCTAACCCGAATCGATTTGAGCACCGCTTTTGACGAGCACCGCTTCGACAGCACCTGACCCACCAACGCTGGGATCTACCACTCATTTGACGACCACCGCTGATCTACCACCGTTGGATCTACCTTCACCGCTTGACGCACCACCGCTTGACGACACCGTTTGACGATCACCGCTTGACCACAATCGCTTGACCCACCAATCGCTTGACGAATTCCTAGCTTGACGACCAATCGCTTCGACTACCACCGCTTGACGACCGGTCTGACGAACACCACCGACCATTTGACTGCTCATAAAAAGACCATAACTTGGTCTACAGAAGTCCGAATTAAGAAATTCAAAAGCCTAACATCAAGTTCATTGATGTGGCTACAATTTCACAGAAGGACTTACTGCGAAATTCCCTTTATTTCTGATCAAAAAACCCGTTCTAAGGTACGGCTAGTTGACCCGAACTGGACAAACTGACCCGACCAGATTTAGCTGGGCTGACCTCATTAAAAGGACTATAACTTAGTCTACAGAGGTCCAAATCGAGAAATTCAAAAGCCTAACATCAAGCTAATTGATGTGGCTACAATTTACTAGAAGGACGCACTACCAATTTCCCTTCACTTCGCACTCCAAAATCAGTCGGCGGTTCAGCTAGCTGCGCATACCACAATGGCAGCTCTCATGGTTTAAAATGCAACCAAACTTTCCCTAAGGCGCATAACTACCCAACAATCCTTAGGGTAGAAGAAGACCATAGAGAAGACTCCACCATGGAGTTTGTCGAAAGTCCCCTGCCTCGTCCCTACTTGTAGCTCTTTGGTCACTAGGAAGGACTTCCCTTCGTGCTTCGCCGAGACCTACGGTCCGATCAAGCCGAGTGAAATCTAGAGAGAAGGTGGTTCTCTCTAACTTTCCCTTTCTGGTTTCTTCTTAAGGATCACTTTAATCGTATTCTTTAAAAAGGAGGAAGCTTCCTCCTCTTTCCTACATGCCACATGTCATTTCCTTGATTTTTTTCCTTTACCAATATTTCTCCATTGTCATTTAGACATATAAACTTATTTACAATCGAATTGGGTCCCCATTTTACAATTTCTATATTTTCTTTTCACTTGGGTTCATTTCCGATTCAACAATCATCTAATCAATGATAAAAAATTTTAAAAAATACCTAAGTTGGCTCAAATTATAAATTTAATATATAATAATTTTTATTATAAAATTTTGTGGCATTGGGTGTTACAACTCTCCCCCACTTAATAAACTTCTGTCCTCGAATTACCTTAGTCAAACAAGCCATGATACTCACGCCTCATCGCTTCCTCACTTTCCCAAGTGGCTTCTTCCAGCCTTATGGTTTCTCCACAAGATCTTGACTAACTAATCTTCTTATTCCGTAATTCCTTTCACTCCCGAGAGCCAAAATCTTTTACTGCTCTTCTTCATATGTCAAATCTGGCTCAGCCTCAATTGTTCCGAAGAGACTACATGTGACTCCAACCGATCACCTCCGCAGCATGGACATCGAAACACATCATGGATCTTTCCAAGTCCGGAGGTAATGCCACATGTATGCCAATCGGGTCCCACTTTCTCAATCACTCGATAGGGCCAATAAATCTATAGGGTCTAACTTGCCCTTTTTCCCAAATCTCATCACCTTCTTCCAAGGCGATACTTTCAAAAACACCTTTCGCCTCGATCTCATCAATATCTTTTCTTTCATGCTCTGCATGATTTCCGTCTATCAAGCAATACCTCACTTCTCTCTAACTCATTTTCACTTTTCTCTTCCACTTCAGACGCTTCCCGTCAATCACTTTCTTTCACTAATCTATTCACAATGGTGTTCACATTTTCTCCCATATGTAGCCTCTATATGTCATCTAATACTTGATTGGAAACCTTATGTATACAAATTCAACTAAAGCAATGTGCTGGATCCTAACTACCTCATCGCCGATCACACAACTCCTTAACATATCTTCTAGAACTGATCACTCAGAGATTGTCCATCCGCTTAGGTGGAACGCTGTACCGAATTCAGTCAGCGCGCTCCAAGGCCTCTTGCAATTTTCCCAAAATCTTGAAGTAAACTCTGACTGGTCCGAAATAATGGATATAGGAATCCCACAAATCAACTATTTCCTTTGATATACAAATTTACTAGCTTGTCAAGTGAATAGTCCGTTTCACCGTAGGAAGTGAGTTGACTTAGTTAATCACCTACTACGACCCAAATCGAGTCATGTTTTCTCCTGCCAATGGTAACCCAACCACAAAACTAGTGATTCGGTCCCATTTCCACTCCGGCACTCTAATAGTCAATAATCTCGAAGGAACTTGATGCTCGCTTTACCTTTGACACACCAAACACTTGACTACAAATTCGACATCTCTTTTTCATCCCTAATTTCACCGTAATGACATTTTTAAATCTCGATACATCTTTGTGCTACCGGGATAGATAGCAAAAGATCCACTATGTGCCTCTTCAAGTATTAATTTCCTCAAATCATTACAGTCGGGTACACAAACCCGATCCTTATAATACAAAACTCCATTTTCGCTCATCAGAACTCGCTTCCTTTACCATTTAATCCGACTTATTATGGCAACAATTTTCTCTTTCTTCTTTGTGCTCTAGCACTTGATTCAACAAACTCCTGGCCACGCTTATCGCCTCGCTTAATTTGCTAAATATCATCGTCATATAATGACAAATGGGCATTCAACGTCGAAGCATTCGTATTGACTTTCTATCAAAGCCGCCACTACATTGGCCTTTCCCGTGATAATCACCACGCACCATAATCTTTATCAATTCCATCCATCTCCGTCTCGTTAAGCTCTCGCCGCGAGGGCAAATACTTAAGACTCTTATGATCAGCAGATGAAACACTTCTCTCCATACAAATAATGTTCCAAATTCAAAAGGTAAATACAATTATACAATTCCAAAATCATGCGTGGGGTAGTTCCTTTCATGCGCTTCAATCGGGCTCTCAAGCATAGCTACCACTTTACCCTCTCAGATTAGGACACATCCAAGTCCATTTAGCGACGCATCACTAAAAATCACATATTCTCATCACGGCTTGGCCAAAGAACCGAGAGCCTTCCTGCTAAGAATGCTTTCAACTTATTGAAACTTCTTTGACATTTTTCACTCCATTCATACTTACATTTTCCTGAGCAATCTACATCTGGGGTCAGCAGCCATAGAAAACCCCTAACGACCTCCTCAGAGTATCCCCGCTAGTCCCAGAAACTACGCACTTCAGAATACTTCCTAGGTGGCTTCCATTCAACAACCACTTCTATTTTCTTTGGATCTACTGATTCCTTCTTTCGATACTATACGCCAAGAAAGTGACACTTTCATTCTTCCAAAACTCACACTTCGTCGCTTGCATACAACCGTCTTTCTCAAAGCCCTAACACTACTCTAAGGTGTGTGTCATGACTATCCCGATCTTTTGAATACACACAAGAATGTCAGTTTATGAACACTACGACAAACGGATCCATACGGCCTGAAACACGATTCATTAGGTCCATGAAAGTCGCCGACATTTGTCAATCCAAACTGCATTACAAGGAACTCATAATGTCCATCGGCCCTAAACGCCGCCTTATGCACATCGACATCTTTAATTTCAACCGATGGTGGTACTCCAGATCGCAAGTCAATTTTGAAAAGATACTTGCACTTTAATCGTCAAACAAATCATCAATTCGGTAACTGATACTTATTCTTTAATGTTAACTTGTTCGCTTGTTCAGAACACACATAGCCTAAGGTACCTCTTTAACAAAAGCACGGAGCTCCCCATGGTGATACACTTGGTCTAATAAACCCTTTTTCTAGTAGTTCTTGCAATCGCAATTTCACCCTTTTAGCTCTAGCGGAGCCATTCTCAGACGGTAATGGGATGCCGTGTGTGTTCCGGTACAACGTCAATACAAACCCAATCTCCTATGGGGCAACTGCAACTCTTTCTAAATACATCCGGAAAGTCGCTAACGTAGGGATATCGGATACACTAGGCCTTGCCTTCACCATATCAATCACATAAGCCAAGCAGTTTCACATCCTTTCCGCACTACTGTTCTAGCAAAGGGCGGCGATATCACATTAGATGGATGATTTGACTCTCACCGATGAAGGTTACTTCATCTTCATTCAGTGTCTTTAAGGTTACTCTTTTCATTCTACAATCGACTATTGCTTGATGTCGGGACAACCAATCCATCCCCAATATCACATCAAACTCCCTGAAGGATAACTCAATCAAATCTCCCAAAAACTCATACTCTCGTATTTTGATGGGACAATCTCTATAGATGTCGCTCATACAACACTCATGGCCAAGCTGTGTCTGTCACCAAGATGTCATACTCCGCCACTTCTCGGCAATTTACCTAGGTTGGGTATACAAGACATATAAGGAATGAGTCGATCCGGATCTATCAAGGCATGCATAATAGTATCAAAGATAGCGTTAAATTACCACCATCACATCCGAGCGCCGGTATCTTCCACTGCCATTGCATATGCTCTAGCCGGAGCATGACCATCTTGCCTACTCCAAAGTTTGTGTCCTCGTTCTAACACTCTATGATGCAACACTCTTATTGCCTTTTGTAACACTCCAAAGTTGTACCCCCAGCACCGGTGGTGTCAGAATGAACGAGCTCTAGGACAATCTCTTGCTCTATGCTCTTGGACTAAATCAAACAAGCACTGTGAAGTCTCCAATATCTCCTTTATGATTTCTCCCACAACGGGGGCACGGGAGCACCGTCCTCTGGGCGACCTCCCGTGTACTAAGAATCGATGGCGCCGGGTAGAGTAGTATTCCTACCGTAAATTGCAAGGTTATAGGTCGATTTTGAACCTCGTGTCCCCTTAATTTCTTCATTGCTATGAAATGGACTGACCTGGATTTTTCTTTCCCTATCTTTTATCCTTTCTCTCTTTTTTCCTCTTTCTTTACTCTTTCCACATTCAATGCACATGTCACAATTTTGGAGAAACTCATGGAAAATGCTGTGACATACTCGAATATGGTCATTAAGGCCGCCTTCAAACCTTACGCACTTTTCTTCCTCACTCACAAGTATCTCGAGCATACTTGTCAACCGCAGAATTTCGATATCTACCACACTCATCCGTTCTGTCAGACATGAAACCTCATCCTATGTTGTCCCGGGATAAATGCGACCCACATAATGTTTCTTGAACTCATCCAAGAAGAACTCCCATGTCACTCTCTCTGATGGTGCGGTCCTGGTCACGGAAACCCACCACTGATAAGCCTCATCCTGAAGTAATGAGGTCGCACATTCCAACTTCTCTTCAGTTGTGCAATGCATTTGCACAAGCATTCGCCCTGGGCTCTCGAAAGCCACTCTTCGCCTACAAGGCTCATCCTCTCTCTTCCCATAAAATCTATAGGCTCCGCACCTTGCCATTCTCTCAATGGCTAATCGCTTCGATAAATTGGTACCGTTGCCCTGGCTTTTGCAATGCCTGAACTAGCCGGAGGATACCCATAGTACCTCCCGCCACTCTGTCTCCGGTTCATTCACAGCGGGCATGGGACGCTGCCCACCTTCCACACTAAGAGATCAAGCTGAGAGTCCCCCGTCATCCTCGAATTTAAGGGAAGCCGAATCGTCCATGCTTATCCTATTAAGACTAAAGAAGATCCAAGGCCGAGTCATGTCATCCTTATATGCAAAATGAAATGCATGCTAAACAAATTTCAAAATCGCTTACAAACAATTTAAAATCATTTCAGAACCGGGGCCAAACCTAGGCTCGACTAATAAAGTTGTGACACCCTTACCCGACCACGACCGCTTGGATCGAGCCGAGTTCGGGATGCCACTAAAATCCTCAAAATTACTCAAAATCATATCTGCGAAGCGATTACGAGGTGGGCAAACCCGTAACATTTACATTTAACAAAATCCATTTACAATGTAGGCATCGGCACCAATGGTTACAAAATAGATATTCAGTATTCAAATTGTTTATACAAAATATCCATATCAAAAGAACACATGAAATGAGTGCATGTCGAGCATACTCTAGATTTCTTTCTTTATGACTCGGCTCCTCGATCTTGGGTCATTATTGATCACTATCTATCACTCGGTACACAACGCATTGGTAAAAACAATACGCTAAGCATTTTCATGCTTAGTGGTTCTCTAAATCCATTCCTCGAGTTCAGCTTAAATCAATTTATGCGATTTAATAATTGAAACTTTGATCATTTGGATGGTCGATATAAATACAATACATATACTTTGTTATATATACAATAAATTATAGTTCATTGATCATCCATAAATACATTTTCATAATCAATATTTCACAATCTCAAATCAATTCAAATATGCTCACAAATTCAATTTAGTTCGACTCAATTCAATTACGAAAATCAATTCAGTTACGAAAATAAAATTCGATTATCAAATCGGTCGGTTACATCGATCACTTGGTTATGCCCATCAATTCAGTTATGCCCATACTTAATTTAACCTATGTCTTCGATATCGGGGATGCTCGAGTCACCGCACGGTCCATTTGAGGCTGCGAGGCCGGTATCACGTAGTTTTATAACCACAGTGTCACGGTCAGCTGGGCTCTTTGTGGTTATAAACAATCAAATAGTGAACACTAAAATCTGGTCCCATTGAAATTTCTTGTTCAGATGACATCAATAGTTAGCGATCTTGCTATTTGGCCTGATGGTATACCAATCTATCCTTAATGCGAAATAAACGGTTAACATTATATTAAGGGCGTTCAAATCCTTTATAGCAAAATATAGTACAATATGTACGCTTGTATAAACAGTTTATTTTCAATAATCATGAAATTTTTATATGCAAACATTTCACCAATCACTTTTCCAATCAATTAAATCAATTCAATAGCCTTTTAGAACAACATACGAAAAACTTGGAAAGCAGGGAATAGGAGTTGGTGAGAACAAACCCAAAAATATTTACTTGATTCCAATCCTTGGAATCTCAATCCTGGGATTTAGCTTTTCCTCCTCGTTAGTCCACATTCCAAAACCATTAAAGAACAATATTATTCAAGTGTACTAGTGGTTTTGGTTAGGATTGTTACCGGAGTTAATATGAGTTCAATTTAAACATTACATATGTAGATGGATTCTTGACTCAATGGGCTTTCCATAGAGTGCAAGAACACTGGAATCGGAGTTCGGACGTAGGGTGGGACGCTTAGAAGTTGGAGGTCATATAGTCAAATCTGACGGCGAGCAGACCCGAACTGGACGAGCTCATCTACCACCTCGGTGAGTATCTTCTATACTCCTCAGGAGCCCAATGTATTCTTGGCTCAATGGGCTTTCCATAGGAGAGTCTAAGAACACTTAGTCGGAGTTAACGAAGAAAGATATGACCTTAAGTTGGAGGTCATGTGTAGTCAACTTTGACGAGCGGCGGCCCGACGAGTACGCGAAGTGATCGAGCTCATTCAAAACACCTCGGTCTGACATCTAACATCCTCCTCGGGCATATGAATGTATTCTTGACTCCATGGGCACCGCAGGGTCGAGAACACCTGCATCGGAGTTCAAGCGAAGGAGATCACGGCAGCGTGGTCGGCTTTGGCTGGCGGCCTAAATGACGAGCGCTTGTTTGGCGAGCCTTGTTTGGCGACCAACGTTGGGCGACCAGCATTTGGGCGACCACTATTTAACGATAGCATTGGGCGACGTATTGGGCGACCCGCGTTGGGCGACCCGCGTTGGGCGACCACTATTTGGCGACCCTTTGTTTGGCGACCCTTTGTTGGCGACCTTTGTTTTGGCCGATCCTTTGTTTGGCGACCAACGTTTGGCGACAGCGTTTGGCGATGCTTGTTTGACAACCTCGGTTTAATGACCACTATTTGGCGACCCTTTGTTTGACACTGTTGTGACCACTATTTGGCGACCTTTGTTTGTGACCCGCATTTGCGACCTTGGTTTGGCGACCTCAGTTTAGCGACCAGCGGCCAATTTGGTATTCGAGTAAAGACCATAACTTGGTCTGCGAAGTCGAATTAAAAATTCAAAGCCTAACATCAAGTTCATTGATGTGGATACAATTTCTGAAGGTTCTTTGCCAAATTCTCCTCTTTATTTCTGATCAAAAAACCCGTTCTAAGGTGCGGCTAGTTGACCGAAGCCCCGAATGGCCAGCGACTAGATTCGTGGTAGCGCCATTAAAGGACTATAATTTGATCTACAGAGGTCCAAATTGAAATTCAAAGCCTAACATCAGCTAGTGATGTGGCTACAATTCTTAGAGGACACACTACCAATTTCCCTTCACTTCATACCACGAAATCAGCTCTAAGGTTAATTATTTGCGTACTACCCTATTCCCATGGTTTAAATAAACAAACTTTCCCTAAGGACGAGGATAACTACCCAGACAATCAGGGCAGAGAAGAAGACCAAGTAGGAGGGCTACCTCATGGAGTTTAATGAAAGTCCCCGATTAGGTCTCTACTTGTAGCTCTTGTCACCTAGGAAGGACTTCCCTTAGGTAGCCCCATGCAGGAGACACATGGTCGTCGTCGGAGAAAATCTAGAGAGAGGTGGAGCCTCTCCCCAACTCCCTTTTCTCTATTTTTCTTTTCTTATGGATCACTCTTAATCGTGCACTAAAAGGAGAGCTTCCTCCCTCTTTCCTACATGCCACATGTCATTTCCTTGATTTTTTTCCTTTTACTCATTTATTTCTCCTAATATCCTTGAACATATAAACTTGTTACAATTGACCCTTGGGTCCCCATTTCTAATTTCTATATTTTCTCTTTTCACTTGGGTTCATTTAGTTCATGATCATCCCAATCAATATTAAAAAAAAAAATTCGAGAAAAATACCCCGAGTTAGGCTCAATTATACCGGAATATATAATAATTTTTATTATAAAAATTTTAGGGTATTTTTGGGGTGTTACAGAAATTATGCTATTTCACTTCCTTCTCTTATCAGATTTTTTAGGTATGATGTTGGGAGGATTTAAGTCAAAGCTTGCTAAACATGGAGAAAATTTGGAGAAGGTCATGTCTGGTCTTTTCTTTTCAGAGGGTGTGGGCTCTGCCTTGTTAGTGGAGATTAGATCATTTGTTAAATTCACAAGATTGATCAAGGTGTCTTGTGAGCCACGTCTTATTCAACATTGCTTTCCAACTCGGAGAATCTGACCCGGCATGTTTGATAAATTTTTGTTGATCAAATCTAAGCTCTCATGCGGATTTTTCTTCTATAGACATCATTATCTTCCAGCTCTTTATCACTCTCCTTCTTATGACTTGAACTCCTTGAATTACTCTTTATAAAGGTATTTGAAGGCTTCTATATTTTTAAGCATATTACCCTCCATTTTAGCCTATTTTTTTTTTTTTAGAATGGTGAGCACTTCTTCATCTCATACGGGCGATTGTTGTAGAAGGCTTCCCGAACTAGCCTTCATCTTTTCTCCATTCTTTCTCTCTCCTTTTACTCTCTTCTCTGCATTTCTTCCTCTCTACATCTCGAGTTTGCTCTAATAATTGTTCTTTTTCCTCTGATTGGCTTATAAGAACTCTTCTACGATTTCTTCTTCTGTTTTCCCATTTCTACTCCCTTTCTTCCATATCTTTCTTTATTGATCTAAGCATCTCCATGATTTCATTGTTCCCTGCATCCTTTCTAGAGCTCTCTGCTAGCTCAAGGAAATCCTCTCTCATTTCAGGTCTTGGAGGGCTTATAGGGCTCATCCTAAAAGGCATATCTTCTTCTTCTGCTGGGGGAATCTATTCTAGGACAATTTCCATTTCTCTGTTATCATTCTCCTCAGCTGGCTCTGCTTCTAGTTCCACAATCCCTTTACCAACTTTATTCCTAGGCCTTGTTACACTGTAAGGAGTCGGAGGAGATGCCTTGGGGCATGTTTCTTCTTCGGTCCCATGATCCTCTCACCCGGCTAGATGCATGATGTGATTGTTTGTGGGTGAGGGTGGAATCCTCTTTGTTGCTTAAGTGGTACCCTCATTAGACCCCTCAATCAAACTCCCAACATTCATTTATAGCCCTTGAAGAGCATACAATGGTTACTCTTGTTCTCTCACTGAGCAAAGATGTTTAGTCAGAAGGATTACTAAGGATAGGAAGTAGAACTAGACCTTAGCTTCCTCAGTGAGGGATCCTCTGTTTATAGCGTTATGAGGGTTCTCCCTTGTGGCTTCCTACTTCCCCTGCCCAGTAGTTAGGAGGTCTATAATCTTCTCATGATCAGGGTTTTCTACCCATTTCTTGAATTTAGAACCGTGCTTGAGTTCCTTTAGTTTGAACATTACATTGATTCTTTTATGCCCAAAAGGTACCCAGACTCCTCGCACTTATACTGAGTCTTCTCTCATTCCCACCATGTTTGCATAGAATTCCCTGGCTAGAGTAGAGAATCCAGGCGCCGTGTGTGCACAGAAGCACTCCCAACCTCTCTTTTCTATTATCTCATAAAGGGAAATCGACTTCTAAACCTCTTTACCATTGTGAAGCCCTTGTCAACAATGACCTATTATAAATCTCTTTAGCTTATCTTTGAGACAAAGCCTTTATTGCTCCCTATTTCTTCTTCTTGATTGCACCTCAGTTTTATGTCGCAGTGCCCTTTCTTCCTCGGTTAGTTCTTACTCTGGAAATTTAGGTTTAGTTCTTTAGCCATTGATAGTCTCGGACTAAGGTTCAGGGTGAACCTCCTCTACTCCTTAGTGATGTTCCTCCTTGGGCTCATTAATTATTCTGTTAAGATCCGAAACATGGGTTTTGGTTATCCGCCATGGGTGAGAATTTGGAGTGGGCCTTGGTTTTAAGGTTTGGTAGTCAAAGAGAGAAAAGAAAGTGAGCGGTTGGGAAGATCTTAATTTGAATTGAAGTTTTGGGAGAGCTTGGCTGTCGGTTTGTTTGATGGGCTCGATGTTATTATTGTCTTATGGAATGTCTTGACCTTCAAGCATGAATTACAACACTAATTGCTAACGATAATTGTCCGTTTAAAGTTGCGTAATCATAATGTTTAAAACCTCATTTGTGCTATTTGGACAATTCTCTGAAGTGGTGCGTGACGAAAAAAATGAAATTCACGACCCATTCTAACTATCCTCTTTTTTTCATCATTGCCAGAGTCGCGACCACGGTCTCTGACCAGTCATTCAGATGGCAACATGATGTTGCGACCTAGCAATTAATGTTGCGGGCACAGAAACTCTTATTCTAATGTTTTCGATTCCGGAAGCAGGGTGTGACCTCAAAAACATGTCGCGACCTAGAAAATTTCCTGGTCTCCAAGAACAATTCAAATTCACACAAAACTAAATCAATAAACCCAATTCAAACAAACATAAACAATCAACCTCCATCATTCAAATATGCAACAAATCAACTCATGAAGCATCAGATTCAACAGTGAATTGGAAATTCAATTTCCCCCAAACTTTAATCATGCATTCTCATTAAAGAAAAGTTTAGGGAATCAGAATTACTCCCCCTTGTGATCTTGTTTGCATTCTGGAAGCAATAATTGAAAATTCCATGTCTGTTGCACCCTTTTTGACCTGCAAAAACCACTCAAAAATTTTAAACAGTAAAACAACCCACAAGTCTAATTAGAAAAATGGAAAAAAAATAAATTGACTAATAAAACTTAGAAAGAAATTGTTGTATGGGTTGCCTCCCACAAAGCTGCTCAATTTTAAGTCCTTAGATGGACTTGCTGCTATGAAGTTCTTGTTTCAGCCTCTTTTCCTTCACTAAGAACTAGAAGTATCAAATATTTCTTCGAATCTTTGCCTTGATCGTGACCATTTGCTTTAAACTCTTCTCCATTCTTTGGTTCTCAATATCCATGACCCCCGAAGGTTGTACTTGCCACTACTTCACCAAAGGCCACTCCATTTTGATTCGGTTGCTTGGAAAAAGCTTAAGTGCAGGTTGAATAACGAAGGACTTGATCTCACGCCTTAAATTCTCTCTCTCAAAATCCTTTGATGTGCCGTTCTTTGTCTTGTCACCCCAAGACGACATTATCGTAGACTTCATTCCTTAACTCTTCCAATTCATTCAATTGGAGTAGCCTTTTCTCTTTAGCAGCTTTGAATTCAAAATTTAGCTTCTTAATGGCCCACATAACTTTGTATTCCAATTCAAGAGGGTGACAAAGGTTTGCAGATAATTCTGTATGGGGACATTCGATAAGTCTTATATGATCTGTATGCCCACAATGCATCATCAAGCTTTAGAGACCAATCTTTTATCTTGGAGCTTCTGAGTCTTTCGAATTTTCTTTATCTACCTATTAAAATCTCGGCTTGTCCATTTGTTTGAGGATGATAAGCGAACTCGCTGATGTGTTTGATTCCATATCTGCTCATAGGTTTCTCAAACCGTGTTTACCAAAATGGTTTCCTCCATCACTAATAATAGTTATGGGTGTCCTAAATCTGCTCAAGATATTCCTCTGTAAAAACCACAAAAAAGCGTATTAGCATCATTCTTGGGACAGGCTGCTTTGCCTCGGCCCATTTAGACACATAATCCTGGCCCCAGAAGTATGTATAGATTTCCCGAATGAGGATGGAAAGGCCTCGCTAAAATCTATTCCCCATACATCAAATAACTGTACCACCAGGATACCATGCAGGGGCATTTCATGCCTTGTGCTGATATTTCCTATTCTTTGGCACTGATCACAAAGTTTCACCCATTTAAAACAATCCTTGAAAATTTTAGGCTAATAAAAACCTGATTGGAGAATTTTGTGGGCTGTTTTTTCTTCTATAAAGTGTCCTCCATAGGGTGATGCATGACATTCTTGTAAAAATTTTCCCTGTTCACTTTCTAGTACACACCTCCTGATGATCATATCAACTCCTCTTTTGAATAATAGTGGGTCATCCCAGATGTAAAACCTACTGTCAGTCCTCAATTTCTTTCTCTGTTGGTAGCTAAATTCGGGTGGCATCCTCCCTGGCTTCGGATTCACAATATCAACATACTAAGGTGATTGGAATGACAGCTGAAATAACTAATCATTTGGAAAATTTTCTACTACTTCTGTCTCTTCTTTAATTACAGTAGTTGTTACTACTCTTGACAAGTGATCAACTATCACAATGTCACAACCTTTCTTGTCTTTGATTTCCAGATCAAATTCCTATAGTAGAAACACCCTTCTAATCAGTCTTGGCTTAGCTTCTTTCTTAGTCATCAAATATTTAATTGCTGCATGATCAGTATGGATGATGACATGGGACCCCGATATATATGGCCTAAACTTTTCATCACGAATACCATGGCCAGCGTCTCTTTTCGATGGTTTAATTAGTTCTCTTGAGCTTCATTGAAGGTTTCTTGGCATAGTATATGGCCCTAAACATTTTTCGGCTTTTTGTCCCAGGCGACCCCATTGCATAATCCGCGGCATCACCTGTAATCTCGAATTCACTTTATTCGGTCTGGTTTGGCCATGATAGGAGCTTCAACTAATCTGCATTTAATCTCTTCAAATGAAGATTGACAGTTTGCATCAAAATTAAACTTGGTATCCTTTTCCAATAGCCTACATAATGGTCTGGCAATTTTGGAGAAGTCTTTGATAAATATTCTATAAAAACCAGCATGTCCCAAGAAACTTCTTATTCTCTTAATTGTTGTTGGTGGCAGAAGAGTCTTTATAATGGAAACCTTTGCTTGGTCCATTTCTAACCTTACTGTAGAAATTCTATGCCCAAGGACAATGCCTTTTATCACCATAAAATGACATTTTTCCCAATTCAAAGCTAGGTTTATCCGACTTTGTGAAATCTTTTGTCCCAATTTACAGGCAATGTTCAAAAGCGGATCCATAAGCGTAAGTCATCCATGAATATCTCCATAACCTCCTCTACCAATCTGAGAACATAGCCATCATGCATATTTGAAATGTAGTAGGAGCATTGCATAACCCAAATGGCATTCTTAAAAGCAAAAGTCTTATAAGGGCATGTAGAAGTAGTTTTCTTCTAGTCCTCGATCTGATAGCAATTTGGTTATATCGGAATATCCATCGAGAAAACATAAGTGAGGATGTCACGCTGGCTTTGTCCCGACATGCGATCAATGAACTGTAAAGGGAAGAAATGATCTTTCTTGGTTGCGATATTCAATTTTTGCATGTCTCTACACACCCTCAATCTGTCCACCGGTTCTTATAGGAATCAATTAATTCCTTTCCATTTACGATCCTGATAAATCCACCCTTCTTAGGGACCCACGTGAATTGGGCTTACGAAGTACATGCACGATATTGCATAAATAAATCCTGCATTTAACCATTTCAGTACTTCTATTCTTACAACATCTTTCATCACAGGGTTTAGCCTCCTTTGGTGTACAACTTATGTTTTTGCATCATCATTCAGTAGGATTTTGTGCATGCAAATAGAAGGACTGATACCCTTAAGGTCTTCAATTGACTAGGCAATTGCTTCCTTATATTTCCTGAGAATTCTTAGCAACTGTTATTCTTCATTTTTATTCAGTGCGGCTGATATAGTTACTGGCTTTGCCCCTTCTAGTTCTAAGAAAGCATACTTAGGATAGTAGAGCAATTCTTCAATATTAACCGCACTGCACATTGGACTTCTTGCTCATTTCCTTTCTTTTCATTTACGCAGAATTTTATGTACTTTTTCATTCAAACTCAGACATTTTAATGTTTGGAATGCGGAATGCGGCCGATTCATAATCAACACTCTTAGAATCTTGGAAATTCAACTCATTTTCATTGATAGAATGCGGAGATTACAATCGAGTTCGAGTTCAAAAGCCCGAATGGATAAATGCTATCTGACCCATCTGGTTTCGCATCAACATCAGGTTGTGTCAAGCTTTTGTGGAGGTTAAATTATACTGCTTCATCTCCCACCCTTAGTGTCAGCTCACCCTTTTGTGCATCGATCAAGGTAGCTCCAGTTGCTAGGAAAGGTCTTCCTAACAGCAAAGGAACTTGAGTATCCTCCTCTATCTTTATAACAACAAAATCACGGGAAGATAGAAATTTCCTACCTTGTGTACATCTTCAAGGACTTCTTCTGGTTGTGCCATGGACCTATCAACCATCTACAGTGTGATTGTTGTTGGAATAAGTTTCCCCAAACTTAGTCTTTATACCACTGATAAGGGCATTAAGTTGATGTCGGCACCTGAGTCACATAAGGCTTCCTTGAATTCATATTTCCCAATGGAACAGGGAATGGTAAAGCTGCACTCTTTTGAATAAGCGCAGCTGCGAGTTGCGGTTAAACTCCATATTCCTTCACCGACAATCTTCTTAACTGCTCGATATATCTTTGGTTGGCATAATTTGGCATTTAGTGATTGCCTCACACAAGCGATATTAATTTATCTTCTTGAATATTTCAAGAATTTAGAAAATTGTTCCTCCCTTTTGCCTTACGAAGTCTTTGTGGGAATGGAGGCTATGAGATGTGTATGCTAAATCTTCTCCTTACATTTTTGCTCTGAGTTACTTTCAGGGCATTCGGTTTACTTGTTTCTCGATCTACGATGCCTTTCTGGTGCTCATACATCCTCTCTTCCAATTTCTTTCTCTTCTTTTTGAGTCGATCTTTCTTTCTTTTACGCTTTCCTACTTCTTGCTCATTTCCTGCCTCCTTAGGCTGAGCAGCCATATAGTCTTATGGATTTTTCTAGGTGTCACTAAGGAAAGCATTCTTAGTCTCTTTCTGTAAGGTCGAAGCCAACTACCCAACCTGTGTTTCCAAATTCTTTAGTGAAGCTGATGTGTTTGTTTGAAAAATCTGAGTGTTGGTTAAAGCTTCTCAACTCGACAAGTTTCGTTCATGGGTTTCTTGACCTTTTGTTATCCCCGTGAGCTACGACATACTGCTCTTGAAATTTGGGTCTCTTACGGCCTTGATATTCATTTCTATTTCTCCTTCTTTCTTTATTCTTGTTGGAACTGGGTGGATTGATACCCTTCTTGGAGATTACAAAGTGTGCATGGGCCACATGATGCTCCCTCCACCATATGAAGTTCTCATGGTTCCTTAGTGTTGGATTATAATGTGAGCAAGTTGGGATTAGGCTTGAAGTGATGGCTTCTTTGTTCATTCAGCCAATAAGCAAGCTTCCTCGACGATGGGATCTTCTTGATTGGTTCCTCGGCACTTCTTAACATCACATCTCTTTCCCTTTGCTCGATTTCATGAGCAAAGTGCAGTCTTTTCTCTTGTTTATCCATCCTGTGCATTATAGCATCCAGTTTTGCTTCCTTGCCTCCTTTGCACTTTTCCTCTTGAATGCCCCACAGCAAGAAGCATCTATGATACCATTAGAAGTATCATTCAGAGAGTGATAGACAATATCCACTTGTGTCTTCAGATCTATGCCACGCATAGGACATCTCTTCAGCAGCCTTTTGTACCTTTCTCATGCAGTATACAAGCTTTCATCCTACTATGATTTCCCTTCTTCTTCCAGATGTGAGGGATGGGGGAAAAATCTACCTAAGTATGCTTCCACCTGCTCTTCCCATGTATCAACTAAGCCATATGGTAATGATTCATACCATGTGGCTGCAATATCTCTTAAGGAAAAAGGGAAGAGGTGCAGCTTTATCACCTCTGGTCTCACACCATTCAGCTTAACTGTGTTTTCCATCCTGAGGAATCTACCAAGGTGTTCATTAGGATCTTTAGTGGAGATGGCCCGATGGCGATTACGCTGAACTCATGGTGATCAAAGGGTGGTTTCGACAAAGTTGTTAGCCTCTGACGGGTTGTCGGCTGCTTGAGTGTGCAGCAACGGATAGCGGGCCTCCGAAATCCTCATTTGTATCTTGCATTGAGCAGCCTTTATGTTCTTGTTTCTTGTTATTGTCACGATCAATTCTTTCATACGCCATAGTTGCTTTTACGCTGCGCTTACTTTCCTTAAAGCTCTTGAGTGTTCTTTCCAATTGAATCTACAGGGGAAACTGGTCGGTCACGGCTTCTGTGCATTAATTAACCTCACGGAAATGGAGACATATTGAGATTAATTGGAAAGCAGTGGTATCCTGAAATCATATATCCCTTTAAGCTCTTTAAAAAAGGTAGGTAACATGCATGCTATCAAAAGCGTTTTTGTGCATTTCTTTTTATAAAATAAGAAAAATGTCAAATTAGCATTTCTCTTCTTTTTCGAATATTGATTGATTCAAATCCTTTCAATCTCAGACAGAGGGGCCGTAAAACTTGTTTGTGCGTGAAAATATAGACTAAGCACTCGATTTAACACTTATCTGAGGCCTTACAATTTTCTACATGGGTCAAAGTTGAATAGAGTTGTTTGAAAATGAATAAAAGTGATTTTATGTTTTTGAATTAATAATGGAGTTTGAGTAATGACAGCGCAAGTGCAGGTCATACAAGTAGTAAAGTGGATGTAGATCGGATATCATTCCAGAGATTAGCCAAAGAATGTTGGAATCAACTACCTAACTACTCCAAGATCCACTAACTGAGACACTCCTTATAGTTTGAAACTAGAATCTAAAAGACAAGATAATCCTATATTACATTCATCTAATTAAAATAAAATTTGAATTGAACTAACAAATAAAGCGGATTGAGATAGGATCTTTGCTAGAAATAGATCACGAGATGAAATTGTTGTGGAATAGTCAATTTAATTTTAATTCGTGATTCTTTCTATCCCGATTTTTTAAATCAAAATCGATTTCGAAATTCCTTCCAATTCAGCGAAAAATTGTAACTAACATGAGGTCATTCCCGATGGAGTTGTGCTTCGATTCTGAGAATCCTGATACGTGATGGAGTATTGATCAGGGTATCCCTTTGTAAGTATAATTCCACTTGGAAGAAGCGAATTCCAGGTATGAACTTCATTGATTCTATATCGTAATTGGAAAGAGAATGAAAAAGCCAAATCCGGCTTCTCACATTTTAAGCAGTGCGGTTGGATCGAAAAAAGAAAAGAAAGAAAGAAAAGAAAAATTACATTCTAAAATATATAGTGTCTTTCGTCCTCCCGAACATTGAGTTTCAGCGGAAGCTTCTCTTTTTCTGGCGTAAACTGTTATAACCTTTTGAAATTGGGCGACTCAAGGCTCGGATGGATTTTCCGTAAAATCAATGGCCCGACTTCTTGTTTTAGGTAGTGACCTCGGAAAGTGTCGCGTGATAGTAGCCCTTCTTGCTGTTTTTGTCACGATGGCTCAAAAACTTGGATTTGCAACATGTTTTAAATTATTTCAACTCATTTTTATGTCGCGACATGATTCTGGTTACGACCTCGATTGTCCTCGACACATTTTTGTCGCGACATCGATTTACGTTGCTGACAATGTCTTCTTTAAATGTCGCTACATGGTGGTGGCTCATAGCACTTTATCTCGGCCAAATTTTCTCTGTCTGCATGACTTTGTTGGGCTTACCATCACTTCTAGTCATGACCTAAAAGTTCTCTATTGTGACTTGAAACTCATCTTGTATTCTTGAATTACTTATCATGACCTCAAAGTCTATCACGACCCGACCTCTTACGACCGGATATAACTACGTATACTTGCTAGAGCGCCATTTCTTCTTTAAAGTACCAAAATATAAATTTAGTAAAATTTCATATTCGAATAAAAACAAGCAATTATAAAGAAACAAACGGAAAAATACCAAAAATGCATGAGTTTTTTACTCATCATCTATCTGAGCTCTTTTCCATTTTCAGTTCCCATATGGATAGTTGGTAGCACTACTATGCCACCAGCTAAGTGCTTAGAAGGTCGACCTGCTTGCATTGGTCAAATAACTGACCGTCTGGTGATATGTTGAAGGGACGACCTTCGCCCGAGTGCGGCGGTGCGGCTGCTATGGCGTTGTAAGGCCCCGAGTCTTTGGCGGTTGAGAAACAAAACACAGTTGGGTGATTGGTCACGATTGTATGGGAGCGTGATGTCTCGGTCGTGGTTCTGTTTGAAGCCGGAGGATTCACTGGCTAAGTTCGGTATTCACGATGAGAAGCTTCATCGGTTGAAGGGTGGTATTTATAACAAGTGCATTCTTATTTGCGGGATCTACCGACTTCTGTGCACATCAAAACCGCTAATACATAGAATTCGGTATAAGTGCATGAGGAATGGGCTGTGACCTTGTTCGGGTTCTGGAGGAAGGATATGGGGTCGTCTATAGGCTTGTTTCTTCGAGAGCCTCTCGTGTGGATAGCATTTACTGGGGCCTTGGTGTAAAGCTCTTAAGGACTTCGTTGTTGTGATTCAATTTATACTGGTCGTCAGATGGGCCCCCCAATATATAGTTTATGGCTAGTCTGATTTCTGATGGGGCGGCCGCGCAGGTTGTAATTTTGTCTGTTAGTGGCCCGGATTCCGCCCCACGATTAACTTCCTTGACATACTTTTTGAGGTGCCCTGCTTTAATTGGTCTTTCCGCCAGGAACTTTTAGCTTCGTCACTTGTTGGTCTTGTGCTCGTGATCTTTGTGATAATCGTATCGTACGAATGGGTTTCTCTGAGAGGGATCTGTTTGGATCGGTGCAGGCCACTTGAAATCTGGAAAGTCGTGAATAAGGGGCAGCAGCCTTTCATATGTGATGTTCAAGGGGTGAATTGCGGGGGTTCCTTCTTTTTCTGTGATTGATCATAAGATCACTTTCGATTTTTGCTCTGACCTTCCTTAGGCTCAGGAGGCTTCTTCCCCTCCGGCTTGTTGCTCTCAGTCGGCTTGCTTATGATCATGACCGGTTTGTGTTGTTGCGTGTTATCTTCCAGGCGTTGAGTACCTGTTACTGCTTTGAATAATTCTTCCATAGTCAGGCGGGTCTAAAGGCCAGTGAAAGTAGAAGAAATATGAGTGGATGGCGGCTTTCTGAAGTGCATTTGCATCCATGCTATAAGCCTCTACTTGTTGGACGGCTTGCCCGAACCTCCTTGTGAAGTCTAGGATGGAATCCTCTTCCTCCTTTATAATAGTCTGCAAAGAGCTAATGAACGCTCCTACCTGTAAACCTGCCTTTGGAAAATAATTGAGAACAACTCAACCAAAAAGTCAAAAATGACATAATCATACTTCAAAAGTCTTAATTATAAAAATTCGGATTACAAAATATATAACCAAGTAAAATTACCATCATAGTGGTGTTTAAAAAGTCTTGTACATATGCTTGAGTCTAAAAAAAAATTACTTGTATCAACACAAGTTTCACTATAACAAAAAAAAAAAAAAAAATTACACAACCACTTTTATTACAAAAATAATAGGGTCCTGCAGGGAACTAAATTTGTGTGTAGCCAATGACAGCGGGATGTCCTAACAACTGTGACACCTACATGGATTAAACACTCATGCTAAACATAGCTTAGTGAGGAAAAGCATAAAAAAAACAAAACCACTTATAACTATTCTCGAATCTGATAAACAAGCATCTGATATTATTTCATGTAATTACATTTAACCATTTTCATGCTTATAGTTCTTAATAAATATATATATATATATATATATATATATATATATATATATACACATGTACGTATCCTTTGCGAGTCATCATATTCATCTCTCTTATAGGAGTACTTATCATACAGTTCGGAACAGAAGGTACCTGAGGTTACACTACAGTACGGTTACAAAAGTATGGTGATGCATCATAAATTCTTATTTTCATAAGCATATTGGTCCTTATTCATGTACTTTTCATATAAATGTTTGTCTACATAGACTAGTAAGAATAAATACTTGAATTTTGATCTGATAGGTATCGTAAGGTACGGTATAGTACGTCTGAAAATCTGAGAAAACATGTGACCCGTGTTGGCGTGCAGGCAGAGCCAGGCCGGAGGTGGAACTTCGATAAGGGCGCGATCCTCTTCGAATCCAATTCATTTTCTTTTGTCAGTAAAACACATTTCAGATGCTTATTTTGTAAATGATATTTATCTTTATGAAAATATATTTGTGTATACTAATTCAACTTAAGGGCCCCTTCGATTTGTTTTATTTATATTTTCCATTAAATATGGCGTACATACCCATTTGATTACATTACCACCTTTAAACATTACGACATTATAAGTCATTTTCAATACCAAAATATTTAGAAAACAAAATTAGAGTTTGTACAAAAGTGTCAAATATATTTCATGAATGCATGGTCGAGACTTTGTATTTTTCAGTGAGCCTTGGCGTTGACTTTGAATCGCTACTTGGTCTTTTCCTTCATTACATGTTCGCCGTGCGTCTTGGTGATAAACAACCCTTCAAGCATTTTCTGCCCCTAGTGGTTCCATATTTTCTCTCTTCAATTTTCCAGTTTAATACTAATAATGCAATTTTTTCTAAACAATGCTTTTAACCTTTTTTGAATTATCAATGCAATACAATACATATATTCATTTTATATTTATTTTGATTTATTGATCATTCAAATAACACACTTTCATATGCAATAAATCATTCAAAACACAAATCATGCATTTCACAATTTTCTTATCATTTCATTTTTTGCCCGTAAAGCGAATTTAACCCTAAGCTTTCGTGCACGAGATAACGGAATCACCCGGCATGGTCCCATTTGGCTGCGGGGCGGTATAAATCTTTGTTTTATAACCTGAAGTGTCTGGTCCGTGGGGCTGCGATTGGTTATTAAAAACCAGATGCGTAAACATTATCATCTTGTCCCATTGGAGCTCTGGTCGGAGTGACACGTCATTACGTTATTTCGCGATCACGCTAATTTGACCCATATTGGTATACCAATCTATCCTCGGCTTCGAATTTAATGGTTAACATTCTATTAAGGTGAATCATTCATAGCAAAAATACGGTATAGTATGTACATTTATATAAACAATTCATTTCAATACTTATGCAATTTTCATATGCAAATAATTTCATTCAATTTACTTTCGAATCAATATGCTTTTCTTATAAATCATTTCAGCAATTCAAATCATTTTCAATCATTCAAACACTTTGGAATTATAGAAAGTGGAGAACAAACTCCAAAATGGAAACAAAGAAAGAGTCGAAACAGGCAAAAAAGCTTGTTGCACTTGATTCCAAATCCTTGGAATCTCGTCAGTCGGGCTTCCTCCTCGTCAGCTGTAATACAATTAACAATCATATTATTAGTTGGGTATTCTGGGTTCCTATTTAGATTTACTTTCTACCCGACTCCTTTTCCATACATTCTTTATTTCTTTTTCCTAATTCCCTCCTCATAGAAAATCCTCGACATTTGTTTTAGGAATTGTTATGCCTCATTTTAATCTGTTGTGGGATATGGGACACCCACTTGGTTCACTTACACTTAAAGAGTTCGGGAAAGAAGAATCAACTTAAACACCCTTACAAACCGTAATTAAGTAAACTTGGTGCTACAATCAAATTACCTTATATTTGAGAACCAATTGTCATTCAACGGCATATGGTTAGATTCTAGACTCAAGAGCTTTCCTTGGAGTCTAAGAATGCGCGAATCAGAGTTTTGACGAAAAAGTTATGGCCGATTGAAGTTTGGTATCAATTTCGAAGCAAGGCTCTGTGAAATTTTGCAACCCCTACAAAAAATTTTGCAGGTTTGCGAAAATTTTCTGCATTCTCTGTTTTCGCTTTCTTTTCCTCTTTTTTCATGTTTAATCCTCTTAAAAACAGTTAGCCAACACCAAATCAGTCCATTTGCGGTTCTTAATAGAACACACATGCAATTTTCTTGATTATGCATTCGAAATCACTTTACACCACTTAAAACATCATTTTATTCCAAGCAGGCATTCATGTTCATAAATAGCAATCTTGGTTGTTTTAGGAGCGACATATAACTTGAAATGAGGAAAGTAAGAAGAACAGACAAAGAGTTGGTTAAAATTATACTCACCAGTCTTGATCTTAACTCGGGCTTCATCTTCTCGGCTCTATTCGGCAAACACGGCAGCAGGAAATATCGATCTTCGGCCGTTTCTAGGGTTTCTAATTTATGGTTGATTTACACTTACACAATCTACAGCTTTCCATGCATCAGAAGCTAAGTTACACTTACCTTGCAAGAAGGGACGAAAACCCTAGTTTTTTGCTTGACCTAGCCGAAACGCTTCACCATAGATCGACCTACGTTTTGTCGATTTTGGTGCAAATCGGTTAGGGCTTAGACAAGAGATGAACGACTAGAAGAATGAGACAAATTCCGCGATTTTACGTTCTCGGAAATGGAATGTGTATAAGGGTTTGAGAGAGAGGAGTTCGTGCGTGAGATAGAGTTGAGAAGAGAGAATAGAGAGGAATGAGAGAAATGTCGCTCAAGATAATATTTGGTCTTTTAATCCAAATCCTTAACAAGCCTTGTTTATTTACACTAATTCTCATTTTCTCCTTTTTAAAGCTTCATTTCACCTTCGTTTCATTTCATTTATACTTTGGCACTTACATTATTCATTTATAATATAGGTCATCATTTGAAATTTTACAAAATTTATTTGGTTCTGTAATAAAATTTTCGGGTTTTTATCATTTTTCGTTTTTAGCCATTTAAACTCCAGGAAAATGTAATTTAATTTATTTTTCATTCTGAACATATTATAAAACTGTTAGAGTATTTTCAAGGCGTTGTAGAAGCATTGAACAGGAGTGTCATAGCACTAATCAAGAGTTCCAAAGCAATAAATAGGAGTGTCGTAGCACTAATCAGGAGTGTCGTAGCACTAGTCCCTATTTATTCACTATCCAGTCTTAAACAGACATACAATTATATGTGATTCATAACATTTTACAGAGGTTTAACCTCATTCATATTATTTTCTAAGTTAATTCTTATGACTATAATTTCTTCATACATATCAACATGTTCAAATCATAACTATCATGCATTAACAATGCAATTTTGCGAAAGAGTCAAATTATGGAAAATGTTTCTTCCATCTGAGACAGATTTTCACCTTCACTTGCTCAATTTTCTAGGAACAAACAAGACATATTTTACCCAAACTTCTTTCATGAAAGTTGTAATTCTATGAGTCTATTTTCAGTAGAAATTAGAATAATCTCATTTGGATCATTATAACTTAACTTATGGAAAAAAATATAGAACCTACCCATGTTAAGAAATCAAACCCGTATCTTCACTTTAGTCTCAAAAACAGGGGATTTATGGTCAAAATTGCTTCTCGGTACCTTTTAGATTTTTGTAGGTCTACCTCTTAGGGTTCTTTCCCAACTAGAATCATCAAATTTGGAGGTCAGGATGCCAAGTTATGGCTAGTACAAGAAACGGGTTATGGGGAAATTTTGACAGCATTTCCCCCATAATTCTATCATATCCATTTTACACAAAATGGTCATTAGCAAAGGACACTTTCAACACAATTTTGCAATACTTTCTTCATGAAAGCTGTTCTCCCAGAAGTCTAGATTACATAGAAATTTGAAACACTCAATTTGGATGAGTAAAACTCAACTTATGACCCAAACACCAAGACTATACCAAAATCAGAGGATAAACCTAGAAGCTTACCTTTAAGCTCAAATTCAGGTTCCAGAATTTTTGGGCACCATAGGGGCTGAATTTGATTACACTTCCTTCTTGGGAGTTATTCTAAAAAAAGTCTAGATTACACAAAAATTTGAATCACTCAATTTGGAGGTCTAATGGCCAAGTTATGACAAGGCAAAGAGCAAGGGTCGAAAAAAAAACGGACAACACCTTCGACCCATATGAACCCTAACTCATTTTTCACACCACACTCCTCCTTTGAGGATCCAAAACAAAATCACAACATAAACAAACACAAAATAGAAGAAGGAAATCTCAAACCTTGACCAAACTTCAAACCCTAAATCAAAATATACCCATAGATAGAGGAAGTGAGGATTTTCCTAACCTTAAAGCAAGCTTTCCTTTTAGCTTTTCTCTTCCTTTCTCTTCTTCTTTTCATCTTCCTTTCTTCTCCTGCTTCTCCCTTCTCTTCCTCCATACCGTGCCCTAGCTCTCCCTTAAGCCAAAATGAGAACTCCCTTGTTCTATGACATAAAATGTGGTCTTATCCCTTTTTGTTATAAGGCCATGTTTGAAAAAAAATCTAATTTTTGGCTTACGTTTTTACCTTTTGCTATTTAGTCCTCAAAGTTCATTCTATTTGCAAATCACTTATCATTATTCCATAATAGCATATAATCTTTTTTATAATATCGCTGAGTCCTTATTTTGCCAGTGACCATTATACCCTTGACTCTTGGATAAATTCCAAGTTTATAATTTTTCACTCTTAACACTTAAATTCCGAAAAAAAATGCAAGTTTTACTTTTATTATACCTCTAAACTATAATAAACTATTAGGGTATAATTTGAGGTGTTATAAATAATATGCCTCTTCTGCCGTACTAAATAAAGAGACTGAGAATTAAAATACAATCCAAAGCTCATTGAACGAGTTTATTGAATTATGTGGGAACTTGTGGAACCATGCTAGCACAGGCCCTCGCAGACTAGTCGAGAATACTTTGCACAACAGACGGTCATTATCGGTGTTCAGTGTCATTGTCTGGTTGTAATGGAGCATGTGATCATAAGGGTCATTAAAGCCATCAAACATGGTAAGGCGACATAATGACAAACCCTCGGGGTGCAACAAGTAATTAGAATATGTTGCCTTAGGGGCGAAGAGAGCATGTCGTTGGGCCCTCGAATCAGGGCTATAGGCTATGCATAGAATGTCGATATTACTACAGGCGGGATGCATAGGCGGCATGGCGATAAATCATCTTGTTAGGTAACAACGATGCTTTCAAGGGAGAAACTGAAGTGGTTGGTTCTACCTTCTGTCAGTTTGCTCCTTAGCCTGGCGGGAACGGCCATTGATGGCATCACTGAGGGCAAGGCGGTGCGAGTGCTTCCTTTGCGATTTGGCCCTTATGCTGCCTCGATCGTTCCTTCCTGGTGGAGGACTCGTGGATGGGACCTCCAGGGCGGTCGTCGTCTGTCGGGCGTCCTTTGTGCTTGGAAATAATGGGCTCTTTTCCTTTATTGCGGACTATTAGATGTTCAGCACGATTGCCTTCTCATACATCCTTTTCAAGTTCGAAGCTTTTTTCTACCTGGGACCGCAACTAATCATTCTCACGTTGCAAGCGTTTAGCGCGAGCTTGTAACTCCTGCACCTGTCTCACTTGCTCCTCCTACTTCCTCTCCATCTCCTGACACCCGATGGAAGCCCGATTTTAGTGTTTGATGCGATGGATTGTTCAAGCGTATAATTGCCGGGTATATCGTGTATGGAAGGGGAATTCGAAAAGTTCCTAGATAACAAAGCGATTGCTAGAGAATTGTTGTAGCCCGAGCACTTGCGGCCCATCGTCGAAGACTTTTTATTCGTTTCCCACAAATGATTATTGAGACTTGATCGTCCGGATCCACGAACATCAGAATTGTAGGGTCTTGATCATGATTCATTGAGCATCGGCAGCCTTGATATGAAGCTTTGCAAAAGGGCGCTCCGACGGCGGTGGAGCCGGCCGGCTTCTCCCGGGATTAAGTTGGCAAAAATGTTTGAGAGGGGAGAGAATAGGTGTAGTTAAATTTAACTGCAACCCGCAATGGGGATCTTTTCATTGATAGAGTTCGGTTCTGAAATCCTGTCTTCTTAGGAGTAGGATTTTATCTCCTCCTAGTTTAAAGGAGGAAATCTTTTCATATCAACAACTAGTTCTTCCTTATCGAGAATTATTTTTCCTTTTCGAGTTATCTCTACGAGAGTGAGAGGTCGGAAGGCTGGAAAATTCGTTTGATAATGTCATTTTCTGGTACACCACTTTTAGGTGCTTATTAACATACTTCCCATATGAGATAGAATTTTCATATAGGGTAGAATGGCCGAGGTGGTTTTTCCCATATGGGGGTAAAATGGTAATTTGGTTGAAGTCTCAAGCGGGCGAGTCTCGAATGGCGCTTGGAAGAGTTTGCCGCCTGTTTCTGGTGACTACTATGGGTCTCACTTGTACGAAAAGTGTCCGCCTAGTCTTTGTGAGGTAAGTGGAATTAGGCCGTTTTACAACACAAGCCCAATGGGCCCCGGGCGCATTGAGTAATGGATCCTAGAAATCATACTCACATTATCGACTAAATTGTTTCGAGTCAATTGAAACCAAATATATATATATATATATATATATATATATATATATATATATATATATATATATATATATATATATATATATATATATATATATCTCAAACTCTATTTAATCATACTAATTAAAATTTATATAAATGTAAAAAGCATAGCGAATTAAAATTTCGGCAAATTACGGTTTGCACAATGTCATCATTAAATGCGTATGATTCCGAAGATATATCTATCTACCTATTAAAAAAATGATCCAAAAGAAATGATACAAAAGCAATTGTTCCTAGCCGGATGGGGAATATGGATTCCCCAAAAAAATGTGATAAATCTTCTACCGAGGAGGACCTTCCAAACGGATGTAGTCATACAAGACTCCCTGGAAAGAGTTAGAGGTTCGCGTCTGAGTCAAATAGATAGTATTGCGTCCTTTAACAAAGAGGTATCCGGGCATATTTGCAGTAAACGTCCATAGTCGCCCATGACTCCCATGTCTCGCTATCACGTTCTCCCTCCCTATTAGGTTTGTTGATAGAAGTGCCTCTCTACCATTTGGGTCGTTCAGCCGAACCTTTAAAAACAACAAATATTTTGGTCAAAACATATTATATAACCTTAAATTTGTTAATCCGATTTTTTTTAATTATTCTTAAAAATACTGAAAACTGTTCATAGTATATGTTTTTTTTTTGTTCATTGTGTTTTTCAAAACACAAAAAAATAAAAAACTAAATGAGTTATTAATTTTATCCTTATTCTCTTTGTTTTTTAAACAAAAAACATATTTCAAAAACAGTACCAAAACACACCTTAACATTTTTCATATTGTTTTCCTTTAAAAAACTATATTTTGAATGAAAATGTCATTCTCTATTTCATATATATACACTATCTTTTATAAAAATTGATTATTTTTTCAAGAAAATGAGGACTTTTTTTACAAAAAAAATTGATTGAGGGTCAAATTTCTCAAATTTGTTTTTTAAAAGGGGTTTTAATCGATTCACCCTAAAAACAAACACATTCTCAAATTATATATATAAGGAAAATTAGGAAAATTTTCTGTTAATTACCTGCAATTCAGCAAAATTTGCCCCGGTCAACACCAAGCGGAATTTATGGTGGCAGCCCATCTCTCACAATAGGAGGTCGAATACAATCTGCCATGGTTCTTCGGAATTGCCATCCGTCCCGTGCCTGCAATACAATATTAGAAACAAAAGGCGACGAAACAGACAAGGCTGCTGAATGATCATGAACACACAAATACACACACCTGTTCACGTGAGCAAAAAACCAATCTTTTCGGTAATCGCTTTCACCGACGGTGTAGACAAGATCCTGGTCTGGATATATCTCTTCATACCGGTTCCATAATCCGTATTGCCGGAACCTAGGGCAATGGTTCAATTTTCCCAATTTAGTTTATGAGTACTGTTAGAACTAGGAACTTAATAAGCGAGGAAATTAAGTATAGTGTGGGTGATGGCTATTTACTTGTCGTGTTTGATCAATATCTTGTTGACAAATTTAGGGTCGGCGTCGGGGATGAAGAATTCAGCGGCCGTCCGGTCTGGGATGCCGATTTCCCACAGTGTAGGTCCATCTCTTGGAGGCTCAAATACAAGTTGGCGGAGTTTGATTTCATGTCCTGCATTTTTCGATTAGTTTAATTCTTACAATTTTGCAATTTTCCATGGAATCACTTAAAAATTAATGCAGAATAAACGAATTTAGAAGTTTAATCAAAACCTGGTTTGATGGTAATAATGGCATCATATTTGTAATCCCCTATGACACCAGGGACCCAAGCGAACAGGTTATAGGTTCCGGGTCGGACGGCTTTGATGAAGAAATGCCCATCCTTGTCAGCCTGAGTCCAAAACTGATAACCACAAAACACGTTCAGCAATATCAACGTAATCAATCACTTCACCCCATGGTCATTTTAAATTGTTTCAATGTATCAAAAGAACAACCTTCTTCTCATCCTGCCATGATCCTGCGCTTCGCCAGTACCTCAATCCCGTAAGCAAGGCTTGCCGATTATGGAGTTCCTGGTTGATGTATCTGAAACAACATATGATCATTTGTTAAGTTGGAGTGATTCAGATTTCTATTCCTCCAGATTTCGCAGTGGGACGTATGAATTAACAGGATATATAAATTTGTAGTCACAATATACCAATCTTGGTATTCTGTTTTTTTTTTTTTTTTTTGGAACAGTGGACTTCTCCTCTACTACCTTTGGTCTTAGGACACGCAAACTTGTGTATTTTTGTCTATTTATTTTTTGTTTGTCTATTCTTGATAAAGTTCTCCTTATAGCAGTAATAGTTGAGGGAGTTGAGAGACACACACCTGTCCAAAACAAGTAAACGACCAGTGACCGATCCGCGTTCGTGAGACTTAGGAAGTCCGTGAGTGAAGCTGCCAGGCCAGCTTTCAGCTTCTTTCAACATCTGATTAACATATACAAAGCATGATCAGTTAATGGACTGATTAATTTATAGGAGTTTTCTTAGAAAAGCAATGAGTAAACTCATGTACATAAACGAAATTGTAGTACCTGTTGTTTGGCATCGCCCCAGAGAGAAAGGGCCTTCTTTTTATCTGAAACCGAGTTCACATAAATGAAAATAGGACCAAAAACCTTTTTCCATGCTTCCCCGTCCTGGAATATTTCTTCTCCAGACTTCCCAACGTAATGAGAACTCGTAAACGTCTGCGTATAAAATGCATTAACGTTTGTAACTAAAAAAATGTTCCTTCAATTTTTCTTGGAGTTTTCAAGTATAAGTATTGTTAATTGTTGTTATATATACTTACAGAAAGGGAGACGGGGCCAACATGGGAAGTGAGTTCTTGCTTGAGAGGCCCAGAAATCCGGAACTCATCACTGGGGGTGATGAGCCAGAACCCTACTCCGGATTTCTGGCTGATCCAGCCATGAACCTTATTGTCTTTGCTATCACAAGCGTACTGAGTATTGTCATCCACCTCTCCTTTGAGGTCAGGATTAGCGGGGTTCTTCAACAGAACAGCTTCCCTGTAGAAAGGACCTCTCCTCTCCACCACGATCATCAGCCGTTATCACCCTTTGTCGGGTGTCCGATATGGCCATGTAATGAAACCTAATCATACAATTATCCACTTTAGCACTAAACTCTTTTCTTCAATCTTAACAAGTTCTCATGCTAAAAATCGAAAGGGCATAGTAACAATTACAAGTCTTCTCTGAGCTTGAAAGCAAGCCTGGTTTGCCATAGAGATGTGCCATTCCATCCTTCTAAGCGTTCATATATGGCATATGCGTAGAACCTGATGAGCCATTAAGCATTATGAACCTGCAACGCCATTATTACGCCCATGAACATATCCATGTTTTTCTTTCTTAAATAATAATAATAATAATAATATATTACAAAAGCTCAAGGTCCTATTTTGTTTCTATTTTTGAAATTTGTTCTTGAGTACAATTTTTTAAAAACAGATAATACCATTTTTATATTTTCTAAATTTACTCATTGATATGAGAATTCAATATTTTATGTGTTCTGTGTAATTTTTAGAACAAAAATAAATCCAATGTGTTCTTATAATTGCTCCAAACACGCATGTTTCTAGAATCAGCTGAAATTGTACCTTTGTCGACATAAGGGGGAGGCCCTGAGTCATCACTGGAAGGATCCATGTTCTTTTAGATGAAACCTCCACTTGGCTCTCACATTATAGGTATATAACCCAAGAGCTAGTCCTAAGAAACTGCACATTTTAATTTCAAATTAAATCCTGAAGAATAAACAATTAACATATATAAGAGAAGAAAGAAATACTCATGGGACGGGAAGAAAAAACTTACACCCATTGTCCATTGTTTTGCCAAACGCAATCCCAGTACCTAAACCCATTTAATGAATCAAATATGAGAAATTTGTAATAAAAATGTTCAATCATGCTAAAACAAAACTATAGGTTACATATATACCCTCTACTGTTTTCTCTGTAACGGTTACTAAGTAAATTATCAACTCCTTTGTACTTTATCCTCGTCACAGAACCCTCTGGTTTTGCCAAGGTGAGTTGAACCATGCCATTATCCATCACCACCTGAAAATATCAATAATATCGCGAGCTCAGAGAACAGGATCAAATCTAGAAAAGCCTATTACAATATATATATATATATATATATATATTACAATATATATATATATATATATATATACTATATATATATATATATATATATATATATATATATATATATAAAGTAAATAGATGTAAAAAAATCATAGACATTTATCTTTTAATTTTGAAACTATACCGGAAAAAATCTGCTATTATCTTTTTAATATTGTATTCCATTGTTGAAGATTAAAATCCTTACTTGGTGATCATGTACGTGGAGTTGCACCCCATGATTCGGTTCATCATATCTATCTTCGCCTAAGTTATTCCTGTAAATAAATAAATTCTTATTGACATTTTTATAAATATAATTGCATGATTTTTTTTTTTGAAGTAAATATAATTGCATGGTTAAAAAAGTTAAAAAAAAAAAAAAAAGCAAGAAAAAAGACAAACCTGTCTGGGTTCTCCGCGAAAGAGCGACTGCAGAAGAATGGAATATCATTAATAGTCCAAAATATAGCCCACTGCCTCGTCCACACCACCTCCATTTTCAAATGATGTGCTCTGCAAGACCCAAAATAAAGATCTCATGACCTCGTATCGTGATTGGAGAAAATAATTATTATAAGGAAAAAACCAATTTTCTTATACAAAAACATTGATCCAAGAATTATTCTACTTGATTCATCTTGTTCAAAGATTAGAGATTACTTTTCTTGGAACCGAAAGAAAATGTATAAACCAAGAAGCACTCTAATTGCAGTCAAACAGTTACAAAATTAAGATTTTATTTATTGTAAGCCAAAAAAAAATGTCAAAATACAAACGTGCAATGAATAAATAACTTGTTAATAACATCCTGTGACTTGCTTGCCTTAGGTATTACAGTTTTATTCTATCTGATTGAAAGTCAAAAGAGAATTAGAAAATTTAAAAACTAATATTAAAAATAAAAAATGCATTTAAATTTATTATTTTTTTCTGATTTGCAAAAGTCGTTTCATCCGTATACACCCAATATATATAGATATCTACCATTACACCATAGTTATTGTCAAAACCTATATTCTCTATTAAAGATTACAAGGAAGATCTACGGGACAATGTTGCATTTGGAACTCGTAAGTTTTTTTTTTTGAACTTGTTTCTAATTTTTGATAATAACAGGCAAAAGCTCCTAAAGGACGTCGAATGAGCTGTATACTAAGGGGAGCATGACACGTGTACTACTTTCCTTATGTAAAACATTGATATTTGACTAATAAAATAATTGAATAAACATGCCGCGAGTGTTTCTTTCCCATAAAAATCAAGAAGAAATAGCAATATTAATTTTAGTATGGGTACATTTGTCCCCCTCAACCTTCATTGGATCCGCTCCTAAATAAACATCTTGGTTACATGGAAATAATAGGAAGTAGTTTTTCCCTTTATGGTTCGTGCCCTGTGTGAAAGCACAATTTCACATACAACTCACTCCAACTAAAAGAGGAAATGACGAACAATTCCTCAAACCCTTAAATTCATCATAGATATGATATATAAAATTTCACATACAGAATTATCATAATTGAAAAATAATAATTATTATTATTATTAAAAAGAAGAATAAAGAGAAAAAAATAATAATAATTAAATAGAAGAACAAAGAGGAAAGACGAAGGACTCACTCAAAGCCTTCTAACCGGAATAGTTTAAAATATCTTATGCATTGCTCTTTTATAATGTTATTCTTATAGAGTTTGATTACAATAAGAAATATAAATTAATACCATAACTCTTTACCTAAAAGTGTTTGATTGTAATAAAATTAGGGATTCATATGTTCTTGTCTAATTCATAGTCACGCAAACTCTGATATCGAAGAATTAGAATACATTTTCTTGTACGATTCAAAGTCCTTTCCGACCACTAGTATGTTAATGGAATGATTGATAGTACCATTGGTATTTATTTTGGATAAGCGAAGCATAAAATATTTAACTTACCCATCATTCTACCTCACACATATACAATCTGATTTCACATATTATACCAGCCAAGTGGGAAACTTTGGATCTTGCGAATTTTATTTTGCTTTTTTGTTGATGCCTCTAGATATTAAAAATAAATAAATAAACAAATTGATTGAAACTATAGAGTTGAGAGTAACTTGATCTTACTCTCAAAGATAGAACATGAATTTCATATTATCATTATGTCACAGCTTTTTATTTTTTATTTTTTTTTTCTCCTGGAAGTAAATAGCTTGGTGAACCTATATGTAAACTTCTTTTGTTTATTTTTATTTTTATTTAGATAGTTGTTGAAAATTCTCCTTCTTATGAAAGAGTGAAAAACTTATAATTCCTTCAATGAAATAATTTATTTGTTTAACAATAATGAGCAGTTGAATAAAAAAAAAAAAAAAAAAGAATGAATCATAATTTTGGTATATCATCGAAGATAATGACTAATCTATAGAATATTATCCACTAATTTTAAATTTTTATATTTTGTATTCGTCCCTTTTCTTTTATTATTATTATTATTATTTTTGTTGAAAGAGTCCCCTTTTCTTTTTAAATTTTAGCATTATTACAAAAGGATGTCTCATTTGTACCAGAAATTTGGTATGATTTGATTCATGGTATTAAAAGACTCTTTCAATTTACTCTCATAGTTTAAATTAACTCAACTCAAATCGTCAAAATAGTTAAATGGTGTTAAAATGATCGTAATTTCGTAACATGACATGTGGGACCCACATCATCTCTTCTCTTTTCTCCCTTCTTTCACTTTCCTCCTCGTCTCTCTTCTCTCTCCTCACTATTTGACACAAAAGAAGGTCTATGCGCCCAAACTAACTCTTCATTTTTATCAAACTTCATTTTAATTTTTAAAACATAACAAATAAAAATTCAAAATTAATTTTTAAAATATAAATAAATTATTTTTTATTTTAAATCTACTAAAAAATTTATTTTAATTTTTAAAATCTACTAAATAAAAATTCAAATTTTATTTTTTAAATATAAATAAATTATTTAATATTTTTTAAAATATATATTCTAATTTTATGTACAGTTATTTTATTAAAATAAATTAGATTTTAGTTAAAATATTTAATACCTTTAATTTAAATAAAATAATTAATAATATAATAAATAAATATTAATATTTTAAATTATAAATTTGATTTTTTTTTAAATTCAACCATTGATGTTTATCAAAATTTGTATTAACATAATAATTTAAAATTTATTAATTTTAAATAAAAATAATAAATATTAAAATTCATCCACTTAAAATATAGATTGATTTTAAATAAAAATATTAAATATATAATATAAATATTAAAATGATCCATTTGAAATAATATTTAATATTAAAAATATTTCAAACTCATCCATTTTAATTTTTCATTCAGATTTAAAAATTAATTAATTTGAAAATGATTTATTTAAAAATTAATAGAAGTCAATATTTTAGTTTTATTTTAAAATAAATTTTTATTTTTTATTAGTACATTTAAAAATTAAAATAATTTTTTTTATTTTTTGAAATCGATAAAATTTACAATACAATATAGTAAAAGCTACTTGTACATTACTCGAACCCCTCCTTCTATGTTCAACCATTTAATATTGCTTGTCTAATAAATTCAAGCTAAAAACACGGACTATTTTTATTAAATTTAAAATAACGAATTATATATTTATATTTTAAAAAATAAAATTTTTATTTTTATTTAGTAGATTTTAAAAATTAAAATAAAATTTATTTTTATTAGATTTAAAATAACGAATAATTATTTATATTTTAAAACATAAATTTTGAATTTTTAGTTAGTAGATTTTAAAAATTAAAATAAAATTTATTTCTTAAATTTAAAATAACGAATATTATATTTTAAAACATAAATTTTAATTTTTAGTTAGTAGATTTTAAAGTAAAATAAGAATTTATTTTTATTAGATTTAAAATAAAAATAATTTATTTATATTTTAAAAATAAATTTTGAATTTTATTTAATAGATTTTAAAAACTAAACTCAAATTTAATACAAAATAAAATTTGAATTTTTATTTAGTAGATTTTAAAATTAAAATAAAAGTATTTTTATTAGATTTAAAATAACGAATATTTTATTTATATTTTAAAAAATAAAATTTGAATTTGTATTTAGGAGATTTTAAAAACTAAAATAACATTTTTATAAAAAAAAAAAAAGAGTTAAAAAAGAAAAAAAAAAGTAATAAAAAAGGGAAAAAAAAGGTTTAGCGGTGCTGTGGGTGGGTATAAAGTTGAGTAAGCAGATGTTCCAATCAGATTTGAACTAACCTTGAATTAGGGTCTGTGGCTTAAAATGGGAATTTAAAAATTTAATCTAACTTAATTCTATTATTTAGTTTTAGACACCCTTGCATTATACGGCTTCTTGGGTCAAAACGGGCCAAAACCTTAAAATATACTAAAAAAATTAATTTTATAAATTTATCATTCTTCAAATAAAAATAAATAATATACAAATATATAATAATAATTAATATATAAATGATTGAGTCTAAAGAATATAATAATAGTAAACAAACTTAAATAAATAAATAATGTTATAACAACAGTATAACCAAAGTCTGTGCTTATTTAAATAGTATAAATGATAAAGTAACAATTTAATAACATATATAAAAAAAAACAACTCCAATGTATCAAATGAAATCTTATATGCCTCTAATTTTCTTCATCATCCTCCTTATATCCAATAATAACATATGATTCTACATTAGAAAGATGTATATCCTCAATAGTGATTATCATCATCTATTAATTAATTTAAAATGTTAACAACATAAATTTCATTTATGTTTGGAATAAAAAAATATTTTTTTCAAAAAATGCATCTCAACCGTATAATAATAATAATGAAATATCATATTTGTTTGAAAATCTATCTTGCTAAAAGATATAATTATATTATGAAAGAAATTAGTATATAATTTTTGTTAATTATTTTTAAAATAACATTATTTTGTTATTAATACTAGTTTAAGTAATAAAATTGTTTAAAATATATTGATAATTTAGTTATTAAATATAATTTATAAACTAGTACTTCATTTTTATAAAATAAAAAAATTAAATAAAATTTAAAAGATAAATAAAAAAATGAAATTGTAAATATTTAAAATAGGGTTAATGATATAAATAAAAATATATTTAATATTAAAACTTTAATTTATTTAATTCTAAATTTTCATACAAGATTTTTTAAATATTAAATTATAATATAAATTATATTAAAAAGATACATGTAGAAATTGAAAATAAAATAGTTAAAACAACAAAGTTTAATATATTAATCATATAGTATAATTATTATTATTTTTAAAACCCCTATGTTACAAAAGAAATAGCAAAAATATCAAATTTTATATATGAATATTTGAAAATCTCAATTACTTAGTTAGTTATTTTAAAAAATTAAATAAAATTGAATTATTCAATTTAGCTTGGACCCAATGCGTGGAAATAAAGCAAAAGCAGGTCGAGTCAAATTTGCTCAGTTTATTTAGATGTAAATTTCACAATCAGCATAAAAGTGCACGATTTAAAATGGGTTGGCCCGTCAGAACGCTTTTATATTATAGCTACAAAGTGGGTGGGTGGGGGTTGGATAAAAAAGGTGAGGGAGAGAGAGGAGAGGGAAGGGAGAGAAGAGAGGAGAGAGAAGAGAGAGAAGAGAGAGAAGATAAAAGAGGGAAGAGATGGGAGAGTAGATCTAACATGTCATGTGGGCATTCTTTGAGTCATGCGGTCGTTTAATATTGTTTGACAGCTTTAACGTTTGAATTCACGATGTAAATTTAATTTGGGTTATGGGAGTAAACTATAAAAACCTCTTTAGACAAGAAAAAAGTTTGAGGTATAAGTGAGATATAAAATACAATATTATGGAGTTTTTTTGCACCTTTTCCCTTTGATTTCTTGCTTACTCCTTGTGCAGGAGACAAAAGCATCATTCAACAAAAACTAGAACCTTTAGGCTCTCCTTGAAACCCGAAAAAACCAATAAAAATGATTTATTTTCATGTTTGATTTTACGTTGAAAATGTAAAAGAAAATAAATATAACTAATTTTTTTTTAAATTTTGCATATTTTAAATTTATCAATTCTTATGTAATAAAAGAAACAAATAAGATAAGTTTGAATAAATATATATAATTAATTTATTAATTTTAAACCTAATCCTCCAATTTTTTTTTTCCTTTAATTTACCCACCTCTATTTTACTTTGTTGGTTCAATCCAATAGCAATTTTGTGACAACCGCTAAATACTATGATTTAGAAGCCATTTGCAATAATGTAATAGATAAACTGCAAATACACCAATGTATCCCATTGTCTGTATTTATAGAATTTACATTCAAAAATAATTTAGGTGCTAGACCGATGATAGTCTAATACACATCGAGTCATTGTTTTACGACCATTCTGTTTACTTCAACACTCGTTACAATTTCATCACGATTGAAAAAACTAATAGATATCAGACAACTAATGAAGGCAATTAAGATGTTTATATACTACACGTCAGTTTTAGGCGATTTCAGAAGGGCTGTCGAAGAGCCTAATGAAGTAGAAGTATATGATGTGCAAGTGTTGCAGGAACACCCACTTTGATGTCCCTGTGAATCGGTGGGGCTAGCAGAAGACGTATAGGAGAACTTACACATATTCATGGGAGGCGCAAAATACATCGGCACCGGCATAGTCATGGGAAGGTTTGGCAGTGGAGCTTCAAAACTAAGAACATTTATCACTTGCCTTATTGATGGGCGATGATTGCTATCAGGGTGACAACACCATAGCCCAACAGTCAGCAAGCACTCCATTTGCTTTTGGTCGAACTCCATGAACAACCCTTTGTCCCGGCTGGAGATGACGCTTTTTCGCTGCATGAACCGCGTTTTCTACGCCAACGCATCGCTGCTCGTCGCTGCTCAAACCAACGGCTTCTTCATCGATCTATAAGGGCGACCACTGACTGCATGGTATCAGTTGCCAACTTTCTTTGGTGATGCGTTAAAGGCGGCGTTGCCGGTGCAAACCGGACGGATGGCTGTGACCCCGACTGCGTGATCCACAAGCTGGCCAGACCGAAATCTCCGAGCTTGGCGTTGAAATATGAATCCAACATGATATTGCTGGACTTGATGTCTCTGTGGACAACACACTGTTCCCACTCTTCATGAAGATAGAGCAGGGCAGATGCCAAGCCATGGCCTATCTTGTATCTCACTGCCCATGTTAGCATGGAGTTCCCACCAAATAGGTGGGTGTCTAAGCTTCCATTAGGCATGAACTCGTACACCAGAAGGAATTCTCCGTTTTCATGGCACCAACCAATGAGTTGTACCAAATTTCGGTGTCTCAATCGACTGATGATCTTCACTTCTGATATATACTCCTTTTTCCCTTGCTTTGATCCTCTTGAGACTCTCTTCACCGCCACTTCTGTCTTGGATTCGGATAATAGACCCTTGTAAACGCCCCCAAATCCTCCTTCTCCGAGCTTCCCTTCCTCGGAGAAGTTCTTCGTCGCCTGACTCAGTTCACGGTAGGTGAACCTCTTTGGCCCACTTCCTTTTTCAAATTCATCATCAATGGCCAATTCAAGGGCCATATCTTCTTTTCTTGGACCAACCCTTTTTCTCCATCTGATGAACCAATACACACCAAATGCACAAGCCAAGACACCAACGACCGCAACTACGACAACCACCACCTTGACAATCTTCTTCGCTTTCCCATCGGTCTCTAAACTTGACTCGAATTTCCACGAGTAAACATTGTGTAATTCGATCGACTGGCCTGTGGCGGCTGAGAAACCAATTCTTATCCACTCCGGCAGAAATTTCCTCAAATCAACAACATAGGAAAGGCTGGAATTCCCGCTGAAAACCGGATTATTGGCATAAGTTAGGAAGACGCTTAAATTTCGGGTACTTGAATTGTAACTCACCCAAGCATTTGCTCTTGCGCCATTCTTAATGCTACTGTTCCATGTGACATTAACAACAGAGACTATAGAGTTGATGTTGATTTCACATGATCCGAACTCGATCCCAATCATCTTGGCGGCTGTCAAACTCAACTGCTATAATTTGATTTGTTGGAGGTGTTTGAGTAAGGATTTAGGGCTGAATTAGAGCAAGGTAACCACCGCTTGAATTGGGAGGAATTTGAGAATCAAACGGCGCCATAAACAAGGAGAGGCCACCATAAATAGAATCATTGACCGCTTTAATGGCGAAGGAAAGGAGTGGTGAAGTCTGGTCAGCCCCTTCCTGTGCTGGAGATCCCCAAATGCGCACAGGCTCTGCATATGATGCTCGACCTGTGCTACTGGTCAGGGAATCATCGACTTGATTCTTTGTGACTTGGAGAATCCCGCCTGCTGCAAAAGCATCATCTTCGAAGAATATGTCTCGCATGTTCGGCTGGAAACTGGAGAAATTGAAGGAAATGGAATTCGCATGGGGGAACAGCAAGAAGAAGAAGACGACTATCTGAAACAGGGGATGATGAATTTGATGAGCCATGGATCATGGATGGGAAAAAAACAAAGGTGATTCTGGGTGGACTAGAGAAGGCTAGGAGTATATATTTCAACAATATTGTGGATGTTCCAATTCAACGATTAACCAAGTCAATCTGATGATCTTTCCGACTAGCCCCTTAATCCTTCAACTAAAGGTTTTATTAACCGGGTCAATCTCAATCATCCGGTCCGACAATTGAACAAATGCCTGGTGGGGGGGAATATGGAAAAGTTTAGTTGTAAGGTGACCGGTCCTTAGTCGGCTTACTAGTTTAATTAATTATATGGTCTTGTAATCATTTGAGAAATAATTCATTATTGTTAGGTATTGATTGAGTTTTCTTTGCTTAAACTTCATGATCAATATTTTATTTTAAATAAATTAACCAAGGTGCTCCAACCCAGAAAAGTCAGAAATGATATGATAATCTACTTTGTCTGGACTGGGTTAGGTTTCTTGTATTTTGGAATTTAATATGATAAGTAGGAGTTAAAAATAATGATAGGTAGAAGGCTTCCACCAGAAGGCCTTCAATGGGAAACAAGATACAACCAAGACAGACAAAAATGGGAGAATAACGAGCATCCATGAACTGGTGGTACCCAACATCACAAAAAACGCCGGTTGCCGTCCTAGTTTTCTTAATCTTCAAAGGTGCTAAGAGCGTATGGTCGTTTGATAACACCTGTGTTGGGCAAACTCCGAAAGCCTCGTGTATATTATCAACACTTTTGTAGTATGTGGCTGAGAAGCATAATTTGGAGAAAACGGAACAAATGTCAGAGCGGAGATTTGCGAAGGAGCTCAGCGCACCCACCAAATTAACTGGAACGAATAGTGAAAGATTTTGTCGACTACCAATTTAACTAAAGGTTTTATTAACCTGCTCAATCTAAATGATCTTCCATGAAACCAGGGTATTTTTGTAATTTTCTTTATACCTTGTAAACGTAATTGGTGATAGTGAAGATTTTGACCGCATTCCGCAAATCCATGTGTGTGCATTATTCTTGGTTTTTCTTTCGGCTTGATTGTTATTTTGTTGCTAGAATTATTATCATTTTATTATACATATATATTCCTTTCGATTGCATGAATTCCCGTATGGCAAAATTTGCGAAGTTTTTTTATCTCGGTTAGGTTAAAATTGGAAGAAATTTCTTAATTTCTGATCTCATGTTTAGGCCTTAGTTATAGATTTTTTTCCTTTCTTATTAGGGTGAAATTGGAGGAAATTCTTTTATCTTGGGTTTGGGCAAGGAAATTTTCCATCTTGGATTAGGGTAAAATTGGAAAATTTCTCTTAATTTTAATCTCTGTATTTAGGGCTTGAGTTTGGTTTTTCCTCCTTTAATTTTTTTAAAGAAAAATAATTTTATTAATTTAAACTTATAATAGATCCAATAGATCTAAGATACAAATTGTTAAAAACTATAAATAATGAAACAGTATTAAAGTTGTTAAAAACCATAAACAATGAAACAATATCCAAATTAATAGCATAATAAATCATTATAAAACATTCAAATTTTGATCTCATATCAAGGAAAAATTGGGGAAATTTTTTTATCTTAGGTTAAGAAACTTAAAAAAGATATATAATCGGGTAAGAGTATGTCAACGGGCGGGCAAAACGCTCATTTGGTTTATTTGTGCAATAAATAACGACATAAACAATAACGAAGAACGAAGCAGAACGTCGAGCCATCTGTGATCGAAAAGTTCTCAAATACAAAATTGTATTATACACTCAAAAGTTATTAAATTATACACCTTATCCCAAAATTAATTTCAAGGTGTAACACAAACATTTGTACATGCTAAAATTTTGATGTTTCAAGTCACTATTACATTACTTCTCATGTTTGCAACAGTAGTCTCTAAAAATCCTGAGACTCAAGGCCCACTTTGGGTCTGTACCTCAATTCAACACGCAAGCTCAGATCCCTGCTTAAGAAATGGGCCGTGGTCATGTCATTTGCTCGATCCAAATTCGCAAGCCCTTAGGCCCATCCATTGGTCCGCCCCTTGTCCCTATGTTTTTTTTTTAATTACGTTATGTAATATTATTTATAATATATATTTTGCTAAAAGTTTATTATAATTTTTTTAAAAAAAGGTACAACTTTGTTGATACATTAAATTTTAAGTTAGAATGAGGGGTTAAAATAAAATAAAAAATTGTTATAATTCTTGGGCCATGCCAAGCCTGCTGGTCCAAGGCCCGCCTAGTAGAAGGCTTGTGGGTTGAACTGTAAGCCTCTCAACAAATGTAGCCGACGGTCCAACCTGCTGGACTCATCACCCGCCTCTATCGCGGCCTGGCCCAAGACAGATCGCATGCCTCTTTACTTGTAGCCTGAACTGTTTCAACTTATTAACCATTTCACGAACGATTAAGTCTTCATGTTATAAGTGATATGAAACTTTTCAAACGTTACTTAATTGTCTAAATGACCATGCAAAGAAATTTTATAAGAGCCAAAATTGATTATGTGTAGTGAGAGAAAAACAAATAAATCAAATGAACTTAATTTTTAGTAAAATAAAAATACATATTTGTTCTCTTATTAGCCAATTTAAAAATCAATGAAACACGTCAAATTTATTATTATTTTTATTACACTTTAATTTCAAGGTAACCCAAATTTCTCCTCCCTATGCCTCGTTTTATACCCTATTGTCACATACTTATTGTGGAAGAATCTGTGACCGTAATTGAAGACTTTATGGAAGATCAAGCATGCTGACGGATTCGAGCTGAATTCCGCGAGCCATTCCAGCCAGATGCAGTAAAGGCATTGAAGGTGAAGCTTTTCGAGTTTAGGCATGTAAACCCTAAGCATTTGGGAGAGCTTGTCATCGGCTCAGATTCGACATGTAAGGGTGATAGTCTATCCTACATAAATTGGTCGGGAGCTGGAGTTGCTCTCCTGATGAGCCTGAGGCAGAGCGAAAACCAATCAGCATAGAGACATGAAGTGTGGTGTGACATGCTAGGTCTCATGAAAGTGCCTATGTGAGATCGCCGCATAAGCTATGCCACTGCATGAACAAGTAGGCCCGTGTCACTATGCCTTATATGTCTTATGCCTGTTTGAAACCTACCACTTGAATTAGGCATGATGAACAATTGAATTTCATTAGTTAAGAAAATCAAATATTAAATAATGGAAATACTGAATTGTAAATTCAAATATGAAAAAATAAAAAGAAATATTCTCTTATTTATCTCATTAGAAGGGTCTTTACAAACAAGTAAGCAGTATATACCCCAAAATTCCAAAATATAATCAAAAGTACTTTCATTGAAATAATAATAATAATAACCACTATATCACCTTTAACAAATTTGCATAAGAATAAATCAATTTAGACTAGTCAACAAGTTCTAACTCAAATATTTAAGAACTCATACAGATAGGGAGGGGTTCAGGGTTTTAGTTCTATGGGGATAAATATGTGAAGGAGCACATTATCATGATGTATTCCAAATGAATAAATGTAAAAAAAAATCATTTTAGACCATTATTAATAAAACATCATTTTTTTCTGAATATATAATACATCATTTTTAGGACACTTGTTTACTAGTGCTTATACCAAATCAAGGTTAGAAAATAAGAGGATTTTTTTGCCAAAAAAGAAAAAAAAATCATTAAGAAGACCGATTTTTTCCACAATCAATTTATCTGATACTAAACACTGGTTATTTTTACATATCTGTCCATCTCAACACCCTTTCATCGGATGATTATTTTTTTCATTTATGTATTTCTTTTAATGAATTAATACCGTCTCTTTAATCTTGCCTTTTTTTCATCCAACATTTCTATAAGTGGTTCATTTTTCTTTTCACAGGCAATAATTTTCCATATTTAAACTGGGATTTTTCTTCCATATATAGTTTTGTTGTCTGTTCACAAAGAAAAAAAGTTAACCACTGCAACCAATTTCCGTTTGCAAATATAAGGCACATTTTTTAAGCTATTAATGTTCGAAAAAAGAAATCATTTTTATGATTTTTGTCTTTTCCTTCTCTTTCTCCTAATATGAATTGACTTAACTGGAAGGGAAGGAAGAATCAAGAAGTACAGCAGGTTAAAGTTTGTTAATTTTCCTAGGGCTTCCCATTCATTCATTATTCTCCTATAATTTTCTTTTCTTTTTCTTTTTTCCAGATTTTCGAAAGAGTCACACAACTTCATTCATCATAAAGACTCCCTTGTTTGTTGTGCTTGTTTTGAAAGATTTTGGATTAAAAAATGGAGGTAGTTTGAAGATGCTGGGTCTTTTGGTTTGATGTCAATAATGGTTCAATTCCTTTCTTCTCAGTCACTGTGCTTATGAAGCATCCTGTCAGGTTCTTCCTTCTTGTTGTCCTCTTTTATTTTTGTTTTTTGTTGTTTTTCTGCCTAAACTTATTTATTTATTTATTTGTCATATAATTGTAGGGAATATTAGAAGCAAAATCAATGGCGGAAATCACATCATGGTCAAGCTGATTGTAAATAAAACCAAGTAAACAAAACGATTACAAAATCCACGAGTGATGAAAAAATTTAGAATTTTTTTGGAAATCTTTTTTCTTAAAAGATCATTTTGGGAAATGACTCAAATCCAATTAGATTTTCGTCTAAAGGGAAGAAATGATTTTTTATTTTTTCTTTTTAATAATGAAAATTTGTTGTTTCAGGTGGAGATGAACAATGGCATTGTGAAAGTCATTTTGTCACGTCCCCATGGTAACGTACGGGGAATAACATACCAGGGAGTAGAGAATTTACTTGATAGTAGTCTCGACAGAGATGATAGAGGGTATGCAACTTCTTCTGGTCGTAGTAGTTAAACAACATCTTCTTTTCTTGGATAAATTTGATGTAAATTAATTTAATTAGGTATTGGGATTGTTCCTGGGAAGACGTGAATGGTAAAAATGGTAAACAAACGAAGTAAGCACTATCCGACCCATTGCTTCTATGCATATAGGAAAAGAATGCAGTTATTTTTCCAACTGAAGCCGTGTGAATGTTTTAATTTGATGCAGGATTTTAGGGGGAGAGTTTCAGGTTATAACGCAAAAGAATAATCAAGTTGAGGTTTCATTCAAAACTACATGGAAACGTTCCGACCCATTGCCTGCTTTAAATGTAGACAAAAGGTATGCAAAAAGAAAATGAATAAATAAATAAAAAGCATGGATGTGTTCATATTTGTTAAACGAACAACTCTCATTATGCTTCTTGATACCGGTAAGTCAAGAGTCAAAGAAACCAAATGTAATCATTTATTGGACTTTCAAATTAATAAATAGATATTTAAGTTGCAGATCTTGAGAAAAGCTGTTAGACCGCCAAACTCTTGCCATGTTAAACTCTTCTAAAAGTCGGTCAGAGTGGTTTGCATTACAGGTACGTAATGCTGAGTGGCTCATCCGGGTTCTACGCATACGCCATATACGAACGATTCAAAGGATGGCCTGGCATGTTTCTCTGGGAAACCAGGATTGTTTTCAAGCTTTCCCCATCGGTAATTTAGTTCTTGTTATAATAATTCTATGATATTTTACAGGAAAAGCGAGAAAAACTGTTTTTCAACTATTTGTAGTTCGGAATTTATGAATGGGTTAGGTTTCAGTACCTGGCAATCTCAGACAGCAGGCAAAGGTTAATGCCCACGAGCGCAGATCGAGCGAGAGGCCAATCCCTAGCCTACCCAGAAGCTGTCATGTTGAAAAATCCATCGAATTCTAAGTTCAAAGGGGAGGTGGATGATAAATACCAATACTCAAGTGAAACCAAAGATGACAGCTTACATGGGTGGATCAGCTTAATACAAGGAATAGGATTCTGGATTATTACTCCCAGTCATGAGTTCCGTACGGCTGGACCTCTCAAGCAAGATCTTACCTGTCATGTTGGCCCTACTTGCCTCTCTGTATGTCATCTCTAAACTTTTACAAACTGAAAGTTATTTCTAAAATTTATGTTAGTAGGAATGTTGCTTTAAGAAAAGTACCGTAACTCCTAATATATTTATTGCCATTGATGTGCAGATGTTTATGAGTAAACATTATACTGGGGTTCCACTAAACGTTACATTTGAAAATGGAGAGCCATGGAAGAAGGTTTTTGGTCCTGTTTTCATCCATCTTAACTCGGTTTCAAACAGAACAATGGCCATTTCGCTGTGGGATGATGCTAAACAGCAGGTACTGCTATGTCATATATACTGTCATTATAGTAATGGCAACGAGGTGAGGCGGTCCCATCCCAACCTACCCCGTCCACGTTTGGTTAAATTATTTTCTATTCCTATCCTGTTTTAAAAAATAAAGGGGCATATGACAGTGTTGGTGAGAATAAGAAATTCTCATATTTGTCTAATTTAATTTTTATTTTTGTTATTGTTTTTTTTTTAGAATCTATTATATATTCGGGTATGACTAAACAATACCCGAACCCAACTTACCCAGCTAAAAATCCAATAATATTAATCTAAAATTGATCAAAAATCCGATAACATTAATCATATATCCTACCTATTAGGGACAGGACAAAAACCCAAGAAAATCTGCATTGTTGCCATCCCTGTATGTTGTGTTATTCTTTTCATCCATCTTAACTCTGTTTCAAACAGAACAAAGGCCATTTCGCTGTGGGATAATGCTAAACAGCAGGTACTGCTATGTCATATATACTGTCATCCCAACCTGCCCCGTCCCCATTTGGTTAAATTATTTCCTATTCCCATCCTGTTTAAAAAAAATAAAGGGGCATACGACAGTTTTTGTGAGAATAAGAAATTCTCATCTTTGTCTAATTTGATTTTTATTTTTGTTATTATTTTTATTTTAGAATCTATTATATATTTGGGTATGACTAAACAATACCCGAACCTACCTTACCCAGCTAAAAATCCAATAACATTAATCTCAAATTTGTCAAAAATCCAATAACATTTATCATATATCCTACCTATCAGGGACAGGACGAAAACCAGAGAAAATCTGCATTGTTGCCATTCCTGTATGTTGTGTTATTCTTTTACGGGGGCCATTATAATTTTCATTGAGTCGGATTATATGTGTTTATCAGATGCGGAAAGAAGTTAGAAGTTGGCCATACAGCTTCCCACAATCACCGGACTTCCTTAAGTCTGATCAACGTGGATCTGTAATCGGTCGATTATCAGTCAAAGACCTGTATGTGGCCTAGCTTTCTGTACTGGTTTCATACTTCAAATCATCGATATTAAGCCGAAAGTTACTTTACATCATTGTTTCAGATACCTCAAAGTTGGGAATGGGCCCGCAAGGTTTGCACATGTGGGTTTGGCTGCACCAGGAGACGTTGGATCATGGGAATTCCAAACCAAGGTTTGTGCCAGAATCGATTCTCACCGGTTAAGACTGTTAAATGAAAAACGAGAATAGGTAATAAGAAATAAAAGACAAAATACAGATTTATGTGAAAATTCTAAATTAATATGAAAATATCATGACAAGTGGAAGTGAAATTCATTATATGGAGTAATAGAGAATTGGGGGCTATTAAGAAAAAAAACTATAAACACGCATATTAGGTCAATCCCTTAACTAAAATTCCTATCACACCCCGTAAAATTTTGAAATCAAATTGAAAAGAATTTAGGTCACCCACCTCTACCAACTAAGGCTTTCATTTATAAATTGTATATAATTACATCAAATAAGGATGGGATAATTCACATACAAATTCCACGACAAATTCAAGGGATAGTGGTAGTTACATTAAGGCATCTAATTAGTTCTATGGTATGATGGGGCACCACATTTTCCTTAAAATTTTGTTGTTTTATGTGCTTTTTCAGGGTTATCAGTTCTGGACTCAAGCTGATGAGCGTGGGATTTTCTTCATTAAAGCCGTCCTACCTGGGATCTACAATTTGTACCATGTCCCTGGGTGTTATGGGAATTACATGTATGAATCTAGTGTTACCGTTGTGCCAGGTATCTAATCCCACTCTCCATTTCTTGGTTTGGTGCTTATTAAAATCTAAATGCCCCAGTGGCTTCTTTCGATATACTAATTCAATTTTTTCTTTGTCATAATAAACAATTGCATGGAAAGATCAACAAACAATTTGATTGACTATCAAATTAATGCAGGAACTAATATCAAACTCCCCCGTCTTGTATTTAAGCCTCCAAGAGATGGACCTACACTCTGGGAAATCGGCATCCCTGACCGTAGTGCTGCCGAATTCTATGTGCCTCCTAATGAGACCAAGTACATTAACAAATTGTACTTGAAACAAGACACGTAAGATTTCACCGACATCAACAACTCCTATCTTTTAAGAATCATGATCTAATTAAATCGCACTCCCTTTTGCACTAATGGTTTTCCTCAAACAGGTTCCGGCAATATGGATTATGGGAGAGGTATACAGAGATATATCCGAAGAAAGATCTAGTCTTCACTGTTGGGACTAGTGATTATGCAAAAGACTGGTTCTTTGCACATGTCTTAAGGTGTGGTTCAGATTATAAAAAACACCTGTTCTTTTGCTCATGTCTGGTAAACTAATACTTCCTAACACTCTTTTCACATGGGGCCTCAAACCCGCTTACATGAAGAGCTTCAAATAAATCAAACTAACTTTATGGGCTTTAAATTCACGAGAGATGTCTCAACCAGTGATTGTCAAACCAAACTCCTCATCAACAATGCTAAGACAACTCTTAAAACATCGCCTTATACGCTTGAAGCTAATACGAATATCATGTTTCCTTTAACGATATCTCCAAACTGCTTTGCGTAAGATTAAGAAATGAAATTGCAAGCAACTACGTGGAAGATTGTATTTGATCTCTCAAAGGTGATAGAGCCGGAATGTATAAACTCCTATTGCTTGGCAGCAGCCATCTGGCTGAAGTGGAGGTAAATTGAGGGCCCGACTGCTGGTTTCGCTTTTTAAAACTATTTTGAGTAACTATTTTGTAAATGCGAGAATACTATTTTTTATGCTTTCTCAAAAATTATTCTTATTCTCTCTAATTTAGTGTTTTTCAGCTGCTTTTGTAAAGAAAAAATTTAACCAAACTTCGTTTCTTCACATTTCCTTTGTTATTCTTGTTTTTAAAACAAAAAAGTTTTCAAAACTAATTTTGAATGGTTCTTACTTTTGAAAATTGTTCTTAAGATAAGATTTTGAAAACATAGAGAACATTATTTTGTGTTCTTTGAAAACTATTCTTATTTTCTAAAATTTGTGTTTTCTGTGTTTTTAAAACAAAAAAAAATCCGAAAATGTTTTTTATTCTTTGTTCTCTTTGTTTTTCAGACAAATAACAGTTTTTAAAAACTATAACCAAACAAACCTTCAGCAGAAACCCGTTGTAGCTTTACATCATTTTCTTTCTTAAGCTTTGTAATATAGTTTTTGACAGTGCGATGTATTGCAAGGTTCGGGTGAACCTGCGAGAGAGTAGGAGGCCGTATTTTACAACTGACTGATAGGGAGAGACACGCGATTGCGAGACATGGGATTCATGGGTGCTGCGTTCTTCAATGCTAACTACCAGGATACCTATTTGTGAAAGGAAGTAATACTATCTTTTTGGATCAGCCAAGAAATGAAGACATCTTCCAAGGAGTAATGTATGACTATATCCGTTTGGAAGGTCCTCCTCAACGCACATATCAAAGTTTGTTTCCATAAACGTTAACACAACTTGCACTAAGAGGTATAGTAAATTTTCTCGTTTTCTCTATTCAAACTTTTCAAAACAATAAAACATCGCTTAGCTATTTAATAAGACGAAACAAATTTCAAAACAGTTAAAATGAATCTAACATTTTCAACATTTTATATACGAATCAAAATGTAAAAGTTTTCCTTTGTTTTCGAATTAAATTCAACCAAATTCGAATCCAAATAGGTTGAAAATGAAAACGTATTTTCAACCAAATTCAAATACTAAATCGTGATTTTAAACGAAAACTAAATATTGTAATACATCAAAATTTTCATTCGAATTTTCGTGATAGAAATAAAATTCGAACTAAACGGCCTTAGCGCTTGTGAGCTAGAAAATGAGTTGAGGAGGTCAAAATATGAGAAAATATTTCAGTTGAGGGCATAAATGAACTTGCTTGTCGTGTAATGTATAAGTAATGAAATGATCAGTTGCTTTACAATATTATAGTATTATTTTTTCTCATGAAGTCAATATTATATTCTCGTGGAGATTCAAACTTAATCCTTCCTTATGCTCCATATAACTTTTAATCAATGAGTCAAACCTTGTTGAATTTGAAGTTATTTCTACCATGAATTTAATAAATATCGTTAGTATATATGAGAGCACTCAGTGATGATCAGAAAAGCCACTAATCAAATAGCATATATGGATTTCACGATTTATCACTTTCCCACAGCTACATTCAAAATCTGCTTAATTGCAATATTATGAAGTGTATCAGGGATAAGGTACGTAAATGTCACAATGTTTAGTCATATATCTAACTTGACCTTTAAATAATTTTTGGGTTCAATACTATCCCTAACATTTGTCCCGTTGTCTAAATATACTCATATCATTATCGGAGTGAACAAATATGCAAACGGATGTTTAACATTGCTGACGTGTCACCTATCAACGACGTGACATATAAGTAAATTATGTCATATGTGGGTGACATGTTAGCGAAGTTAAATGTTCGTTTATCTACCTATTTAATCTATTGACAATAAAGACATATTTGAGAACGTTAGAGATAACATTGAACCCAAAAAATTTTAAGAACCAAGTTAGTAAAAACATTGCGCCGATGAGACACCTTAATCCTTACAGTAAGACAAAAATTGTCAAAAGAAAAATTCTTTGACAAGATAATATCAGATCGTATTGAAGTCAACAAACATAAGATTAGGTCTAAAGTATGAGGTTTAGACATCACGCCCACCAAATCAAGTGTGATAAACAAAACGGTTTCTCAATCATGACCTATTTAATTTATTTTAATATGACTTAATATTAAAAAATGGAATATTTTTAATTAAACTGATTTTCATCCCTTAATATTCGGCCTTTTTCAACTAGTGTCCATGCCTATATGCTAAAAATTTAGGCGGACCTTGTAGGCCACGAACATGGCATGCCCAGGATCACCATAGTTAGAAAACAAAACACAATAACGGAGAGAATTGTCGATTCGCGTACCTGATTTGGAATCCATCATGCTTTACGCGGAATTAGCGACGATCCGCGAACACGAACTCAAGATCTTCTCCCCTATCCCCTTCGTTAAAACACTGGCCTAATGAGATTGCCACTCACGAGAGGAGAGTTTTCTCTAGATCTGGATGTGAGTCAAAATGCGTATCACAGGTTGCGAGGACTGAAAGCACTATTTATCAGTCTTCGACCACCTGCCTCTCTCATTACGTCGCTCCCGTACTCTAGCCTACACTCAGCGCCCATATTAGACTCCATTAAGAATCCATATATCTCACCTTTATTAGACCAAATCCATTCATCAATTTCAATTCATATAGCCTTACATTAAGAAATTCTTATCTCCCACTGGGCGATATTAATTGAAACAGAACTGTGTGCGCACCCTCATATTGGTCTAGAGATTATTCTTAATAGTCAATCTCATCCCATAAAGTCTCGAACACCGAATCATGGCGGTAACTGCATGTACTCACGCAGAGCCTTCCATGGTCACGAGAGCTTTCAACTTTATTGATATGAATTAATATAGAGTGTGTTAAATGGACAATACCTCATAATGAGTGATACTTCATGTGTTATCCATTTTGTTAGTCCAAATTCTCTCTCCTTAAGTGTCACAAAACCTAGTGTGTCACCAGAGAATATCCATCATGGTTCCAACGAACCTGGATATGTCTTACCTTGATAGTTAACTGTACTTTATGTGTAACAAGACATATTGTTAAGGCTAATGCCAAGAATGCCCCATAGCCTGTACTCAAGGTTTACACAATGCCTCGAGATTTTCAACAATTATATGTACTAAACTTGATAAATCACATTCACAACAATTCTCATTGAATGCAAAGAGTTGATACATATTCAAATATTACAAAATGAAATGAATCGATACAAACTTCATAATATAACATAAACTAAACAACTCCTTAATTAATCGACGCGTATCCCATGATACTCCCAAGCCCATGTTAATGACATGTCGATCAAACATACAAGGGCGAAGGCCTCAGTTAGCTTGATCCGCAATCATATCATCCGTTGAAATGTGCTCCACCGCAATGTCACCTGCCTAAAACTTTTTTCCTTTATAGTCGTACTGACCTCCATATGCTTAGACCCTCAGACCTCTTGTCATTGCATCAAACAACACCGGCAGCTTATCACACACAATACAACTCCGTGCGCCTATCCACAAAATCAACACGCCAACTCCTTAACAGAGTTTCTGAGCCAAATCGTCGAGTAGCGGCCGAAAAGCATGCTACAAACTCCGCTCGCATGGCAGAGGATGCTATCGATTTCTATTTCTCACTTTTCCATGATATCGCACCTCCTCGCTAATCTAAAGATGTGTAACTCAAGAGCGGGATTTTTCATCCCGACAAACAAGAAAGTCTCAATCCGAATACCCAACTAAACAGAGGTCCCGAACATGTTTGTAAATCAAGATAGTCTTTGTCCTCTTAAGTACCTCATAACCTTCTCGGGCAAAGAACTCCAATGATTCGGTGGTCCTCGGATTCGACCGATATCCGCCTAGGAAGTCCTCGTTGCAAAGGCAATATCCGCCTAGTACACACTTCGAGAGCATACTTAATACCCCAAGTGCACTAGCATAAGGTACATTCTTCATTTGGGCTTAAAATCCGAATGAGGACATCAGGATGTACTCAACTCGTCATCCCTTTACGCATGCGAGCAATTCCTGGCTATTATCATTGTGACATGTTGAATCTTTCTAAAATACGATCAACATATGCCTCCAGATAACCCAAGAGTCCAGAATTTAACTTATGAATCTCAATGCCTAGGACAAAAGACGCCACCAAGGTCCTTCATATATATCAAAGTTCTTTGACAACATCCGCTTACCTCATGCAAGAAACCAAGGTCACCGCCAAAGGTGATATCATCCACATGTAGTATAAGGAAATGAATTTCCTCCCACCGACCTCAGCATATACATTGATCTACTTTGTTCCTCAACAAACCATATGAAGTAACAACACTCATGCATTTTAAGTACCATTGTCTGTGTTTGCTTTAGACCATAAATAGACTTTTCACTACATACAAGCCGCATTCGAATCATTTGCCTCAAAACCTTCGTCACACTATATAGACTTCTTTCATTAAGGTCTCCATCAGAAAGGCAGCTTTTAACATCCATCCTGTGTAACTCCATATCGAAATGAGCAACTAATGCCATGATCACCCAAAGAATCTTAGAAGAACGGAGAAAAGGTCAGTTTCATAGTCTAATTCTTCTCTCTAAGTGAAACCTTGGCTACCGGGCCCGGGCTTAAACTTCAATCCTTCCTTGTGTCCCTTTAGTCTTATACACCCATTTGCAAACTAAAGGGTTCATGACCTTCAGTAATTCAACAAGTTCCCAAACTCCATTATGCCTCATAGATTGAATTTCATCTCTCATCATCCAACCACAAATTTCGACCGAGTACAAGATATACCTTCCGTGATAAGTCATTGGGACACCCACGTAACTCGATATCGTAGTCTTGCTTTCCTATATAGACTAAATAGTCCGTGGTATAGCCGATCGTCTCTCTCCCTAATGGATCTCCCACTGAGTAGCAAATAGCCACATCCTACACCCGAGAGCCTCGATGAACTTCATTAGAGCCGTCTCGACATCAGGATCCCGAACCTCAACAGTTCACATGCGTGTGTGGGAGTCTCCACAATTATCTCGGATGGAGAGATAAAGATGCCATATCACCCACCATACTATCCCCAATAGTCCTGGTGGAGCAAACTACTTCTTCTGGCCACACATCAAACTCCAAAACTCGTCAGTTCGTGATTCCACAATTCCCGTGCCTCCATCGGGATTAAGTAGAACCGATATCCCTCAATGCTTCAGTAAGATACAAAGTAACACTAAGCGTGCTCCTTGAGTCCAACTTACTTAATGTCGATTATACAACTTCACTTCAGACATCCCCAAACCTTAAGATGGTTTAAGCTAGGCTTACGCTCAGTCCATAACTCAAAAGGAGTCAACTTAACAAATTAGAGGTACACAATTTAGAATGTACAGTCAGTTTTCAAAGCTTCACCTCACGTAAAAACCAAAATTCTCGGTCTTACTAATCATACTCCTTACCATTTCCATAAGAGTGCGCGATTGAGCCTTCGCTACAATTCATTTTGCTCGCCAGACTCCCACATAGTAAACCGAGCCACTATCCTGCATCCTCTAAGATTTTAAGAACGGCCCCTGTTTCGTCCCAAGACGCCATGCTTACCATAATACTTCCACCTCTACGATCTAACAACCTTTATGATTTTTCCTTAATCTGCTTTCACTTCATCCGAAAATCTCTAACTTGTCAAGAGACTCACCTTTCTTTAATCAAGTACGTATAACCATATCGAGAATAGTCATCAATAAATGTGATGAAATAAAATTTTTACACAAGGTTGTCGTGATAAGGTCCACTTATATCTGAAGACCTCCATCGCTCGTAACTTCGAACTCCGCAGCTTTTCATCTCAAAGGTCATTTTACCTCTACACGCCCACGATGTCTCTAAGTCATTTTTAAGAGCAGACAGGATGTTAGTCTTTATCAGCCTTTCTACTCTATCCTTAGAGATATGGCCAAGCCGTTTATGCTACAATGCAAAAGACTGTCCCTTAGGTAATGGTCTCTTAGAAACAACCTTTCACCAGAGGCAGACGATATGTCATTTGAGAGCAACACACCAGATAACTGGCCGACATATAACAAAGATCTAACCTTATTTGAATCAAGAAACAAAGAAATAACATTGCTCTTGATTTCAAAAGAGTAGTCATACTGTCCAACCACGATACTTAAACTAAGTTCGCCTAAATGAAGGTACATAAAAGTGTCTTTCAACATTAATCTAAAACCGTAGTCTAGAATCAAGATTACATCTCCCACAAATGACAACATCACTCTTTCAAGTTTCCCACAATGAGTCTCAGATTCATCCCGATTGGGCTTCCTCCGCTTATGAATCCCTATAGGCTCACGCTTCGACAACCGCTTTAAACTTCAAGACAATCCTTCTTATAGTGACCTTTCTTCTACAAAAGAAGCGCCACACCATCCCTCAAAAGATGTCCTTTTGGACCCATATTGTCATATCGACCCAGAGGTCATGAGTACTTTATATACGATTTCGATTCTTATTTTTCCTTTTGTGGGAATCCAGGAACATATACACATATGCCCTTTTTTCCTTCTTAAGTTTCTTCCTCTCACACATCTTGCTATCAAGTCATTAATCGACCAAGTCTCATCTGGGAATTGTAATTTGTCTTTATAATCCCAAATCAGGTGGAAGGTGTTTAGGGCTTGATGCACAATGCAAGCATCGTGAATGGAAACATTAAGAGCTTCTAAGCTTCGCCTTAGTCTACTAATCCTAAGGACATAATCTCTAACCTCAAATAGTTATTCATCTCTTTCCATTTCTTAAAGTTCAATCCAAAGAAGTGGGACCTCACCTGAATGGAATTACCGCTACATAAAAAGTGACTGGAAAACAAAACAAACAATACAATCAAGATCATGTGAATACTTATACAGAGAATTACATCATCAGCATAATCACCTTTGGGCGTAAAAATATGACATGCAACTACACTCTCCACATGATAGCGGCCATGAGAACATATTCTAATCTTTCGTGAAATCACCACCTTTGGGTGATGAACCACTAAGATCAGTCATTTCTCAAGCACATGCTATACATGTACCCCTCCATGAACTAACACAAGATCACCTCCTTTAAGAGTATGATCACGCAATAAAACAGGAGACATCCCACCACAATATGAGACTGATATTTCTCAAACTAAATAAGGTGCTACTGTGGTCACAACCCAATTGAATCCTTGAAAATCTCATACCAAAGATATAAACTTTATGTATCACATTCACTATATATATATGTAATGCCGTACTTTAAAATGTAGTAAGGTCTTTTACATTACATGTCATGCTATTAATTATAATCGCTCAATTCATTAATGGACAATTCAAAAAGTAATTAATTAATTACCTTAATGAAAAGACGTTATGAAAATAATAATGGTAATTCAAATAGTAATTAATTAATTACCTTAATGAAAAGACGTTATGAAAATAATAATGATAATTCAAATAGTAATTAATTAATTACCTTAATGAAAAGACGTTATGAAAATAATAATGGGGACCGGGTCAAAATCCGGGTCAGCCGATCCGGCCCTCGATGATCAAAGATGACGTCATCAAATGGTTACCGACGCCGAGACGCCACGGCCCGGAACGGGTCGCGACCGTTACGCCGTCAGCGTCTAGCGCGCGCGGGTGGCGCTTCCGGCCTCCTCCGCTTGACGTGCCACCCATCACCCTCGCCTCGACGAGTAGATTCCAAATATGCAATAAAATTCTAACTTTCATCCGTTAAAAAATTTCAAACTGACAAAAACCTCTCGAACAAAAACCTAACCGTGACAAGCTTCTACTCTAAACTATGGCGAGCTCGACACCATAGCCAACATGGCATGCCTGGGGATCACTATAGTTAGAAAATAAAACACAATAACTAGAATTTGTCGATTCGCACTGATTTGAATCCATCATGTCACGTAATTAGCGACGATCCTAGCGAACAATCAAGATTCTCCCTATCCCCTTCGTTAAAACACTCCATTTAATGAGATCGCTTACTCACGAGAGGAGAGTTTTCTCTAGATCCCACGCCAGCTCAAAATGCCATCATCAGGTTGTGGGAGGACTTGAGCACTATTTATAGAGTCTCGACCACGGCCCTCTCATTACTGGGCCCGCCGCACTCGCCCACACTAGCCACCCCATATTGGGATCGACGGCAATCCATATATCTCACCTTTATTAGACCAAACTTAATCTCGCTGACTCTAATTCATAGCCCACATTAAGACACCACAGACCTTACCAATTGTGTCTCCCCTTGATCCTATAAGCTGAGATTTTAAGAAACTTAGGGACAGATTCGGATATAACTATATTCCAATTTGGTTATATGTAATATTATTTTGTTTAATTTATCAAGTAAATAAACGAGATGGGCAAAGTAGTACTTGAACCTATCTTAAACCGGAGTCAACAATTTTTCAAACGTGCTTACATTCTTTTTAATGTTTGATAATCTAACTATATAAATGATGCTTCAAAGACCTTATTCATTCTCACCCCAGATCAACATCAAAAAGATCTGGATTTTATCTTGATTTTCATGATTTTGTCTTTTTATTATGGTGTTTGATTTTATGTCATCTTTTTGTGACGTTGGATTATATATCATCTTATTACAAGGTTTTATTTTTTATTGTTCTGTTTCAGTTTTTATTTATGTGTAAATGATTCAAATGAACTAAACATATTCGATCTAACAAATGTCATTAGTATGTTATAGAACTAGACTAATTTATAAGTTTTGAGTCAATTTATTATGATATTAATCGAGTAATGTTTCATCCTTTATGGTTATAGTTTTTAGTGAATTTGTATTTATATTTTTATTGATATATTGTTAGTTTTAATTAATAAAATTATTTAATATATATATATATATATACACATATGCACAGGTTCCCACCACTCCCAAATTTTTACATTGAAAATACAAAATTAAGCCACAAAAATGAATTCACCGAGACGGTCCTTCCCCCTCTCAATATAAATTAGCAAACATACTATATCTATTTGGCCGCATTGGTAAACTACAATTCGTAGGCTCTTGGCATCAGGTCATGATTAAATTTTAAAAATATGAGATACTAGCAGCAAAGAAGGCTAATATAAGATAAAAAATAAAATTAATTATTATCTATGTCGAGCCAATCCACAAATAAGACATATAACCACCAAAGGGCCCAAAGAAGATTGGTGATGATTTGGAGCTTTCTTGGCTGGTTAAGTGTAGATACGAAGTCTAAAAGTAAAAATACGTTTCCCTCTCTTCCCCGCCAAGGAAAGAGAGAATTATTTTCACCGGTCAACGCCTATCCTCTTTTTAAAGGAGAAAAAAATGTACCAGATCCTGACCATATATATGGGATTCTTCGGTTTGTTACGCATGGAGTGGAGCTAATGGTAGTTTGACATAAACCACACCAACTAACAGAGATCTGTGTCAATGTGTCTATGACTAATTATTTGATCTAATCCATGAAAAGTTTTAGATCACTGAGAGAGAAAACCATCAATTGTTCCTTCAACCCGCTTGAATATATAGTGAAAGTTTTAATCGTCATTGTGTGTGTGGTTACTCTTTTTTTTCATTTGTCTACTCTCTTTTTTTTTCACTCTGATTTTATCACTAGAATCACAACAACCATTTTATCCATGAACTCAGTGTATAGGCTCCAAATTGATCAAATTGTGGGTTACAGTCCCATAAATGCTGCTACAACAACAGCAGTTTCCTTCTAAAGAAAACTTTCGACCATGATTCCACTTAAACTTGAACCATGCTCTAATACTGATTATTGGGATTGTGAGTGACTTGTGAAATATTATAACAAGTAATATTTTGATGGCTTTACCAATCCACTATAATTGTTAGCAATTATGGCAATATCCGAAATTATAATCGGGCCAGAAGCTGTGTCATTCCACGTAATGTAAATAAGGCCAGAGGTCAGCCAATCCACTTAATAAAAGCAAAAAATGGGTGGCTATGCCAACCTCCTGAAAATGAAAGTATAGATGAATGACTAAATCAATCTGTAGAGAATAAGAAGGAAGATAATAATGACATCAGATGTAACGTGGTAAACCATCAGAATAAGGGAAACCTCCACCTAAACCCAAATATTACTTGTTGTAATATTCCACAGGTCACTCATAATCCCAACAACTGATATCAGAGCGTAGTTCGAATTTAGATGGAATCATGGCCGAAAGTTATTCAGGTCCCATGATTAAATTGACAACAACAAATTGATGGAGGATCTCCTCAATTGTAAGGATTTATATGATCCTATTGAGGGAGATAATGTCAAACCAGATGACATGTCAGATCTTGATTGAAGGAAGGAAAAGAAAACGCCGTGTCATTCGCTGCTGGGTGACATCAACCCTATAAATCATGTTGCTAAAGAGACAGATCCCCCACGCTCTTTGGAAAAACTTAGAAAACATGCACGAGACAAAAAACACACAAGCAAAGATTTTCTTGATGCGGAAGTTGATGAATTTGAAGTTCAAGGAAGGTCAATCATGTGACACCCCAAATCCGGGGGTCCCGTTAACAACCCGTCAACCTGTGGAATTCCTATGGATTTCGGGTTACCCGATACCACATGGTCTGTGGTCTTATTTGACGGATCCATATTTCACAAAGATCGGAAAGCGTAGCCTCTTTATTCGCTCTACCCAACATAACCTCAGATAACAAAGAATCCATAAGAGTTTATTTCAACACTCTTATATATATAAAGAACCTATATTAAAACTAGCTTGTTCTAATATAGTTTACCAGACACCACCTCAATACGTCCCTTTACCGGGCACTCCATTCATTCATATTTAAATCAAAATATGAAAATTAATACTTAATGACATTAACTATAAGAGTCCGATCAATGCCCTCTTACTATAATTACACAATTCGACTATTTACAGCAATAGTCCAAAGAATTTAATTACAAATCTTTTACATACATCACATTCACATGTCAACCTTCTTCATAATCACTACTGTCTGAGAGCTGCCTCTCGTACATCCCCCGCGTACCTAAAAGGGGTCCCACAACGGGTGAGCAATGTCCAAGAAAATTCTTCTAAGGCACTTACCCTCTCCTAAATGCAATACGAAATGGCGTACATAAAACATCAAACCGTATTCCATATAATTAATGTAATCCTATGGAATGTTCAGGTCACGCATTTAGATGAGACCTCTCATGCCCAAACCCGAGTCCCAATCAACCCTCACACTTGCAACGCCTGCGTGAAAAACCGGGGCCGTTGGTGTTTCACCCAACGACTTAACCCATCGACAACCTCAAATTTTAATTTATCAAATCTTGCGCGCTTATTCGGGGTCATGAATTTTCGGGGTCCTGACTGTGCTCGTAACGCCTTCCCGACACTTTCGTGAACTTTCATCACCGGATACAAGGGTTCAACCAAGAATAAATTTGGGTCTTTCACCCTAGAGGATCTCATTTTATCTTCGCTTCACCCAAACACACACGTGATTTATTTTTTATTATCATTTTTACCCAACCGTGAGTCTCAATTTCGACGTTGTCCCATTTCGAAGCTCAAGACACATTCACCGTAGAATTGGTGAATAACAAGTATTTCATGCACACATACTCAACTCGACGCGATGTGACCGTGGATATGAAATACAATCATGTCATTTTATGCGATGTCATGCTACATGCACAATAAGAGTTACATGCAACATGTATAAATTTCAAATAATTATATTTCCTATATATAATTTCCATTCATCATCATTTCCATGTTAAAACATCACGCAAACATATATTAACATGATTTTTACACAAAACAACATATTATTTAATATTTTTCAACCATAACACACAAATGGCCCAAATCTCTGACCCAATGTAAACAGTGGCACTTCGTCCCTTCACTGGGCTCACATCGACCATCAGAAATACAAAACACACCACAAAAACCCAAAGATATCGCCCCGGATCAAAACTAAACCTCGAACCCGCCGAACTCGTCTCGACAACAACCCCAATTTCGGCCTTGACCGGTTCGAAACATTCCCGGAAAATTCAACAGATTCATTCAAAATAGTCAGGAATTAACCCATCGTTCAAAAACAACCCTAAAATTCTATACCGCACAAAAATTGGGATCAACTTACTACTTTTCACAAAATAAGCCAATCCCAAGCCATTAAATGGCCTTAGGCTAGAATTAACACAAATAGGAAAATTCTCTACCTCGTAGAGTTTGAAAAGACTCTAAGATTTTCGTACATACGCGTAGCCCTTGCACTGCGTAAATCAACTTTGCTTTCAGCCCCGACGAAAACCTACGGTCCAATTTCCGTAGATCTAAGAAAGAAGCAAAAAGAGAAATAAAAAAATAAAATTCTCTCTCACTCTCTCCACACCCTCCATCCGTTCCGTCTGACCTTCCTTTTATTTATTTATTTATTTTATATTATTATTATTATTATTATTATTTTGTATACATGGTTCATATCGCTTTCATTCTAAACTGCTGGCCTAAACAATCATTTATTTTCGCTCACTTTATTTTAAATGCACTTAGTTCAAGTCATTTCCTGACTTCTAAGATTTTCGTAAAAACCTCGTCCTTGAAGTCACTAACGACTTATGATCTAGAAAATCGTAAAATATTTTGCTTGTCTTAGAATTCAACGAAACTTTTCTAGGTCACTAGATTTTTAATCTAATTTAACTGGCCACTGCTTGGCCATCTAAGATCTAGAGAATTTTCTGCGCTTCCCTAAACAATTACGACAATTTATTCTTATTATCATTCTATTCGGGGTTGCGATTAAAACCGTGTTGATAAGAGCAAAACCGAGTTTTAGGTCTAAACGTAATTTTGGGATGTTTGGTTAATTTCAAAAATCTATGGTGGTCAATCACAATTTGTTTTAAACCCGCTTGATAAAAAGGTGTAAAGACTTCGCTTATCATCGACAAAAATCAAATACAAGATCATAGTTTTTTTTTTTATTTTCATTGGATGTAACAACCCCAAATAACTTTTATATTTACAATGAACCAAATATAAAGCTAAACTTTTCTACGTATCTCAATTTACGCAAACTTCCTCACCCTACTATTATTCGGCCGAATTTTCATTCTAATATTTGTGCATAGCAGTAAAGTTTGATTGCTAGCCAATTCCTATACCAATAAGTTTTCATAACATTAATCAGTTAAGTTGCTGAGCTGTTAGCACAGCCAGCTATGAACACACAAACATCTAGAGATGATCTCAAGAATTAATAAATATAGAAAAATCTAAAGATATTATCAATAACATTTATAATTAACCATGAAAATCTGATTTCAAAATAAATTTAATCAAAGTCATTATAAAAACAAATTATCAAATAGAATGTTTTTTAAACTCAGATAGTTCTTAACTATCATAATTCATCGTTTAAAACTAAATATAATTCATGTCACAAAACTGAGCGCTTAACTGACTTTTTTCATCAACCCAACAGAGTTAATTAATATTTATTATTTGAAAATTTAATTTATTTATATTTTCCTTAATAATTTGTCTAGTTCTACATGATACTTATACATACAAATATACATAAGATTTGATCGCCAAAGAGTTGATCATTTATCTTCTGTCTCAATGAGAAGATATGGTCGGATTAGGTCTCCGCGTCCCGATGTTTCCATCTTCAGCATGATACATTTTGTTAACCCATACTTATATATTAAAACTGATTCTGATCTGAGTCAAGAATACTGATCTTCCTCTAATATCCCATAAAAAACACTGGTAGTCTTCCCAATCCGTTCACATGAGTTTGATCTGAGTGACTGATATGGCACAACACTTTGAGTATGACCTGATAAACCATGGTAAACAACCAGGTGAACAAAGCTTCCATCTTCAGAGTGTTCAATATCTAATATACCTTCAAGCGCCAGTTCCTCGCTTTGTCAACTGACTGTAGTTCCTCCCAGTGGAACACCTCGCAAAGACGGATCGCCCAACCCCCTGAACTCAGAGAGGTCACTTCTGTCCTTCCTGATTAGTTTCCACGCTCGGTCGGCAGCATTTGGTCAAATCCATCTTCTCAGACTCAATCCGATCCGGTTCGCTGACAAACGCTTCCATCTCACCATGATCGATCACACAAAAATCCTTCATATACCATAAAAGCACATCCATTAATAACGATAGTAATCGCTAGTTGTATACCCGGGTCGGCAAAATGCCCCGCCAATTCCAAGATCCGTATTACACGTTATTTCCTCAAAACTTGTATGTCTTCCGGACCAATTATCCGTCTAAGGATGAAATGATGTGCTCATCGTCAATTGTGTCCCCATGGCCTTTTGGAAACTCTTCCAAAAGTGTGACGTAAATCTAGGATCCTTGTCCGATACAATAGAGATTGGTACTCCATGTAACCGGACAATCTCACAAATATACAACTCGCACTCCTCCAGCAGAAGCGCGTCATTCGAGACCAAGCAGAGCAGGTCAATTTAGTGAGCCGGTCCACTATAACCTATACGGCATCATGCCTTTGATGTGTCCGTGGCAAGTGGGTCACAAAATCCATCGTGACATGCTCCCACTTCCACTCAGCTACCTCTAATGGCTGGAGTAGACCTGCTGGCTTCTAATGCTCAACCTTTATCTGCTGACACATGAGGCACCATCGAACAAAATCTCCAATGTGCTGCTTCATCCCGCTCCAATAATATTGGCGACGAAGATCTCGGTACATCTTCGTGCCACCAGGATGCACAACAAAATGAGAGCAGTGGAACTCCCTTAGGATCTCCTCTCTCAACGGCCCAATTGGGGAACCAACTCGCCCCTACAATCGGGCGACTACCATATGTGCGGACGGCCTAACCTTCATCAATTCGTGACTTGACAATACTCGATCCCCGACGGACGAGACCAAGGCCCCGTCCTCGAGACTCAATCACCCCGCTTCAATAGGGATGACGATACCAAACTCCTAGCACTCCCCGAGTCCGATCACTGTATCGCAGCCTCAAACCGTCCCATACCGAAAGATCCGCCACTCCCTGAAGCTACACTAGCCAAGATCCCGTGACTTCCGATTGAGTGCATCATCCACACATTTGCCTTACCATGTTAGTAATGCAAAGTGAAGTCATAATCCTTCAGATACTTTATCCATCTGCGTTGCCTCATGTTGAGGTCCCGTTGTGTAAAGATATACCTTAGACTCTACGGTCCGAAAAATACCCCAAACTCGCTCACTCAAACAGATACATGCTTAAATCTTTAAGGCAAAGACTATGGCCGCCAACTCCGAATCATGTGTAGGGTAATTCTGCTCATGATTCTTTAGCTGTTTGGAACCATAAGCCACAACCCTCTAGAACTGCATCAAGACACATCCCAATCCGTCCCTAGAGGCATCACAGTACACCATGCACTGTCCCTCGCTCGTGGACCATCGTAATAAGAGCCGTAGTAAGCCCTTCACTTCGAATGCCTTCTCACACAAGTCATTCCACTCGAATTTTTTTTTTTTACCTTTTTCCTAGTAAATAGAACCAGAGTGCTCCAAGGTGAAGTGCTCGGTCTAATAAAACACTTGTCCAACACTTGCAATTGACCTTGAGTCTTAACACCTCGAAATATACTCTCAACAAATCGACATGTTAGGTGTAATAAAAGCCAAATTGAATTTTTGAAAAATAAAACGAGAGACCTGGAATTAGTACTAAAATCAAGGGTAAAGTGGTAATTCACCACTTGAGGACCTAAATGTCATAATATAAGAAGAGCATATATCCAAGAGGAATTAAGAGAAATTAATGTGTAAATAGAAGAAGAAGAAGGATTTAGAATGCAAATAAGATAAACTTAAAAGCAAGAATAGTAAAATTGCCGGGAATGACTCTGTGTGGAAGCCTAGAAAATCTCTCTCTTAGGATCTCTGGATGAAAAACAGATCACACAAGGAACTGGGCCTCGCGAAATCTAGTTACCCAATCGAATTTCTTTAGATTCCGAGATAGTCAGAATTTCACGATTTTCGAGGCGATAGGTTGTCGGGTGAACCCCAAAAACGGGATTTTTAAAAAAAATATCAAAATTTGACAATATTTGAAAAATGTCCATTTAAAATTATTGAAACTTGAACCGATGCGAAATCAATTGTTTCGGGGGTGAAACGGACCGAGATGGACAAGGGGGACATGTGGGCCCCACCTTAAGCATATATATATATATATAATAAGGAGAGATAGGCACTCGAGAGACTGAGCGTGGGAGAGAGATAAAATTTTATTTTATTTTTATTTTTTCGCTTCTCTCTTCGAGTATAATGAGTTTCGACCGTCTAATTGGTCAGTCAAGAACGAAGTTCATCTACTCGACTGTGGCAGGCGTGAGTACTAAAACAAGGGATTTTTCCGAGAATCTAAGTAAGAAGTCTGAAACTTAAGGCGCCTGTAAAGACCCTTGACTAATACTCCGTCCTCTCGGCCCGCACCGGGTGAAGGAATAAACCGTGGTTCGCACTGTCCCATCGAAGGATCGGGACCGGCGCCGTCCCATAACTCTGTGGATCCCCGCCTTGTGGACAATCCTTCATGTGCCCAATCATCGCTCCGAGTCCCTGGGAGGTCTTAACCTGGGCCCCACCACACTCGACTCACCCTCGCCGGAACACGCCTAGCCCGGGACGGCCGCATCGGGCTGCAATATCCATAGCCTCCAATACCTTCAACTGGCCGGAATCAATGGTTTGTCACCACTCCATCCCCCCAGAAACGCTCTGAGGATGATGTGATTTTAAGCCTCCGAGGTTACTGACCTCCCTCGACTACTACCGCATCTAGCTTCAGGCAAGGGTAGTAACAGAACCCCAATAGCCCCAAGAAAGGCCACCGGGTCAAAATAGTGGTGCCCGACTAACACCTGACGCACCCTTACGTCCCGACCGACTCTGCCATCTACACATGTCAAATGGAAACAAACTTTATTTAATTTAATTTCGCCTAATCCAAGAATGAACATGCTAATTACTAATAGACTTGACAACCATAAACTGACCCGTTCATCACCTAAGTGGTGCTACTTGCCAACCACTCCTTTTATTTATTTCAATAAAATTCAACACTTTCAGGTTCATTTCATTTTATGAACCCCTAAGGTTATAATTCCTAACCTTAACATTCCACTTTTTCCTATATACATTATGACATGCATAGAATTTTCCAGCGCAATAACCACGCAATCACATTTCCCATATACATCATACCGTGTATATGTCTTTCCGTGAAATTTGTAAACGTTTTCCACACAATGTGTAACACAATCTCACGCAATCACAAACATAGAACACATATCCGGACACAACATGAAACACATCATGCATGCAGTGGTCTAAACTCGTCCCATGAACTCCTAGGTATTCGTGTACCTAAACTTCGATACCAAGCTATGACACTGGTATCAATTTCACCGCAATAACCATGGCCTAAGCTCATGTCCCTCAAGCCCTAGCTAGGTAGTCGTATACATATGCTCTAATACTAAGCTGTGAAGTTAGTATTAGATATTAAGCGCCAGGTAATCCTAACCAGGCACTACACTGCAACTGCATATCCTAGGCCCATACCCAGCACGCTATAGGTAATCGTATACCTTAGCTCTGATACCATGCTGTGACACCCCAAATCCGGGGTCTCATTGATAACCCGTCAACCCGTGGAATTCATGTGGATTTCGGGTTACCCGATACCACATGGTTGTGTCCCATTTATCAGGATCCATATTTCCACAAAGATCGAAAGGTAGCCCCCTTTGTTCTGTGAAGCTCTACCCAACATACAACTCAGAGTAACAAGAATCCATAAGAGTTTATTTCAACACTCTTATAAAGAACCAATATTAAAACTAGCTTGTTCTAATATAGTTTATCAGGCACCACCTCAATACGTCCCTTACCGGGACCCATTCATTCATATTTAAATCAAAAATATGAAATTTAACAATTAATGACAGTCCATAAGAGTCCGATCATGACCCTCTTACTATACTACATACCCGACTATTTATACAATAGTCCAAAGAATTTAATTAAAATTATTTTACATACATCAAGGCCACATACGACCTTCATAATCACTACTCGCCGGCGCCCATCTCCCTATACACCCCTTCAGACCGAAAAGGGGGTCCCACAATCCGGTGAGCAATACCCAGTAGAAAAATTCTCCTACAAGGGCTACTCCCCGCCTAAATGCACATGGAATGTTCCGTGTCATGCATGAGATGAGACTCCTCATGCCCACAACCCGAGTCCCGACCGACTCCCTCTCACTTGCAATGTAAAGTGTGAAAAACCAGTCATTGGTGTTTCACCCAATAACTTAACCCATTGGACAACCCTCTAATTTTAATTTATCAAATCTCATGTGTTTATTTAGGTTGCGACTCGTGGTCTCATCGCAAAGCCGCAACTCCTTTCGACACTCTCTACCGAACTTTCATCGCCGATACATATGCCTAACCAAAGCACAAAATTCTTGTAGATTTCACCTCGGGGGACTCCGCCCTATCTTCGTCTTCACCCAAACACACGTGATTTATATTTTATTATTGTTTTACCCAATCGTGAGTCTCAATTTTGACGTCAGTCCCATTTCTAAGTTTACCACACATTCACCAAGAATGGCGACAATAGCATCATGCATACACACCAATTTCGACGCTGATGTGTGACCGCAGATATGAAATGCAATCATGTCATTTCATGCGATGTCATGCTACATGCATAATAAGAGCTACATGCAACATTTATAAATTTCAAATAATTATATTTCCTACATATAATTTACATTTATCATCATTTCCATGTTAATACATAACGCAAACATATATTAACATGATTTTTACATAAAACAACATATTATTTAATATTTTCCAATCATAACACACAAAATGGCCCAAATCTCAGACCCACAGAAAACAAGGCACCTCGTCCTCTACCTGTCGTCATCGAATTATCGTGGTACCAAAACACACCAAGAAACCCAAAGACATCAGCCCCGGATCAAGACCAAACTCAACTAAACCGAACCCGTCCGACAACAAATCCCGAAATTTCACTGGACTGGGTTCAAAACATTCTTGTACCGCTAGGGATCAGTCTAAAATAGTCCCGAAATTCAAACCCGAATGTTCGAAAATAGTCCCAAAAATTCCTAAAAATTCCTACACTTAGTCCAAAAAATTGGGGACTGAAATTTACGGCCTTTCACGGCCTTTAAGCCAATCCCAAGCCATTAAATGACCTTTAGGCCAGAATTAACACAAGTAGGAAAATTCCCTATCTCGTAGAGTTTGAGGAAACTCCAAGATTTTGGTACCAACTTTGTCTTCAGCCCCGACGAAAACCTACGATCCAATTTCTGTAGATCTAAGAAAGATGTGAAGAGAAAAATAAAAATAAAATAAAATTCTCTCTCACTCTCTCCACGCCCTCCGTCTGTTCTGGTTGTTCCATCTGACCTTCCTTTTATCTTATTTATTTATTTATTTATTATTATTTTGGATACATGGTTATTATTCTTTGTCGAATTACGTTTACGCGAAACAATTTATTATTCTTTTTCGAGTTCACTTTATTTTAAATGAATTTAGTTCAAGCCATTTCTTGACTTCCAAGATTTTCGTAAAAATCTCGTCCCTGAAATCACTGACGGCTTATGACCCAGAAAATCGTAAAATATTCCGCTTGTCTCAGAATTCAACGAAACTTTTCTAGGTCACTAGATTTCGCAAGATGAATTTAACGGTGCGGTCCGTTTCGTCATCCGAGATCTAGAGAATTTTCTAGGCTTTCCTGAATCATTATGACAATTTATTATTATTATTATCATTTTGCCATTTTTGAAAATTTTTAATTTTCTCGGATTTTACAAATCAATTTTTAAGCATCTGAATGACTTTGAAGGAATGATCGTGCAGTTATCAGTTGCAGGTCTTTCACTTGATGATGAGACCCGAGCATGCTTGCTTCTCGACTTGTTACCAGACAGTTATAACAATTTGGTGGTGTCTTTGGGAAATTCAACCCCATAAGGAAAAGTCACGTTGACTATGGTTAGAAATAGCCTATTCAATGAAGAAAATCGAAGGAAGGACTTTGTGGGCAGCAACACACATGCCCTTGTCAAGGAGAATAGGGTCGAAGCAAAAGCAGAGGACCATTTTGGCATAACAAGTCAAGAAGCAGATCTAAGTCTATTGGGGAAATAAATTGTTATCATTATGGTAAAATAGGCCACATGAAAAGGAACTGCAAGATCCTAAAGCAAGGAGGAGACAAGAGATAGAAGTAGGACGATGAAAAAATACTACCGCTACAACCTATACCAGTGACAATGAGGTGACGTTACTTTGCAATCAAGAAGATTGTTGTCATGTAGCAGAACAAGATGTTGAGTGGGTAGTGGACTCAGCAACATCATACCATTGCATCCCTAAAAGGAAATATTTCTCAACATACAAAGCATGAGACTTTGGCACGATGAAGATGGGAAGAAAAAATGTTTCACGAATCACGAGGATTGATGAGATCTACATACAAACAAGTATGGGGTGCACATTAGCATTGAAAGATGTACGACACATTCCAGACTTACGTCTAAACCTAATTTTTGTGCATATGTTGGACAATGATGGATACAACCACTTTATCAGTAGTGGCAATTAGAAGCTCACCAAGGGATCATTGGTGGTGGCACGAGGTATATTATGTTGTTCGCTGTACAAGACACAAGCAAAAGTGTGCGGAGGACAACTAAATGCAATTGATGATGATGCATCTCCAGATTTGTGGCATAAGCGACTAGCACATATGAGTGAGAAGGGGTTACAACACATTTGCTTGAGTCCCTCGTTCCACTGTAGCTGAGAGACAAATCATCAAACCCATGTGACTATTGCTTATTTGGAAAGCAACCTAGAGTATCATTCCAAAAGAACTCCACTCGAAAATTGGAGAAATTGGAATTAGTACATTATGATGTTTGCGGACCCATAGAGGTAGATTCGTTGGGTGATAACAAATACTTTGTTACTTTCATTGACGATGCATCACAAAAGACATGGGTATACCTATTGCATACAAAATTCAGTATTACAGTATTTTTGAATTCCATCTTAGCGGTGGAGGAGATGGGAAATCCTGCTTAAGCTACTTCAGACGAGTAATGGTGGAGAATACATCCGGGGAGTTGAGAGAATATTGCTCAAGCATGGAATTAGGCACGAAGGCGGTTCTGGTACACATGACGCCGCGGTGTTGTAGAGAGGATGAATTGGACCATTGTGGAAAAAGTCCGGTGCATGTTAAAATTTGATAAACTTCCTAAGTCATTTTGGGGTGAAGTTATTAACACTGCAGTCTACTTGATCAACAGATCACCCTTAATTCCTTTGGACTTTGATATTCCTCAAAGAGTTTGGAAAGGAAAAGATGTTTCATACTCTCATTTGAAGGTGTTTGGATGCAAAACATTCATACATATACCAAAGGAGCAAAGAACAAAGCTTGATGATAAAGCAACCCCGTGCATCTTCATCGAATATGGAGATGAGGAGTTCAGCTACAGGCTATGGGATTTAGAGAAGCAAAGATAGTCGAGAAAGCGAGCATTTGTGTTTCATGAACACAAAACCATTGAAGATATGGAGAAAAATGTGAGCGGTGAAAAACTCACATATGAAGGCATAGCAGATCTGACACCTGGACAAACTTCATCAGAAAGTGCCACTAATGAAATGGGTACCTTAGTGAACTAGGGACGGAACTCGAACCGAGTCATCAAGGAGAAAGAAAGTGGTATTGATGAGTGATAGGAGGTGTTGATCGGGAGCGAATCTCTCCCGCTAGAAGAAGGACACGGTGAGACAGTCAACTAGAAGGCGTCGACCATCTACAAGGTATCTAAGTTCAAAGTATATTCTAATTGTTGATAAGAGGCAGAAAAGCTTCAAGAAATCTGATCTCACAAGAAACCAAAATTGTTTGATAAAAGCCATGCGAGAAGAGATGAACTCCTTATGTGGAAAAATGATACCTCACGAATTGACAAAGCGCCAAAGGGAGAAAAGCACTCAGAATAAATGAGTGTTTAAGCTAAGAAGAATGACAGAAAATTTGTTGAAGTACAAGGCTCATCTAGTGGTGAAAGGTTTAGGTCAAAAGCAAGGTATTGACTTTGATGAAATTTTTTCACTTGTTGTGAAAATGTGTTCAATTCGAGTTATACTAGGATTGGTAGCTAGTATGAATCTCAAATTAGAGCAACTTGATGTTAAGACTGCATTTCTGCATGGTGATCTTGATGAAGAGATCTTTATGGAGCAACCAAAAGGCTTTAACGTGAAAGGGAAGGAGAACATGGTTTGCAAGTTAAAGAAAGAGTAAATACAATTTAAATAGGCATACGACAATGGTATAAATTTGACTCTTTCATGATAAATCAAAGAGTATAAGGACATTTGCAGATCCCTTATGTTTATATTCGAAAATTCCACGATGATAAATTCATGTTCTCTGTATATGTTGATGATATACTGATTGTGGGTCAAGATGCTGATATGATCCAGAAGCTAAAAATGGAATTGTCAAATACGATTGACATGAAGGATTTGGGCAATGCAAAGCGTGTCTTGGGAATGGAGATTCTATGAGATAAGAAGGCATGCAAATTGTGGTTGTTAAGGGAAAGATATATTGAACGGATGCTTGAAAGGTTCAATATGAAAAATTCAAAGCCAGTTTCTACACCACTTGCTGGCCATTTCAAGCTATATAAGAGACTCTATCCATCTACGGAGAAAAAAAAAGTCGAAATGTCAATCATTCCATACTCATCGACAGTTGGAAGTATGATGTATGCTATGGTATGTACACGTCCAGATATATATATCATGCAGTTGGAGTTGTAAAGCAGATTCCTAGCAAATCCTTGTAAAGCACACTAGGAGGCAGTAAAATAGATCTTTAGATATCTTAGAGGCACCTCAAAGGTATGTTTAAGCTTTAGGGGATCAAAACCATCTCTTTAAGGTTATATAGATTCTGATATGGCTGGAGACCTAGATTGAAGAAAACTACTTCTGGGTACTTATTTACATTTGCAGGGGAAGCTATATCATGCTAGTCAAAGCTACAAAAGCGTGTTTCACTTTCTACTATAGAAGTAGAGTATATTGCAGCTACTGACGTTGGAAAATAGATGTTGTGGATGAAGTGGTTTCTAAGAACTGGATTTAAAACATAAAGACTACATAGTTCATTGTGATAGACTTAAGCAAGAACACTATGTATCATGCAAGGACAAAGTACATAGATGTGACATATCATTGGATCAGGAAGGCAAGTGATGAACAATTGTTGAGTTTAGAAGATCCATACTTGTAGGAATCTTTGTTGATATGTTCACGAAGATCATTACAAAAGAAAAATAGGCACGATGTATCAAAAACAAGGGCATGAGCTCCTACTAAGGAGTCAAGAAGACTCCCACCTCCATTTGTTTATTGCATGGGTCTGGAGGGGGAGATTTGTGGGGTCCAGCCCCATAAATGCTTTCTGACAACGGCGACAGTTTTCATACGGAGAAAACTTTTCTCCCTTTGTCGCACCCTGCTATTCATATGGATGAGGTGGTCTTTGTTTCCAATCAATGAAATTGGTTTCCATTTCAGCTAGCGGGAAATTCATCAGGGATCGAGCCTTTGCCTATAAATAAGCCGAGGAACATAATCAAATGGAAATTCCATATTGAAAGAGTTTTTAGAGATCATTAACGATCCACGAGAGTTGAAAGAATAGGTGTGAAACAGTCGAGGTTATCACACGGGGGAGAGTGGTAAGAAACATAGTATTCTACATAAAGAGTACTGAGAGGATTGTGAGCATATCCTAGGTTGTGTGACATCTTGTGCCAATTTCATTTCATAGTAGATTATTTTCTCGGATTTACTCCTTTGAGGTTTCCCTCATTCTGAGGGTTTTACCATGATATATTGAGTGTCATTATTATCTTCTCTTCTAATTCTCTGCAGATTGGCTTAGCCATCCATCTACACTTTCATTTCCCGAAAGTTGGCATGGCCACCCATTTGTTACTTTTATTATGTGGATTGGTCTAGCCTCCCAAACTGCTTATTTACATTTTCGTAGATTGGTATAGCCACCCAACTGATTATAATTTTGAGGATTGGCATTGCCACCCAAGTGTTTATTTGATTTCCTATATATTGGCATTACCACTCAATTGTTGATAACAATTATAGTGAATTGGCAAAGTCACCCAAATACTACTTGTTGTAATATTTTACAAGTCACTCACAATCCCAACACAAATGTCATGTTAAATTAATGCAAATACAAATTTAAAATCTTAAATTTTTCGAGGACTTTGTCATTTATTGAACTAAAAAATTTTTCTTTTAAATATATGTATTTTCATTTTAATGACACTTGTACCCTATGATATCCCTAAGCACGATCTGAACCTTAGGGAGCTGAAAAATAAATTTGTGTTATGAATAGAAAATAAATTTGATTTTTATGTTTTAGAAAAAATAACTTGTAATTTTAAAAATTCAAAAATAATTGTCAAGTTTTATTAAAAATTTGAATTAAAATCTTATAAAATCTGATTTACTAAATTTGAAATTAATTATTTAATTAAATAAAAGATTTAAAATTCAAGTTTAATAAATTGAATCAAATTATTAGTTCTGAAAGACAAATTTGATTTTATGAATTAAAAAATAAAATTTAAATTTAAATATCAATAATCTTAAAATTCATAATTTAAACACATTAATAAAATTTGTAATAGAAAATTAAAGACTATTTTTTTAATATTCAATTTTTCTAAAATTTTTTATTCAAAATTGTCAAAGTTAATAACTCACATTTTCTAAAAATCAAATTTAATTCTTTTAAATCAAAGAATAAAAATTTAATTTTAATTCAACAAATTAATTTCATTTTGTGAATTAAAGAAGTAAATTTTAATTGTGATTTGAAAGAGTGAATTTGAATTTTTAAATTTGAGTTATTAACTTTAAAATATTTCATTTATGGAAATATGTTTACTACCTTATAACTAAAAGTGTATTGAAAAACTTTAAAAATGAAAATCTTGAATAAAAAATTTTTTGGGAAAATTTTTTCAATTTTAATTTCATTAAAGATTATTTAGTTTTTATTACAAATTTTAGAAATGTGATTAAATTATGAATAATAAGATTAATGATTTTAATTAATTTTTTTTAATTCATAAAATCAAATTTTCGTTTCAAAAACTAATAATTCATGCAATTTAGTGAAACTTAAAATTCACTTTTTATTTAATTACATAATTCACTTTAAATTTAAATATAAATTCCGATTTTATACAATTACAAAATTTTAATTTTAAAAATTAAATTTTATTTTTCTTCCTAAAAAATTAAAATTTATTTTCTATTCATGAAAGCAATTTATTTTCCATTCTCAAGGTTTCGTATTATGGTTAGGGATATTTTAAGGTAAAAGTGTCATTAAAATAAAAATACATATATGAAAAAGAAAACATTTTTAGTTAAGGGTATAAATAACAAATTCAGGATTTAAATTAGTATTTTTCCTAAGTCAATTTATTAAACATGTTTGGGAGGCGGACAATATTACGAAACGAGAGTGCGCTTAGGTAGCGTTTGTTTTTTGACTTAATCTTTGAAACTAAATAGCTTTCGGCGTTAAGTACATTTCATTTTCAAAATTTTATGTTTATTCTTTGAAATTTTTTTAAAAGTTATGAATAGAAAAAGTAAAAAAATATTTGAGCTTTTACATTGAGAAAAAATCATTTTCCATAAAAATAAGAAAAACTCAATCATTGCCCAACAAGAAGAAGAGCTAATAATATATACTACTAGGGATGACAACGGGAGGGTTTGGGACGGGGCGGTCCCATCTCGACCCGGCACGTTTATTTTTTTCAATTCCCAAACTTATTTCATTTAAAAAATTAAACAGGACGGGTGGAGATGGGGAAAAATTCTGGCTCATGCAGATCCTGACTAATTTTGTTTATTTTTTTAATTTTACTTTTTTATATTTTCTTTTATTTTTATTATATTAAAATTAATATTTTTCATAAAAATAAAATATTATGAACCTATAAATTATTTATTAAAAAAATTATAATAATATTTATTATTTATATTAAAGTATAAAATAAAATAATAAAAATTATTTTAAAAAATATAATCGGACGGGAAACATTATTATTATTTTGGATCACGTGGTTCGCTTCGTTCGGTCAGGTTTCTGCCACCGGAAACAATTTATTTCTTTTTCGATTCGCTTTATTTTAAATGAACTTAGCTTAAAGTCATTTCTTGACTTCAGTTTTAAGTAAAAATCTAGTCACTTTTTAGAATATTGTGACTTGTCAACAGAAAATCGGAAAATTTCATTTTGTCTCGAAATTCAGCCAAACTTTTAGATCCACTTTAAATTTTGTGATCTACAGATTTAACGGTAGCAATTCTAGTTTAAATTTATCAGAGGATCTAGAAGAGGAATTTTTTTAGGCTTCCACTGAACCCTTATGGCAATTTATTATTTTTTGCTCCAAGCGTTTTGCTATTTTTGAAAATTTATAATTTTATGAGGGTTTCTGAGTAACAATACAGAACCCATCTCCGGATTTGGGAAAATAAACACAAACCAGATTTAAAAACCCGATTAAAATTAAATTAAACTTATTAATACCATTAAGAAGCGAGAGCGGGACGGGAATAAAAATAATTAGATAAGTTATCATCCCTCTGCTTCTGTGTTAAAAAGCGAACAAATTAATCTTATCTTGTTAAGTCTTGTCGACATTAATTTGAAAAGTTATATTCGACGTTAAGTAAAAAAAGCAACCAATGCTGATCTGCGAAAATAAGCAAACAACTTAAGAATTTCAATATAAACAAACATAGACAAATCAAATTAGTCCACATACAATTACAAACTGAGATACTGGTTTAGTTCTTTAACGACCCTCTTCATAGGTGTCCGTTATAAAAGGTTCACCAGAGCTTACCACCGGCGTGGGTACAATATAATACATGGGAACCGGCATTTTCGGTGGGAGATTCGGCATTGTCACCTCAAAATTAAGAGCTTGAATCGCTTGCCTTATTGACGCCCTGAGGCCACGATCAGGGTGAGCACACCAGAGTCCAACTATCATCAAACACTCCACTTGCTTGGCGTCAAAATCTGTATTCAGTCTCATCCAACAGCGGTAAGAATCTGCCTTAAGATTCCCACCCACCCCACCAAACCCATGTCGGATGCGTCTGGTGTAGGATCCCTTGCCTTTCTACCAGTAGCAATCTCTAAGGCAACAACTCCGAAGCTAAAAACATCCGACTCTTTACTAGCTTTACCGGTGTTTATATACTCCGGCGCTAAGTAGCCCAATGTTCCGGCTAACCCTGTCGTTTGGGGACCGAGCTCATGGTCCATGAGCCGGGCGAGCCCAAAGTCACCAACCTTGACATTAAAGCTCGAATCAAGCATTATATTGCTTGATTTTATATCACGGTGGACTACACATTGTTCCCATTCTTCATGAAGGTAAAGTAAAGCAGCGGCTACACCAAGAGCTATCTTGTATCTGACGGACCAGTGGAGAGGAGCTTTTTTTCCGAAGAGGTGAGAATCGAGGCTGCCATTAGGCATGAACTCGTAGACAAGAAGGAATTCACCTCGATCATGGCACCATCCGATGAGTTGCACTAGATTCCGGTGTCTCAACCGACTAATTATTTTCACCTCTGTTATGTATTCTTTTTTTCCTTGTTTAGAGCCTCTAGAGATTTTCTTCACAGCAATTGCCATATCTAAATCCATTAGATAACCTCTGTAGACGCCGCCGAATCCTCCTTCTCCTAACTTCCTCTCCTCTGAGAAGTTGCTTGTTGCTGAAACAAGATCTCCGTAAGAAAACCGTTTGGGTCCTGTCCCTCTTTCTAGGTCATCATCATTCATGGATGTTAAGTTTGCTGTCTCTGCTGTTTCCCTTCTCTGTTTCTGCTTCCAGAATTTCACAAAAGCTATAACCCCAAGCCCAACAGCCACCAATACCGCAGCAGGAACTGTAACACCAATTATTATCCTGACCCTTTTTTCATTCTTCCCGGTTCCCTCTTTGATATTCAAACTTGAATTGAACTCCCATGAGAGAAGCGTATGTCTCTCAACATTTATACCTGTAGCAGCTGAAAACCCGACGGTGACCCATTCGGGTAAAACGTCCGTCAAATCAATTATGTGAGAAAGGCTGGAATTCCCTTGCGGATTTGCTTCATAGCTCCAGAAAACTGTCAAATTCTTGGTGGTAGCGTTGTAAATAATCCAAGTATCGGCAGTATCTCCACTGTGTAAGCTGGCATTCCATCTAGCGGACGCAACTGAAGAAATCGAGTTGTTATTGATGCCCACATGCTCAAACGGAGGATCCCACTCTTCATTTGAGTAAGAATCGAACTCAACAGCAATAATTTGATTCCGGGAGGAATCGCTAGTTGTTGTGTTAAATAGGCCTAAAAATCCGCCGTCTGAATTGGGTGGGATTTGGAAACCGAAGGGAGCGAGAAAGAAAACCAACCCATGACCATACTTTTCAGTATCTCGAGTGTCGATGATGAAGGAGAAACGAGTAGAAAAGTCGGCGACCTTTCCGGTGTCGGAGTCCCAGAGCCGTACCCTGTCAGCATATATGGCATGACCAACACGGCATAAGTGAGTGGCTGTTGAATTCGACGGCTCCAACAGAAGGTACTGCGTCTCCTTGATAAAGGATTTTCCCATCCTCGGCAAAGCGAGGAATTTGGAAGGAAACTGAGAAAACACATGGGATGAAAAGGAAGTAAAGGAGGGAGGATAGAATGGTGAGTTTGTAAAATCTTTGAAAGAGGCGGCCATGGATGATGGCTTTTTACAGGGAGAGAATTTAAGAACAGGTAGCAGAGCTACTGTATGAAAATGGTGTTTGAAGTTATATAATAATCTATGATTAGGTTATAGAATAATGCTCAAGTTTCAGATTGAAGTGGATTATCTCCCTAAAAATATAAAGAAATATTGATAATTGCAGATTTTTCGCTGCAACGACGATCTTCATGACAACCCCAAAACATTTAATATGCTTTCCTTTGAAACCAAGTCTGTCAGCACATCTTATTTGATTAAGTTTACGTCAACTCCTTGACTTTGGACTCAAAAGCAATTCCCATCCATTTTCAGCATATATGGTCAGGGTTGGTGACTTTTATTTTTATCAAAGAGAAAGAACAATAATGACCAGAACATTGGTAGGGGCTCAGCCTTCTGATACTCGACATCTGTCACTAAACTATATATATATATATATATATATATATATATATATATATATATATAAATTTTTTTTTTTGGACTGAGAATAATTAAAGAATGAATCTGTTGTTTTTACAAGCCAGAAAAAATTAAATAGTTTTGACAACCCAGCATTTTGCTACTAGTGAGCTGTGCGTGTAATTAATAATATTTAAGACCAGCTGTTTACCAAATAAAAAAATTTCCTCAGGTAAGCAAAATGGAGAGCTCTCAAGAGAGAACCCATGCCTGATAGGAAGAGGAGGACCTTTTATCAGAAGCAGCAAAAAGGTTAAAGCGGGGGTTTTTCAACCAGACCAGCCGGCTACTGATAGAGATGCCATCTTGTGGGTCTCTACCTGAACCAGTTTCTTTCAACGGAAAACTAATGGGCAAAAACTCTGGGGATATGCGCGAGGAAATGGTCGATTGGCTTTCGGATGAGGAAGACGGAGATGAACCCGAAGAGGAGGATGAATTGGACTGCCCATCCATCAAATTGACAAAGATGGAAAAGGCAAGACTCAAAAAACCACGGAAACAAACGCTAATAATCAAGCTCCTTGGAAGGAGAATTGGCTATACCCTGCTCCTAAGGAAAATCAACTAGCTATGGAGACCCAAAGCTACAGTGGACTTAGTTGCTCTGGATAATGATTTATTCCTAGCGAAATTCACCTCTATAGATGACTATGGATACACAATGCTTGGAGGACCATGGATGATCTTCAACCACTACCTCACGATGAGACAGTGGCATCACAACTTTGATGCAAGCTCCTTGCAGAGTCTCCTAGTTTGGGTAAGAATTCCTTGCTTGCCGATTGAATATTTTGATTATAAGTTTTGACGATATTAGGGGTCGAAGATTGGGAAGCTAGTTCGTATAGATGATGCAACAAGCACAATCTCTAAAGGACATTATGCAAGAATATGCGTGGAGATAGATCTTCTTAAACCTCTGGTAGCTAAGTTCAAATTAAGAAGAAGAGTGAGGAAGTTGGAGTACAAAGGTTTTCATCTCGTATGTTTTGGTTATGGCCTATATGGACATCGGAAAGAGTCTTGCCCTCATGAAAAGAGAGAACAATCGATAGCACTGGAGCCTACCACGGGGGAGGAACCCATCCTGGAAATGGAAATGGACATGAATGAAGAAGGGAGGGATAAGGAAGTGGCCAACCGGCCTAAAAATCCCACGACGCAAGCAACTTTCAAAGGAAAAGGGCGTAGACCTAATGTCTAGGTGCACGAAATCCCACCTACGGGATCGGAGCAAGTAGAAGCTTTGAATCCAATTTCAGATTATAGGTTGTGGCCAACGGCAACCCTTACAAAGGATTTAGGAAGAAACAAAGGGGAGACAAAAGAGGGAAGGAACCAAGCAGCTATAGAGTAGGGACACTAGGTAGTGACAGGATCAACTAAGATGAACTATCTAAGGAAAGAGCGATTAATTCACAACCAAACAAACACTACCGTAAGCCACCCCGAAATGGATTTGGAAGAAAATCCTCTCAACAATCTTTTTCCGAAAGAACACCACCAAGACCCCCAGTTATGGTAGGAGGACGAAAATAGGAACACCCCGTCATGGCTAGGCCTGATAGGAAGGTGTCGGAGACCTTGACCCTACTCCACTTGAACTTTTGGTAGTATGTGAAGGGGGGGGGGGGCTCCCCCCTAACCTTAAATATATTCCGAATTGTTAAATGAATATTGAATAAATGATTATACGATTAAAAGTCAAATGTAAATATTGTATGCTAAATAAGAATTGATTGGACCCAATAATTTATCCAAATGTAAAGGGCAAATTTGAAATTTGTAAAATGAGGATCTAAGAGTCAATTGTAAATAAGTTTATATGTCTAAGTGTAAATATGAGAGTTAAAGTGCAAATAAAATGAAATATGAGCTATAAAGCTGTAAGACCCGAGAATTGATTGTAAATGAGAATTGATTGCTGATAAAAATTTATAAGTACTAAAAGACGGAATTTGAAATTTGTAAAATGAGAGGATCTAAGGGTCAATTATAATAAGTTTATATATATGTCCTAGTAAATATGAGAGTTGGAATTAAATAAAATGAAATATGGGCTATAAAAAATTTGTAAGACCCGAGAAAATTCCATTTTTAAGAAAAAGGGCAAAACGGTAATTTCGGTAAAAATCAGATTTTTTAGATCTAGGATGGCGAAACGAACTCGTATTGGAATCGTCTCCGCGAAATCAAAAATTGGCACATCGAATTTCGTCGAATTAGGGACGGTCGAATTTGCACATTTTTCGAGGTGCAGTATCGGGTGTCGTAAACGGCGTGTGATGTGATAAAGTCACTTTTATACGTATGCTGGCGTAATGACGTATGTTGCGTGGTGAGAGGATGAAAATGGATGGTAGAGATAGTCTTAGAAGTGTCGAAATCCAATTTTTATGGACATGGATGACATTTTGAATTAATGAGATAGGGCAGCATGAATAGTGGTCGTCTCACTTGCCTTGAAAAGCCAAAGAAACGTCCGGGGATAACGAAATTTAAATTGACTTAGGTTTTTATTTTTTAAGAAAGAGTCTTCCCTTACGTAAGATCACAGGCGTCGGACCGTCGGATTTCTTGGTCAGAAGGAAGGGTTGTTCCTGCCTTGGCGAGGACTACGCGTGGGCCTTAGGTTTTAGGGAGTTTAGATATTCCAGTGGGGTAGAGGTTCTCCTGCTTGTTTCCTCTTTGTTTAAGTGTTTTTTGTGATGGTTGGTGCGATTGAGGCCGTGAGGGGTCGTTTGTCAGTCCCTGAAACTTGGAACGAGAAATATTAAAATTTTAGGGCTTGTTTGGACGGTCCAGTAATGATTCTTATGTTGTTTGGAGTACCTTGGGTCATGGTTTATACAATAAATTGTGTTTTGGTGTGTATGAGGCCAAGAATGGCTATGAAAGTTGGTTACTGCGAAAACGGAGTGTTGAGATGAGTCAAATTTGCTTACAGACTGACTGCAACTTTCCTCACCCCAGGCCCCTTAAGCTTGATCCAGTTTATATCAAAATGATTAGCAAATCATATTTTGGGTGTGAGAGGAAATTGTTTGAAGTAGAGGCCAGGTTGATTTGTGTGGAAATAGATAGGTTAATGCATGAACTTTGTGTATGCGAGATATCGCAATTATATGAAATATAATTGTGTATAGGCTCTTGGAAATGAATTGTGATTAGTTAGTGAGCTAATTTGGGGTTACTTGATTAAATTGAATTATGTTGTGTGATTGCAAATTTGAGAATATATCGTATTTGATATATTGGTTGGATTGTGTTGAAATGGCGCCAATGCGTTTATATGTCATAAGATTAATATAGAAATTAGGTGTGAGTGCATGACATGAATTTTATGAAAAAACAAACATGGTTGAGGAATTTATAGGATGATTTTGGGAGAATGGGGTTGGGAGACGGTCCAACATATCATTTCGGATGAGGAGCATGACTGTTTCGAAAAGTTCTCCAATACAATCGCCTCGGAGGGGTAGTCCAGTATTTTACGAAACTTCGTTAGTGTATTTTCGAGCGCAGCAAAGTTTTGTTTTGAAAATGGTATTTTCTCATAAGTGGCTTGGCGTGTGAGGGAGTGTGAGGACTCGAGCGTAGAAATGGGCATCTTGAGACATTCAAGTAAGATCACGTTACTTGATTGTGTGTGTTTGGTGGAGCATTGCGTATCTTGTTTTAGGTGAGGAGTAGCTTGGTTTAGGGTAATTGGCTTTGCGGGCAATAACTCATCTGTCAGGAATATTTATTTGAATACGGGAAGCGTTCGAAGAGGCTCATTTTAGGGGCGATTTTGAAGAAGAGAGTCGGGTTGTGGCTTTGATGTTTTTGGGATAATATGTATTAGAATTGTAAATTTTAATATATGTATTTGTATTAAGAGTAATGTATAACTCTTGAACTATTGGAATATAGTTGGGTGTATTTTGATGAGCATTGGTGTATGGGCCCAAGTGGCCATTTACTCATGGGTATGATGCCCGCGATCTGAGACGTATGTTTTCGCAAGTTGAATTTAGTCGACGGGCTTGCTGATTTTGGAGGCGTCACAAAAGCAAATAGGAGAAACTTACAGAAAAAAATGCATTTTTTACGTGGCCCAAACAAGGCCTTATGAAAAATAAATGACTTAAGACCAAAAAAATGAGAAAATGAGAATAGGTGTGGAAGGCCAAACATGATATGTAAAACCCGAGAAAAATTCAATTTTTCTGAAAAATGGTAAAACAGTAATTTTGGTTGAAAACCGGAAATTCTCTAGATCTCGGATGACGAAATGGACTGCGCCGTTAAATTCGTCTCGCGAAATCTAGTAACCCAGAAAAGTTTCGTGGTCACGAGGATAGTCGGAATATTTCTACGATTTTACGGGTGATAAATCCCGTCAATGACGGGGACAAGATTTTACGAAAATCTCAGTCGAGGGAAATGGCTTAAATTTAAGTTCATTTATGTAAGACACGAGAGAATTCCAATTTACGGAAAAATGGCAAAATATTTTCGGGTTAAAAATTGTAATTTTGGTAAAAAATTAGAAATTTATTCTCTAAGATCTCGGATGATGAAGCAGTTTTCACCGTTTAGGTCGTCTCGCCAAATCTAGCACGTCGAATTTCGTCGAATTAGGGACCGGTCGGGTTGGCACGTTTTTCGAGGCATCACGTTTTAAGATCTTAGTAAAGCGATTACCTCAATCTGACGAAAGTCACATATAGCACGTACTCATATGCATTAAAGTGGCATGAGTAGAGAGAGGAAATGAAAATGGACGGCTAGAGATAGTCTTGGGAATGTGTCAGCGGGAAAAGAAGGACATAGATGGCATTATAGGATTTGATTTAAATGATAATAATGCTAAAATAGTCAACAGTATCATCTCTTACAAATTGAAAATGAACCAAAACGTGAAAACATAAAAGAGGTGAGATGCAGAAGGAAAAATGGCGATTTTCTAGAGAGATAATGTCCATATTCTCTCTAGAATCGTGGGAGATCAGGCCAGTCGGCGTCTTCGGAGACAAGAAGGAAGGCTGGCTCACAGGAAGGCTTCACGTGGGTATCGGATTTAAGGAGTTTAGACGAACTCCGTGAGGTAGGGGTTTCTCCCTACTTGGGTTTTATTCTTTTATTTAAGTACTTTGTTAATGTTTGAGTTGAATGAGGCATTGAGGGCCATTTGATCAGTCGAAAACTTTAGGGCCGAATTGTTGGAATTTTTTTGAGATTTTTTTAAACTGTCCGTGACAGTCCAGAAATTTAGTGGCTGCTTGTGTGAAATTATGCATTAAAATGTGGCGCTTTATGAAAAGGCAGGGAATGGCCGTGATCGAGTTCAGTGAGCGAGCAATTGTGATTTTTAGAATAGTAACCGAGGTTTCACATTCTCGGGAATAGTGTTCACAAAATAATTTTGTGAGGAAATAATGTGTTTGGTTGAGTAATTCAAATTCAATTGCTCGTGTTTGATCATTAGTACGTGAGCTAATTTTTTAATTGATGGTGAAATTACTTGACATGTTTGTGTGATTTAAATTATGTGAATATATGCATGATTATATATTTGCATGTGTTATTGAATTGTAAATGGAATTGGCATCATGCATTCCATATGCACTGGGGCACTCTAGGACGATAGGAGTGAGTGCATGAGGTAATTCTTGAGATAATGGTTCGGAGGGTTGTCTAAAACTGAAAATGATCGGAGGGTAGTCCATACTAAAAATATCAATCATCGAAGACGGCCCAATTGATATACATCGGAGGGTAATCTATAAATAATATCAATGTCGTCGAGCGGCCCAGGTGATATATACACACATCGGAGGTTGTCCACAAACAAATAAACATAATAATTCTCATACGAGGCTTGGGCGAGTGTGGGAGGCGTCGTGAGGACTCGGGTCACGGATGTGATCGGTTAGACATTCAAGTAGGATCATGCGGTGCTTGGATGTGTGTTTATTTTGGGTATTACGCGCACTTAGGTGGAGAGTAGCCAGCTTAGGGTGATTCCACTCTGCGAGCATTAGCTCCTGCTGTCGGGGGATATTGCACGGTGCGGGAGCGTCTTGCGGGGGCGGCTCGTCTTAGGGCGGGGTTTAGAAGAAAGCCGGGTTGTGGCTTTGGGTTATGATGTATTCCATGTATTAGAATTCTCTAATTTTAATATATGTGTTGTATAAGAGTAAAATTTGAACTCTTGAAACTGTGGATATAGTTGGATATATGTTTATGAGTATTGTTCATGGGCCCAAGTGGTCGTTTTACTCATGTTATTGTTATATTGATGTTTGGGACAGGTTATATGCAGGTTTTGTATTTGGGTAGAGCTCCCCGTACAAAGGAGACTCTGTCCGATTTTCGTGAAAAATGTCGGGTCACCCGACATTCACGGGTATTCTGCGGGTTGACGGGTAGTCAACGGACCCCGGGTTTGGGGCGTCACGGAACACAGTAGCTCGGAGGCTTGGGTATACGAATACCTAGGGAGTTCGGGTTTGGGTATCCATCACCACTTGGTGTGGTTCGATGTTGAGTTTAGGTATGAGATTACCTAGGAAATCACGGGACAAGACTAGGACACTACATGCATGTGTTTTAGGTGATTGTTTGATAAATGATGTGTGAACATGTGAATGTTTGATGAATGGTGTGTATACCATGTTGTATGTGTTATGATTGTTTGTGTGCTTAGTACTTAGAACATAGGAAAACAAGTGATGTGTTAGAAACTTTTAGAAGTTTTTACAGTGTGTAAAAACTGAAACATAGAGGAGAAATAAAATAAGTTTGAATAAATTTATTTGAGTTGTTGGATAATGAATCGAATTTTTAATAAATTTGAGATTTAACACACTAGGGTTAGTGTTATAGAAGGAAGCTTTGGAGGAAGTGCGGACCATTTTCAGAATTAAATGAAAAGAAAATAATAAATAAACAAAATAAATTTTATAAATTTATTTGGTTTATTAGTAATAAAAATATATATATATATATATATATATATACTCCATATATATATATATATATATATATATACTTTTATACTATATATATATCTTTGGTATATATGTATAAGGTGGAGAAAATTTTTTTTTTACGGTGTAGAAATTTGGAAAAGAAAGTAAAAGAAAATAAATTTCATAAATTTATTTGATTATGAGGAGGATAAAAATAATTTTCTAGATTTTATAAGTAGTAAAATTGAAGAAAATGAGGATAAAAATAATTATAAATTTATTTGAGTATTAGAAAAATGAAAAATTGGATAAGTATTTTTTGTGTCTCTATGCTTGAGAAAAAAATGAGAAAAAAAAAATAGGATATGTATTTTAAGATTGTTTCGATAGCTGAAATAATTGAAAAAAAAATTTTAATTTAAAAATTTAAAATAAAATAAAATCAAATCAAATCAAATCAAATTAGACAAAATTTTCGAAAAATAAAATTTTCAAAAATGAAATTTTTGTTGATAAAAATGTTTTAAATATATAATTAATTGTCTTGCATTACATGTAAATGCAAGGACAATGTGTATACAGCGATTGTAGCCATGAATAGTGTCACCGGGGCTGTGTTTGAGGCGTAGAATCTCGCATTGAATTGAACTTGTCATTTAAGTGTGTAGATGACTAGTTTGAGGGGACGGGACGTGGGGGGCGTCGAGTGCCCGGTAAAGGCAGCGGTGTTTGATCGTGAGCTTTTGTACGTGAAATTTGTGGCATTAGACGAGTTGCTTCTCGCCTGTTTGGTATAGCGGTGGTCAGGGAGGTCCAGTAGCCGCGAGGAGGTTTAGGGCGCATCATCCTCGGAGCATTCGCGGGAAGAGATCCGATGGTGTGGTGGTAGACCATTGGTTCATACGGTCGAGAAGGTGTTAGAGGGGCTATGGAAGTGCATACCGGCGCTACGAGTTAGACTAGGCGTATTCCCGGCTAGAGGTGAGCTCAAATATGGTGGAGATAGGCAAGGACCTTTAGAGACCTTGGAGGAGCCTTTGTATGTGAGTTCTCCCCTAGGGATTAGAGCGAGAATAGGGATGATATGTCGAGGTTGCGAGCTGGAGATCTCGGGGACTCTACTCCCACCCGGTGGACAGAATCATGGACATGTCGAGCTCGATGTCATCACGGGGATGGATTGGCGGCGGCTTACAAGGTGGGTTATCGATTGTGGCGTGGGGAGGTTCTGCTTTACACACGGGGCGGTACTCGTGTGGTATTTCGGGGGAGACCGAAGCATGATGTTTTGCCCCGAGATAGTATATGAGTCGGATGTCGAGGAGACGATTCGCGGGTTGGCTAGCGAGCCTTACCCTAGAGGACGAGGAGAGACCAGACTTAGATCTACCTCGAGTAATTTGCGAGTATATGGATGTTTTTCCAAATGGGCTACCTAGACTACCTCCACAGAGGGTCGTAGACTTTGGCATCGAGTTACACCCTGGTACTTGGCTCGTCATGGCTTCAGCGCCAAGATGGCACGAGTTGAGTTGCGGGAACTCGAGAGTCCAGGTTGCGAGGAGCTATTGAATGAGGTTTATGAATGAGCACTTCACCATGGGGTGCCGGTTGCACATTTGCGAAGAGAAGGGCGAATCCTTCCAACATTGCATTAATTACCTGGATTGAACGGGGTTATGATCAAGAATCGGTACCCATTCACAGGATTGATGATTTATTTGACCGATTGAGAGGGCGAGTCTGCTCCCGAGATAGACCTTGACTGGTTGCCATCGGTGAGGGTTAGGGAGATAGATATCCACACAAGACGGCGTTTTAGGACACGTTATGGGCACTTTGGGTTCACGGTAATGCCTTGGATTGACAATGCGCCAGCGTATTCATGGACCCTCAGCTATAGGGTGTTCCGGCACTCCCGAATCGATTTATTAGTAGTGCCGTGGATGACATCTTGATCTACTCGGTCAGTGGAGCATGAGTATCATAGGATCGTTTTCCGGGTTGTTGAGAACATCAATTTTGGCGTAATGCTAAGTTCGGTAAGTGCGAGTTTAGCTTCTTGGGGGAGATTTTGGGACACGTGGTGTCGGTCGATGAAGGTCGAAGGCCGTGATGGGATTTGGGAGGGCCCGAAGTCGGTCTTCCTAGATCACGTGGTTTCTTGGGATAGGTAGGTCACTACGGAGGTCGAGGGTAAGATTTGAAGTTGTCCATTCGAGGTAGGATCGTAGGATTTCGCTTACAGGACATGGACTCCATGGTCAGGACGGCCCTGACCATAGAGAGAGAGATCGAGGATGCTCGGAGCACTCGGGATGCTGGTGTTGGTAGCAAGAGGGAGGATTAGCCTTCTTCTAGTTCGGGGAAGAGGCAGAAGACTTCTACTTCACACGAGTTTCAAGACTAGGGCCAGGATTGGGCATGTGAGACGGGATTGCGAGGCGAGGTCCCGAGCTTTAGGGCAGCGCGGGTGCGGTTGGGTAAAGCGGGAGAGTATGCGGTTGATTCCTCCCTTTCTGGTAAGGTCGGAGGAACCGGTTTCGATTTCGGGGTGCTGCCTGCGGCCTCCGACAGCACAAATAGGCCAGAGGGCCAGAGTGTGGAGTCGAGGTGAGGGGACCAGGTCGAGGTTGCGACGGAGGCGTGGTGGACCTTGGGGTGGTAGACATATTGGTTGTTGTTGATGTCGGGCTTGACATGGATGAAGTTGGCTGACCATCGGGTTGTCAATAATTGGGACCTTAAGCCCAGGGTTGTCATGCAGGCCACGACCTTATGGATTTGGTTTTAGAGGGTTAAGGCCTTTAGGAAGCCCGATGTAGATGTTCTTACCTAGGGTGTAGGGTGAGAAGTTGACGATAAGGTCGGGTTATAGTGGCTTGGATCTCAGAGATTCTGCTTTGTGGTGGACCACAGGATTGGGTGTCCACTGATGAGCATTATTGCGTCAGTGAGCACGGTAACATCACGTTGAGTCGGGTGTGGGTGCATGGTACGGTCATTCACCACTCTTAGTGAGTGTGGGTTGAGTTTGTAGGACTATGTCCAATGAAGACTCATAGTTTGATTCAGGAAATGAAGAGTAATTAAAGTGTGTTGGAGTAGTAAAAGAGGGCCAGTTAATCCCCAAGGTGAGAATCGAGTTAGGGTGTAAAAAGGCAGGAGATACTGAATTTCTAAGTGAATGTGGAGGCTTGGGGTGTGTCCCGAGAGTTATGTTGTCGAGATGAGAAAACACGGTCGCGAGGATTATCACGCCCAGACTTAGAGTTGAGTAGGAATTCGAGGTGACTCGAGAATTGGATACCTTTGGCAATTGCATTGGGTGTTGTTGAGCCGGCAAGGGCTCGGTATATGGAAGTCATTCATGACATGGACTAGGTTGACGGTCCATTGGATTGTCAGTGATTGTGACCTTGGGAAGGTCAGCGTTTACACACAAAGTAAGGGTTGTGTAGGGTTACAGGTTGTGTGGACTATATACAGGTTAGAGGACAAGCTGCGGGCATACGTCCTGGGTCCTAAGGGTAGAGGAGCAATTACCCTTAGTGGAATTCGCCTACAACAACAGTTACCAGGCGAGTATACAGATGGCACCATTTGAAGCATTGTATGGGAGGCCATGTAGATCACCGTTAAGTTGGACCGAGGTGGGAGAGCTCCATCACGAGTGCGATCGGTCGAGACACCTTGAGAAGGTGAGCTTGATCTGACAACATCTTCTCACGGCCGGCCGGCGAAGAGTTATCACGGATGTCTGAAGTCGACCGAGAGTTCGAGGTTGGGATCGCATTTTCTTGAAGGTGGCCTTCAAGAGAGGGAGTGGTCGGGTTCGTGAGCACGGGAATATCATTTGAGGGTTCATTGGGCCTTTCGAGATACTCGAGAGGGTAGGCACTGTTGCGTACCGATTGGCGTTACCGCCCAGCATGTCAGGTGTCCACGAGGTATTTCATGTCTCCATGCTCGGAGTATACTGAGATCGGCTCATGTGGTGGATTGAAAGGGGACATGAGGTTATTGATGATGGGGCGGCCGAGAGGGCAGGTATGTATTTTGGATAGCCGTGATCGGGTTTGGCGGTATGAGTAGTGAGAAATTCAGTAAGAGTGCTATGGCGCATATGGGTGGAGGAGTCGTCAGCGTGGGAGCGTGAGAGGGACACGATGCGGGCCATATCCTTCTGTTTGGGATGAAGATGCGTGGTTTTAGTGGACCCAGATTAAATGGTGTTTGCGTGCATAGTGAGTGCTGCGTTGCATATGCATGTGAGTGAGTGTGATTGTCGAATTTGGAATGAAATTCCTTTAGGAGGAGAATGTAAGGCCAGAAATTGATTCTGGAAAAATGGCAAAATCGTAATTTTGGTTACAAAATTGTAATTTCGGTAAAAAATTCCGAAATTTATTCTCAAGATCTCAGATGACGAAACGAATTTCACCGTTGGAATCGTCTCGCGAAATCTAGCTAGCACGTCAAATTTCGTAGAATTCCGAGACAATCGGAGTTGGCACGTTTTTTGAGGCATCGCGTTTCGGGTGCCGTAAAATGATTTTCGATGCGACGAAAGTCACATATAACACGTAATCATGTACCATAAGTGGCATGAGTAGAGAAATGATGAAAATGGATGGCCGAGATAGTGCCGAATGTCAAAACTGGGAAAAGAAGGACATAGATGACATTATAGGATTTGATTTAAATGATAATAATGCCAAAATAGTCAACAGTATCATCTCTGCCACAAATTGGAAATGAACGAACGTGAAAGCGGCGAGAATGTAGAAGGAAAATGCGATTTTCTAGAGATAATGTCCATCTTCTCTCTAGAATGGAGTGGGAAGATGAGCCGTCGCGGTCTTCGGGACGAAGGAAAATGCTGCAGCGGAGAGAACTTCCAGTAGATGCCACCGGATTTAAGGAGTTTAGACAAACACCGTTAGGTAGGGGTTTCTCCCTACTTGGGTTTTATTCTTTATTTAAGTACTTTGTTAATATTTGAGTTGAATGAGGCCGTGGTGTTTTGATCGGTCCCAAAACTTGGGACTGAATTGTTGGAAATTTTTTGAGATTTGTTTAAGCTGTACGTGACAATCCGAAATTTAGTGAAATTTTTATGTATTGAAATTATGCATTAAAATGTGGCCTTGATATGAAAAAAGGCCGGGAATGGCGTGAGTGGGTTCTGAGAAATTGTGAGCCCAGAAGCCCAGTGGTGATTTTTCGGGAATAGTAACCAGAGGGGTTTCACTATTCTCGGGAATAGATGTTCACAAAATAATTTTGTGAAATAATGTGTTTAGTTGAAATTAATTTCAAATCGGTGCTCGTGTTTGATCATTAGCCCACGTGAGCTGAACATTCTTAATTAATGGTGAGATTACATGACATGTTTGTGTGATTTAAATTATGTAAATATATGCATGATTATATATTTGCATGTGTTATTGAATTGTAAATGGAATTGGCATCACACATTTCATATGCAATGGGGCACCCTAGGACGATAAAAGTGAGTGCATGAGGTAATTCTTGAGAGAATGGTTCAGAGGGTTTTCTAAAACTGAAAATGATCGGAGGGTAGTCCATACTAAAAATATCAATCGTCAGACGAGTGATTGATATACGCTGGAGGGTAGTCCATAAATAATATCAATGTGGAGACTGGCCCAATTGATATATACACATCGGAGGTTGTCCACAAACAAATAACATAATAATTCTCATACGAGGCTTGGCGAGTGTGAGGGGCTCGATGAGGACTTCAGTGCAGGGAATGATCGATTAGACATTCAAAGTAGGATCATCACGGTGCTTGGATTGTGTTTATTTTAGACATTGCGCACTTAGGTGGAGAGTAACCCACTTAGGGTGATTCCGCTCGGGCATTAGCTTCCTTTGTTGAGGATGTTATTTTACAGAATACGGGAGCGTGCGAGGGTGGCTCGTCCTAGGGGCGAGGTTTAAGAAGAATGGGATTGTGGGCTTTGGGGTATGATGTATTACATGTATTAAAATTCTCTAATTTTTAATATATGTGTTGTATAAATGAATTGAACTCTTGAAACTATTGGATATAGTTGGATATATATGTTTTATGAGTATTGTTCATGGGCCCCAAGTGGTCGTTTTCATGTTATTGTTATATTGATGTTTGGGACGGGTTATATGCGAGGTTTGTATTTGGGTAGAGCTCCGTCTGGGACTACTGCTCGATTTTTCGTGAAAAATGTGGGTCACGAGCATTCCATGGCGGAGTGTCACGGGTTGATGGGTGATCAGGACCCACAGGTTTTGGGGCGTCACAATTTAAAATAAAGTGGGCGAAAAGAAATAAATTGTTTGAGTGAAACAAAATAGAATGAAACAATATGCACTATATATCCAAAAATATAATAAGAATAATAATAAAATAAATAATAATAATAATAATAATAATAATAATAAGCGAAAATAAAATGAAAGTCGGGGAGAAGGGCTTGGTTCGCGGGGAGGAGCGTGGAGAGGGAGAATTTTAATTTTTTTTTGTTTTCTTTTTCTTCGTTTCTTTTCTGGAAATCTATGAATCGGATGGCGGTTTCGTCGGGAGCTAAAGGCAAAGTTGATCCACGCAGAGGGCTACGCGTGGACACCAAAATCTTGGGTTTTGTCAGAGCTCACGAGGGTAGGAAATTTTCCTACTTGTGTTATTTCTAGCCTAAAGGTTATTTAATGGTTTGAAATTGGCTTGGGGCGTGAAGGCGTAAATTTTAGTCCTCAAATTTTGAATTGAGTGTAGGAATTTTAGAATTTCAGAACTATTTTTTTGGACGGTCAATTTGGGTGGAATTTGTTTAGGACGAGTTCGAGTGAATTTTCGAGACTGTTTTTAGACAGTCATGATAGAAATTTCGGGACTATTTTCAGGCAGTCCCGGACTGTGTTGAGGTTTGGTTTTGCTCCCGAGATTGATGTCTTTGGGTTTTGTGGTGTGTTTTGGTATCACAATATTCGGTGATGAGCGATAAAGGGACGAAGGTGCCCTTTGTTTTATATGAGTCGAGATTTGGGTCATTTTATTGTGTTATTACTAGAAAATGAATAACATGATTAGTGGTTCATGTTCATTGTGCTGACAAATAAATGACACATAGTTGTACGAGGATTGGAATCATTACGTCGTTGGAGGCTAGTCGTGGACAAATTGTGTCACCATGAGCCTAGGGATCGTGTGTGTCATTACTCGGGTGAGGCGACTTGTGATGTCCATGTATGCTTGAATTGGTATGTTTGATTTGGAATTTGTATGAACCTTAATATGAATGTCCAAATGATGCATGGATAAATATGCATGAGTATGTATGCACATATAGTTCTCATTATATTATGTAGCATGGTATGAATAGGCAATGACATAATTGCATTGTACATGCACGAAAACATCGCATAACATTGGGTGTGAGTGCATAGTTGAGATCGACACTGTGTTAAGTGTTCGATGGTGTGTCATGAGTACACGGTTGTGGATCAACACTGCTTATGGTGTTGGTTAGTGGGCTCGGTTAATAGGACAACGTCCAAATGAGTCGCACGGGTTAAGGAAATGGAAATGGCTCATTGCATTCCTGTATGCCTTTGGGGCGCTAGAACGATAGGGTGAGTGCATGAGGTGGTTTCTTGAGAGAATCGTTTTGGAGAGTTGACCCGACAATATTGTTATCGAGGTGTGTCCACTCTGACATCGGTTGTCCACACAATATCAATCGTCGAAGTCTGCTCAATTGATATACATCGGAGGGTTGTCCATATAATATCAATCGTCGGAGTTTGCCCAATTGATATACATCGGAGGGTTGTCCACAAAATAGATTATAGGAGTCTGTCCACTATTTATATCGGAGGGTTGTCTACGGTTAAAAACAAATACCTTTGTTTGGAAATGGTTTTCATTCGTGGAAAAATGCATGTTTGAGGGAGTCAGTGAGAACTCGAGGCGTATGGGTGTAAGAGACCCGCGATATCATAGTTATGTATGGGTGTAAGAGACCTGCGGTATCACCCGAAAAGTTATGTTGCCCAAAGAAGACACACGGTCATGTTTATCACATAGACTTCGGGTTGTGTGATAGGAGTCGGGATTAACTTGGGATTTGTTGCCCATTGACACTTGCATTGGGTAATGGAGCCGGTGAGGGCTCGATACTTGGGTCATTGGTAATACCGGTGGCGGTTGTCTAGTAGGCGTATGCATGTGAGGCGAGTGAGTGAGAGTGACTCAAGATATATTACTCCCAATGACATATTGGTGATGGGCGGGGAGGCTCGGTGCATGGGGCATGGTGAGTCGGGTCTCATTCATGGCATGTAGACATTCGGGTAGACATGTGTATGTTGCACTTGGATGTGTGTTTGGATTATCGACCATTGCATGTGCACTTAGGTGGGAGTAGCCCTTGTAGGAGATTATCACTCTTTGGGCTTTGCTCACCCATTGAAGTGAGATTTGCTGAATTACATGTCGGTGCGAACAGGTTGACCCACATTTGGGACCGCACATATGAAAAAAGTCGATTGTGGCTTTAATATATATTTTGTAAATATATATGGGTTGTATTTATTTGTATAAGAGTGGTGTAATTAAAACTCTTATGAATTATGGTTTATAGTGTGTTGCTATATGTTTTGATCTTGTCACGAGGGCCAAATTAGCCATTATTTTTACTTACATATAGACCACAGTGGTCATTGTTGGGGTGTGGGACAGGTTGTACCTTGGGTAGAGCTCCTTTGTACAAGGAGACTCTGCCCAGATTTTACGGTGAGTGGTGTCGGGTAACTTGGGCATCCCACGAGTATTCCGCGGGTTGACGGGTTGTCAACGGACCTATGGGACCCCTTTCCCGGCCCGACCCGTTTGAGCGAATCCGAACCGAGTCTGGGATGCCCTGTTATCACTCAATCACTCAAAATCATATCTTTGCGGAATCGATTACAAAGTGGGCAAGCCAGCCCAAGCATTTATTAACAAAATACATTTACAATGAAAGGCATCAAAAGCATTTTCAAAATGATTTACAAAAATAGATGTTCGAGTTCAAATTGTTTTTACAAAAATATCAATATCAAAAGAAAACATGAAATGAATACATGTCGAACCACTCAAAAATTTCCTTCTTTATGACTCGACGGCTCCTGATCTTTGATTCTACTTTTCTAATACTGTCTATTACTCGAGTACGCACATTGGTAAAACAATACGCTAAGCATTTTCATGCTTAGTGGTTCTCACTCTAAATCCATTCCTCGGTTCAGTTTTAAATCAAATCATGCAATTTAACAATTCAAAGCTTTCAAATATTTATGGATGATCAATGCAAATACAATACATATACTTGTTTTATATACAATCAGTTATGGTTCATTGATCATCCAAAAAATACACTTTCATATTCAATATTTCACAATCTCAAATCAATTCAATTATGCTCACAAATTCAATTCAGTTATGCAATTCAATTCAGTTATGAAAATCAATTCAGTTATGCAATCAATTCAGTTATGTCAATCAATTCAGTTATACCCTTAACGAATTTAACCTATGTCTTCGATATACAGGATATCAGAGTCACCGGCAAGGTCCCGTTGGGCTGCAGGCCGGTATCAAACGGTTTTATAACATAGTACGGTCCCGTTAGGCTGCTGACTGGTTATAAACAATCAATTAGTGAACACTACCGATACGGTCCCTTGATTTCTTGATCGAGTGAAACATGTCTGATAGTTCATATCTTGCTATTTGACCCTATTGGTATACCAATCTATCCTTAATACGAACTAAACGGTTAACATTCTATCAAGGGCGTTCAAATCCTTTATAGCAAAGTACAGTACAATATGTACATTTGTATAAATAGTTCACTTTCAATAGTCATGAAATTTTCATATGCAAACATTTTCTGATCGGTTTAACCCCGAATCATTAAAAACAATTCAATATGCTTTTCTTATGCATTTAGAACAGCATTTCAAATATTGAAACGAGAATAGGAAATGTAGAACAAACATGCAAAAACTTGAAACGAGGGATAGGAGTCAGTAGAACAAACCCAAAATCTTTGCACTTTGATTCCAATCCTTGGAATCTCAATCTCAGTTTGGATTTTCCTCCTCGTCATCCCCTATTCCAAAACCATTAAAGAACAATATTATTCATGCGTACTAGTAGTTTTGGTTATGATTGATTTTCGAGGTTTAATGAGTTCCAATTTCAACAAGCTATATAGATAGATTATTGACTCAATGGGATTTCCATAGGTCGAACACCGAACGGAGTTCGGCCCAGAGAGGAGTGCCAGGCCCTTTCGAAGTTGGAGGTCATACGTAGTCACACTGACGGTGACTGAGGCGACTGAGCTGACCTGACCTCGGTAAACTCGGTCTAACACCTCGGTCTGTTGTCTTCATTCTCCCTCAGGAATATGAATGGATTCTTGACTCAATGGGTTTCCCATAGAGTCCCGAGGGCAGAACGGAGTTCAGGGCCGAAGGAGTTATGACCTTCGAAGTTGGAGGGGTCATGCGTAGTCACACCCCGGCCCGAGCTAACCTGAGCGGGCGGCGCCTGACCTCGGTAAACTTAGTTACTGACACCTCAGTCTGAAATCTGCTATCCTCCTCAGAATATGAATGAATTCTGCAGGCTGATGGCTTTCCATAGAGTCGAGAACACCAGGGAGTTCGGACGAAGAAGTTATGACCTTCCGAGGTTGGAGGTCATACGTAGTCACACCCGACCGGTGACCTGGGCGGCCGAGGCGGGCCCTCTGTATTTGACCTCCTACCACAGAGCGCTCACCCTGTTGACCTCTACGGGATGGGGTGCTGACCTCTGGGATGAGATCTGGCCGGCCTCTACGAGGGTGGAGTCTTCCCTGACCTCTCTGGGAGTGGCTGTTGACCTCTACCCGGGGTGGTGCAGAGCCTCTGGGGATGGATCTCTTCCGACCTCTAGTGAGCCTCCTACGGGTGGGCCTGGTGGGACATGGCAGTGCATGGGGTCGAGGTGAAATTCCTGAGCTGGCTTCAGTTTGTTGAAGTATGGCTCTGAGATTACAGGACTCGCTCTGATTCTCTTTATTTCTTTTAAAATAAGCTCTAAGGTCCGGCTAATCTTTTCTACACAATGTAGTGACCATAGTTTAAAATACAACCAAACATTCCCCTAAGGCAAGATAACCACCACACAACCCTTAGGGTAGAAAATAACCACAGTAGGAGATGACCTACCTCTTGGAGTTTGTCGAAACTCCCACAGTTCAGTCTCTACTTGCGACTCTTGTCTGGGAAGGACTTTCCCTCTTGCTTATGGGGTAGCCGGTCTGATCGCGGGAAATCAGAAGTGAGAGCTGTCACTTTAAAATCTCTCCTCTTTTCCTCTGTTCTTTTCTTGGATCACCTTGTTGTGCTTTAAAGGGAGGAAACTTCTCCCTCTTTCCTACATGCCATATGCCCTTTCCTTGATTTTTTATTGCTTTTCTTTATTTCTTTTTATATTTAGGTCCTCCATTTCTCTATTATTCTCATCCTAGTCTCCTATTATTTTCCCCTTACTCATTTATTTCTCTAATTCATAGACATTAAACATATTTGCAGAATTGTGCCAGGTCCCGTTTTACAATTTCCATATTCTCTTTTCACTTGGGTTTTATTTCGAGTTGTGTGTTAATCCAATATTCATCTAACAATTCCCAGAAAAATACTCAAGTTGGCTCAATTATACCAGGAATATATATCAGTTTCCACATTGCAAAATTCTGGGGTATTTTGAGGGCTACAAGACCCCCGGTTTGGGCGTCCACATGATGCACACTTAAATGAGAATAAGGGACCAGGAATGTGAATCTGGCTACAGATATTCTTGAGCAATCCCGTTTGAGAGAAGGAGGAAAAGAGGGAAGAGGATAGAAACCGGAAGATGGGGGAAGTTCTAGTGAGGTTTCCTTCCCGCTACTTGCTTCTTTGTGATCAAACAACAGAAGTGAATTTGAAGAGGGGTAAGGTAAGAAAACAAAACCCTAACTTCATCTTTTGTGGTTTTGATGTTAGGGAAAACCCCGAATGTGGATAAAGGGTTTTATTTTCAGTTGTAAATGAGTTTTGGGATTTGTATTTGGGTTGATTTGAAGAGTATTGTTGGTTGGATTGGTTTTGTGTAATGTTTGTAAAAGGGAAATGTTGGGTTTTCATAGGAAATGCTGTCAAATTTTTGTCAAGACCCGTGTTCTTGTTTTGGCCATAGATTAAGTTATTATCATCCAAATGAAGTGATTCTAATTGGTAAAGAACCATAAGAGATAGGTATACAAATGTATAGAAGGGACCAGGAGCAAATTGTAGCTCCAAGGCTCCCAAATACGAGCTTAAATGTGAGATCGGGTAGCTCACGGGTTATGCTATGTTTTGGGTATTGTTATAGTGTTTTGGTCATACCTTGAATTTCACTCATCCAAATTGAGTGATTCAAAATTATGGGTAAAATAAATTTTAGGGGAATAATTTACTTGAAGGAAGTGTATGCAAATTTTAACCCCAAAGTGCCCAGAAATTTGTCAAAGTGGAGCTATGTGTAAGAACAGTCTGATTCTACTTTGCAAATTTGAGTATTCTGGATGTAAAATGCAATAACTTGAGTTTTGGTGATCCAAATTGGATGATTCCAGTTGGACAAGAAACCTTAGAACCATAGCTTCAAATGAGTAGAAGGAACTATTAACAACTAATGATTGGAGACCCTGAAATTGGAATAACTGTAGATGCTTAAGTGAGCTAGGCATACTTGACCGGAGTTTGGCATTAAAATGTGTGCTTTTAGTTTGGGTGATCCAAATGAGATGATTTTAATTTCTACCAAGAATAGACTCATAGGCTAAAATTTTCTGAAGGAAGCATGAGCAAATTGGTGCTGTTGCATACATAATTTTATCTCTATGAGTGCATTTTAGTAAGTAGGTGTCTCATTTGGATCGCAAGCACTCGATTTAATGTCAAATTGATCGACAATACTAACTATTCTACCTATTCTAACTCATAAATTATTAATAGTTTCTTCTACTCATTAGCTATGGTTCTAAGGCTCTTCTCCAACTGAATCATCCAATTTGGATCACCAAACCTGCTATTGCATTTTACATCCGTACTACTCCACTCAGCGTAATCAAACTCGTTTGCACATAACTCCAATTTGAAAAATTTCTAGGTACTTTGGGGTTACAATTTTCATACACTTCCTCAAGTAAATTATTCCCCTAGAAGTCTATTTTACCTTAATTTTGAATCACTCACCTTGTCGGGAAATAAAACCTCAAATTATGGCCAAACACTATAACAATACCCAAAACAGAGCATAACCCGTGAGCTACCCGAGCTCACCTTTAAACCCATATTTGGGAGCCTTAGAGCTATAATTTGCTCCTGTTCCCTTCTATACATTTGTAGACCTATCTCTTATGGTTCTTTAACAATTGGAATCACTTCATTTGGATGATTATAACTTAATCGATGGCCAAAACAAGAACAAGGGTCTTGACAAAAATTTGACAATGTTTCCTTTGAAAACCCAACATTTCCCTTTTACAAACATTACCCAAAACCAATCCAACCAACAATACTCTTCAAAACTCAACTAACACAACCCCCAAACTCATTTACAAACCAAACAAACTCTTTTTATCCACATTTGGTGTTTTCCCTAACATCAAAATCAGCTTAAGATGTAGTTAAGGTTTTGTTTTCAATTTGAGCCTTCTTCAAATCTCCACTTCTAAGTTTGCTTGATCACAAAGGAGCAAGAAGTGGGAAGAAACCCAATTTAGAACTTGACCTTTCCCAAGCTCCTAGTCTCTTCCTCCCCTTTTCTCCTCTCCTTTCTCAAAATCCGGATTGCTCAAGAATGAGCTCCTGTTAATTCACATTTTGGTCTTTATCTCATTTAAGTGAAAGACCATGTTCGCCTTCCACAATTTATTCTCACTTCACATTTTTTTGGCTTTAAGTCACTTATTTTTCATAAGGCCCTGTTTGGCCACAAAAATGCATTCTTTTGACTTAAGTTTCTCCCTATTTGCTTTATAGCCCATATTTCATTTTTTTATTTGTACTTCAACTCTCTTGTATTTACACCATATAAAGCTTATTTACAATTGACCCTTAGGGTCTCTATTTTACAAATTTCAAATTTGCTCTACATTCTGGGTACCCTGTGTCCAATCAATCTCATTTAGCATATAATATTCAGATTTGGCACTTAGCCATATAATCATTTATCTAATATTCATTTAACAATCTCTTAAAATACCAAAGTTGGCCCAATTTTACTGTGAATATATATAATAATTATAAAAAAATCTAGGGTATTTTTGGAGCGTTATAACTCTCCCCCACTTAAGAAAATTCGTCCTCGAAATTAACCTTAGTCAAATGCTTATGAGGTCGCTAACAAGATCATTTTTTCACTTTCCCAAGTGGTTTTTTTCGGTTCAGGTTTCTCCACAACACTTTGACTAACGGAATCTTTCTTGTTCCGCAAATTCTTTCACTTCTGCCAAGATTCCACTTGTAACGCCCAAAATACCTTAGAATTTTTATAATAAAATTTTATTATATATTCTTGTATAATCAGCTAACTCGGGGTATTTTCAAATCTGTTAAATGAATATCGATTAAAATGATTATCAATCTAGAAATAAACCCAAGTGAAAAGAGAAAATATGGAATTGTAAATGCGATCTAAGGGTCAATTGTAAGTAAGTTTATATGCCTAAGGGAAATTAGGAGAAATAAACAGGTGGAAATAATAGAGACTTAAAATGAAGAATAATAAGAGAAATGGAAGGACCTAAATATAAAAAGAAATAAAGAGCAAGAAAAATCAAGGAAATGACATGTGGCATGTAGAAAGAGGGAGGAAGCCTCTCCTTTTTAAAAAACGACAAGAATGATCCATAAGAAAAGGAAAACAGAGAAAGGAGAGTTAGAGAGAGGCTTCTACTTTTCTCTAGATTTTCTCCACGATCTTAATTCCATAGTCTCCCGAAGCAAGAGGGAAAGTCCTTCCTCGTGACAAGAGCTGCAAGTAGAGACCAGAATCGGAGTGTTTTGACAAACTCCAAGAGGTAGGTCTTCTCCTACTTTGGTTATTTTCTACCCTAAGGGTTGTGTGATGGTTATCTTGCCTTAGGGGAATGTTTGGTTGTATTTTAAACCATGGGAAGTCGCTACATCAGGGTAAAATAGCAGACAAATTGACCTTAGAGCTGATTTTTTGGGTAAGAACAAAGTGAATTTTAGTTGAGTCCTTTGGTGAATTGTATCCACATCAATTAACTGATAAAAAAAAAGTTAGGTTTGAATTTCTCAATTTTGACCTCTAGACTAAGTTATGGTCCTTTACCGAGGCCGCCTCGCCGGCCAGTCAGTCAATTTCGCGCTCAGTCAACAAATTGCACTTAGAGCTGATTTTTGGTACGAATTGAAGGAAATTTGCAGTGAGTCCTTCTATTAAATTGCATCTCACTGAATGAACTTGATGTTAGGCTTTTTAATTTCTCAATTCGACTTCAGAGACCAAGCTATGGTCCTTTTACTCAGATTAAATTTCAGAGGTCAATGTACCTTCATCCCCTGTAGAGGTCAACAGACCATCCCAGAGGGAGGCTCACAGACCTCATTCTATAGAGGCCGCATACCCTCATCCCGTAGAGGTCGCCAGTGTCAGCTTGCGCAGGTCACTGCTAGGAGGTCGCCGCCAGTCGCCCGCCCGAGGTCACTGAGCTCACGCCCAGTCAACTTGGTCAGCCATAAGACCCAACTGTATGTCAGTAACTCCTTCGTCCAAACTCTATTTCGGGTGTTCTTGGACTTATGGAAAGTCCATTGAGTCAAGAATCATCTATATGCCCGAGGGAGGATATAAAGCATCGTATCAAGGTGTCAAACCGAGTTTATGCGAGGCTCGTCAGCTCTACCAAAGTCGCCATTGAAGTAGACTACGCATGGCCTCCAACCGAAGGTCATAACTCCTTCGTCCGAACTCCGTTTCGGGTGTTCTTGGACTCTATGGAAAGCCCATTGAATCAAGAATCCATTAATATGTCTGAGGAGGATAGAAGATGTCAGACTGAGGTGCCAGACCGAGTTTACCAAGGTTAGGTCAGCTCACCATTCAGTCAACTCCTACTGGTAGACTACATATGGACCTCCAACTCTAAGTGTCATAACCTTCCGTCCGAACTCCGTTTCGGATGTTCTTAGACTCTATGGAAATCCCATTGAGTCAAGAATCCATCTATATATAGTTTGTTGAAATTGGAACTCATATTAAACTCCGAAAATCAATCCTACCCAAAACTACTAGTACGCACGAATAATATTGTTCTTTAATGGTTTTGGAATAGGGGATGACGAGGAGGAAAATCCAAACCGAGATTGAAATTCCAAGGATTGGAATCAAAGTGCAAAGATTTTTGGGTTTGTTCTACTGACTCTTATTCCTCTTTCAAGTTTTTGCATGTTTGTTCTATATTTCCTATTCTCGCTTTAATATTCAAATGCCAGTTTAAAATGCATAAAGAAGATATTGAATTGTTTAAATGATTTGGAAGAACCGATTGTAAAATGTTTGCATATGAAAACTGCATTTACTACCGAAAGGAACTATTTTATACAAATGCAATATATTGTAATCAGATTTTTATATAAAGGGATTTTAACGCTTTAATAGAATGTTAACCGTTTAGTTCAGATATGATAGATTTGTATACTCAATAGGGGTCCACAGCGCATCGCGAACTATTGTATTGATGTGTCACTCCGATCAGCAAATTTCAATGGACCGTATCGTAGTGTTCACTAATTGATTGTTTATAACCACCAAGAGCCCTGGACCGCACGTGTTATAAATATGTTCGACACGCGCCTCCAACCCACGGACCGTACGGGTGACTCGACATCCTCGTATATCGAAGACATAAAGCTAAATTCAAGGGCATAACTAAACTGGAGCGGGGGCATAATCAATTGACATATAATCGAATTGATTTGCATAACTCGAATTGAATTGCAAATGAACAATTCTGTGAGCATAATTGAATTGATTTGAGATTGTGAAATATCAATATGAAAGTGTATTTTCGGGACGCATCAATGAACCATAAATCGATTGTATATAAAAACAAGTATATGTATTGTATTTTGCATTGATCATCCATAAAGATTTGAAAGTTTTGAACTGTTAAATCAGATGATTTGATTTAAACTGAAATTGAGGAATGGATTTGTATAGAACCACTAATCATGAAAATGCTTAGCGTATTGTTTTACCAATGCGTAGGTACCGAGTTATAGATAATGATCGAAAGAGGACCCAAGATCGAGGAGCGAGTCATAAGAAGGAAATTTCGAGTATGCTCGACATGTGCATTTATTTCATGTTTTCTTTGATATTGATATTTTGTAAAACAATTTGAACTCTAAACATCTATTTTTGTAAATCATTTTGAAAAGGGGCTTCGATGCCTTATCAGAAATGTATATTGTTAAATGTAAATGTTTATGGGCTTTTGCCCAATTTTGTAATCAGCTTCCACAAAGATATGATTTTGAGTGATTGATTGATTTTAGTGGCATCCCTGTGACTGCCTGATCCACCAAACTGGTCGGGTCGAGAAAGGTGTACCACATCTTTATCGCGCGACGAGCCTGAAGTTTAAGCGTTCTACAAAATGATTTTGAAATTGTTTGTAAATGATTTTGAAATTGGGTAAGATAATATACATTTCATTTGCATAAGGCGATGAAATGATCAGATGCGGATTCACTGGTCTTAATAGATGGGCATGGACGGCCCGGCTCAGTGGTCGAGGATGACCGTGACTCACCCAAACGCTCGCTAGTGTGGAAGGTGGGCAAACATCCCACGCCCCACCAATGAAATCGAACTTAACAAGGGCAAAGGTACTATAGGTATCCTCCAAAGAGCGGCTCAAGCATTGCAAAGAGCCAAAGAACTGAGTTTCCACTGCTCCATTGAACGATCAGCCATCGAGAGAATGGCAAGATACCTCACCGTAGATTTTAAGGGAAAGAGGATGAGCCTCTAAGGCGTAAAATCAAGCCAGAGAGTAAACGAGCTGAATGCTTGTGCAAAATGTACATATAAATTAAGAAAAGTTGAATGTGCGACCACACACAGGATTTAGGCTTATCGCTGGTGGGTTTCTATGACCAGACTACACCATTGGGGAGAAAGATTACATGGAAGTTCTTCGATGAATTCAAGCATTATGTGGCCACATCTATTCGCTAACATGAGAAGAGAGTTTCATAATCTAAGACAGCATGCATGAGGTCATGTAATATCAAAGAGAATTACAAGGTCGAGCAAGTATGCTCCCGAGATACTTGTGGAGTGAGTAAGAAAAGTGTCAGAGGGCTTGAATACTACTCTTTAATGACTATATTGAGCCCATGTCACAAAGATTTTTCCATGAGGATTTCCAAAATTGTGACATGTGCAAAGTGAATGTGGAAAGAGTAAAGAAAGAGGAAAGAGAGAGAAAAGATAAAATACAGGAAAGAAAATCTCACACCCAACAAGAACAACATCAAATGAAGAAATTGTGGACCATAGGGTTCAATAATCAACCACAAATTTCAAAGGCACGGTGAGGAATACCACTCATCAAGACCGCCAACAGTACACCAGGAGGTGCTTCAGAGGATAGATCAAGCCCCCATTGCTCCCATTGTGGGAGAAATCATAAAGGAGAATGTTGGAGACTTACAGGTGCTTGTTTGATTTATGGATCCAAAGAGCATAGAGCAAGAGATTGTTCTAGAGCTTGTTCATTTACAGCACCCCAGACTGGGGGTACAGCTTTAGTGGTACAAAAAGGCAACAAGAGTGTTGCATCACCGAGTGTTCCGAGACAAGGGACACAAACTTTTGTAAGCAAGATTTAAGTCATGTGGCTCCAAATGAGCATATGCAATGAAAGGGGCTGAAGATACCGACGCTCCAAACAGATAGCCTGTGAATTTCCAAATCTTTATTACCACTGCATATGCACATTGATTGACCCCTAGCTCAACCCACTCCATATTTGCAACCGACATACCCAACTCGTAAATTAATGAGGAGTGAAACCGAGTATGACATCTTCTGGGTGCGAACCCGCCTACCATAGTGTTATCAGGAATGAGTGTATGTAGATTGTCCCATCAAAAAAATACGAGTATGAATTGGGAGATTTGATTGAAGTTATCATTTGTGAGTTTGATGTGATACTTCGACGGATCAAGCACCCCGACATCGTGCAATAGTCGATTGTAGAATGAAAAGAGTAACCTTAAGAACAATCGAATGAAGATGAAGTAACTTTCACGCAGGAGAGTCAAATCACCTATCTAATGTGATATATGCAGCCACTGCTAGAATAATGGTGTGGAAAGGATGTGAAGCCTACTTGGCTTATGTGATTGATACGGTAAAGGCAAGGCCTAGTGTATCCGATATCCCTACTATTAGCGACTTTCCGGATCGTGAGCCGGGAAGAAGCATCAGGATTACCCCCACATGTGGAGATTGAGTTCGCTATCGATCACTGCACTGCAGCCACACGGCATCCACTAATCGTACGTAACGGCCCACCGTAGCCAAAGGAATTGAAATCGCAAATAAGTGTTAACTACTAGAAAAGGAAGTTTATTCGACCGCGTGTATCACCACGGGAGCTCCTGCTTTTTGTTAAAAAGAAAGATGGTATTAATTTCTATTATGTGTATTGATTACGCATAACCGAACAAGCACAAAGAAAGAATAAGTATCCGCTACCCGCACTGATGATTTGCTTGACCACTAAAAGGTGCAAGTATCTTTCAAAGATCAATTTCGCGATCCGGGTGTACCACTGCCTGAGAATTAAAGATGTCGATGTAAGTATAAGACGGCGTTTAGGACGCGATATGGACATTATGGAGTCCCTTGTAATGCCGCTTGATTGACAAATTGTCACTCCGATTCCTGGGCCCGAATCTTGTTAGCGGATCCTCGAACTGAAGTTCGCAAACCATATAATTGAGACCTTTTTACCTGTTTTTTTTTCTCGGTCGATCCTGCACTGTGTACGGGCCCACATCTGAAATGTAATCAAAAATATCATATACATATACAAAAGAACTACCACCGGAGTGGTGTCCATCAAAATCTATACACATATACTGAGTCCCATTTTCATATACAAAACTGTACTTTTTACAAATCAGAGCACGGAACCTACATGTAGCAACCCTTACTAAAGGTGTCAGCTCACCAGATGCGATGCTTTCTTGACGCCTTCTCTCGTATCTACACGGATTAAAACCCGCGCTAAGCTTTAGCTTTAGCTGGGAAACATATCTTTATAACTTATACCGATATTACATGCATTTAGATTCGAATCATGATAAACATACACGTAAAACAAGTATATCAAAATCTTCATGAATTCATATAACTTAAATGTATAACAGTCGATCTATTCAGAGTAAAACTTAGACATATACAATGGCAAGGCATCCAATTTGTCTCTTTTACATGTATCATGACTTTCTGCTGTGTCAAGCTTCCTATTCATGTCATTGACATAATTCTATCTACTTGTACCTTGTGACTTTTAACAGAATTCTTTCATCTCCCATAGGAGTATAGAGCCTATACAGAGATACCCGTATATATAGTCATAGCGGAAGAACTTTCTCTCAAGTTGCTCATTATTCAAATTCCGCATGGTTTATGTTCCATACTTTATTTATACAAATCGGAAACACTCCATACTTATGCGTCCCCAGTTCATAGCTGCCACATAAAATTCCTGTATCTGACAGCAATTTCTTTATCATACTCTGATACCATAATTAACTATGTTATAAGCAATGTAGTTTTGGTACTATCATTTATTCATACTTCATCATCTTTACATTGTTTAGATTTCCCGTAGGAGTTTACAAGTTTTATGATTATACGTAGATATTATACAACTTATCACTTATATCTATCTGAAGATTCCTATTTTGCGTAACTGAGGTTTACATCGAGGGGTACCCTAGGTACCGCTGTAAAACTTTATAATTTATGATCATAGGACTTAAAATGATAATACTGAGTTTACACTTGTTCCTGAGTAAACTGCAGGTACCATGAGATATTAATTATTGATACCTGATATTACGTAATCCTTATCCTTATACGGTGGCACTCTTGTGAAAATTACTTTAACCCAGTCCTGATACAGGCAAATCATGTGCAATATAATTTTCGTATACGTAGGGAAAATCTATAGGTACCATGTAACTTATCTGCAATACGTGAGCTTATTCAGCTTCTGACACAAAATCTAGTACTCACATGTAATGATTTAATATACAAAAAATTTTTAGTAATCGCAGAAGACATGAGGTAATTCGTAGGTACTACGTAACAAATACGTGAGATACACTGTGAGGTACATTCAGACCTTAATTATATCTACTTCTTTTACCTTATCTTTAGTCTCAAGAGTCTTATCATATAATTTGGTTTGATCGCTTAGACCAAAGAATAAGGAAATGAGTAGACATAGCACAATAAGTAATCAAGGTACAAAGACACTACCGAGGTTACAGAAGACAGCAAGAGTGCCGCACCATAGAGAGTGCCGCCACAGTCGAGCACCAAGACTAATGTGTCAGCACGCCAAAGAGGTCGGTTTGACTAATCTGGGAGTACTCGGCATCAATGTGCCGGCGATCACGTACGCTGTCAAGATCAACTGTGAGAGTACCGATACTAATGTGTGCGGCGACTGCCGAGAGTGCCTGTAACAAACGTAGAGTACCGCACACGTCACACGGCCGAGTGTCACAGACTGACATTAGAGAGTAATCGTTACTATAATGCGGTTCGCTCACGCAATGCAGGTGCCATGTCACTCAATAACTCGGGTCTTAGGCCAAGCAGGCTACCCATGATAATAATCATATGTAATCGGTTTTATTCACCTGCTCACCAAGGCATTTTGCCTGCATGTCATACCATATTGCCTTCATGTTCATGTTCATGTTTTAGTTTTGTTTTCATGTTTCATATCATATTCATATTTCATGCCTATTAGTGATATGGTATTTCTCATACTTGTATGGTGACACCATATTACACATCATTCATGTTTTCTCTTTCCCCATATCTACTTTTATTTAAAATTCAACCCAGTCTCCACTGAATCATCCAAATCCAGTTATGGCATTTTCTCATGCCAAACTAGTCAATTCTAATTTCAATACACTAGGGCAGTTTAACACTCATTTTCCAAAGTGTTGCCCAACTCCATTTTGACACTGGTCTTTGTACTCCTTTCTTCAAGCTTAAGGTGCTATGTGGGTTCTCATCCAACTGAATCACCCAAATCGGAGCACCGGAACTCAGTTATGTCCTAACAATCCGACTACATCATACATCAAAATCCAACTACAATCGCTTGAACATAGCCCCACTTTTGAGGAATTCTTTGGGCCACATGGAATTTGAAGGTATCTATTTCTATAGCCGGTCTTCCTTGAAGTCTACTTAATTAGAAACCCTGAACTACCCAAATCGGATCAGAAATGAGTAAGTTATGGTAAACAATGAACATCATCAAAATAGGAAAACAGAACAATACTTGTACGCAGACAGCCTTGACTGGGTACTCATTACAGCCCTAATTTTCGCCTGCATCGGGCTTTTCTTCCCTTTTCCATATATATTTCACCCCAAATCCACTCACATCATTATACACTTCGTGAAACCACTGCAAATTCATCTTGTAAGTCACAATTTACTAAAATCATCTTCAATACATATCTTTCTTCAAATTCTTCAAGGTAATCACCCAAACAACTCCTCAAGGGTCATAACCCATTCACAAACTAAACCTGTTACTGAAGCAGTTTTCTAAACCCTAACTCAATTATCACCATTTGAATCAAGAACCAACCCAAAGGGAGGATTCCAGCACTCATCTTGTTCCAAGATGGGTTTTATCAACTTAATTTCGAAATCTATGCTTTATGATGAAATTTATCAAAACCCTAGTCGAAAACCTCATAGATATCCCTAAATGAGCGATCCAAAACATACAATCTCATACCAAATTCCTAATTTCATACAAAAATCCAAAGACCCATACTCATAACCATAGTTCCATACCTTAATTTGACTTCCTCTTCCTCTTCCCTTCTTCTCCACAGTTTTTCCTCTCCCAAATCTCGAGACCAATTTAGTCTAACCACTTGAGTTAAGCTGCATTAATTTTGCATTTTTAACTTCTTTTCCCATTTTTGCATTTAGGTCCCTTCTTCTTTTAATATTCTCAATCTAACTTATACATATTTATATTTCGCATCCCATCTTTTCTCAAATTCCATAATTGCTATTGGCAAACTTACTGATTTATGCCATTTATGTCCCTGGGCGGTAAATGACCACTTTACCCTTGTCTCTAATATTCATTTCAGGGTCTCTATTTTATTTCAAAATTTCCATTTAGCCAGACATGCTCCTAAACAAGTCCAAAACTACTAGTGGTACATTTCCTGGATGTTACACAAATGCTCCAAATGCGCTTTTTACTGAATCTAATGAATCGTGTTTTCCGACCATATGGATCAGTCGGCCGAAAAGTTATGTAATTTACATTCTTGTGTATTCAAAGATCGGAAAGTCATACGCACACACCTTCAAGTGAAAGTTTGAGACTTTAAAAAGAGCGTTGTATGCTAAACCGAGCAAGCGTGAGTTTTGGAAGACTGAAGGTCCTTCGGGGCACATAGTATCGAAAAGAAGAACCTGAGTAGATCCAGTGCAGAAAATAGAAGTGGTTGTTGAATGGAAGCCACCAAGAAATGTTATATGCGAGTTTCCTCGTGGACTACCGTGGATACTACGTATGATTCGCTAAGGGGTTTTCTATGACCGCAACCCCGGCGACTCTAGATTGTCTTAAAAATGTGAAGTATTAATGGAGGAAAATGTCAAAGAAGTTTTCTGATAAGTCAAAGCATTCTAACTGAGGTCTGCTCTACTCAACCCCACCTACCAGAGAATATGTGATTTTAGTGATGCGTCATAAAATGGACTTAGATGTGTCCTAATGCAAGAGGTAAAGAGCCTATGCTCAAGACAAATAAGCCACGAAAAGAACTATCGGATCATAAGAGTCTTAAGTACTACCACAACAGAGCTTAACTTGAGACAACGGAGATGGATGGAACCTGAGCAAAGATTATGACCGCGTGACTGATTATCACTCCAGAAAGGCCAATGTAGTGGCCGACGCTTGAGTAGAAAGTTAATACGAACGCTTCGAGCGCCAATGCCCATTTGTCATTATACGACGATGGTACCGGTCGTGGAAAAAGCTGGAGAAGCCAGACCGAGTTTGTTGAATCGAAAGAAGAGGCACAAAAGAAAGATGAGGAAAATTGTTGCCACAATAAATCGATTGGAAATGGTAAAGAAACCGAGTCTTCACAACGAATCGAAAATGGAGTTTTGTATTGCTGATCGGCTCAGGTACTCCGATTGTAAGGATTTGAGGAAATCCATACTTGAAGAGGGCACATAGTGGATCTTTTGCTATCCATCCTTGTGAGCACAAAGATGTATCGATTTAAAATGTCATTCTCGTGGTCTGGTGAAATGAAAAGAGATGTGTCGAATTTGTAAACTGCCTGTGTACAAGAGTAAAGGCAGAGCATCAAGTTCCTTCAAGATTATTGCAGCCTATCAGAATACCGGAGTGGAAATGGGACCGAATCACCATGGATTTCGGTCAGTTACCATTGATGTGGAGAAGGCATGACTCGCCAGTCGTAGCATCGATTGACCGTCGCCTCACTTCCTAATAGTGATAACCGAATCATTCACTACAAGCCAAATAGAGTCAGATATCAAGAAATAGTTCGGTTACATGGGATTCATGTATCCATTATTTCAGACCGTAGATCCAGGTTTACTAGATTTTCTTTGGGGAAAATCGTAAGAGGCCTTGGGCACTGACCAATTTCGCATACCGCTCCACCCACAAACTGATGGACAATCCGAGAGTGATCTAGGATTCGAAGATATGTTGGCTGAGTCAGGTGATCAACCCCGAGGGCAGTCGATTTGACACATCGGGCTAGCTGAATTTGTGCATACCAACGCTCAATCAAGTATTGGAATGGCGCCTATGAGGCTTTATATGGGGAGAAAATGTAGAACACCGCTGTGTTGGACGGAATCGAAAGTGAAAAGAAAGTGATTGGCCCCGACTTGACACAAGAGACTGAATAAAAGGAACTGATTAGAGAAAGATCAAGGTGGCACCATTATAACCGAGATGCCATGAAAAGAAAAGATATTCGATATGAGATCGGGAGAAAAAGTGTTTTTGAAAGCATCGTCTCGAAGAAGGGCATGAGATTTTGGGAAAAGCGGCAGCCGAGCCTTAGATTTATTGGCCCGGCGAGTAATCAAAAGTGGGTCCAAAGTGGGCATATAGATTAGCATTAGCCTCCCATCAAGATCCATAATGTATTTCATGTGTCCATGCTACTGAGGTAGTCGATCGCATCTATCACATGTGTTTCCTTCGAGACACCGAGCCGACCAGACAAGATGAATAAGAAGAGCCAGATTTGGCTCGTGAAGTGAAAGAATTACCGAACAAGAAGACTTATCAAAGTGTTGTGGAGAAACCACAAGACTGAAGAAGCCACTTGGGAAAGTGAGGAACGATGCGCAAAGAAGATCCTGAACTGTTGATTAAGGTAAATTTCGATAATTTTAAAATTCTTATTGCTGGAGAGTCAGAACGTCTCAAAATACCCCAGAATTTTTATAATAAAATTTATATATTCCTATAATTGGGCCAACTTGGGTATTTTTCGGAATTGTTAAATGAATATCGATTAAATGATTACTAATCCAGAATAAACTCAAGCCAAAAGAGAAAATATGGAAATTGTAAAACGGGACCTAAGGGTCAATTGTAAGTAAGTTTATATGTATGTCAAATTTATAGTAAACGAAGAAGGAAAATAAATAGGAGACTTAAATGAAGAATAATATAAATTGAGACTCAACATAAAAAGAAGAAGAAAAGAATAAAATCATGAAAGTATGACGCGGCATGTAGGAAAGAGGGGGGAGGAAGCTTCCTCCTTTTAAAATATGCTTATGAGTGATCCATAAGAAAAGGAAAACAGGAGGTATGGAGAGTTAGAGAGAGAGCCTCACCTTATCTCTAGATTTTCCGCATCGGACCATGTGCCTCCTACAAGAGGAAAGTCCTTCCGTGACAAGAGCCGCAAGTGGACTGAATCGGAGTTTCGATAAATTCCAAGAGGTAGGTCTTCTCCTACTTTGGTTATTTTCACCCTAAGGGCTGTGGTGGTTATCTGTCTTAGGAATGTTTGGTTGTATTTTAAACCATGGGAAGCTGCCACATTGTGGTAGTGCGCATTAGCCAGACCTTAGAGCTGATTTTTGGGTAAGAAATAAAGGGAATTTGGTAGTGAGTCCTTCTGGTAAATTGTAGCTACATCAATGAACTTGATGTTAGGCTTTTTAATTTCTCAATTTGGACCTATGTAGACCAAGTTATGGTCCTTTACCGAGGCTACCAGCTCGCCAGCCGTCATTCATGAAGTTCAGCCGCAATTCTGACCTTAGAGCTGATTTTCAAAAGGAAGTGAAGGAAATTTAGTGAGTCCTTCTGCGAATTGTAGCCTCATCAATGAACTTGATGTTAGGCTTTTAATTCAATCTGACCTCTCAGTGAGAACTGCTATGGTCCTTTGACTCGAGGTCACCAGAGGTCAAAGGCATCTCATCCTCAGAGGCCGCAGACCCCATCCTGTAGAGGTCAAAGAGTGTCACGTGCTGGGAGGTCAGCTCGGCCAAAGGTCAGCTCAGCCGCAGGTCAACCCTGAGCTCAACGCCTGCTTCAACTCCGCGCGCGACTTCACGAGTGACCTCCAACTTTAGAAGGTCATAACTCCTTCGTCCGAAGGAACTTGATGCTCTACCTATACTCTTTGGCAAACCAAACACCGTTACAAACTCGATACGTTCTCTTTCATTCGACCACCGTAATGACAAATTTATTACATCTGTGCTACCGGGACGGATTGCAAAAGATCCATTATGTGCCTCTTCAAGTATGGCTTTCCTCAAATCATTATCATCGGGTACACAAACCCAATCTTTATAATACAAAACCCCATCTTCATTTACTATAAACTCGATTTCTTTACCATTTCCAATCCAACTTATATTATAGCAAAGAACTTTCATCTTTCTTTGTGCCTCTAACACTGACCAACAAACTCGGGCCCCGCTATCAATTATGTCACCACTGTGATTATCAGTTCGTCAATCATAAATGAGCATTCAACGCTAAGCGCTTGTATCATTTTTCTACTCAAAGCGCCACCACTTATTGCCTTCCCGTGATAATCAATCACTTAGCCATAATCTTTTATCAATTTCATATCCATCTCCGCTGCTCTGTTAAGCTTCAAGTGTAGGGAAAATGCGAAGACTCTATGATCTATAAATGAAGCACTTTTCTCCATACAAGTAGTGTCTCCAATCTTTCAATAAACAATCAAGTGCTAATTCCAAACTTCATGCAGCGTGGGTAGTTATTTTCATGCGGCTTCAACTGTCTTGAAGCATAGGCTACCACTAAAGATCACATATTCCTTACCGCAGGTCGGCTGAGTAAGAACCAGAGCCTCGGTTAAAAATGCTTTCAGCTTATCAAAACTTCTTTGACATTCTTCACCCCATTCAAATTTCACATTTTTCCTCGAGCACTTGTCAATACGCGGACATCGAAAACGCCTTAACAAATCTTTCAGAGTAACCCCGCAATCCCAAGAAACACGACTTCCTTGTAACATTTCTTGGTAACTTCCAGTTTGACAACCACTTCTATTTTCTAATCTACCTGGGATTCCTTTCGATACAATGTGCCCAAGAAAAGACACTTTAGTCAACTAAAACTCACACTTGCTCGCCGCATACAATCAGTTTTCAAAGTCTCTAACACTACCCGAAGGTGTGTCGATTTCCGATCTTTGAATACACAAGAATGTCGTCGCAATACTACGATAAATCGATCTATATAACGTTGGAAACACGATTCATTAGGGTCCATGAAAGCCGCCGGAGCATTTATTTCAAACCAAAGGCTACAGAACCATAATGTCCATCGTATTCTAAAGCCGCTGAGCAAGATACCCCACATCTTTTAATTCAATCGATGATACCTAGATCGCAAATCAATCTTCGAAAAATACTTCAGACCTTAATAACAAACAAATCATCAATTCGTAACGAATACTTGCCTTATGGTCAACTTGTTCAATTGTCTATAATCAATACAGTAGTCAAGTGTACCCATCTTTCTTCTAACAAAAAGCACAGGAGCTTCCTACCTGGTGATACAAATGGCCGAATAAACCCTTTTTCTAGCGCTTCGCGAACCTGCTTCAATTTTTAATCATCAGATTTACCTGACGGTGTAATGGATGCCAGGGCATAACTCGGTACAATCGCCGATAGCAAACTCAATTCCTCTGTGGAGGCACTCCCGCAACTCTTCCCAAACATCATCCGAAAAGTCACTAACTGCAGGATACCTGATACACTGGGGGGTCTTTGCCTTTACCGTATCAATCACATAAGCCAAGTAGGCTTCTCACATCCGCACCATTTTTCTAGCAAAGTGCATATGGTCATCACATTAGAGAGGTGGTTTGACCTCTCACGATGAAAGTTACTTCATCCTCATTCAAAGATTCTCAAGGTCACTTCATTCTACAATCCACCATCACTTCAAAATAAAACTAATCCATCCTCAAAACACACAAAACTCCTTCTTAAAGGAGGGAATTCAATCAACTCAGAAACTCATACTGACTTAATGTGTAAATCTCACACCCCCCTGACACTACAATAATACTGCCCGAGCAAGGTGTCTGTCACCAAGATATCATACTGGCTCCACTTCTCGGTAAATTTTCACACTAGGTATGTCAATACAAATATAGCGAGCGGTCAATCTGTGGTCAATCAACGACGTACAAGATATCGAAGACTTGAAATCACCAACCATCAAGCATCCGGGGAAGCGCCAAGATTCACTACTTCATTGCATTATCCTCTTAACCGGAGTGACCCACCATCTCACTACCCAAGGTCCGTGTCCCTCATTCTGAACACCAAATACTTAACACCTTTGCTTACCTTCAGGCACTGCCGTACTTCAAATTGGTGTCAGAATGAAAGAGCTCACCAATCTCTTGCTCTATGCTCTGATCCACAAATCAAAATAAGCACCTATAAGTTCCAACATTCTCCTTTTGCGATTTTCCAAATAATGGGAGCAACGAGAGCGCCTTATCCTTCACACCCTCCCAAGTGCACTTATGAACTGACAAATGAGAGAGGCAGTATTCCACTAGTGAATTGAGTTTGAAACGATCGAACCATGTGGTCCTCCTCAATCTTCTTCCTACTTGGTCAGAACGCCAGACTCACCCAGATTTTTCTTTCCCGCCTTTTATCTTTTCTATTTCTTCCTCTTTCTTTACTTCTTTCCATAATTCAATGCATATGTTACAATTCTTTGGGAAATCACCATGGAAAATCCACATATAGGTCCCGAATATTACCTATTAAGGCCGTCTTTCAAACCTACACTTTTTCTTTTCCTCACTCACAAGTATCTCTGGAGCATATCGTCAACTGCAGTGAATTTCTGATATTCCCAGACACTAATCGCCTTGTCCCGGGGACATGAAACTTTCAGCAAATAATAGACGCTTACCCACATAATGCTTCTTAAATTCAACCAAGAAGAACTCCATAATACTCTCGGGTATAAGGCCCCCGGGTCAAGTAAAAACCCACCACCGATAAGTGTCTCATCTTGTAGTAAAGGTCATATCTAAACTTCAACCGTGTTCAATGATTTGCACTAGCATTCACTGTCCTTTCGAGCCAATTCTCCGCCATAGAGGGTTCATCCTTCCGTCCTAGAAAATTCACCTAGCCTAAGACCTTGTCATCCTCTCAATGGTCGATCGCGGAGGGTAACCGCAAATTCGGTCAGGTCATTTTGTAACACCTCGAGCCAACCGCTAGAGGATATCACAAGACTCCCCGCGCCAGGTTCCGCTTCATTCATTGGTGGAGTGGGATGCTTGCCCACCTTCCACACTAGCAGGACTCAGCTTTGATGATTCCCTGTCATCCCTAACCCTAAAGGGATTCATCATGTTTAATTATTAAGACCAGCAAGATTTGCACTGAAATACGCTATCCTTTTATATGCAAATGCAATGTATGTTATAAACAATCAATCATTCACAAAATTTTCAAACTATTTTGTAGAATCGCCAACCAGGCCTGATATCTTAAAAAATAAACACACTCAGCTCGTCCGACCCGACTGAAGTGATTCGATCGTGAACCCTAGGGACGCCAACAAGCCATCAATCAAATCCATTTATTCATATGTCGTTTTTGTTCTCAAATCTTTGCGAATATTTAATAGAAGCTTCTCATAAACATTACATATCTAATAAGCCCATAACATTTAACAAAATACATTTACAATGAAGGCATTCCCAAGCCTTTGAAATGATTTATAAAATAGATGTTGAGAATTCAAATTTGTTTACAAAATATCAATGTTCAAAACAAATTGAGGAATGCATATGTTTAAGCATACCCTATAAACTTCCTAATGACTCTCGAGCTCCTCGACCTCGGGTCCGCTTCAACTACGGTGCATCTCAAGCAAGATTGATAAAGAATACTCAAAGCATTTTCATGCTTAGTGGTTCTATACAATTTCATTCATCCGTTTCAGTTTAAGTCAAATCATGCAATTTTACTAAACAATACTTTTAAATCTTTTTGGATGATCAATGTCAATACAATGCATATACATATTTCATATACAATCATTTATGGTTCATTGATCATCCAAAATACACACTTTCATATGCACTAATTTATTTATAATCAAATCATGCATTTTTACAATGTTCTTTCATTTCAATTTGCAATCATGCTTTTCAATTCCTAATATGTCACAATCTCAAATCAATTCAATCTGCCTCATTTCTTAATAAATTTAACCTATGTTTCTCGATATACAAGACATCTAATCACCTCTGAGACGATCTCGCCGGGTCGCAATGCAAGATAAAAACGGTTTTATAACATAGTAATACCCCGTCGACCGGGTTATTAAAAATCAATTAGTGAACACTCACCGATACAAATTCCACCGGAGTCTGACCGAGTGACACATCAATACAATCGTCGCAAAGATCGTTTATTTCAATTCTATCCAGATAACAATTAATCTATTCTTCATACGAATCCAATGGTTGTAACATTCAATTAAGGGCGTTCAAATTTTTTATAGCAACTTACATAAGACAATATGTACATTTGAAGTAAACGATTCATTTTCAATATTCATAAATTCTTCATTTGCAAACATTTCACAATCAATTTCTTCAAATCAATTAAAACAATTCAATATGCTTTTCTTATGTATTTAGAACAAATAGTTCAAATCTGAAACCAGAACAGAGGAAGATAGAACAAGTCAAAATCGCGCTGATTTCGATCTTCGAATCTCAACTCACGTGCGCTTCCTCCTCACAAAATTCTATTTAAATACAATGACAATCACATATTAGTATGTTATTCATATGGCTCATGTGTCCCCAAAAAATTTTGCAAGTGAAGGGGTATCGGATAACCCCCCCAAATGAATATCTTCATATCGAATTGTAATGAAGCTACGCCTAATCAACACCCCAAAGACTTGTTGTGTCACTCAAACCTGAAATACTGGCCATGGTGGAGACAAGAGGCGGTTGCACTTCATGCTAATACGATATGCAACCAAATGGGTTTTGATCAATGGGTCCGAGTAGAAGCCCTTGGTTATAGCGGTGGAATTAAGATCCTATGGAAACACAATGTCTATCTATGGGTACTGAAAACTCACCCCCAATTCACACATGTAGAAATCTCTTCTCACACAAACTAGACTTGGCTTCTCACAGTTGTTTATGGCAGCACAAACCCAATCTTGAGGAAGAAGTTGTGGAGACATTTGAATCAGAACTCCCTACTATTGAAGGACCCATGGCTAATAACTGAAGGCTTCAATACTGTTGTTAATGTTGAGGAGACAAAAAACCCTGGATATTTAAATCAAAAAAGATGTTTGAGCTTTGGACACTAGATCTCTGAATATGGACTTATCGACTTAGGTTATAGTGGCCAAAAATTTATCTGGACAAGGGTTGTTTCCTCTGAAACATTTAAAGGAGCAAGGCTAGATAGTGCGCTTAACAACATAGATTTGAGAATTTGTTTCCCCCAATGAGAGGTGATCATACTGCAAAAGGTTAACTCAGAACATTCCCCAATGCTAATCACCCTCTCAAGACCTCATATCTCCTACCTTGGCAAACAGTTCAAGTTCCAAGCGGCTTAGTTCCTCCACCCCGACTTCCAAACGATGGTTCAAGATGAGTGGAATAATGACCTCCCCTTCATGGAAAGCAAGACACTTTAAGTTAACCGGCTAACAACCTGGAACAGAGAGCACTTTGGCCATATAGAAAAAGGGAAAAGGAGGCTATGGGCTTGACTGGCAGGGATCCAAGAAGCCATGATGAATCCGGGAAACAAACACTTGGTAAAGTTGGAACGAAAACTTCAAAAGGAGTTAGAAGACACCTTGAAATAGGAAAATTGCTATGGTATCAAAGGTCGAGAGAAGAATGGATTGAGTCAGGGGATCGAAACATAATTTTCCCATGCGGCTACACGATAAGGAAGAATAGGAACGCCATTAGGGGTCTACTTAATGATCAAGGAATTTGGGTCACAGATCAAACCCTACTTGAAGAGATGATTCAGGGATACTTCTAAAACATATTCATAAAGGAGACTACCAACGATTTTTTGCCCATCATTCCAAACGGTTTCCCATGCCTGAATGAGAAGCATTTACAGAATTTACAAAAGCCTTTCATGAAAGAGGAAATTAAGAAAGCTTTGTGTGATATGGCCCCATTCAAATCTCCAGGGAACAATGGCCTTCATGCAGGCTTTTTTCATAAATCCTATAAGACAGTAGGTAATTCTCTTTGCGAGTATGTTTTAAACTTCCTCAACACTGGGAACCTCCTAGAAGGCTCAAATGACACATTATTGGCTTTAATCCCAAAGGTAAACAACCTAGAAAGTCTCACACAAATCCAGCCCATAAGTTTGTATAATGTGGGCTACAAAACAATCACTAAAACCTTAACCACCAGATTGAAAGAGTTATTAAATCTAACTGCCCTAACCAAAGTAGTTTCGCTCCCTGTCGCTAGATTACTGACAACATAATAGTCTACCAGGAAGTTCTTCATTCTATGCGTAGGCAAAAGAGAGGCACATGCTTCATGCTCATCAAGTTAAACTTGGAAAAGGCTTATGATCGGCTTTCTTGGAACTTCATTCATGACACGGTTGAAAAGGTTGGCCTTTCCCCTTCTTGGCAGTGGAATATTATGCACTGCATTGAAACCGTGAAGTTGTCAGTAATCTGGAGTGGAAAAAATCTAGAATGGTTCAAACCTACAAGGGGGATTAGACAAGGAAATCCCATAAGTCCTTACTTGTTTGTACTCTGCATGAAACGTTTGGGCCACGTCATCAATCAGGCGGTTCTTAAAGGGAGATGGTCCTATATGCCTTGTCGAAATGGTCCCCTTATCTCACTTATTTTTCATTGATGATTTGCTTATCTTTTCAGAAGCCTTGGAAGGGCATATTCAAGTCATCTTTGAGTGCATGAACATGTTTTGTGCAGCCTCTGATAAAAAAATCAGCCTTAAAGTCCAGTATTGGGCTTTTCGGCTGGGGTTGGATGAAAAGATAGCACAAAATGTCCAAGGGGCCTTGGGGATCCATGAAGGCTCAACTAGAGAAATATCTCGAGTACTCACATGCCCCTACCCGCCCCTCGTGCGAAGAAAGGGAGCTCGCACGGATCGAGACTCTTTAACCCGCTAACATCGCGACCCATTTCATATAAATCCATAGCGAATAAACTTCTAGTACTACCATCGTGAGCGGTGTTTAGATGTCCTCGTACATATTCCCAGTCCCATTTATCAGACATAAACAAATTCACTGAGTTATGTCATCCTGTCTCCCAGTACCAGTGGTCCCATGCTGCTGGCCCCACAGATGGAATGCCTCGATGTCCTCTTCAAGACTTCCACACGATCGAAACACCTATGCTAAGTTTATAGCTTAGTGAGAAACAGATAACAGATATGACCACTTGGAGTGGTCCACATTTACAAGATACATATAACATAATTCTTAAATGTCATAGTTTACGTATAACAGAGTTTTCATATAACATCATTTTTATAACGAAATTTCATATCTCCCGTAGGAGTTCAAAACAGAGATCTTGTACAGAAGGTACCCGGGGATACATTACATAACAGAACTGATTTCTTATGCTTTCTTCTTATTCATTTTTCAGATTCTTATCATATAAATGTTCGTGATATGTCATATTATTCTGATAAGATAAATACATAAGTATTTGCCCCGCATGTAATCTATAACAACGAATGAGAAGAACACAGATAGGTACCGGGAGAATGCAGTGCGGTCTGAGTACTAAGCAGAGACGTGTCTGCGCATTAACGAGAAGTCTTGTAAGCGGCTGCGAAGTGTCGAAGCACTAATCAGAGATGTGCCTACCCACGTAACATATCAGTGCCGCAGCACTAGCACGAGTGTCGAAGCACTGATCAGAGGTGCCTATTCATTCACTATTCGGTCTTAAGTAGGCATACAGTTATATGTGTTACCGAGTTTGTTATATCATTCTTAATTACATTATCAATGAGAGCGAGAAACAATGTTAATGACAGTGGATCATTGAGGCCCGAGTGAGCATTATAAACATTTTTCATATAACTTTTATACATGTCTTGACCTTTTCGTTACGGATTAACGGACGAACGGGACAAAACGGGTTGTAGTACCGGAGACTTGGACAACCAAACAGCTTTGAGTCTGGGTGCTCATCTTTCGATCTGGGTACTTAACTGTCTAGTTCCTTAGACCACTTTAGTCACGGTACTTAGCTTTTCGATCTAGGTATAACATCATACGGATATAAATCACTTTGGTGTCGGTACTCGACTTTGATCTGCGGTACTCAATACCCTCGCGAAAACATCTTTGGTACGATTACTCAACTCGATCAACATTACTCACCCTCATTTAGGCTAAAAACAACATTAGTCTTAGGTAATCTTTGTCTGGGTACTCACTATGAATGCATAAATGGCCGATTAAGCCATTTTATCGAGAAATCTTCTAACTAAATAACCCATCTCAAAACCAACCACAAAAGGCGAACTAAAATAACTCAAATCACTTTTATATAGAGATAGAGTTCTTCAAACCCTAAACATAGGCAAGAGAGTTATGGTGGTTTCTAACCAACAAATCAAGAGTTCCAAACAAAGAGTGTTCCCAGTGAATTCCATACAAAGAGATGTTCCATACTTTGAGCACAGATTTCCTTCTTCTTCTCTTCTTCATCTTCGCTATAACTATACTCTTTGCCTTCTCTCTCTTTCTCTCAGTAAAGTAACAACTTCAAGCCAAAAAAATAAGATATTCTAGACCATGTTTCGTCTTATCCATTTTGCTCAAAGTTCCTTTTTTTCATTTGGTCCTTCCTTTTAATCTATTTGCAAATCCAACTTATTCAATTTCTAACTTAGCATATAATCCTCTTGCGTTATGACCTTTGGGTCATTAATGTCAAATTACTAATTTACCCTTAGTACTCAAATTTCTGAAGATGTCAATTTTACTTTTCTTATACTACAAATTGCAACAAAACTACTAGGGTATAATCCAAACTGTTACAACCCTCCATTATGGGAAGAACAAACTTGGGTCTCTTCCAACACCTTTTGAATCGCATAGAAAGCATATTAGAGGGATGGAAATCGAAGCAACTCACCCTAGCAGGCCGGATTATCTTCGCAAAGTCAGTCCTCACAACTACACCAATTTACTCCATGCAATCCACATTCTTGCGGCTCTTTTACCTTGACACTAGACCCAGGTGAGGGGTTTCATTTGGGGTAGATCGTAAGAAAAGAAAAAAGTCCACCTTCCAAGATGGGAAATAGTAACGAATGCAAAGGAGAATGGAGGCTTATGCATCCGAAGCATGAGGAATATAAATATAGCCTTCATGGCCAATCTAGGGTGGGGGCTCATAACTTAAATGAAAGACCATTGGGCAAGAGTGTACTCTACAAGGAAAATCGTGAAGGCAAAGTGGAATTCAGAAACTTATGAGGAAGCAAATTTCTTCGAATGCTTGGCAAGGCATTGTTATTGGTGCAGATGTAATCAAAAAAGGCAAAAGATCTAGGTTTTTAAATGGGAACAACACCCTCTTTTGGAGGGATATATCGGTGGGAGATCTTCCTTTAATAGATATTTCAATCAAGGATCTAGTATCGCGCCCCTACCCTTGCCTAGGCGAAGAGTGGGGACACAGCACGAGACTTTAACTCTTTTACTGTTTTTCTGTCATTGGTGGGCCCAATTTATATATATATTCATAAAGAAATAAAACTTATAACATATACATACAAAACAACCATTGCTTGTGGTGAAATTTCGCAATATTACGTACACATATATCAGGAGTCTCATTTACTTGTTCATACAATCTCACTATTACAAAACTCTACATTTACATATACAAAAACAAATCCAAAACCTACTTAGGGTGGGCTTCTATTGCTGTGTTGGCTCTAGTGGATGTAGAATGCCATGAATATCCTCTTCAGTACCTACACGGATGAAACACTCGTGCTAAACATAAGCAATAGGGCTCCATATATAACATATATGACCACTTGCGGTGATCCTTAATTTTCGTTATCATCCTCTGATAACATAAGCATATACTTAACACATATCATATCATCTTTGGTATCATTTGCATATTTCATGCCTTTTTCATATGTCATATACTTCTTATTATCTTATATCATCTTGTATCATTTTTTTTTATGCCTCGTATACATTCCAAAGACGTGATACTAAGATAACTCAGATATACCCGGGCTGCACATCACTATACAGTCAGCTGACCTACGCTCAGACTGTATGACCCAAACGGCCATATATACCCGAAGGTATCATCAACAGACGACAACGACCTATGTAATGCATTAAATGACTGCATGTGCCCGCTTTAATGACTCAAACGGGGCCAACTTATAACTTGTAATCCCTCATAGGCAATGCCTACTTATCCATCCACTTTGAAATATGTGCAAGAAATCAGGCTTATTAGGTTTTTATCTGAGTTAGAGATATCATACTAGTCATTTACATGTTTGTATTACAGTTCATGTGTTCATATTTCATATATCAACCCTTCTTTTATTTATTTACTTCAAATACTTTACACCGAAATATTTCCTACAAACAACGCTTCACTTTAAAGAATTTTATGGATTCAATGGGGTCCAAATTTGAATTCACTTATTTCAAGGAGATTTGTTCTCCTAGAAGTCTAGTTTACCTAGAAATTTGAATCACTCAATTTGGATGAGTGAAAATCAACTTATGGCCTAAATACCCAAAACTGTACCAAAACACCAAAACTATATCAAAAACTACCCAAAATGTGGTTTCACTTTCGATCGAATTTTCTAGCTAACGGGGTCCAAATTCTGAATACACTTATTTCAATGGGATATTTTCTTAGAAATATAGTTCGCCTAAAGATTTGAATCACTCAATTTGATGAGAGCGAACTCAACTTATACCTAAATACCCAAATTGTACCAAAAACACCAAAATGTATTTAAACGGCTTAAAAACGTGGTTTCACTTTGACGAATTCTTCGGGTCCAATGGGCCCAAATTCTCAATACACTTATTTCAAAGATATTTGTTTCAGCTAAGTCTAGTTTACCTATAAATAATTAACACCTGATGAGTGATGGCTAAGTTATGGCCAAGACAAAAACGTGGGTTTTGAAAAAAATTTGACAGCATCTCCCCTAAAACCCTAACATTTCCTTTATACAAACATTCCTCAATTGAGGACCACAACCAACTCAAACAACTTCAAAGCAACTAAAACAATTAAAATCACACTTACACAAGTTAGGGTTTGATGAAACTCAAACAAAACGCTCAAAGAAGTTAGGATGACTTCCTAACCTTAATCTTTTCTTCAAACTTGTTTTTCCTCCTTTCCTTCTTTCCTTCTCTTTGCTTGAACAAATAAAACCCAAAGATGACTTCTCCTTTCAACAACCGTGTCTCTCTCTCACTCTCTCTCTTTTCTCCACATGAGCAAATGCTCATTCAATATACCATTTTGGTGCTTATCCTTGTTTTGGTGTAAGGCCTTGTTTGGCCATACACATTTTTAGTTAGATTTTCCATTTTGTAATGGGTCTTCCATCTCTCTTCATTTGCACTTCAAATTATCATTATTCTATTTTGGTATACTCGCTTCTTGTCTCTTATACCCTTTGGGTCCTTATTTAATTTACCCTTTTACCCACTGATTTTTAGATTTAATTTCGGGTTGTTATCATTTTCACACTTAATAGTATAAATTCCGGAAAATTTCAAATTTAACATATATTATACCCTAAACTTGTTATAAAATGATTAGAATTTATATTTAGAATATTCATCTAGAGCCAAGCGGACTATCTCAAAACAATGAGCCATTATTGGAATGATGCAACTGGTTAGAAGATGGATACTCTAGATGGTATGCTCCCCCCGTATATATTAGACAAGTAGGGAACCATTTTGGTAAGACCGAATGAAGAGGGGCATGATGGGACTTGTTGGGGTTTGTCCAACTATGGCAAGTTCTCTTTAAAATCAGCATATAATATGCTCAGGACTTAAATGAACACAAGTCTTGACAGTACATGGTCCTTGATATGGAAATTGAAAGTTCCTCCAAAAATCCAAATGTTTGTTTGGCTCCTCTACCATGGGAAAATCTTAACAAACGAGAAGAGGATGAGAAGCAGAATGACAAATGACCCTAGATGCCACTCTTGTAGAGACGAAACTGAGGACTTGGATCACCTGTTCCGCTCGTGTTGAGATGCCAAGTTGATATGGGATAAGCTGCTAAATAAGGATGCAAGAAGGCGATGCATGGGTCTTCCTTTCCGGGAATGGATCCGATGGAACCTCAAGTTGAACCTTCCAAATGAAAAGAGGCCCTAGAATGAATTATTTGTCATATTCCTTTGGTGGATCTGGAGGTGGAGGAACGACGAAGTCTTCAACGCCAAACAGTTGGTTTCAGGACGAAAGCTTGCAATGGTAAAATCTCATTTCCATGAAATCATAGTAGTGAAGGAGACTACGGCCTCAAGTATAGGAGCGTGGCGGAAGCCAGGGGTTGGCGAAAGCTAAACACGGATGGTAGCTTGTTGGCGGATGCAGGAATATCAAAAGGGGGAGGTTTGGTAAAGGATGACAAGGGCTCTTGGCAAGGAGGATTTGCCATTCAAATATGGTGCACTTCAGTGAAGGTAAGCAAGACATGGGCCCTCCAGTATGGGCTCAAGATGGCATGGGAGATGGGTATCAGAAAACTTATTGTAAAACCTGATAAAAATCCAATTTTTCTGAAAAAATGGTAAAACGGTAATTTCGATTGGAAACCGAAAATTTTCTAGATCTCGGATGTGAAATGAACCGCGTTGAATTAAATGCTTGCGAGAAATGCAATTACGCTATCGAATTTCGTCGGATTTGAGGCGGTGAGAATTTTCATGAAACACCCGTCGACGAGGATGAAAATATCGGTTTCGCCGGATATGCTCCGGTACTTGGATTTATGGATATGCTCGGATTCATATCGGACATATATCGGTGAATATTTTACATGAATATCGATATATCATAAATTAATAAAATACTTTAGAGTGATGAAACACTTTATAAAAAGTGTAAAAATGACATTAATAATGAAATATAGACATTGATATTACATTGTTATGGTCTTTCCATATAAAATGAAGAAGATCGATGTGGCTCGTTCTGACGTTTGATGAAGGATCCCATCTTGGTGAGACAATAGTCACACGGGACATGGTGTTAGATAATATTGATTATAAGATCGAGACATGCCATGTATAAATGTCTTGACTTGTACTGTGACCTCTCCATGGATCGGTCGAGGTTCACCCACATTTTAGATTTGAAATCCTTATTGCATTTGATATGGAATGTGGAATAGCATTTCGATCGACATGAGGATAATTTATCCATTCCGTATTCTTCATCAATGGAACGAAGGATTTGAAGAAGGCTGACCATAAGTCATTGTATGTTAGGAGGAAAAATATTCGAGTCATTGGATGAATCAGCGTATTGAGTGCCAATGCTCATAGATTCAAAACTAGTGGAGCAATGAATCCTCATTGCTGATGTGCAATCCTTACGATTTGTCGACCTATATGGCTTTCAGTGGCTCCAATACACGCACGGCTCTCTCTGGGCCAGTGGTCTTCATCTTGTGCAGCATGTGTAAAATCATCTTCACCGATGAATGGACTGTTGGATATTGACTTATTTGTCGATCACGCAATATCTCCACCATCATTTCGGTATCACTTTACCATCATTGGTCCCCTCTCCTCTTAATTAGCCATTACGTAGTTGAAATCTGCAAGCAAAACTAGGTCTACCACTGTTCAACACTTGAATCAAATGAGGGTCGAAATTAACGGTAGGTGAAAGAATGAGTCTCTAGGTAATGTGGTATTTGAAACTTTCACTTTATTAACTGGATAAAACACGATTCAGCTTATCGGCCCGCGACTAGCAGGGCATGCGCGTATTCATGGATGAGTTTCCATCTCTTCATCATCCAAATGGAATGTCTAACCCGATGGAATAATTGAGTTATCCCTCTTCACCAAAATCGAATTTGTGTCGGAGTAAATCAAGGTAATTCTTTTCGTGACTTTGCTCTGGCTGCGCTTGCATATCACGTATCTTTAGTTTCATGTTATAGTAACAAAAAACTAATTGTTAGAGCTAGGGTAAAGCAAGCTGATTTCGCTGTTTTGTATGTATTAAAGTGGAAATGCTCCGATTTCTCTCTATCTTGAAGAGATCGATTTAGGGAAAGAACTTTAATGTGAAATTCCTCAATGTGGGAGTGTGGTTTCCATACATGAACCACCATTCAGCTGCAATAACAATAAGTAACATTCAAAATCTAATAATAACATGATAATAGGCTTTACATTTAATGTTTTAATGAGAAATAACACTAACCAGGAACCATTAATCTCTTGAAATTTATTCTTTGCTCATCATAAGATCCTCATCTTTTCGCATCTCGAAACATTATAAGGTACGTGAATTGAAAATATACATGTCAAATCGGTAAAAGTGTAAGTGTAACCAATTAAATTGAATCAATTATTTAAATTGTAACCAATTGATGTACCTCATTTCAAAATTACCAATGCACTGTAGTAGTAGAAGATAATCTTGCAAATACTTGCGTGAGCGACGGAGTAACTGAGGTCACTACTAGCAAAAATATGTTATTGAAATCTTGGATTCAAATATTATGCTACAAAAGTGATTTAGGAATTAGTATGTAATAAAGGAAAATAATATACATAGAAGTGTGATTAAGATGTCGCTTAGTTTACTGCTTGCATGAAGAGGAGGATGTTTGAGGGGTTCTATCTGACGATCTGCGATGATTGTTTTGACCCGATCTTTGGCATTGAGTTGATGTAAATTTTGCTTCATTACGAATCAACTCGTACACAAATGGCGGTGTTGGGAAGACTTGAAGAATCAACAATCACGAGAAGCGCATAATATAGTGGCTCATAGATTGATACTAGCTTAGAGACCTTCTCGATATGTATGATCAAACATGATGCACTTCAACCTCATGTCGATGGTCGATTAACTAAACTTGTAGGAAGCCCGTTCATCACTAATAAAAATCTTCTTCAAATCAACCCTCTTTTTTTAGAAGACTTTTTAGGCGATGTAATTTATCGCCAAATCTTGTGCCCGGACGCCTGATATCCACCACGGACATTTCTCACTTTCGCGAGCAACTTGACCATGATTGTAGATGAAGTTGGTGATTTTGTGCATTGGTAATTGGTCAGAAGCGGTAGCTCTTTTACCCGATGTCTTGAGCATCTGAAGTCAATGCGGTGTCTTCTTTGCCAGAATTCTGATATAAATTGTACTTCTTAAATTTGTAACTTTCCCGCCTTCACAAATCTTTGATCCATTGTCTATAACGAATTTACCTGACATTTGTTTCACCGACTTCCTTGATCACGTCCTTGTGAGCCGTAAATGTATTTGTTACCTTTTATCTTATTATTAAATGCGGACTTGAGGAATATTAGTGCTTCCTTTGAATATACCATGAAATTAATAGTAACTCAATTTGTGGGCGTTATCCATGAGCATAATCATACACCCGTAAGTCTTCCATTTCTTCCTTTGGATGTTCACGCAATCTTCCATGTCTTTATACTCCATATCAGTATTTTTTGATTTCATATGGAGATGGCTCTATTCCCATGCCTACAAGTAGAATTAATGGTAGTATCTAGTTTTCAATTATAATATAAGATAATAATTTATTAGAGCGAAAAGTGATTGTCACATACGACATTGTGCATGGTAATCATGTTCTTGAAGTGGTGAGAGTGCTGCTTTGTGGTATGACCTTTCTCATATATGAAGGAATTCTTGATTAGTCGACCTATAAGTTTGTTTAGTTAAACCACTTTGAAAGATTTTTAATGTTCTTTTGTTTCTTCAGAGATTTGTATAATGATGGAGACGAGAGGTGGTGATGGATCAGGTGTCTCACACTTTGAGATCTTTTGCATGCGCCTTGTTGGATTAATTAGGTTGCGATTGAAGGCTCACTGTTGCAATATCTCAATTAAATCGAAGTAAATTCGTTTATTTTATAAAATTTAATTTAATTTAAAAATATTTACCCGTTTTCTTTTTGCCTCTCACTTAAATCATTGTATGTTGTCGGTTGTGGTAGCTTTTGATGCACGACATGCTGCTCGAAAATCAGCTCTTTCATCGGGGTGTATCAGGGATCGTATATCGTCTTCTCTTCTTCACTCCTCATCCTCATCATCATGTTAAAGGATGTCTCGCGTCCCCCATTGTGCCTCGTAGTTGTTGGCAATTTCTTCTATATCCATGATTTGTTTCTTGACTTTCTTTTATTTTAAATTACAAGAGATTTATTTGCCAGGGTACATTTAGGCGCTTTTTGTGTCAGAGTGGGGGATCAGATGTGATAGGTGATATTTTAAAGTAGTGATCCCGCTACTCTTATCAGCTGTACACGATAATTGCATAATGTACCAAATTTCTATTCCCACTCCTTATATTATTGTAATATTTCCATGCTAGATCTGAAGCCTCCAATATTACTTCACCCCAGCCATCCTATTATTATACAATTAAAATTTAGATTTTATTTTTCATATAAAACTACATATTTTATTATATACCACACAATATTACTTCAATATATAACTTACTTTAAAATGTTAACTAACATGAAAAGATTAATTAATTTATTAATATGCATACATAATATTAACTAATATATAACTTCAATTCAAATATTGGCTAATAATATATATTTGTATTTTATAGGAAATTTATAATCTAATATGAAATTATAAAAAAAAAACCTAATGTATAGTTATTTTTAAAGAATACATTACTATTAAATTTATTATACTATAAAACCATAGTATTATATGATATTTACATAAAGCTTAAACTAATATATATTTGTATTTTATGAAATTTATAATCTATTAGTGAGAATTATAAAAAAAAAAAAACTAATGTATAGTTATTTTAAAAGAGCCATTTACTATTAAATTTATTATACTATATAAAACCATATTATTATATAGTATTTACCTTAAACTAATATATATTTGTATTTTATGAAATTTATAATATAATGTGAAATTATAAAAAAAAAAAAAACTAATGTATAGTTATTTTAAAGAATACATTACTATTAAATTTATTATACTATATAAAACCATATTATTATATGATATTTACCTTAAACTAATATATATTTGTATTTTATGAAATTTATAATCTAATGTGAAATTATAAAAAAAACTAATGTATGAATTTATTTAAAGAATACATTACTATTAAATTTATTATACTATATAAAACCATTTTATTATATGATATTTACCTTAAGCTAATATATATTTGTATTTTATGGAATTTATAATCTAATGTGAATTACAAAAAAAAAAACTAATGTATAGTTATTTTAAAGAATACATTACTATTAAATTTATTATACTATAAAACCATATTATTATATGATATTTACCTTAAACTAATATATATTGTATTTATGAAATTTATAATATAATGTGAAATTATAAAAAATAAAAAAAACTAATATAAAACTATAGTAGCATATGATATTATCTTAGACTAATATATATTTGTATTTTATTAATTTATAACATAATATGAAGTGCAAAGCAAACTAATATATAAATTAACATAAATACAAAAATAAATGTAAAAAACGATTAAGTACACAAAACATAAATACAATAAGTACATACATGGTAATCTTGTTGAAATTTAGGAAACTTCAACATAAACACCAAAGAATTTCCATTTTTTGGAATATATAGCAAGAAAAATAAATTTGAGATGAAATGAAGATTGGATGAGTAGAGAGAGTTTGTGAGGAAAATAAGTGATTTTGAGGTATTTTATAGAATTTTTTGGAGTCAAAAAGCTATAGGATGATGAATATAATTGAATTTAATTCTAACAGTTGGTTTAATTTTTGGTGAAAATCGCCAGATTGATCTTGCTTTGAGCCGTTGGGATCTAAATCCACGATTAGATTTGGATCGAGTTTAGATTTAAATTAGGTCATTGGATCAATCGTAGTTGGATGACATTTAATCTGGTGAAATGGTAGTTGGATCAAACCCGATTCAAATGGCCGTGGTCAATTGTTTGCGGCGATTAAAAGAGGGTAGATCTTGGCCGTTGGATCTTACGCACAACAAATCCCGAGCCACACGTACGGCTGACCGATATATCGCGGAATATATCAAAACGAGGAAAAACCATAAAATTTTCCCCATGTGGCGTTAATGACCTCCATCGTCGATAAGTCGGCCGATATTTGGTCGATGTCCCAGTATTTATTGGAGCATATTTGTTTTTGATTTTTCCTTTGAGCGATTTTGGTGGCAATCGACATTGCGTAGATATCGAATATATCGAATTTCAAACTCTTAGTGTCGGGTGACATGGAGACCGTAATGGATGTCAGCTCAGCGCATGGGCCTCAGACCCAGCGTAGCGTATTAGCCATGTGGGTATAAGTGACACATGTCACTTAAATGAATAATCATTTAGAGCCAAGTATCAAATGGAGAAATAAAAGAAATAAAGTCAAATGAAATATTTTAAAAAAAAATTGAAAATTAAAAAGAAATGAGAGTAGGAGCAAAAGGAAAAAAAAAAAAATCCATCGGGATAAGAACTAAAAGAGATGAAGAAAAGAAAAGAGAAAAATGAAGAAATGAGAAAATGAAAGAAATGAGAAAAAGAAAATTAAAAGAAAGGAATTAGGAACAAACAAAGGAGTTTGGGAGATAAGAAAAAGAAAAGGAAGAAAATGGAGAGAAAAAAAAGGGAGATCTTGAATAGAAGAGAGAAAGAAAAAAAAGAAAAAAAAAGAGACTTTGAAACCTCTGCAATATCTATGGAAATCGGGTAGTTGGTTTTAAAGTGGAGGGAGCGAGAGGTAAAGTCGGTCCACGCAGCGGGGGTGCGCATAGATCCGCTAGAAGTTTCGTCGAGCTCAGAGGTGAGAGAATTTTCTGCAGGGTTATTTCTAACCTAAAAGTTATTTAATGGCATGAGGCTTTCTTTGAGGCCCTGTGTGGCGAGTGAAGTTCGATCCAAAATTTTGGGATCGGAGTGTCTGGTACAGGGCCCGGATTCCAAGCGATCCCTGAAGCGTGTTGAGATTTGGTTTGATCCGGGATGATGTGCTTGGGTTTGTTGTGTTTTGGTATCACGATGATTCGATGGCGAATGGAACCAAAATGGTTAAATGGCTAGTGAAGGGGCGAGGAGGTGTCTTTGTTTTTATGGGTCGAGATTTGGGCCATTTGTTAATAATTTGTTCCTTGATTGAATAACGTATTATTATTAATAAAATCGTATTGATATATCTTTCTTTTGATGGATGTGAATTATATGTAGAAAATATAATTATTCATGTTTTGGTAATGTTAAGTAGCTCATTAGCCATGTAACATGATGAAAATGAAATAGCGTAGTCGCATTTCATATACACACTTGAGACATCGGGTTGAGTCGAATTGTATGTGCATAGTAATGGTTATTCACCATTCTTGGTAGATATGTGGTGGCTTCGGAAATGGGACGGCGTCGAGAGTGAGACTTCGAGGTTGCATAACATTAAAATAAATAAATATATGTGTGTTAGGTGAAACGAGATGGGATAGATCCTACACACACGAGGGTGACAATTTTATTTTTAGTTAGACATATGTATCCAGCGATGAAAGTTTACGAAAGTATCGGAAGGCGTGCAAAGCCTTCGGTGAGACCTCGGAAATTCGCTACCCACAAAAACACACGGGATTTGGTAAATTCTAATTAATATTGCAGGGTTGTCCAATTGGTTAAGTCATTGAGTAAAACACTAATAATTGGTTTTCACACTTGGCGTTGCAGGTGTGAGAGAATCGGTCAGCACTCGAGTTATGGGCATGAAGAGTCTCATCTCAAATTTTATTCTTGGTTAGACATATGTATCCAGCGATGAAAGTTCACGAAAGTATCGAAAGGCGTGCGAAGTCTGCGGTGAGACCCCAGAAATTCGCTATCCACAAAAACACACGGGATTTGGTAAATTCAAATTAATATTTGAGGGTTGTCCAATGGGTTAAGTCATTGAGTGAAACACCAATGGCTGGTTTTCACACATGGTGTTGCAGGTGTGAGGGAGTCGGTCGGGACTCGAGTTATGGGCATGAAGAGTCTCATCTTATTCATGACATGAAATATTCCATGTGGGATTGCATTTTCTGTATGGAATGTGGTATGATCAAGGAACAAAAATCGCGAAATTTCTGATTTTTCGCGAAAATCGGATATTCGGCGGGCTGGAAAGAGAATCTGATGGAAAAATTAGGCAATGAGAAAATCGGAGGAAAAATGTCAGGATAAATCGGCGATTTTGTAGATTTCGAGCAGGCGATTTTTGGGGCTTTATCGGTGAGTGCGTACTTGTAGGAGGGAGAGCGTTCTGGGCCGATTTTTCGCGTCGTCGATAAATTCAAAATTTCGACGTTTTCTCTGCGATTTTTCGGGGATTTATCGGGGGATTTTACGTATGGATTTTTCGACTTTTGATCGCGGTCCGATTTCGTCCTCTTTTTTGAAAAATCCAGCGGCTATATTTTTTTATCCAGCGGTTGATTTTAAATCTACGAGCTTGTCTAGCGGTTCAAATTGATTTCGCGGATATATGATGATCAGTCGGTTTGACCAAATCAAAATCAAGCGGTTGAAATAAATCACAAGCAGTTTTTTACGACAATCCACGGCTATTTTGACTCCAAAAAATTCTATAAATACCCCTAAAATCATACACTTTCATTACAAATTCATTCATTCACATCTAAGCTCCATTTCACTCTCAAAAAAATTTTTATTTGTTCTTTATCTTAATTTTTTTGAAGATCATTAAGGAATTAAGGTATGTTTCTTTGTTCATTAATTTTGTTTTATTATATTTGATTTAGTTTTATTTTAGTGTTTGAAGTTGGCATATAATCTATGATACTTTATACTATAGTTTTATTTTATTTTATAATTTGATAATACTACTAATGTATTTATAATTGTTAATTATTTTAGTTATTTAGTTAATGGTTATTTTGGTTATATAATGTTGCAAGATTTTATAATATAATCTTATTTTATACTATAATTTTTATTTTAGTTTCCTTTGATACTATATTTTTAGGTTAATTAATTATATTATTTATTTACTTAATAGCTATTTTGTTATATAATGTTGCAAACATTTTACATTATAATATTATTTTTATACTATAGTTTTATTTTAGTTTCATTTTGATATTATAATTTTAGTTAATTAATTATATTATTTATTTAGTTAATAGTTATTTTAGTTATATATATAATGTTTGCGAGATTTTTTATATTATAATCCTTTATTTTTATACTATAGTTTTATTTTAGTTTTCCTTTGATACTATAATTTTTAGTTAATTAATTATATTATTTACTTAATAGCTATTTTAGTTATATAATGTTGCAAACATTTTTACATTATAATATTATTTTATACTATAGTTTATTTTTAGTTTCATTTTGATATTATAATTTGTAGTTAATTAATTTATATTATTTATTTTACTTAATCGTTATCTTAGTTATATAATGTTGCAAGATTTTTTTATATTATAATCTACTTATTTTTATACATAGTTTTATTTTAGTTTCCTTTGATACTATAATTTTTAGTTAATTAATTATATTATTTATTTACTTAATAATAGTTATTTAGTTATATAATGTTTTTCAAACATTTTTTTTACATTATAATATTATTTTTATGCTATAGTTTTATTTTAGTTTCATTTTGATGGTATAATTTGCTTAGTTAATTAATTATATTTTATTTTAATGTTATCTTTGTAGTTATATAATGTTGCAAGATTTTTTATATTATAATCTTATTTTTATACTATAGTTTTATTTTAGTTTCCTTTGATATTATTTATTTACTTAATCGTTATCTTAGTTATATAATTAATTAACTATTTTATTATTATATATTGAATGCAGTAATTTTTATTCTTGTTGAATGGTGGTTTTTTAGCCATGGAAATCACGCTCCAACGATAGAGTTTGGCATGGGTTCACCCAAACAGCACATCATCTTGACATGAAAGAAATTCTGGAAGCACATTGTGTGTGAGCTATATCGTTAAATGCAAACAGAAGCTAGAACTTTGCGTATCCACAAGGAACCGACAATTTGGTTGTTGGCCACAGCATGAAGAAACTAAAGATCACGTGATATGGAGCGAGGGCGATAAAGTTCTTAGAAAATAATTTTCTCGATCTCACCCCAGAAATTTATTTGAGTTGAGAAGAAGAGAATCAACTATTTTGATGGGTTAGACCTCTCCATTTAGATGATGAAGATGGAAATCTGATCCACGCATTCTTTGCACATGTTCGAGACGGGAGTTAATGTTGGTGGTTTTATCGGGAAGTTCATAGCGAAAGTTTCGGTCGAGACCACGAGGACTCATTTGACCATTATTTACTTCTCGACCCTCCTTTGATTCAAGTGTTTGAACATAGTAGTAGACTAGAGAGTTTTGTTTGGTGCTTCTACTACGGGTCATGATGGCTCACGAGGAGGGGGACCAATGATGGTAGTGATAAGATGATGGTGGGGATATTGCGGATCACAAGCCAGAAGTCAATATCCGTTAGACGTTTCAACGGTGAGGATGATTTCACTCATGCTACACAAGATGAGACCACGGGTCTAGGAATGGAGTCAGTGTTGGAGCCATTAGGGAAGCCATATAGAGGGAAGACGACGAAGGATGACATCTGAGATTCGTTTGGCCGGCCGATTTGAGTCAATGAGTATTAGATTTCGATTGATTCATCGACGGGGCCAACATATTTATCCTTATGCAATGAGTTATGGTCGGCCTTCTTGGCATCCTTCGGGGTTGATTGGTGAAGAATATGGAATGAGGTCAATATCCTCGTGATGCGAATCTTAAATTCAGGTGTGCTCCAGTCTGAGAAGGACTGACGAGTATGTGGGTGAACCGATTTCCTATCCACGGAAGGTTGTGGGTAGGAGTCGTGTTATCGTGGCGTGGTAAATTACAATGATATTATTCTTGACGCGTATGCTTGTTATGAATATTGTCTTTATCGAGATGGGATCCCTTAAATTGAATAATGTAATGGAGCCACATCGGTCTTCATTTGGTTTTAAATGCATTTGTGTGATGTAATTTCTCGATAAATTATAAATGAATATCATCTTGACAAATGTATATTTGTATTTATGCATTTTTATAGTTAATGAAGTATTTATTGAATTTTGAAGTATTTTTTGTTAATTTTGCATTCACCAGGTATTTTTGTCAAAGATATCCACCCAGATGTTACCAGATGTTCAGATATTTAAGTAAAATCCAGTCACCAGATATATCCAGTAAATCTAGATATTGCGACTGTTATGGGTATGATGTGTGTGTGTCATTGCATGTGCATTTAGGTGGGGAATAGCCTTTGTAGGGGAATTTCTCTTAGGCGTTGTTATTTTGTTGTGGGATCCTTTCAGTATAAAGAGTGTCTGAGTTGAGCTGCTGCTCGAATGAGGCCGTGTTGATTATGAAGGGGCGGAGTGTGTGTAGCCTTGATATTCGTAAAAAGTGTTTTGTATAAAGGGTGCTTAATTAAAATTCTTTTGGGACTATTGTCACAAATAGTCGGGTATGTAATTAGGAGTAAGAGGGTCGTGATCGGACTGCTACGGATTTGTAATTAAATGTTTATTTTCGTATTTTAGATTTAAATGTGAATAGATAGGTCGAGTAAATGGATGTATATTGAGGATATAGACAGGATGGATAATGTGTAGTCGATACTATACATTGAGGCTACGAATGGGTTATGATTATGCGTTATCGGGTTATATGTTGGGTAGAGCTGAACAAAGGAAGTATGTCCAGGTCTCGTGAAAATATGAATCGCATAAATGGGACCAGCGGTGTGAGTATCGGATCGTAATCCACATGAGAGAATTACAAGGTTGATTAGTTGTCAACGGAACACCCGAATTTATGTATAGAAAATGAAATTAAGTGGGTGTCGGTGGCGAGATGGCCTTGAAGGCACACCACAACACACTTCTCAAGTGGAGGGATATGTTTGATCTTGAGACCAGAAATGTACAAACCTCCTAATTTGTTATTCCCGGGGTCTCTCTCTCTCTCTCTACTCTCTCTCTCTCTCTCTCTCTCTCTCTCTCTCTCTCTCTCTCTATATATATATATATATATATATATATATATATATATATAAGACCAAGTAATTTAATTCCTCATTATAATTTATTAATATTTATATCACTGTCCAGTTTGTCCAGCATCCTTGCAGATAAGCAAATGAACACAAAATAATCTTTCTTCTAACGTTGAGAACGTATTAACCCTTCTTGCAGACATTTAAATTTACGCTTGTTCCAAATATTTTTCTAAGAAAAATGGCTTGATCCTATCGGGCTACTAAGCGAAGGCAATTAAATATGGTTAAAATTAGATTGGAAACCTTAAACGTTATAAAATTATTAAAAAATACCTTTCATATCGAAAAATTTAAAATAAGTAAATAGTTTTATGATATAAAAATAAGGTTTTTTTTCCTTTTTTTTTTCTTTCTTTGAATCAGTTTTCTCTATTTTTCCGCCTACATTTTCTTCTCAAATTTTATAGAATAACCAGACAAATTGGAAATATTAAAATTTATTGTTTATTTAGGTTTTTATATTATATTGAACAATTAATTCCATGGCTTGGTGGGTGGCAAAGACCTCCTAGGGTTGGATAAAACTCAACGAGGACAATAGTATGTACGGAGACTCAATGACGACTGGAGTAGGGGTAGTCATTTGCATTTTTGGGTGTATTACTTATTCTCGTACATCCAAAAATATATAGAAAAAGTTTTTATGATTAAAGTAAGAAGTCTATGATGTAACTAAGTTAGAATTGGTAAGTAGATTATCAATATGGGAAAAGAGTGAGACATTAACTCAAATAGAAGGCAAGGAGAAAAGAATTTTAGTTGAAGAAAGAAGATAATAAGCATTTAAAGGATTTTGTAACAAATATATCTACTTCAATTATAACTTATCTTTGTAAACAAAATACAAGGTATATGAATATGAATACCGATGATACTTCGCATTGTTGCTCATATTATGCATGCACGTATAAAGTTATAGATTCATAAAAGATAACAAATTAATAATGAATGTTTGATTAACATACATCTATTTATAGATTGTGACCCAATTTCAATTAGAGAACCAACAAGTGATATGAAGTGGATTCAAGTAATAAATGAAGAAATTCAACTGTCAGAAAATAAAATACAAAGCTGATGTCCTATTTTCTCGGCAATAGATCTAAAAAACAAATAATTGTGTGAAATTATCAATTTCATGGGTCATGTAGGTGATTTTTTTTATTACACTTTAATTTCAAAGTTGTAAATTGTCCCCACTAGGACTCCAATCCAAGACTCCCCCTATGCCTTGTGATGTTTGAAATGGGTCATATAAATGATAATCAAACATAAAGAGAGATTTTACAAATAATAAGTTGTCTTAACAAATAATCCAATGTTCTAAAGGATAAGTAGGAAATCTCAACAAATGCTAAAACTTGTGAAAGATGGATAGGAATCAAACTTAAGTTTTTTAAAGCAAAAGATTGAGTTAAAGCAAATACATTCAGAAAGTTGAAGATGATGTTGAATGTTCAAGAAGAGAGTTTATTGAAAATTTTAATTAACTTAAAAGAAGTGCTTGGAAATTGTCATCCTTTTTGCTACTTTATTATGAATTAGAGTCATAGTAGTCATGTTGATTGTTGAATACTAACCCCAGCATTTTATACTTGAAGATGAGAAACGGTGTCGTTTGATAGGAATGAAGAATATATTAAAATGGCGATGTAACATTTCTGTTTTCTTGCCAAGCGGTACTCCTGGCAACTTCGAGCCGGGCCAGAGTTGTTGGGCTTGTACAATTGGGCCCGGCCCACTCCTACAAGCATCTAAACGGGCTTCAAGACTAGCAGAATCAAAGCCCAGGAATGCATTTCATACACAGTAACTCATGGCAAACATCATCTCAGAGACAAAAACTTCAAACCTGCTGAAATGGGAAGTGTCAGTGAATGTCATGTGCTCTCTCTTACTTATCATCTTGGGGATAATAGACTCAAAATTCGCTATTCGATTAAACGAGGCTTAAGGGGCTTTGGATTAGAAGATGTCTCCCTGTCTTGATTCCGTACAAATACTGATATGCCTATTCTTATATATATAGGAAGGGCTACGTGTTTGAAGAGGCTTCACTGATTCTTGGAGATGGAAGGGAGACAAATAAGGGCAAGTGGATGGCTTGGTCAAAAAAAAGAAAAAAAAGGTGGAGGTTAAAAGAAACAGAATTATATGAATACTTAGTCAGCTAAGCTTTCTAGTGTTTTAAAACCCATCAAAGTCCATGCATGCACAGCTAATAATGAAGGGGTGTTCACGAAACTGCCCACAAATACTACGTGATTTTTGCAACTTTGTTCCTTCCAAGTGCATGTGGGGGGGTTGAGGAGGCATCAAAAGGGGCGGACCCCATCCTCCTTTCCAGGAAAGCCATATCTTCGGTCCTTGGGTGGAGGAAATTGAGCGTTATGATAAAAGTTCATGTGCTGATCTCCTTTTATATACCTCTCCGCCCTTTAACATCATCTGCAAAAGAAGCAATTTTCAATGGGAGGGGTGAGTCAGAAAGGTGGAATTTTCATTTTTTTGGGAAGATAAAGTAATGAGCATTGTTCATGAGATCACCTCTTTTCCTTGGTCTATGCACATATATCATTTGTTGATGATTGACACCTGGCTCAGCTCGTAGCTCCGGGTCTCTCAGGCATGACTACTCTTACTGACACAATCCCTCTAACTTTTGGTTCTCCCTTATTCCCATTATCACCGCTTTCGAATACCTGGTAAGACTCTAATCTCATTGGTTCAACAAATCCACTTCACGTGGCCCTCAGCCAATCGGAAATTGTGTTTACAGGCAGTCACCAACCTTTTTCATTCTTGACGTATTGACCAGAGCTAAACTGATTTTTTTATACAAGTCTTTTTAGGTCTCTAACCATCACATATTATATTCATATATCTACAACTTCTGGAGTAATTCTTTTTGGCAAGAGTAAAACTCACAAACCTGGGTGATGGGGTTGTACGGATTGTTTAGCTGATAGGGCGTGCCAAGACTCCTCTCGATTGGCGGATGGGTGGTTTGAGGCGGGCCACATGTATGTCGGTAGCATGTCATTGGCCTGCAGCCAGCTGCTGGGTTTCTCCGGTGGGAGGAACTGTAACAAGTATCCATCTTTGAGATCATGATGTTTAAGGCAAAGGGCAAGAAGGTAGAAGGAGAAGGGGTGGCGTTTAGAGTTTGGATATTCCACTTAGCATGCAAAAACAAAACACATTCTAATCAAAATGAGGCAGAATTCTAAGCAGGTTAATCAAATCCCATTGCCGTGCAATGCAAGAAACAAAGCTATTTTGTATTCCATTCTTATTTAGTTCCAGCAGAGAAACGTCTACTTCTCTAAGCCACAAGCTACAACAACCAATTACATGTTCTTTCATTGAATCCAGAGTATTTTGTATATTACCCATGCATACAGTGCAATCAGGTACTGCACAACCATGCATAGACAACAGTGTATAATGGAAAGATCAATTTCATCATTTCAAATATTGGTGCAGCTTCAGTTCTTCCCTTGTTTTTACTCCTTATACAAGCATATGAAATGGGTCTGTTTGATCTTCATGTTTAATTCTTCAATACAAGAAAATTATCTGAATTTTGCATTCCTAATCAGGATTCAAATCAATGGAACTTTTCCTGTATATTTGATGTAGTAATGATAAGTTGGATGGTGATTCTATTCAGTATCTCAGATTTTGTGAAATTGTATATTCTCTAGAATTCTCCTATACATGGTCAACAATACACATGAGCTAGTTGATCAGGGATTGCTTATACTTAAAGCCAAGGCCTTAACAGCAGTATGACTTAATAAATTAAGTATTTATTTAACTTAAAGTCACTTTTTAAGGCATTAAACATTAAGTATAAAATTTTACCAGGCGTCAACCTTGTAATGAAATAATCACGATTACTCAAGCGTTAAGTACAACCCCGTGTTATATTAATATTTTCCCAGTCTTATTAAATTAATCAAGTAACTACACTATATTTGAATTGGTATTCCCAGATGTCACTGACTAATACGGCGGACGGCACCATCAGAATACTCAAAGAAATTAAAGGCCCTTACAGCTCTGATTCATCCTCAAGTACTGCAAAAAAAACCACTCTTATTAGTAGTTTCAAATTTCAAACTAAATCCTATATTCTCCTTTTTAAGTGGTTTTACTTTCATTGAAAACCGCTTATTCCCTTATAAAGAAGATGTGAATAAGAATGCTTACAACCTCTCACAACATCAACCATTGAATTTGAATCGCAGAAGAGTAAGATCACCAACAAATCCTCTTTCATTTTATGCTAACAATCATTTGGTTTATTCCTTATGGTATCTCTTTTCCATACTGTAGAAACCCTAGAATCTAGAGTGACGGTGACGATGGGAAGAGGAAAGATTGAGATTAGGAGGATCGACAATTCTACAAGTAGGCAAGTTACCTTCTCAAAGCGAAGGAAAGGACTGTTGAAGAAAGCCAAGGAGCTAGCAATTCTATGTGATGCAGAAGTTGGACTGATTATCTTTTCCAGCACGGAGAAGCTATATATGAATTTGTTTAAGGTTTGAGCTCTCATCACCTTATCATTTAGAATGCTTTGAATTTTTCATTTTTATAGCTTATATTATCATTTAGCATATTGTTTTCTTGATACACCAAGCAGCCAAAAGAATACTGAATCTACAGTAGCATCTTGTTGATTGCCCATGGATCAAATTTTCTGTATTTATCAAGGAGGTTTCTCTGTTCGTTTTTGCAAGTCTAGATTCCTTTCACAAGCATATATCTTTCCATCATGAATAAGATTCTGATTTTCTGTCCATTGATGTTGGGGCATGCAGTTTTTCAATGCAACAAGTATAGTTTCCATGGTATCATTGTATAAGAAAGATAAGGGTTTTTCACACTTACTGCAAATGGCAACAAGAAGAGACTGCACTTTCATCTTGAACCTGCATGATATGATGAAAAAATATTAGATACTGTGTGAAAAGGATAAGCTACTTGGCTGTAAAATTATATTTAGAATGATATGATAATAGTTATATATATAGCTAGCAAAGACCTTGCAAGGTTATCTTCTTTAGGCTGATTGAATTTGAATAAAAAACTTGAATGTATAGTGTATTATTGTTTTAGTCCCCAGATTGTGCAGAAGACTGCTTAAGACTCTAGTCCCTTATGTAGAGGAATCAAAAAGTGACCTGGGTTCAAGCATTAAGCAGAAGTCTGCTATGAGGTCACTCAGTCTCTACTGAACAAAAATACTAGCAGCAAAAGAATGTGAGAAATAATGAAGTGTGGATGAGGAATTAGGGATCCTTGATCTCTAGCATCTTGTTTTATTTGGTATGAAAATTTTTAGTATCCTATATCAGAAAGGAAAGGAAAAACCTGGGTGTAATTTGCAATGTCACCAAACTCATTTTCTTCTTAGATAGTTTGATGCAAAGCTTCACACACACACACACACACACACACACACATATATATATATATATATATAAGATAAAAAGACATGAGAATATCCGCATAACAACTTATGCTGGAATGGCAGTTTAAAATTTTTTTTTGTCTAGAATTGATTCTTCATAGCAAAAGAGTTCTTTTATCACAAACTTGATGTTCATGCAGTATTTTCATATATTTAAGACCATGGCTCTCTTGGGCAATGCCACACTGCTCCAAACTGAACCATGAGAATCTAAACTCAAGTAAAGTACTCATGCTCAAATACCAATATAAACTTCATACTTCTTTTCCATTTATCTTTAGTCTTTCCATTTGTGGCAACTAATAAATCAATAGTTGAAACCATAACATAGGCCCAGATATTTGTATGCAACTAATTAAGGACACAATCAACGTTTCTTTTGTCTTAACCAGATTGGTTGGAAAAGGGGGCCTTTTCCTTCATTAGTCTTTAGCTATCTGTATACTTTACTGGAGACCTTTCTTCTGAAGAAGACCTTTTTCCTAATTTCCTTGAATTCTTTCCTTGATGTTGACGAGGATTGTGATTCAAATTCATTTGGCATGCACCAAAGTAGCTTTTTCTAATTGAAGAAAGACAGCCATGAGCCACTTTCCATGATTCCATATCTAGAAACTTAGAATAATCAATTTTTTCTCACAAATTTAGCATTGAGATAAGGAAAGATGAGTGAATACTTTTAGGAATTCAGCATGGAACAGACATTAAGGAGATAAGTACAACTTTGCTACGTTTGCTTTTTCTCTTTTTGGTCCTAGTAATGTTAGAGTAACATGACATTGTCATAGCATGCCCCAAAACTTTACAATATAATTTTAAAATTAAATCATTCTACACCTACATTTAATAATCCAACATTGTCCAAATTGGTATTCCTATCCAAATGTTCAATTTCAAGTCTAGTCTATATTAGGTATGAAAAAAGGAGGGAAGAGAGCAGCTGAGTAATCAACACTGCTGCATCAAAATTTTGGTTCCATAATTGCATCCCTGTGATACTTTCTAACGCATCTTTTATGGACTTTGGCTGAACCTAGACTGTGGCTTGCCTCTTTGGTCCCTCATGTTCAGATGTATTTCTGGTATATTTTGCCCAACTTGAATTTCTTTAAGTCGCAATGGAGCCAAAATTAATTTAATATTAAGTTATATATGGCACATCAGTGTGAGATCTCAGAAATCATTTTTTCATCATTAATCTAAACACTGATATTATACTCATCTACCATCTCGTCTGCTGACATGGTGCATGCCGGGACACCAGCTTGCTAGTGATTACTCATTTTTAATTTTTTACCTATGAGGGTGTGAACAAGAGATGATTAAGTGGCACATTCCTTGTGATAACAAATAAAGAACCGGGTAATCTGGTGAGAACATATACACCTTTCACAATTAATTATAAATAAAAAACCAAGGGGAACATTAAAAGGAGTAAAAGAATCAAACCATCTTCCGCAGCTAACTAAACAAATATTGGATTTCAATGTAGAGTGAAGATGTTTGGATCTAATGGGCCCCTTCTTCTGTTGCTAAGAAGCTTGTAGTCCTAATAAAGAGCCAAGATCTAGTGGCTCATTGTCATCCTCAAAGAATTTCTCAGCATGTTCAACCCAATGCTATATTAGTTCATAACCATCAGACCTCACCTGTTTATCACAATAAGATTTTTCAGTCTGGTCAGTAAATGATACAGCAAACTGCTGGTCCTAGATACAACACTTGTTTAAAAGTTTGATGATTCTCCTTCCTAACACCATCAACAGATTGACAAGCTACATCTCAGAAGAAAGAGGGAATTAAATAGCATGGCCGATTTTGATCAAAATGGTAAACAGATTGATCCTGAAAGAAAGGAACAAAAGAATCAACCTCCATACACGCTCAACATCGTAAACAGCATGGCTGATTCTCCATTTTGATTTGAGAACTTCCATAGTGAAACTCTTAAGTAATCCAGAATCCCCATGGGAAGGAAACAGTTTCTGGTGCACCAGGTATCCAACATTTTCTAGGAAACACAAACCTTTTAGTGGTCACCTACTTGCTGAGAGCCTGCAAAAAGCCTCCATCCAAATTGCTATTAAATTTCATGGGCAATTTTGAATGAGCATTTGTGTTTACACCAAGAACAAATTTGAATTTAATAACTGACAAAATTTTAGGAATAGGTACAATCCTCATGGAAAGTTAAGAAAAGAACAAGTAAAAATTGTAATGATGTCACAAACAAACAATCAACCATCAACCGGGGTTGTTCCCAAGGCCATTCGAAGGCAGGCTTGGTGGAGAACAGCTAGAATTTGGCACACAGAGAACACAGGATGATAAATGGTAAGGACTAGCATGAAATATAGTCTGTGAACTCCTTCAAGAAAGGAAGAAAGGTTTTCCAAATGTTTAATAAAAGAATCTCAAGTACAAGATACCTAAGTTGGAATAGCATCTACCGGGTCTGAATAAGTTTCAAGCATACACTGAAATTTCTATTTTCATTCTATTTGTTGTTGCTTCTCTGCAGTCTGCAGTGATGAGTGACAGAATGAATCAAGGTGCTCTTAATCAAATTATACATAAATGTGTGTATCTCTTCCCAAATAATCACATTGTTCATTTATTAAACTGAAACCACTAACTTATAATCATAGTTAATGTTTGACTGGAAATGTTTACAGAAAATTCTCTTCCCATTAGAGGAAGTAACAAACACTGTTAGAAAATTGGAACCTGTTTGTTATTCTGGCTCCTCAACATGGACTTCTTAAATCGTTGGCTACAGATAGTCATCAGTTTCTTATATTAAGTAGCATATATCATGCATTACATATGCCCATATGACATAACATAGCACCCAAGAAGAAAGGTCACTGGTACTTGGTTATTATTATCTGCATCATAGCCTTTATTACTTATGTACTCCTTTCTTATCTCCCTTTTGATTTCTGTTGCTATTTTCTTAGAATACAACAATATCATGCTGAAATTTCGAAAGTATAAAAGTTAGTGAATTGTGCAAAAATTAACGACAGTCTTCCCTCTTACCAGCATGAAATCTGCAATTGATCGATATTACAAATCAAAGGAGGAGAATCATCAATTGCTGAATCCAGCATCAGAAATCAAGGTATTCCTTCGTTAACCATCCTTCAATGTTAAACTGCAAATTCCGCAGCTCAGAAAACTATATCTAAAAGAGTTTATTTCATCACATGATTTGTCTCATCATGAATACTGAACATGTTTGGGTATTACCTAATAATAGAAAAGTAACATTTTTCCTTTTGAACACAACTGAGACAAGCAAACAACTTAAGTTTTCTGTGTCAAGTATATGTACCAGGCAGAAGAGGATATTTTGATTTCTTTTTTTTCTACAGATAAGTAAAATAAGTGGATATTTTGGTTTACCAAGAACAAAGCATTTATCCTGAACATTGACCAGATAAGATAATTCTGATCATCCTTTGTAAGGATATAATGCTCAAAAGAGTTGGGGGTCAATAATAAACGCATAGGAGATAGGACAGTCTTATTCTACCTTTCAGCACTGCAAAGCCTAGTCTACAAGATTAAGTTATTGACTAAATGAAGAAATTAACACATGCCACAGTGGACGGTAGACCACCAAAATAAAACCCTTTTTTAACACTGATAGAAAAACAAATAAGAATTGGTTGAAACTGTGATCATAGATACAAAAATTCCAAATCCATCCCTTCATAGACAATGGGGCTTCATCTATAAACAAACAATTAAGCCTCTAATAGAGTTTGGGAAGAGTCGGCAATAACAAATATGCATCAAAGAATCAGGAGACATCAAAACAATGGACCATTCTGTCTGAGTGAGGAATACCAATAAGAAACTTAACTGATCCCAAAACCACACATGCATGCTTACAATTGTGATGTGTATGTGTGCTTACTATTGCCTATATATTTTGTGTGAATGCATGCTTTTTTTTTTTTTTTGAACGGGAATGCATGCTTATTGTTAAGGTTTAGTCTCCTAATCCATTTAGGATTCTTTTCCTTCTCTCTTTAGTCTCCTAATTAGACTCTTAACTCTTTTTCCTTTTTCCATAACACTAAAGTATAACATGTATGTTTCATTTGTAACACGAGAATCAATGTATTCATTTTCCTCAACATGGTATCGTAGAAATATAAAAGAGTTTGGGAATACTAGGGTTAGGGTTTCGCCGTGTGGTCAATTCCGACAACTCCATCCAAAGACCGTGGTCACAATCCGATCAGACATAATCTTCACGTAAGCCTCACGGAAGCCAAACCATCGCTTCTAAAACCTTGCCGCCGCAATCCTTTCACCGGCGATTTTTCTTCGACGACCTCCTTTCCGAATCGGGTTATACACCACCAGAGCGTCTCCTCCGGGATCTACCTTCCGTCGAAATCCTCACCGGAAAATAGCATCACACGCGCCCGCCCACACACCCTCCTATCTCCCGATCCGCCGCGGAACTACGCGCCGGGCGCGCGACGGCCGGCAATCGCTTCACACGCCTCCTCCACAGGTGTGTTCGCCACGACAAGCCCTTCCATCCACTCCACGTGCCTCGCCGTCGTCGGAAAAGCCCTTCTTTTTCAGTTTTTCTCTCCAGCCACTATTATTACATCCACCTATTGCCTGAATCTCCTTTGTTTTTGTGTTTTCTGGAGCTCTACGACATTTTCAGGACCTTATGAGTTGATTCCTACTAATTTCATCTCTATGACTGAAAAATACTTCTCTATGGTCGAAAAATGTCGACTTTTTAATTCTTTTATCCGAACTCCTACGATTACCTTGGATAAAACTCACAGGAGTGAAAATTATCACTATGGGCGTACTGGACCTCGTTTACTCGGTAATGGATGTGAGGATCGTCTACTATCAAGGACACAAGTATTCCTGAAGATAAACATACTCAATGGAAAAAAACCGATGCTTTACTTTGCAATATTCTTCGGCAATCTATTGATGCCAAGACTCTATATAATATTGGGGTCTATAAAACTTGCTACACTCTCTCCTGAATCGTAAAGAACCTCAGACACCAACGATATTCTCACGGTAATATCCTCCATCGCCAATTTGAAACAACTCTGCATGGGATATATCTTCTATGGTGGACGAACGTCCGCCTCTTAAGGATGAACTTATTCCCATTTTGCCAAAGTCTACTAATACCGAGACTTCCCCCGTCCAAGATGGATCGAGTCTCTCATGATCATTCTTTTGCTAACTCGGGCCGCATTTTGAGAACATCCTGTGAATGATACTAATCGAGCAAATTTATTCCGTACTTTGACGTGAAAGCTCTTGCTCTGCGACGCCACACCTCCACCCGTGGCCACCAATCCACATGCGACCGAGATTACACCTGACACTTCAGAATGGTTTCTCAATCTCTTCTCAGGTGATTCAGGTGGATGCGAGCAATGAGGTAGAGACACCGGCCTCAATGCACATAATGCCATAGGCTCGACACACCGCGGATCGATGCTATTAGTTACATGGCCGACTCCTCGCATCGCCCATTCTACTCGCCTCTGATCATTCAGCATGTTCGAGTTCCGTCTCCGGGAGCTCATCCACACCTCAGGGGGTCATTCTTACACCCACTGAATATGAGGAGTACCTTCGTCACACTCAAGTAGCCAAATCTTCTCCATTGCTTCTCGTTGCCTGCACTGGGTAATGTCTCCCCGCTTGCCTTACACATCTATCACACTCGATCCTCGTTACCTGAGCCTCTAATCATATCTCTGGTAATAAAGACTTTTTTTCTTCTCTTACCTTTCCGTCTCCTTTACCTACAATTACCTTTGCTAATGGTTCTCAAACCATAGCTAAAGGCATTGGCTCGTTTTGTCCCCTCCCTTCCTTGCCCCTTACCTCTGTACTTTATGTTCCTAATTTTCCTTTAATCTTATTTCCATTAAGAAGTCAATTCGATTCTATCAAGCAGACTTACTTTTCCCCAATAACTCTGAACCTCATAGACCGACGTACTGTGGAAGACGATTGGCATCGACATGAGTCACAAGGCCTCTTTCACCTCGCCGCCCTTGTTCTACTCAAGCGCACTTCCACTCGAAGCTCCTCTCCTCCTTCATAATCGTCTTGGCTATCCAAGTCTTCCAAGTTTCTAGTCAACCTCATTTTTCTAGTTTATCTTCATTGAGTGTGAGTCCTCACATCTCGGGAAACATATCATGTCTGGTTCACAAAGCGTTAGATCCCCACAAAGTCTTTTTTGAAATGTTTCACACTAATGTTCGGGGTCTTTTCTGGCCTCACTCTACTTTTTTAGATTTCAAGCATTTTGTTACTTTTATAAATGATTATTCTCGATGCACTTGGTTATTTTTAATGAAAACTCAAGCCAAGTTATTTTCTATTTTTCAAAAGTTCCATGCTGAAATTCGCCTCAATTCAATACTCTATTCGTATCACAGTTGATAATGCAAAGAATATTTCTACTCATTCTCTTCTTTATGTCTTCCCACGGGATTCTTCACCAATCATCTCAGGCTTACACTCCTCAATAGAATGGGAGGGCCGAGCTGTAAGAATCGTCATTTAGTTGAGATGTACCAGACTCTCCTCCTCCATCATAAGGTTCCCAACGTTTCTGGGATGCTATCTAAATGCTTTTGTTATTTGATTAATCGTATGCCCTCCCTCTCTGCTTTCGGCACTCCATCACCTCATTCTATCTTACTACCTACTCAACCTCTCTTTTATCTCCCTCCTCGTGTCTTTGGTTGTATTTATTTTGTTCATATTCTCACTCCTGGGCAAGACAAACTCTCTGCCAAAGCCACGAAGTGTGTCATCTTGGGTTATTCTACTTCTCTCGTATGACACATCGTCAAGCATTCGATACTAATCGCTACTTTATCACGATGTCACCTTCTTGAAGACTCCTCCTTCTCCTTGTAGTGCGCCCGAGCCTGCATGTCTTATCTATTCCTCTTGTTTTACCCCCTCCCGATTTCCCTTCCCCACCTCCAGAAGTCGTGACTCGACCGCTTCAGGTCTATACTCACCGTCCTCGTCCTCCTACAATGTCTCGTGTTGACTCATCTCTTATGCCGCAATCATCTCTTGCTCCAATTCCGCAACCGTCTGATGATCTACCATCAGTTATTCTGGAAGGTACCTCGCTCTACTTCTAACTGGCACATCGGTTTATAATTTTCTCAGCTTTCATCGTTTATCTATACCCTACTTTGCCTTTGTTTCCACCTTGTCTTCTCGTCTCTCACCCTGTTACTCAATGGTACTCTCTCTCATCCCAAGCTGGAAATGTGCAACGGCCGAAATGGATGTTCTTTACTCCAATGACACATGGGAACTTGTCGCTCTTCCTCCTGGCAAGTCTCCTGTCAATTGTCGTTGGGTTTATACCGTGAAGGTGGGATCTGATGGTTAGATTGATCAGCTTAAGGCCAATTTGGTTGCAAAGGGGTACACTCAGCAATATTGCTAAGACTATTATGATACATTTTCTCCGATGGCCAAGATTGCTTCTGTTCGCTTGCTTCTTTCTATGGCTGCTATGCGTTCATGGCCTCTTTTTCAATTGGATATCAAGAATGTCTTTCCTCATAGCACCCGCCAGAGAATGATATAGCAACTACCCGTTTTGTTGTTCTGAGAGTCTCGGTCAGTAAGGCAAATTGTATCGCCTATATGATCCAACGGCCTCCTCGAGCTTGGTTTAGCCTGGCTTAGCTCAACGGGTTCAGAGTTTGGCATGATCTGCCAGCAGACCATTCGCTTTTTATCATCATTCATCTAATGAAAGTGTGATACTTGATTGTTTATGGATGATATTGTCACACAGCACTAACCAGATGGTATTCGTAAAATTCAAACAACACCTCTTCACCACTTCTTCGCACAAAAGACTTAGTGGGAAACTCAAGTATTTTCAGTATCGAGGTAGCTCACCCAATTCCTATGGCATCGTGATAGAAGTATACCTCAGATATCGACGCACACCTGTATGTTGGACTCCGTAAGTCTCGTAGACACTCCTGATCCAATGTCAAACTGTACCAAGTCGTGGGAGTTTCTACGAGATCTAGGAGATATCGATCATTTGTAGTAACCGAACTATCTCACTATCACTCCGCCTGACATCTCGTTTCCTGTGAGCGTAGTTAGCCAGTTCCTACAATCACCTTACGATAAATTTATCGACCAGAAGTTCGTATTCGTTATATCAGCAACAGGTCAAGGTGTTGTATGAGAACAGGTCATACCTGGGAAGCCATGGATACAAAGTGATGCAACCGCGTGCCCACCCACGCATGTGACGCTCTACACTGGCCAGATTGCTCACTCTGGAGTAACTTAATATCCCGGGAAGAGTAAGAAACAAGACAGGTAGTCGATCCAATGCCGGCCGAAAAATCGAGTTATGGCCTAGCAAATATGTAAACTCATATGGTCAGCATCTTCTCCAAGAGCTAAGATTTGGGAAGGATGAACAGATGAAGCTTATATGTACTAATCAAGCCGCCTTGTATAGTTCATCTAACCCAGTTTTTCATGAGAGGACCAAACACATCGGCAAAAAAAAAAAGTAGTTTGCCACTTTATCGAGAAAAGATTGCATCTGATGCATATCAACTAGTTTTATCAACTCTAATGACCAACTAGCAGATATCTTCACTAAGTCTCTTAGAGGTCCTAGGATAAAGTATATATGTGACAAGCTTGGTGCTTTTGACCTTTATGCTCCAGCTTGAGGGGGAGTGTTAAGGTTTAGTCTCCTAATCCATTTAGGATTCTTTTCCTTCTCTCTTTAGTCTCCTAATTAGACTCTAACTCTTTTTCCTTTTTCCATAACACTAGAGTATAAATATGTATGTTTCCTCCTTTTGTAAATTAATGAGAATCAATGTATTCCTTTTCTCTCAACACTTATTATAAGGTGAAAAAAATTGAATATCTTGCATATCATACGAGCTTGAAAATGCTCTTTACTGCTACTTGCCTCGTTTACTGAGCCATTGTCACACACCATAACTCTGCCACTAGCTTCTGGGTCCTTGGAGTCTCAGCTCAAGTAAAACTAATACCAGGATATTGTATCTTTAATCTAGCACTAAAGAAAATACCAGAATGGCAAAAGTAGCTGCTGTAACTTTTGCAAATGACATCATCCCTAACTCTTAACACACTTTTGCATGGAATTTTCCAACTTCTTATCCTCTCTCCAGTTGTTTCAATTTCGGAAACAAGTTTTCAACTAAGGAACTTTGATCTTAAACCTTAGGAGTATCACTGCTACTGATAGAATCGAACTTCCTGAATAATATCCCTAAGGCTGCGTCCACCAAAAAAAACTAAAAGTAATTCTATCAGTGGTTAAAATGTCCAGTTTTATCCCAGCTGTCCCCTTGGGGCACCAAAATATATTTTTTTTCCACTTATTTGGACACATCAAACAGTGGATAATACCATGATCAGCATGCATGATCATATCTGTCTGTGCTAAGACAGGTCAAAATTAGTAGAAGCACTGATTGAAATTTGAATGACAAACTCAGAGTGCTGATATTTGTTCACTTTGCCTAGCTTAACTTAGCTTGGGGGGCCAGAGGAGATACTTAGGTAGCCTTGTTCTTCCTCACATTTATTTTTTTCTTATTCTACTCATTTTTAGTTTTTTTTTCTCTTATATCATATATGGTCCTCATGGGCTCAAGTTAAATCACTAAGATCAAAAGTAGATATCTTAAACTCCTCTCTGCATCAATGCCACTTTGTAAAAAGCCAGTTCAAAAGGTCTCTTCATTGCCTAACAAGAAAATCGTACAAAATGTAAAACATCAAAAACAGGGATCATAGGATTCTCTGTCATTCATCATGCAAATAAAAGCATGTTTGTTTCTTCATCGTAATGATGATTTTTTCTATCCATCTTTTGTTCTTTGTCCTTTCTCTCAGTAAATGAGAGATTCAGTTTCCTGTCTAAATACAGTTTCCAAACAAAAGAACTCCCTACTCTCAGCTAGTGTCAAAAAGCACAACTAGTGCTACCTACAAAAAAAGGAAAAGAAAAGAGAAGGCAGCACAACTATAGCTATCAGGAGCAACGGATAGCATTGCAATATTCCAGCATCTTGTTCAGCCAAAATCTCTTAAATGGTATTATGCCAATAGAAAAGTTTACATATATGAAGCACTTCAAAGGATATCAGTGAAGTTCTACATCAGTGAGTGTTCAATTGCTAGACCTTACAAGAACACCACAAGATTGCCATGATTTGATGTCACATCTAGCAATTTAAAACTTTTTATGATCACTTGCTTCCTGTATTTAAGTTCTACTTCTTATCCTACAAGCATCGTATCTCAACATGCAAGCAAAACATAACAGCATTCATACATTTTATTGACTAAGATAAACAAAAAAATTTCATGACAGAATGATTAGTTACTATTAAATTTTTAAAAAGAAAATCTAGGAAGCGGAAGAAGGCAACAAGTTAAACTTTCTCATTTTGGTACCCATCTGACAACCATGTCTCATTCTAGTCTCATCAAACTCGTTAGGGTTTAGCCGTGTAGTCAATTCCGACGACTTAGTTACACATGTTATAAGCAAGGACTTTGAAGAATCAACATGATGTGATAACTTATAAATAAAAATTCGCATGTTCAATTCTTGAAGGTCATACCTTTACATGACTTCAACATGATGGTTATAAAAATGCTCCACTCTTGTAGGGAGATTCTCTATCCAATGAAGGAAATTCCAACAAATAAGGAATTAAAGTAGACAAATTTGAGAATGGTGATCATCATGGCACTTGAATGAGAAAAGATGGATGGAAATTCTAGATAAGAGAACCACAAAGAAGAAAATTTTGCAGAACTTGAAGCTTGAAGCTTTGCAAGTAAGGGAGACCAAAACATTTCTAAGTTTTGAATAGATTGAATAGATTGAGTCATAGTAGAATTTATAAAACTTAGGTTTGTAGTTTTGCTTTAATTTTTATCAATTAGGAGATATCACATATAAGTCTTCAAACAAGAGTTAGAACCATCTTTGCTTGTGATGGTGAGACTCCATTATCTTTTCCTTGCAAAAATTCCTTAAAAATCTTAGTCTGCATTCTAAGGCTTTTTTTACTTTTATCCTTTCTTTCTTTTCTTCTCTTCTTTGATAAAAATAATCAGAAAGTGTTGAGAATCATAGACATTCATAAATATCCTCTAATTTATTCCTTCCTTTCTCACAATATATTTCCTTCCTTTGCACTTGATTTATTTTTTTATGTTTTCCTGATGTATATAAGTAAGTAGGATCTGTAATGTTTGAATCATTTAATCAATAAGAAAAGCATCATTTTCCTATACTTCTTCACATGGTATCAGAGCCATGGAAGGTTCGAAAGCTGGGGCTTCAAGCACCGTGTTCTCACCCTATTAAACCACCAATGGTCAGGTCTTATTTCGCCACCACAAACCTTCATCCCAAGAAGCTCCAGAACCCTTTGCCGGTTGTAACCTTCTTCAATGCCGGGGTAAAACTCTCCGGTGAACTTTTCCGACGACTGCTCCATTCCAATCAGCAACTCAATTCATTGTCTGCTGCTCAATCTACAAGCCAACAAAAACTCCAAATGACAACCAAGATCTCACGCTGCCTCCAAGAGCGCGACTTCCCATGGCGCGGCAACCACCACTGTCAAGACGTGGTGACGCGTGACTCCACACGCCGCCAAGCTCCGACCACCGCCTTCTCCCGCCTTCTTCGCCCCTCCCGATGTCCTCCCAACCCCTCGGTTTCTTCATTTGAGGCCTACATTTGAGATTTTTTCCCTCTTTTCTCTCCAACAGGCTATAAAACCCTAGATTTCTACATATCAGGGCCTACCCATCGCTACAAAGGATCGTTTTCTATTTTTCCGAGCCTTAGCATCATCCACAGGCTTTTCTCACCTTCGCAGCAGCATTTTTTGGCCCTGGTATTTGGTCTCCTTGCTGATTTTGTCGATTTTTCCCACTATGGCTGAAAAAGCTTCGAGCTTTTCTTCGATTCTATCTAGAACTCCCATGATAATTGTCAATCGACTCAAGGGCAATGATAACTATCAGTCATAGGCCAATTCTGTTACATTATGGTTTACTGGAAATGGTGTTAAAGACCATCTGACCTCTACGGAGTCTAGTGTTGAAAAAGATAAACGTCCTCAGTGACGGGAACATGACGCTTTATTCAGCAATCCATAGAGCCCAAAACACTCGACAATCCTGGGGATTATCAGACATGTCAGCCCCTTTGGACCCAAGCAAAGAATTTATATACCAATGATGTTCAACACCTCTACCGTGTCATCTCCTCCGTTGAGAGTCTGGAGCAACCTGGTATGGAATTATCTTCCTTTGCTGTTTAATGTCCGATTGAAAATGAGCTCTTATCCTCATGCCCAAAGTCACTAATACAAGACCCATTTATCCAACATGTATCAAAATCTTTATGATCCTTACTCTTATTAAACTTGGCATAGAGTTTGACAACATTCAGGAACAAATCCTCACTGGCTCCACTATCCCAACCTTTGATGACATTTTTGCTCTGTTACTACGTCATTCATCCATCACACTCAATCTCGCCCTCGAGGTTTCCAATGACTTCACAATGCTTCGCTTCCATCTCACCCTTGCGTGCTGATTCCTCCCTGAGTTTTCGTGGTGACTCATCGGCGTGCAGGCCAACTAATTCCCATTGTACCCATCAGAATCAACCGGGTCACATTCGAGACAAGTGTTATCAGTTACATGGTCGTTCGCCTCGCACTACTCATGTAGCCCAATCTTCTGAATCGCCTCCACCTCCAACTAAGGATCAGCCTCTATCTCCATCTCAGGGAGTGACCTTACGCTTGGTGAATATGAGGAGTTTCTTCGCCTCACTCATGTCGCCAAATCTGCCTTCATTGCTTCTATTGCCCAAATCGATGATGTCTCTACCTATCTTACACACCTTCGTCTACTGAGCCCTCGATTCCAAAGGCATTTGATCATCCGGTCTGCAATAAGGATCTTTCCTCTTCCCTTACTATCACTTCACCCTTACCTAAGATTACTTTACTAATTCGGGACTCAAACTACTTATTAAAGCGACCAAATTTCAATTGTCCCTCCCATCTTTACCTCTTACTTCTGTTCTCTATGTCCCTAATTCTCCATTTAATCTTATCTCTATCAATAAATTAATTCATGACCTTAATTGTTCGATTACCTTTTCTCACTCTTCTGTCACCTTGCAGTACTAGAGTACAGGGAGGACGATTGGCATAGGACATGAGTCTCAAGGCTTTTATCATCTCAATTCAACCCCATCTTCCACCGTTTGCACTTCAACGAATGAACCTCTTCTTGTCCATCGTCGTCTCGGCCATTCGAACATTTCCAAGCTTCGAAAGATGGTGTCTCTCACTTTTCCACCTTATCTTCACTATAGTGTGAGCCATGTCAGCTTAGGAAACATGCTCGTATTTCATTCCCTAAGCGCTTAGAGTCCTGGACGAAGTCTCCTTTTAAGCTTGTCCACACTAATGTTTAGGGTCCATCCCGAACTGCGTCTACTTTAGGTTTCCGATATTTTGTTACATTTATTGATGATTTTTCCAGTTATACTTGGTTATTTTTAATGAAGAGTCGAACTGAACTATTTTCAGTATTCCAAAAAATTTTTGCTAAGATTCGCAATCAATTTCATACTTCTATTTGCATCTTACGCAATGATAATGCCTTGGAATACCTCTCTACCCCTTTCTCTGCCTTTTTATCCTCATGAGATTCTTCATCAGTCTTCTTGTGCTTACACTTCACAACAAAATGGGGTGGTAAAGGGCAAGAATCGTCCCTTAGTTGAGACAACTCGCACTCTTCTCCTCCACCATACAGTTCCTCAATGTTTTTGGGGGGATGTTATCTTAACCGCCTGTTATTTGATCAATCGCATGCCTTCTTCTGTACTAGGTGATCAAGTTCCTCATTCTCTTCTCTTTCCTAATCAACCCTTTCTTTGTCTCCCTCCACATGTTTTTGACTGCACTTGTTTTGTCCACATACTCACTCTTGACCAAGACAAACTTTCTGCTAAGGCCGCAAAGTGCATCTTCCTTGGCTATCCCCGCCTTCAACGTGGTTACCGTTGCTTCGATACACAATGATACTTCGTTTCCGCGGATGTCACTTTTTTTTAACATTCTTCTATCTTCTCTACCCCATCAACTTCCAGTCCCGAGGTCTTATCTCTACCTCTCATCTTTCCCCTTCCGGCCTTATCATCTAAGTCCTCAACTACTCCACCTCAACTGTTATAGGTTTACTCGTCGTCCGTGTTTCGACACAGGGCCTCTCGATGACTCATCTCCTATGTTGCCCTCCTCTAGGACGTTGGTATTGTCGTCTCCTACTAATCCTCCCATCTCCATTCAGAAAGGTACTCGTTCCTCTCATAATCCCCATCCTATTTATACTTTCTTGTCTTATCATCAAGTATCCTCACCATATTCTCGCTTTTATTTCCACTCGGTTTCTATTCTTCTTCCAATATCATATTAGTTGAGGCTCTCTTCTCAATCTCGGACCGAAAACAGCCAACGTTGAAGATATGGTCGTCTATATTCTACTAGCACATGGGACCTAGTCCCCTTACCTGTTGATAAGTCCCCTGTTGGTTGCCATTAGGTTTATACTGTTAAGATTGGTCCGGATGGTGGAGTGGATCGTCTTAAAGCTCGTTTAGTTGCCAAGGGATCTACTCAGATTTATGGCTCCGATTACTATGACACTTTTTCTCCTGTTGCCAAGATGACTTTCGTTCGTCTTCTCTTATCTATGGTTGCTATGAGCTCTTGGCTCATGTATCAGTTGGATATCAAGAATGCATTTCTCCATGGTGACCTCGTCGAAGAGTTATATATGGAGCAACCGCCTGGATTTGTTGCTCAAGGGGAGTCTGGTTTGGTATGTAGGCTACGTCGTTCCTTCTATGGCCTAAAACGGTCCCCTCGAGCCTAGCTGGCCGCTAGCTCGCTGGTACAGAGTTTGCATGACTCAGAGTACATCAAAAATCAATTTCATCTTCTATCATCATACATCATCAAGACAGTGCATTTATATGATTGTTTATGTGGACGACATTGTTATAATAGCCAGGGATCAAGATGGTATTTAGAAACTTAAACAACATCTCTTCAGCCACTCTCAGACAAAAGACTAAAGGAAACTCAAGTACTTTCTGGGGATTGAGATAGCTCAATCTAATTCCGGTGTGGTTATGTCTCAGAGGAAGTATGTCTTAGATATGTTAGAGGAAACTAGTATGCTAGACTGTAAACCTGTACACACTCCTATGGATCTGAATGCCAAGCTTGTACTTGGACACGGGGGCCTTTACGAGATCCAAGGAGATATTGACGACTACTGGGGAGACTAAACTACCTCACCATCACTCGACCGGACATTTCCTTTCCTGTGAGTGTAGTTAGTCAGTTCTTATAGTCACCATGTGATAGCCATTAGGATGCTATGATCCACATCCTCTGTTATATCAAAGGATCGCCAGCATATATATTTAAACAGAGGCCAATCCGCATTGTCGATATCAGATGTAGCACTAGGCAGTTCGTCGCATTACGACGCCACTCGTGATATCAGGTATTTATCAGAGGCAACTTAACATCCTCGGAATAGAAAAAACAGTGACGCGTGGCTGTGTCTGCCAAAGTCAGGTATTTAGCCATGACTTGACAACTTGCGGAACTTATACACTCAAACAACTTCTTCAAGAGCTAAGATTCGGGAATTACGACAAACGACGCTCAGGTGTGATAACCAAGCAACTCTACACATCAAGCTCCAACCAAATCTCTTCACGCAGAGGATCAAACATATCAAGCAGAGGTCACTCATTCGAGAGAATATCAGCTCAAGATGCATGACTATTGGCCATTAACCTCGAGCCGACCAACTGGGGCCAGACATTTTCACTTAGTCTCTCCGAGATCCAAGGATTAGTGCATATACCCTATATGCTCCAGCTTGAAGGGGAGTGTTGAGAATCATAAGATATTCTTAGAATATCCTCTAATTTATTCCCTTACTTGCCTGTACAATATTTTTCCGTCTTTTTTGTACTTGATTTGTTTCCTTTTTTATGTCTTCTTCATGTACATAAGTAGGTAGGGCAACCTATAATGTTTGAATCATTCAATCAATAAGAAAAGCATCCTTTTCTTATACTTCTTCATAAAAAGAAAGGCAAAAGAATTGGAGGAATGAATTTCCTTGTATTTTTCATTGATCCATTGTGAATATATATATACAAAAGTCAATCTAACCTTCCTAATAAATTACAACTCTTATAAGACAAGCTCAACAGGTTAAACCTATATGTAAAGTAGATATACTATAACACTTCTCTAAGTTTGAGCACTGAGATTAACTGGTGTCAACTTGTTACATGATAATCCAACCCGGTCCCTAATGGAAGGCCTTTGTAAGTAAGATATCACCTAATCGTTCTCCCAAACTCTTCACATACGCAATTCAATTCTTCATAAACAACATGATAACTATCTCAATTTCTGCTGTTAATCGTTCATAAACACGATTGGGTGCCAACATGAAGCGGCACCGTTGTCACACTAGAAGCCGCTAGGGATCAGTTCAATGCCAACTTCCATCAAGAGTTGACGTCAAAGAGCGATCCTGCACACATAACCCGTGGTCATTGTTTTATATCAGACTTCAGACGATCGACAGGACAACACTCGCTTTGCTTCTTCCGTTAGATCAGATTCTTCCGCAACAAACACACAAGACTGGGGCGGACCCCTTCGTTTTCCTTGAACCCGCCAATCAGACGCCAAAAGTAATCAATTCTCGGCAGTTCAGTATCATAAAATACCACGCCTCAAAATTCTTTCAAGTAACATAGACTATTCAACGCAGCCCAATGGTCGCATCGTTGAGCGACATGCATATTGACTTACAACACTAATCGAGTGGCACATCACATGTTATTGGTGATAACTCACTTAACTATTTTCACTTCAAGACTCTCAATGTTTCGTCTTCTCGAGGTGAGTACGCCTGAACCATGGGGAACCGCATGGCTTTACCCCAACCTCTTCAAATTCAGACAATGGATCCAAGATATTTCCTTTTCGAGATAAGAGATCATGTTTGCTTTTAAGATAACTGATGCCAAGAAGTATCTTAGCATTCCTGGCTCCTCATGGAATCGTCAGAAAGGACTTAAGAGATGAGATGTCTTTAGAGTCACTCTCAAAGGATAAATAATATTATCTACATACACTACCAAAGAAATGATACCAAACTGAGTTCCTATAAAAGACGTAAGTGGGTCGATTACTCTTCTCGCATGCCAAATTGTCAACCATTAATAATTAATAAACCATGCACTAGAACTCTATTTCAAACCAACAAAGACTAAGACGATAAACCTTCCCTATCTCCTCGAGGCAACAAACCTGGAGGTTGCTCCATACACCTCCTCCTGTAAAGACGGCGAAGAAAGACATTTAACACTAAGCCGCATCCCAATTATAAGTGGCAAATCTAAGGAAATAAAGTTTAACATAAGTCATCTTATAAATAAGGAAAAGAAACAAAAGCTCATTATAGGTTCAGCTAAACACCCTTTAGCCAAGTCGATTTCAATCTATAAACCAAATCCATCGTGATTAAATTTAATTCACAAAACTCCAAGATCCAATGGCTTTCTTTCCATCAAAATTGTAATAAGTCTCATACCACTGTCATCTAAAGCCCATTTCTTCACTTTAATGCTATAGAAGATAGACCCAGATGCAACAAAAGAAATAGAATGATGACAATGTGGTTATAAGAACAAATGAGGAAATTTTGATTAATACACCACTGTTATCTTACAAAGAGTACACAGAAGACTATCACCCAGATCGATCTACGTCAAGGAATAGTATTGGACTCGAGACTAGGGAGATTTGGCGTCAAGAGTATACCTGAGTGATGGGAGGCTTTGTCAGGGGAGGAACAAAAGCAGGAGCTGGTGAGGCAAGAGTATAAACGAGCAAATCATCATCCTCCCCCTAACTAGTGTGGATCAGGTCTTGAGAAAAAGAAGTATTCTTAAGAAAGGTGACATCAGCAGAAACCAGGTACCTTCGAAGACTAGTACAATAACACCTATACCCCTTCTGAACTCGAGAGTAACCAAGAAAAATACACTTCAATGACTTAGGATCGAGTTTAGACACATGCGGACGAATATCCCGAACAAAACAAGTACATCTAAATTGTGAGGTTTCAATGGGAATGTAGATTTATAAGGAAAGAGGGTCGAAAACAGAGTGACCAACAGGTGAAGATCCCACATCAAAAACAAGCCGTGGAAACAACATCGCCCAAATGCTCGGACACGCATCAGGAAACAGAGCCCGAGAGGTTTGGCGTGTATTTTTCCAACAACTCCATTTCGGTATATCCCAGAAGATGTTTGATGAAGGATGTCATTCTAAAGGACAATGACTAATGAGTCTGCATATGGGACTTTGGTTATCTCTTCTCAAATTTTAACATAAACATAAAACTGAAAAGAATTTATATTAAAGACACCGAAATAGAGAAAATAACTCAACGGTTACATTAATATAACTAAGTTAATTCGCGAATAATCACGAAATAAACATAAAAATAATTAATCCAAATAAATATATTAAATCGATCATGGACCCCACACATCCAAATAGACCAACTTAAAAGGAGCAATAGCTCGATTATTGACTGTAGGACTCGAATGCACACAATGAAGCTTAGCATATCATAACAACTACAGCTCACCCAGATATGTTAAAACTAAGTGATATAGTTTTTTCTGAGAGAGAATAGATGACCCAAGCGACTAATGTAATTCAATGTGTAACAACTTGTAAATAAGCAACGATCTAAGAATCACTAAGTATGTAGATTTTGGCTGCAAGCTTACCAATAACCTGGTCATCAAAAGATCTCAATTTAAACAATAATTAGGAAAATATATATTCAAGAATTATTATGTACGAGTAAGTTTACTCACATAAATTAAATTAAAAGATAATTACGGTAAACTTAAAACAAAGGTCAAAGTGAATAAAGAGTAGATGAATCGGTCGACCTAAGATAAGATAATCTCATCCTGTGATAAGAAGGTAAAAAAGATTCAAACGAAAATAAACTAGAATTACCCGTCGTGGTCTGGTCTAGAGAGTCACGACCTGGTATGGAGTGAAGAGGAAAGAAAACATGTGTGTTGGTTTTACCCGATCATTTAGTGTTAGATAAAGTATGTACTGAGTACTTCATAACAATGACTTAAATTTACACTTGAGTTCCATAGCCTTCCTAGCACAATTCCAAACAGACATGTCCTGATTATGGCAATAGCGTACATAATAACCCTCCTGAGGGTGTCTTGTTAGTCATATAAATCCAACTAATAAGCTTCCTGGGGCCTGAAAATACCAAAAAATAAGAGATTCAAGGAAGACTTACAACTTTTTCATACAAAAACACTGCCCTGGAATAATGTAGGCCTTCCAAAACCATAAATCACCTCTTCATGCTTTTAATCAGAATAGAAATCAAGAAAAGAAAGAAACCTCTTCAGAAAATCAACTGAATGCTTCGAGAAAAAAGGCAAAATAGAGCAAACTCTTCCAACGACGCACAAGGGACGGGAGTAGTTCAGAGATGCTCGCCGCATGCGTAGCAACTCGGGTGGCGCATGTCAAAACAATGATCCACACGTCGACATGTGAGTTCACGAGCCGAGAGGAAAGACGGCGCGTGGCTTGCCAAAATAGAGCTTGGTTGGCCTTGACGGAAAGAGGGACCTCCGACGCGACTGGAGTTGCCGCCGCCGATGGGATGTTACTAAAAATTGTCGGTAATGAGAGAATCTGACAGATCGATAAAGTTATCGCCATAGAGAACTCGGTAAGATTGACGTGATCGAACAGACTTCAACCACCTAATGATTACAAAATTAGATTAGAATCAAACCCTAACTCCTAATTTTTCTATGGCTCTGATACCATGTAAACAGAAAGACAAAAGAATTTGAGGAACAATCAGTATTTTTTCATATCCATTGAATATATATATACAAAATCCAATTTAACCCTCTTAATAGATTACAACTCTTATAAGACAAGTTTCTTAATAGATTACAACTCTATATGTAAAGTAGATATATGCTATAACACCTCATATATTTCATTGCATTCTAATTACAATATATATACGAAAGAATTGTTAACAAGATTCCTTAAATTAAGCTATCTATCAAAAAAAAAAAAAACCCTAAAATCAAGCAATCTGATTACAAGGGTCCTACATGGGATTTAATAATTCTTGGTACAAATCATGGTTAATTTTTTACACAAAAGCAAAGGAAAATAGTGTAGAAGAAATTAGATGTAACAAGAAATTTTAATTATTAATTTCTTGTGCCAATCTTCAAATAAACTTCAAGTTGATGCAAAGATATTTGTTTTGTATAAGATTAGATAAAAAGTTGAACTCTCGTGTGTCTGGTTTTTTTTTCTCCTTTTTCTTTTTTTTCTTTTTTTTTCTTTCTTTTTTTTTTTTTTTTTTTTCTTTTTTTTTTTTTTTGATAGGTATAAACCTTTTGTTAGCATATCTATTAATGGTTTAGAAGATGGGACAAATGGAATGCAAAATTAGCCATCACACAAGCTTTTCAATTAAAATGTAGATTGGGTTCACATATTTATTTTGATCATGATGAATGGTATATATAGATTACATTATAGCACTTGGTTATCGAAATAAAGCTTTATGGATTCTTGCAAAGGGAAAAAGGTCTATAAGGATAAACTTTATCCAAAGTAGTTCACAAATCCCTTTGAGCCATAACCTTGAATTCAACTTTGATCCAAGATATAGTCACTACTAATCGTCTTGACTTCTCCAAGTAACAAGATTTGCTTGCAAGAGGTCCAAACCAATCAGCATCATTGTAAAACTTCTACTCTAGTATATTTCCTGATCACAAATGATTCTTCGTAAGTACTTTAAACTTAAAAATATAGATTCAAGATATTATCTCTATATGAGATCTCATGTGGTGAATGTACACTTAATCAAACCACGCCTCACGGAATAAAAGCATGTCTAGTCAATTGATAAATAAATTAATTTCCCATAAATCTTTGATAAAAGTCACAATCCACCATATTGTTATCTATTTTTCCTGCCCATGCAATATAAAAGCCTCTAATACTCTTTCTCACGTGGTATGTCTCATACCCGCGCACGTGAGAGTCAAACAATCATGTGTTCATTGATTTTCAATATACAATAGTGGGATCAAATATTCAATTATAGAAATACCAAACCACACTCCTTGCCAAACCAAGTCATAATACATGTTAACAAACAACTTCTCCAAAGTCTGCTTGCAGATTTGCCATTATGAATACGGTGCTTCAACACCCTTTTCAATGTGTCACCTTAATCCCAAGAAATATTTTAGACTCCCTAGATCCTTGATCTAAGAATTCATTGGATAGATAAGTTTTTAGCTTTTGCATTTCATCCTCATCATTTCTAATGACGATAATGTTATCCACATAAATTATCAAGGTAGTCAACTTACAAAAGAAGTTGTGTTTGATCAACATTATGTGTGACCCCCTTGGCTTGGATGGTAGTTCATTCTTTCCATTGATTCAATAAATCTCTCAAACCATGCTCTTAGAGATTATTTAAATCCATAAAGAACTTTGCACTGGGGCAAACTTAGTTCTTCCTGAAGCCTTGTCACAAACTCATAGGGTAATGTAGCGCTCTTTCTTCTAACAAATCACTGTCATGTAAAAATAATTCTTCACATCAAATTGTGCAGTTCACCAGATTATAATCAAGACAAGGCAATATATGCTCATTATACAATCACAAGGTCTCGAGAAAATTTTATGTCGATAGAATTTATCACTAATCTAGTCTTATATACCTTCAAGACTAGATTATCCTGTATTTAATTGTGATTTCTACTATCCTATCATCCTTGTATATAATTGTGAAAAACAAATTACAAAATCACTGCTTTTCTTCCCAAAGCTCAACCATATGCCAACAAATCTTTTTTTTCTAAGGCTCAGACTTTGTTAATTGATTTTTCCAATTCTCATCTTTAATGCTTCTTGAACTATGTTTTGATACCTATAGAAGACCATCAAGGATAAAGGTCAGTTTTTTGTATACTTGGCTTTCAAGATATGGGGGATATTTTATTTCTTCTTTCAGATTCTTCTGTCATTTAATTTTGACATTTTTCAATATACTTCTTATTTACTTATCAAAAAAAAGGCTCATAGATATTGTACATTTTTCATGAGCTGATTTATCAGGAGTCCTATATATATAAGCCCCAATAGGTATGTAAAGATTAGATTCATTATTCGTGAGGGAAATAATAAAATTAGAATTCTCTATTTTCTCTCTTCATGGCATCGAAGTCAAGAGAGAAATATCCCATTTTTTTTTTTTTTTTTTTGGTGATCGGTTTCATTCCGATTCCCTTCTCCGTCGTCGATCTCCTCTCACCACCGCAGCCGCTTCACCACACATCACACCGATCGAAGCTCTTCTCCCGAAACTACGATTCAAGCCGCCAGAGGTCAGATCGACACAGCCAGGAGCCACTCCCGCCTGAACCGGCATCACACGCGGCTGCCACGCATGTCCTCTCCGGCAAATGGCCGTCCACGCGCCGCGAGCGAAAGGGGCATGCTGGCTCGTGGCTCTCTTCTCCTGATCTGCCCCACAAAGCCAGCCAGTCCGCGCCGTCAGACGAATTCTCCGGGCGGTCCATTCGGTGCACTTTTCCACCTGGCCCTTTTTGGCCGCCTCACACTTCGCCTCTTCCGTGGCTTCCTATCATCTTCGCCGCTCTGGCCTATCTTCGCCCGCCTCGCTCATCTTTCGCCGTATTCTCTACGACAGGTCCCCTTTTTCACATCTTCAAGCTCCACAACCGTGATCGCCCCATACAGGCCTTCAATCCAAACGTGATTCAATCTCCAGTTCAGTGGATATGACAACTAAAAATCATATTTTTACGCCTTCTGTTATCTCCGGATCTCCTACCACGCACATCGAAAAAGCACGATCGGTAAGGGAGAATTATCTTCCCGGTCGCCAGGAACTCAGTTCATGGGACAGGTTATGAGGATCATCTTATTACACCGAGAGGATGATATACCTGGTGCTTACAAGGTGCACTGAAGAAAATTACATGCACAACTATGTAACAGACATGGCGCCTCATGATCCAAAATTGCTTCATCTTCGCCAAGCTAGTAAGACATGTTCTAAGTTGACCGTGCAAAGTCATATTAATTAATGATATCCAAATTGCCTTTATAAGGTGGCTTCGCTTATTGTTAATATCCACTAACAAAGAGCATGGATCTATCTAATTATATCGTCGCATCACTTCCAAGAGGAGTTCCCTTTAATATCATGCCTCACTAAAGGACGTCAAATACACAAACGCAGTCGACTGTAAGTTCTTATGGTCCTTACTTACTGGCCTCCACACCGGGACTCCTTGAGATCTCCGAGATCGACTCGCAGTCCTCGCCCCGTCCTCGATGATGCTCACGCTCCAGATCTCCTCCACACGTACTCTTGCCATCCGATAGCCCTTAGATTCTTCGTGTTAGTTTTCTCATACTAACTTTCGGGAGGACGCAAAGTGGGTGGTTCGGGTAGGAGGACAACGCCCTCATTGTCTTATTGCAATAAGCTTGGCCAATCAGATCATGGCATCGCTGTATGGACGCCTCCCGACCGCACACGTGGCCCGCTTTCGATTCTACTCTCTCACGCCCCAGACTCAGCTCCCGCATCTCGTGGTGCCTCGACCGATGCAAAGAGTATGATGCCCATCTTCGCTAATCGCTGTACCCAAGTCGACCGTTGCCTCGCTTGCTCAGACCGGGGCAGTCGCCTCCGCCGCCTTTACTCAGGCATCTTCGACCCCGATTCTCGAGACTCGGTGTTTCCGATCATATTTCCGGTAATAAAGATCTTTTCTCTGCATTTACCACCCCATACTTTACCCATCAAGTTACCTTAGGCTAACGGTTCTCAAACTGCAATAAAGGATTAGCTCGCTCATCCTCCTTCCCTACCTCTCACCCTCTCACCCTTAGTACTCCTGAAAAGCCCTTAATCTTATTTACGCGAATCACTCAGACTCTTAACTGCTCCATTATTTTTTCCTCGGAGCAACGGTGGACTCCTATAGGACCGGGCAATGTGAAGATGATTTAGTGATCATCGAGCCTGCTGTAGCCTCATCACTCACCTCGCACCACTCGTAGCTATTTGAACGATGCTCTGAATTCTCATCTCACAACAGTTGGGCCAATTCCTAGTCTTTCTAAGTTCCATGTAAGACGGTCCCTCGTTTCCACTTTGTCACACATGCGGAGTCTCGGCTTTCACTGTGGAAACATACCGTGTCTCGCTTCCACTGGGCTTAGAAATAACAACATCTCCTTTTGACCTTGTCCACACCATGTTCGTCCTTTGCCGGATCAAGGCCTACTTTGAAGCAAGATTGTGGTCACTTATTGATGACTATTCTCGATATGTAATTATGGGTTATTTTTAATGAAAACTCAAATGAAGTATTTTCTATTTCGATAAATTTTATGCTGAAATTCTTACCCGTTCAATATTTCTATCTTAGGTTACTGAAAGGATAATGCCCAGAATATTCTTCCCGCACTCTTTATTTTCCATTTATGTCCCAACATGGAATCCTTCATCGCCTTCAGGCTCATAATTTTCAAACAAATACAGAATGAACAGAACGTCATCTTATTGAGACAAATGTACTCTCCTCTGTTAACATCATGTTCGTTGGGGGACGCTGTCCTTACAGCTTGTTATTTGATTAATCGTATGCCCTCATCTATATTACATGCTCAGATTCTCATTCACTTTTCCCAATTAACCTCTTAGGTTTCCTTCCTCCTCGTGTTTTTTGGGTTGTGCTCAAGGTTCTATATTCTCACTGTGGACAAGATGCTTTCAGCCAAGGCCACTAAATGCATCTTCCAGGTTACTCCCGACTTCTCGTAAGGGTTATCGTCATATTCCCCTGCACTACTCCACACTGCATTCCGCCTCATCACCTCTTCGAGACCCTCTTCTCTCCTCCGAGTCTCTTCCCGTTATCGATGCCCACCTTCCTATCATCTCCTCGCCTAGATTTGATGATCTATCTTATCGTCCCTCTGTGCCTCCATCATCGCCGTCCCGCCAGCTGTTCCTTCCTCTCCTCGTCGATACTTCACACTCACTTCCTCCCCCTTCCGCCTTCTCCCACTTCTACGCCCTCAGCATCAGACTCGCCCATCGCTTCTCGTGAAAGGCACCGCTCTAATACTAGCAATCCTCATCCTATTATATAGAATTTTTTCAGCACCATTTATTATCTTCCACCTACTCGAGATTGTTTACTATTTCCACCGCTTCTCTTCCTAAGAACACCAATATGCACTTTTCCATCCGGTCAAGGAAGGTGTAAACGGTCGGCGAAATGGTCGCCCAAGACCATCAGCACTTGGGATCTTGTTTCACGTTGGTGTTTCCGGGCCATACGCTGGTTCATATAGTTAAGGCGGTCCGATATCGTCGACGCTTTAAGGCCCGCTTTCAAGGCGCAGCGATATAACAGTTTATGGTTCGATATAGACACCTTCTCCTACGCTGAGATTGCTTCGTCCGTCTCGCTTCCAGGCCGCGGCGTGTTCTGGCCGCTTTTCGCTTGGATATTCGCCTCATGGTGATCTTCACAGATAGTGCTTATATGAGCAACCAATTGCTTTCGCCGCCAAGGAGTCTCGGTTTAGTGTGTTACGCCGCCTCTATACTGTCAAGCAATCTCCCCCGAGCATGGTCAGGCTGCTGGTTCTCGCTGTTCAAGAATTTGGCATGCTTCAAGTAGCATGTTGCACTATCTTCAGCTTTTTATCATCATAACTCTTCGGGCAAAGGTATTTATCCGGTTGTTTGCATGATGACATCACATTACTTCGCAAAGTGGATCGATGGTATTCAGAACTAAAGCTAAATATCTTTTCACCCACTTTCAAACTAAAGACTCGGGGAAACTCAGTACTTTGGAATCAGATAAATAATCCAGCTTCGTAGTCCCTCCCAACTAAGTATGCTTTATATGATCTCGAAGAAACCGGCATGTTGGGATCAGAACCATTGACACTCCTATGGATCCTAATGTTAAACTCACTCGTGACAGGGGAGTCTTTCTGAGATCCCGATATCGACGACCGGTAGTAAACCGAATTATCTTACCATTACTCACATTTTCCGTAAGTGTTGTTAGTCAATTCCACAAACTACGTGGATGTCAACATGCCGTAATCCGCATTCTTCGACATATTAAAGTACACTGTGTCAAGGTGTGTCAGATGAATGTGAGGGTCGCCACCCGTGCTATCGGGTTACACGATGCGTGTGATTAAATGGCTCACCCACAGATAGACGCCCTACTTCCCGTAATCGTGTTTTCACAGGTAACCCCAATATCCCGAAGAGTAAGTGAAACAACATGTAATACTATCTGAACAAGCCGAGTATCAGCTATGGCCTGGCAACATGTGAACCTACATGGCCAGACACCTTCTTCGTGAGTCGAGATTTGAAAGGGTGAACACAAGCTCATTCGTGATAACAACTGTGCCGCTTTTGCATATCAGATCCAATCCGGGCCTTCCAATGAGCGACCAAACACATCAAGTCGACGGCCACTTCATTGTAGTATAAGATCAGATCGTGACGTGATAACATACTAGTTTTGTAGGGTCAATTCAAATGATCAACTAGCGTACATTTTACAAATTTCAGAGGTCCTAGAATTAAATATATTATAACAAGCTCGTGCATAGACATATATGTTCAAAATTTTCGAGGGAGGTTAGATATCACATAGCTTTTCTTTATCATGCATCAAAGATGAAGTCCTATATATATGTTTTTCTCCAATACTGAATGTGTAGATTAGATTCATTATTCAGAGGAAATAATAAAATTAGGAATTCTCTATTTTTCTCTCTTCACAGGCCTCATATGTAGAAATAAATGATGTAATGAGGTAAAATTTGAAAGAAATGTTGGGTGCATTTCTAATACCTTTCCTCAATGCCATAGGCTAATATAAATCATCATAGACTCTAGACTAAGAAACATTTGTTACGAATTCAAGGGTTGGATGAGAATAGAGAGGATACAGGATTTCATCAATATTTTTATTTTGAAGGTGTTTTCTAACAGCATGCATTCCCTTTCTTTAAGCTCATTCTCAAGTTCATTTGATGGAATTTGAATAGCCAAATCTCCCAAAATTAGTTATTCATCGCATGTTGAATTTCATGTTCACAAGCTAATTCATCAAAGGAATCCAAGGTTGAAATTTTTGAAACAACATGTTGGTGCAAGAACTAAATATTATGGAGCTTGTGTAGCATGATATTTATATTAAACCCAAATCTTATAAGCTTGAGCTTTTAGGAAAATCATTGCTTAATGCGTCAAACACTTCGGGTCAGGGATAAGGAAATTGATATGTCCCAGGTAGACGTGGCACATTAACCAAATCTACAAAAAGACACCCACCATTCTTAACGCTCTTAGGAAAACTTTTGATAGTGTATCTATAATTCCTTCCAATCTCTTTGTAGATCAAGACGTGTGCTTATGATTACTCATATAAAGGACCAGTCTCCTAAAGCCTGCTGCAGGATTCGGGCTTAATACGAATATCACGGTTTAACACTTTCCTCACGGCATGCGGCCCTACACCAGATGGAGAGTCAACAAACCACAAAGTCCACTATGGACTTTCAAATATTCAAATTGCAAAGAGGTAGATCCAAACTTCCAAAAACCTTCGTCAAACCAAACTTAATATATATTAAATCCACAATTCTCCTCCAATGCACTCGTTTGTAGGATTTTGGTTTAATATGAAAATCATGCTTCTTAACAATTGTCAAAGAACGTAACATCCATGGTGATGTATAACCTTTTTTGTGTAAGGATGGTAGCACTTTACATTCTGTTTCTTGACTTAAGGAATATCCATACATACACCCACAGCTGGGCCAAGCTGACTTAGACTGCCTGAATGGGAACGGAAAACATTAATATCCAAATATCGTTAAAAGAAATGTTCTACCGCCCTAGAAGCTAGGGAAAGACTTTTAGAGTGCATTAAGGAATTTAAAGTCCAAAACCCAAGGCATTCAATTTATTAAAAATGTCACTGTCAAAATTGTTTCTCCCCAAAATGATTTTGGAACATTCATTTGAAAAAAGTAAAGACTAAGCAATTTCAAAGAGATTTTTTATTTTTCCTTTAAGTATCTCATTTAGGTTGTGAGTGTCTATGTCAAGGGCATTATGACATTAGAGATTGATGTACAATACCTTTATTTTGAAGATAGGTGACAAGATTATGGTTGAAGTATTCCTTCTCACTATCTGACATTAAGGTATAGATTTTGATATCAAATCGAGCACAAATCCAATTTACGGAACATTGGAAAAATATAATTAACTTACAATTTGGATTTTAGAAGGTAATTCAAGTAGTATGAGCTTAAATCATCAATGAAGCAACAACCATCTAGAACCAAAAACTTGGAATTAGATCCACCAACATGTGTTATGCTGTGGCATGTTTCCTTTTATTTTTACAAAAGGCACAGGTCTGAGTTTCTAAGCCACAACCTCAATGAAAAATAAAAATTATGTGATTTTGTGTGTTACTACAAATGTGTGGCATTTGAGAGAGGGAGGTAAAGTGTTTGAATGGTCTATGCAGTAGCAACATTTGATCAACTTTTCAGGGATGGTTGGTGGTAAGAACTTGTGGAGTAAAACCACCACCCTTCCAAAATGTAATGTATAAAGCAATAATCCATTGTCCCCATCACATGTTCAATCATCCTCTATTATTTGACTGTGAAAATGCAATGGGGAGAGGTAAATCTTACAAAACAATTCAAGTCTTTAATGATTTTACTGACAGATAATAGATTACAAGATAAGTTTGGACCATGTAACACATTTTGCAAGGTTAAAGCAGGAGTGATGGATGCTATGCCTTGACCAATTATAGAAGAAAAAGTGTCATTAGCAAACTTTTAGCCTACCTAATAGTATTGTATAACTAGAAAAAAAATGGAGCGACTTGTCATATGGTCAGACCGTCAGAAACACTAAAGTCAATAATCCAAGTGCTCAATAAAACATTCCTTGGAGGCACTTAAAGCTTTGATATTGCCTACTTCAATGAAAGAAACTGAGGCAATTTGCAATGGGAATTTGGCCATGTGTTTCAAGCAATTTGAGAAGTGTTTTCATATTTTTGCAATGCTCCTTGCTGAATAAAACAATTTCTTGATTATCAGCAAGGATACATTCATGTGAGAAATCAATTATAGCAGCTTAATGCACTTGTCCAGATCTTATGGCAAGTTTCCTGCTCTACCACTTCCCCTACTACCCCTGGATTTCCAGCAAGATTCACGTGTATAAATTGGTTAGTAACAATAGTCACACCAAAATGAACCTTTATCATCTGGTTTCCTTCCTTCTCCTTATTGTACCAGTGCCAAAACTTCCCATAACAGTTAGTGCTGAATTTTCTGAAGTTTGGCCCCTAAGCATCACAACTCAATGTCTTTCTTCCTTGATGGATGGAAGAGGTTCTTTCCCAAATATTTGATTTGAAGACCAGTCAGGAATTCAAATACTATCTCTTCCTCCATTATCTTCTTCAGTCTGGCAGTGTCCCCAACAGTACTATTTCTATATATCGGTAATGATCTAATTCAAGTCATAGGCTTCACAATTCATTGTATCTAGTCACAAACTAAATTCCCTTCGTAGTAGCATCAATCCTAATGTAGGAATAAGTTTGACCAACAGCATCCCAAATACTTGGCTAATCTTTGAATGCATGGTCTAGTAGCTAGGACATGACCATTGAATTTGTCTGATCCCATAATTCGTATCTTGGATCATTGGAGCATATTCTAATTTGGCGCCAATGATACAACCCATCTTCCCTTTACTTTTAATGAAAAGTTCGGCCAAGTGGGATCATTTTAGGAAATTCTGGAGATCGAGTCTTTAAGTGGTGATTTTAAGTATAGGGTTGTCACTATGAATGATAAAAAAAGGTTGCAAGATTTAGTGCATTGAGGTGGGATTCGAAGGTAAGGCTATCAAAGAGGAAGGTGTATTTTCACCAGTTTTAGACACTGGAGAAGTAATAACAAGCTTTGCAGTTTTTTGATAAAATAATAGATAAACTTAAAGTAATTGTAAGGAGTAAATTCAAGTTATCAATCAGTGGCTTTAAAGAACCAAAAAGTTACAAACAATTAAAGGTTGTATGTCACTGTTAGGTTCATCGGATCTGCTGTGCGGATTTCCAACCCGATAGCATGATAAGAAATAATCCGCTCCTAAAGTGACTTCCTTCAACTTCTAACTACAATCCGCTCATAGATTGGAGTATGCATTTACCTAATTGCTTCTGCTTCAGCAAGTCTTATGAGGAACCAGCCAATCACACATTCAGTTTAATAGTTGGCTGTATATTGTGGAAACTCCTATTATACCATCTTTGATTCTTGAGTTATTTCTTCTCTTCCTCCCTAGTAAAAAAGAAATGTACTTTGTTAGCATGGGGGTTCTGTAGGGCAAGAAATGGAACCCAAAGACATGTGTGAAGGCTATCCAGCCCACTGGCTATCATTTGGATATAGAGAACTCAAGAATCACTATTGGAAATGAGAAAGCACACCCTAAAAGTCTAGAAGAGTCTTTTGGTGACAAAATAGGGCTTTTTTAGGTCTTCAAATATGTTCTAGGATTTGAAAGATTGCACAAGGAGCTACCTTTTGTTTTGCTTCTTTGATGCCCAATGCATACTTTCAGTGCACTTGGGAAGTGCTACCCCTTTCAAAGTTTAAAATAAAAAAGAGCACCAAGAGAAAAGATAAGTTTCTCCTTATGACTATGCTTAAGAATAACAAAATATTAAGTTGAAACTGTGCAAAAGCAGGGCAGATTAAGTGGGGTTGAGACTCAGCCCATCGTTCAGGAAAAATCATATGAATATCTGCAATATCAGTGCATAAAAAGTGCAGAAAGCTTAAAGTAGTACCACTGGAACACTGTGAAAACTCCAACGTTACATATTACTAAATAATTATAAAACATAAAATTTCTAATACATAAAGGGCACTGCAAAGACTAAAACTTGGAAACTATAGAGATGCCTATGATATGCAAGAACGGAATCATGATCAAGTAGACCTTCGAGGTTCTAGTTTGATTCTGTTCAAAGAACAATAAGTTAAAGTCACCAAGTGTATCAAAGGAAAAAGGAAAAGAGTTCTCAAAGATCCAAAAAAAATGCTGGAGTTTTTCTTTTTAACTAAAACTGTGAAAAAAGAAGTCCTTCCATTCGTTTGGATATTAAACTCCCAACAAACTTTTTATTGTGTTGTTTATACAGATTGCAAGTGTTTATGAACACTTTTTTTTTTTCTTTTTCCTTTTGATAGACATGATGTTGATGAACACTATGATATAACAATATAGGAAATATAAGTTGCATATGAGAAACCAAACCAACCTGATTGTCTTCCACATTTGCATATTACATGAAATGACTTTATATGCCTAATGCATGTTCATTCACCTGTGAATCCTGGCAAAAACATGAGCTGCTAACTGATCAGTTTACAAAGAAGTTTTTGTTAGTGTTAGGTTTCCATTATGCATAAATAAAATCCAAAACCTTGGGCTTCTGATTGATCGAATTAAAGTTTTATAATCAACAAACACCTTTAAAGAATACTGACAAAAGGAACGTGAAATGTAATTACAAAAAAAATGACAAAGGAAGAGAAACATATATATTGTTGTTGGTACAAAAGCCCTGGACTGCAAAACAAGTACTTTAGGGGCTTGGCACTTTCTTTTTTTCTTTTTTTTTTTTGATTAGCAAAGAGCAAGCATGTATATGGCTGGCTCATTTTTTAGGTGGCTCCAAATATACTAACTTTATCACATCTGGTTGTGCTCTCATTAATTAACTTTTGGAAGCTTATCCTTTTCTCTTTCTTTCTTTTTTTTCTTGATCAAAAAGGATAATAGAATTACATACAAAGATGTAGATCATACTTATCTTATTTCAGTAATGTCAAATTCATGGAGTTTAATCTTTTTTTCTTTTTTCTTTCTTTTTTTTTCTTTTGATAGATTTCATGGAGGTTTGGAATTTTAAACATTTATTTTTTTTATTAGTTAAAGTGAAAATACTCATATTTGTATCTTTAATTCGGCAATGTTCTTAATCTGTACTATATTGCCCTTCTGCTAGTTTTGGCAGAGAGAAGCAGCAATCTTAAGGCAACAACTACAGAACTTGCAAGAAAACCAAAGGTACAATCTTTCTCCTTCAAATTACTTGATCTGGTAAGGAAAGGTGATTAACCTGAAAGTAGCACACTATAAGAATTGATAGTACTATTATAGCTTCCTACGTCACAATGTACTTTATAGCATTATTTAAAATGTCCACTAGGAGTTCTTTTGGTCCTTCAGATGTAAGACTGATATAAATAATGAAATGATAACAAAATAACAGCTAAAACTGCAAAACATTTAGAGACATTCAGATGAATAAAAACAGAACCAAAACGATTTTAGTTCAGCCAACAACACCTGCTATGAAACCATAAATGTAAAGTTTCACAAACTACATGTGACATTTGCAATGAAAGTTTACTGTATTAGTAGACATGAACATCATAGATATACCATTATGGCTTGGTTGGTTCCATGATCAAAGAGAAATGTGGTTTGGTTGGTATAGTTTGTTGCCAGATTGTCGACATAGATAAGCATAAATCCTTGTGCTAGTTAGCTGGGTCCTTCCAGTGATATTTACTACGTCAGGACTAGGCTGGATGACCAAACTGTGGTTATAACAGAAACAAAACAAAGAGATGCATTAAAAAACAGACTCTGATTATTTTGCTGAACCATAGAATTCACTTAATAACACAAGGTCAAATGTTTCCACTTACTCTTTTTCAGTAATCCATGGTTACACCAAACAACCTACAAAGATGTCCAAAACTTGTTTAAGTTGTTTTTAAACACTAGTACATTACATTAACATTAGTAATTTATAGAATAATAAAGTAGCCGATGAAAGAGGTACTTCAATGATGACCTCCCTTATCTTCCCAAGATATGATATTAGAACCCGAACCTCTCGATCCCTATGTAAAGGCTCCAGGTTAGAAACACAGTGCCTCGGCTGATTTTTTCTCCCTCCCACTTTCTTTCGCTGTCGGCCTCTACTTTCTCCGGGACGCTCAGCTCGATCGCGAGAAGAGCCTGGGGAGACATGGAACCGCCAGGGTAGTCGGTCGAAGGGCAGATGGGGAAGGGGACAACCGTGCCTCCTATGGAAGAGGGTCACGCAGGGGCCCCGGGTCTCCCGAGAGGAGCTCTAGTTGCACATGTCCAGACGTACGGGATACAATTCCTGGGAAGATAGCTGTCTGATAAAATTTAGTGAATATCTAGGTCACAACGGCAGGTTTTGAAGAGGAGATTTTGGAGTTGTTGCGTAAAATGGAGGTCCAGCAGCAGGGAGAAAAAAGGAAGGGGTACCTAATAGAAACAAGATGTGAAAGGGAGTTAAGGAAGCTGGAATGCACTATAAATTACAATGGAAAGGGTCAAACTAGAGGTGGAAGAGACAGGGAATTTCAAGTAAAGTTGAAATGAAGCAAGCTGTTTCCGTGGAATGTTAGATGAGCTAACAACTAATAAAAGAAATGTTATTAGAAATTTTATCGTCTCGAGAGTGGACTTGGTTTCGTTTGCAAGAAACCAAATCTCAAAATTGTCTTCGACCGCTCGTAGCTGGTAAGGATCGCGACTGGAGGGTCAGAGGGCCGAGGGCCTCACAGGGGTATCTTAGTGTTTTAGGATACTGAAAGTCGAGCTGGTGGAGGCTAAATTGGCCATTTTCGCTACTGTGATATTTAAAAATGCGGAGGATGGTTTCTGCTAGCTCCTCACAGGGGTCTATGGTCCTAGTAGTTTGCAAAAAGGAACTGTTTTCGGGAAGAACTCGTCTGGAAAGGTCTCGTGAGGGGTTCCGTGCATTTGGGAGACTTCAATGGTTCTTCCAACGACAGTAAATTGATTTGCTCTGCCTCGCCCCATGCATACGCCTTTAATGAAATTCCAATGAGCCTGGCTTAGAGATCTCCTTTGCGCGGGTCCTTTCACTTGATGTGGTGGCTATAATAATCCAAATGATGTCCCGTCCGATTATTTCGTGAGCTGATCGGGAAAGTCGGCAGTAATGTGACTCAAAGTGACTCTTTCCGAGACTGTCTCGAACACTCGGTCCTGTCTAAACAAAGACGTGGGATTAATTCCGGAGCCTTCCTAAGCCAGAATATGTGGTTGAAGTTTGAAGGCTTCAAGGACCTCCTAGACCGGGTGGCAAAGTTCCTCACTTTATGGTTCCTACAAGTGAGCTCGCTTCTAAAATTAAAGGCCCCGGAAGGAATTTTGAAGACTTGGAACAAAGAGGCTTGGGTAGAGTGGATCAAAAAAGAAGGAGGCTTTAAGGTAATATCTTTTGATGATGTGGAAAAGGAAAAGGAGTCATTGGAAGAAGCAGAAGAGGGAAAAGGATAGAGAGGACTATAAGAGGGGTGGATTTGGAAGAGATCTCATGGAGCACGTAAATCCGTAGAGAGATCCTGGGTTGAGTAGCGGGGACAAAACACTGGTTTTTTCATAGGATGATCAATTCTCATAGAAGGAGGAATTCCATTAGTAGCATCAGTATCAATGGTAGAAGACCTGCAAGGAGGCCGAGGTTGAAGAAGGCCTGGCTGGTGCTTTCAAAGTCTCCTCTCTCGCTTCTCAAACAGCCAAGGCCCGCTCGCACGCCCTAACTCGGGGGGTGTCCGCTGACCACCGTCAACCCGCGGAACATATCTCATGTCATGAGGCACAACACACATGTGCAAACAGCCACTGGGGCCTCACATCCTACTCATAAAATGTACATTTTATACAAAATGTGGGTCTCAGCCCAAAATTTTACAAAAACAAATACAAGAGTAAGGCCATCTTGGCCGTTCTTCGCCTAAGGCCCCTGGTTTCCATCCCTGCCGTCTTCGGCAAATCTAAAAATAGCCCCACGACTGCAGGTGGAGCAAAGCCCGCAGCACCTCTACTGGGTTACTTCCCACCTAAGTGCAAATGCAATGGCACACAAACATCCAACAACACATGCTAATATATCACTCATGCATATCAACATAATAGTTCCATAACCATGTTATTCATTTACAATAATAACATGTCAACATCACACACACACACACACAAACATGTTATTTTCATGGCAATAACACAACACTACACAAATCACAATCACACAAATGTAAATCATGGATCAGCCCAACACCTAGGATTTCTTAACTCTACCCAAATCTGAACCGAAACCACCCGCCATCCAGCCTCAACAATCCCTATCCATTACATAACCCTTAAACAAAGTAAAGCAAGTAGAGAAAACCCCTACCTTCTCGGAGTTGTCGAACTCCCCAAACCGTACCTAATGCAGAATTTGTCGTGGGTTAACTTTGCCCTTGCTCTCGCCTAAGCCAATCTGGTCCGACTGCCGGAATTTTAGAGAGAAGCGGAGCCTCTCTCTAAAAACCTCTCTTCCTCACTCTCCCTTCTCATTGGTCTTCTTCCCCTCCTAAACCGATTTGGGTCAAGGTTGGCCTCTCCGCATGTTCCCCTATGCCACATGTCCATTTCATCGGACCACAGGGATTACACCCTTATCCTTATCCATCTACTCGATTTCTATCAAATGGTACGATGCCATGTGTCACATGCAAGCCCCACTTCCTGATTCCATGTTTGACCGCATCTCACACACGCGGCGCCTTCAGCCACTAAACGCGCCAAGTGTCCACACATCCCTCTTGCGTCTCTCGAAAACGTGAAATTCGACCGTCTCGTAATTCGACGAAATCTCGACGCGTTGGCATTTGCATTTCGCGACGATTCCAACGGCTAAGTCGGTTTCACTACCAGATTCAGAAAATTCCGATTTTCAACCGAATTATCATTTTACCCTTCAGAATTGATTTTCCTGGTGAGCCCCACCACCGGTATCGGATTGCCCTTCCATTCACTCGAAGCTTCTATCAAATGGCATGATGCCATGTGTCACATGTGAGCCCCATTTGAGCTCCAGTTCGATCGCGATCTCACTGACACGTATGCCCGGGCCACTCAACGCGCTGTCCACATCCTCCTGCGTTCCTCGAAAAACGCGGAAATCTCGGGACCGCCCCGCACTGACGAATTGATCGCGGTACCTAGATTTCGCGACGATTCCAACGGTGAGTCGGTTTCGTCACCGAGATCTAAAATCTCTGATTCAACCGAAATTATCATTTTACCCTTCTTCGGAATTGATTTTCCGGGGTCTCACATTCTTCCCCCCTTAAAAGAATTTCGTCCCGAAATTCCATGCACATACACGCATCCAACCACGCAGACATGAATTCTACACAACCCACTCCCGCCGGCGAACGCCGACTTAAGGTCACAATCACCGACAACCCAATGGGCCACAACCGAACTCCCCCGTCCCGACGATATCCATTCACCGAACCCCTCGTCGGGCTCACTCAACACCCAAATGAAATTTATTTGTATCCAAATTTCGAAATCACTCGACTCTATCACCTAACTTTTAAGTCTAGGTGATAACCATATCTGCAGATGCCCCCTGGTCTCGGAGTCTCTCCCGAATTCCCACTCAACTCTAAGTCCGGGTGATAAACTATCGCATGTCCTCATCTCGAGTCCCGACTCTATCACCAACCTGCCCTCCCAAAGGACAACTATATCCCTATGCTTCCTCTCGAGTCATGCGTAATCCTTCTGGGCCACACTGAGCCTCTTGTATATCCACATGTAAATTCCCTTTGGGAATTGCTTCCCGGCCCTTACACCACGTAATGTCACCCGGACATCTCCGGCCCTCTTACACCCACACGTAAATTAGATTTCACCCCGGTCTCTTACACCCTTCACGTAAATTCAGATCGCTCTCAAGCCCTCACACCCACACAGTAAATTGGGGATATCTCCCCGGTCTCCTTACACCTCACGTAAATTGGGATCTCCCTGGTCTCTTACACCCAATAATGTAATTCAGATATCTCCTTGTGTCTTTACACCCTCATGTAAATTGGGACATCTCCCTGCCCTTACACCCATACTTAAATTAGACTTCCTGTCTCTACACCTCACAAATAAATTCAGATCACTTCGTCTCACACCCACAATGCAATTCTCAGACTCTCCCGTCCTTACACCCCTCACGTAAATTCTCGTGGACGCTCCCCTGTCTCTTACACCCACACAAATTGGTGGATATCTCCCGGCCCTTACACCCTCGCGTAAATTCCGACACTCCCTGGTCTCTTTACACCCATACGTAAATTCGTAATAGCTTCCCTGCCCTTACACCTATTACGTGATCTTCTTGATACTACCGCGGTCTCCTTCACCCACTTAGATCTTTCTTGCTAAATCTAAGGGAATTAATCTGGGCCCCTTCTCGCTTTCGCCTCTCCAACACACATTACTTCCTCTTTCATTTCGATTCTAACTATGAGTCTTCGCTGGATCGAGTCCCAAAGACTAACTCAACCCACACTCACCAAGAGTGGTGAACGACTATGACCGTGCACCCACGCCCACTCGACGTGGATGTCACCGTGGCACATGAACGCAACCCGACTCCATCCCACAATTTCTTACCCTATCTCCTAACAAGAACATCCATATCCGTTTCTAGCGTCTCAAACTCTAAGCCCAAGTCTATCACACACAAGATGCAACAAGAATGATGCATCCAATTTACACGCTAATGAAGTCAACAAGGGAGAGAAGAGAAACGCACTCCCGCATATCCCACTAATCCGAACGCCCGCCCTATACCCACCCAGATCTCGCCTCCCAGGACAATCTCGCCCCCACACTCAGCCTGGCAGAATAACATATCGTCCCGCCCTCGTCCGACCAGAAGTCCCGCCTCGTGAGTCCTGCACCGACCTCGACCCACAATTTCGCTCTCCGCTCCACTCAGGCTACCGGGGGGGTGCTCAGATAGCACCCCGGAATCAAGCCTGTTCCTCCCGACCCTTACTAGGCGCTGGACCCAATCGCACGCCTCGTGTTCTACAACGAACCGGGATCGCTACTGTCCCAAAACCTGATCCCCGTCTCCGGGGACAAGGCCTCACATGCCCAGCCGTCCCGCAAGTAACATATCACCCGCCCGCCCCGGGACCAACCGCCGCCCAATCCCGTCCCGGTCCCGGGGGAACCAGGAAGCGTGTCTTCTCGTCTCTTCCCGAATCCAAGCAAGGCCGAGATTCCCTCTTGTTACCAACACCCGTATCCCTGAGTGCTCCGAGCACTCTCGATCTCTCTATGGTCGTGGCCGCCCCAACCATGGAGTCCATGTCCCGAGGCGAAGTCCTACCATCCTACTCGACGGACAACTTTAGCCCATTCGATCTCCCGATTTCGCATGTCCGTGGCCACGTAATCATCAGAATCGGGCTAACTCGAATCTAAATGCATCGAATTCATCATTGTACCATCGCCGTCTAAATGAACTCCCTGAGCCTCTCGCATGCCCTCAGCCTCCGGAAAAGTACTCACCATGAACACCCCGAAACTCGGCCTACGTCATAACCCTAAGTCTCTAGAAGTCCCAACCCATCTCCACTCATACCCGCCCGCCCCAATCGGAATGCAACCAACCCGATCCCTGGCCAGACGAGGTGATCTCCACAGCCTCCAATATGTTCAACTGGCATGAACCAACGGTCCGGCTACCACTGATCTCCTCCCGTGAACGCCTGAGGATGGTGCGCTCTAAACCCCGGAGGTTACTGGGGACTGACCACCAAGCACACTGCCCCAGGCGACAAGAAATTACGCAACACCTACAAATTTCACAGCGCATGCTGACCAAATACGGCGGGCCGGGTCAAACATGCTCTGGTGGTGTCCACCTCGGAAGGCCCTGGTGGACTTCCTCCCACGTCCTCGCCCCGTCCCGTCCTCTACTAGCCATCTACACAAGTCAATGGCAAATTAATTTCAACGCAGTATCTCAAGGCTCAAACACTCTCAGATACTATCTACGAATCGAAATTTTTTTTCATACACCATGTCAAGGCAATGATTTCAATAACGTGTCTCTGGCAGTGAAAATGCAAAATTTAGACACTATTCACATTAATCAAAAAAAAAATTTCACATACCTCGACGACTTATACTAATCGCATATAAATATTTTATATTAAATCACACATAAGAAAATTTTTAAAATTTCAGGAATGTTGTTCATGAACAAAGGTTCATGAATGCGTTCCCTGCGGAATGTGTTCGCGAACAAAGGTCCATGAACAATGATCCAAACAAGGATCAGAAATGCACCAACCAAACCTGGTTTGGGTGCACAAAGGCGCACACCTAAGGCACATGCCGCCACCACCGCGCTGCTAGTGACTGTCGCGTGGGCGCCGCACGCCAAGACAACGCCATGTCGCTACGCATAGCCACGCAGCCGCTGGCCACAAGTGGCGAGGCATCGCACAGAGGCACCCGAACGGCGCACTCGCGATCCCGCCGACCGCGCGACGCGACGCGCTACTGGCGTCGACATCAAGGCACCCGAATCATCGCCGAGCATCGTCGGTGTCGCGACACCGCCTCCCGGCCCGCCGTCGCTACCCTGGCGTCGCGACATCAACCCCATGTCCCTACGCCGCGACATCCCGGCGACTAACCTACGTCGCGAAGACGCTCTCTTCATGTCGCGAATTTCCTAGACTACTCCCGCTACCACCCCGGGACCATCGTCCATGTCGCGACCTCAAATCCATGTCGCCGGCTATCGGCTTCTCCAAATTTAGCCACTGCCGCCCATGTCGTGACATCCACTGATGTCGCGACCTCCTGCACTGTCGCCCATGTCGCGACACCAAGTTCATGTCGCGACACCGCTTCGCCGTGCACGCCACGCCATGTCGCGACCGCACGATGTCGCTACATCGCCCGCAGACAGCTCTTCGCACGCCGCGACGCCATGTCGCGACCTTGCCCACTCATGTTCGATCTTCACTCACGTCACATCACCCCACCGCCAAAACCCAAGCTCACCCATCCCCGAGACTCGCACTCACCAGTCGCTGACGTCCTTTCCTGGTCGCGACTTACTGTCACCACACCAAAGTCGGACCTCCTGTCCATGTCAATCTCAAACAGTCCTAACCTCCGCACAATTTTCATCCACACCTTCTTTTCATGCGCATTTCCATCGATGCAAAGAGCCTAACCTAATCGTCACATAAACTTAAAATTATATTAATTTCAACTCTTTTTCCATGCATGAAACTTGAACAACCTTCCGTACTTCACACAAATCACTATCATTTATTCCAAAACCCGAAACAATCGCCATTTTTTTTTTCTCATCCAAAGAATTTTCCTCATACCCTCTGCAAGATGCAAGAGTCACTTCGCTTCTTTTTACCCACTTCTAAATTTCTAGACTTTAATTACAATTCTTTCCTCGAAAATCGAAATGAATTCTTCCGTAATCTCACAACCTAATCATGCACACCCAAAAACTGAGCAATCGTTTAGCAATTTTTCGCTATTTTTGTTATTTCCGAACCCTCGCCCATAAATCTCCGGATCACCTAAGGTTAGATTTTCTCTAATTCTAGTGTTCTAACACTTTCCCCTATGCTAATCACACCACACATAATTTCATAAATTCATACCACAAACATGTTATACACCATCACACATCACTACATGAATTCAAACAAATGCATAATCGATAAAAGATCATCCTCGCGCTACCTACAAAGTCCAGTATATTGTATACCTAACTCTACACTGACTCAGCTCCAAAACTGCTTACTGCTCGATACTCCATGTCAGACTTCCATCCCAGCGCCCCATGATCAATCACAACCATAAACTACACTGCCTCATCATGAGGCACACACAAAACGCCAATGGGCCTGATATCCTACTCATAAAATGTACATTTATACAAAAATGGGTCCTAGCCCAAAATCTTACAAAAATGCAGTAGTAAAATACAAAGAGGAGGCCACTCTAACTGCTTTTCGGCCAAGGTCCTGCTGCCTGATCCCCGTCGCCTTCCTGCACTCCAAGTGGCCATCTTCCACGACCTGGGTGAGCAAAGCCCAAGAAGGGAATCTCCCCACTGCCATTCCAACTATGTTGCAATGGCACACAAACATCCAACACATGCTAATATATCACTCATGCATATATCAAATACCATAATAGTTCCATAAATCTATCATCACAATAATAAGAAAACTTACTACATTGCTATGCTAATAACCCATGGCCACTTCTGAACCTGCTCACATTGAATACACAATGATGTTATTTTTCACAGAATAACAACACACCACAATCAAGAATCAATACATAAATAAATCTGTGGACCCATTCCAAAACACTTTAAAGATTTTTAACTCTACCCAAATCTTCGAACCGAAACCATTTCATCCGCGCTCAACAAACTCCTTTCTATCCATTACATAACCCTTAAAACAAAGTAGTTAAAGTGAGAAAACCCTACCTTCTGAGTTGCCAAAACTCCCTTAAACTGCACTCCACTGTAGCCTTCACTGTGGGGAAAGTAACTTCGTCTCTCGCTCTGACCTGGCTGACGATCACTGCGACTTGTAAGAGGTATCTCTGCAACCCGCCCACCCACGGCCTCCCTCTCTCTTTCCCCTCCCAAACCGATTTCCGGTCGCGTCGGGGTCACAGACAAGTCCCTCTCTACGCCACATGTCCATTTCTCATCGGACTATTGTGATTACACCCTTATCCTTATCCATCTACCTCGAGATTTCTATCAAATGGCACGATGCCATGTGTCACATGTGAGCCCCACTGAGCTCCATGTTTGACTCCGCATCTCGCCTGACATCGCATGCTCAATACCCAAACGCCATGTCCACATCCTCTCTGCCTCTCAAAACGTGAAATTCCGACCGTCTGTAATTCGACGAAATTCGACGAATCAGATTCATGCAGACACCCAATCCGTAGTCCGCTTTTGTCACCCGAGATCTAGAAAATTCTGATTAACCTAAATTACCATTTTACTCCTTCTTCGTGGAACTGATTTTCCGGTCTCACAAATTTCTACCAGATCTATGTTTTATTCTGATCGCCAGATCAAACCCGCTAAGTCGAAGAAATGTTCACAGAGGAAGAAATTCTAGCAGCAGTTTCTGGGCTTAATGATGATAGCCCTGTGACCGTATGGCTTTCCAATACCAAATTTTCCGTCGTTCATACTGGGATTTCAAGTGTTATTTATGCATGGTTTTTAAGGATTTTTTCCAGAATATCGGGCCATAAAAGTCTTAATGCTACTTTTTTGCTCGTGCCCAAGTGTAGTGCAATATTGATCTTAAGACCAAGCACTCAACGCTAGTGGCGCCTCTCTATAAAATTTTATCGAAAGTGTCACAATGTACCAAAGTGTTATGAGGCTGGACATTCCCGCCTCGTAATGCTTTTTGTAGTGGAAAACTCGATGCAAGGCTAAGAAGTAATGAGGCTGCACCCATTCTGCTAGCTGAAGGAAAGGGATTTCAGGTGTCGACATTGAAAAGGCTTATGATCACATCAGGATTTTATACAAAGCAGACGCCGAAGAATGGCTTTGGGGTCAAAAATGGATTGTGGATGTATCGTGCATCCACAGCCTCGCTCTTCCGTCATGGTTAACTGCCCCACTGGTTCTCTTTCCTGAGCCCAGAGGTGGCCTACACAAGGGACCCTTCGCCCTATCATCTTTTGTTATCTGTGATAGAAGTTCAAGTTGTCTGCCATAAGCTGTGGAAGGAAATTTATTTGGGTACAAGTCAGGGATTGTAGATGGTGGGAGTTGGTCATCTCCCACTTATTATATGTCGATGATACTTATCATTTTCCTCAGGAAGCCACTCCCGAAAGAAATACGTGCTTGCAGATGGACTTTAATGTGGTTCAAGCCTTTTCAGCTTGAAAATTTAACTCAACAAAGGTGATTATCCTCAGGTAGGTGGACAACGCGGAGTCATGGCGGGCCGAACTGGTCAGGAGTTGGTTCCCTCCCCACCACGTACTGGTCTCCAGGGCCTCAGCGAGCTTGGGGGTCTCGGGATTTATGGAAGAAAGATTTAGAAAGATTGTCCTCCGGAAAAGACAATGACCTCAAAGGCTGGAGGCACTTGTCTGAGTTTTCACTAGCCTCCCCATTTACTCCTCTCTTTGCTTAGGTCGTCAAAGCATTTGCTTTTGCTCAGACCTGAGAAGATTCCTAGACTTCTGGGTGCTGTGAATCTCGAGCGAAATCACACCCGGTCAATTTGGAAAACTGGTCACAAGATGGTGCAGAGGGGGTTAGGGTGAGAGGCCTTCTCACGAACTGCCATCGTCGCTGCAAGTAGGCTGCGCTTACAATGAGGGACTCTCCGAGACCGGTGATCAGCATTAAGTTCGAGAGGAAACGGGGTCGAACACTGGCATACCTGCAAAAGCAAGGCACCGCTTTGCAGAAAAGACATCAAGTACTCAAGAACCTTCTCTCAAAACTATTTCCACCAGAAATATGGCTTCCGATTTTCGTGTTGACCTAGCGGATGAGATCATGGTCACATAAGGCGCTTCCACTGCCCAATTTGGCAGCTTCACAAAGACGCTTGTAGTAGCAGATGTCGATTCTACTCGAGTGGATTGGTGGTCCTACTTGTAATCTTAACGACGTGGAAATGCAAGAGGGCGAAAGGTTCCTTCCATTGCCCTTCACAACAAGAAAATTGGGACCTTCATGAGGATCTTCCATATTAAAATAGAGTCTCATTAACGGCTTTCTTCAGCTAGACATATGTATAGTAAGTCAGATTCTCCCTCCTACTCTCACGATCAATCCTAATCCAATCGTCTCCCCAACAGCTCTTCGCCGTGCCTTCTGTAGCGCGCTCACCGGGACCAATTAAAGAGGAGGGAGATTCCCTAGTAAAGCCTGTGCATCTTATGTGAAGAGGGCGATTTAAACAATAGACCACTTGCTTATTCATCGTCTCGAGCCAAGATGTTATGGGATCTCATGGCACCATCGATACTAATCGGGTGTTCCCCATACTACTCACAATGTCTCCTCGTCTAAGAGTCAAGCAAGGCTTCGCAAAAACCAAGAAGCTCTGAATTTCGCTGGCCCTCTCAGATATTCCGACGCCTGCATGGTAGCGAATGCAGCGTCTTCGAGAATGTATACTCCATCTACACAGATGAAATCTTTATTTTTGTTTACTCATAAGTACAAAGCCGCTACGCAGTATAAATGTGATAATTTAGATACTTTCATAAGCTATCTTGACAGATATGCGTAGAGCCGAAGTCATACCTCAGACTTTTACTTTCCTGTGCCTCAGGTTCTTTTTTCATCTATATACTATTTTTTACTGATCAAAAAAAAAAAAAAAAAACTTATGACATGGCATCAAATATTGGAATATGCATTAAAGAATAATAGACCTACATCAACATTCTGAATATACAGGCAACTGATGGGAGAAGAACTTTATGGTTTGAGTGCCAAGGATCTACAAAATCTAGAGAACCAATTGGAATGAGTTTGCGAGGTGTCCGCATGAAAAAGGTCAGAAACCTAAGTCCCCCATGCAATACTTTGTGTTTACTCCCATGTGGCACAATCACATGAAGAACGTTTTGCATGCATGACACTTAACATGGTTCTCTAACTTCTGCAGGAGCAAATCCTAACAAATGAAATGGAGGAGCTAAACCGAAAGGTTTTTCCACAAAACAACAGGATATGTTCAATCAATAATTTTATCCACATAAGAATATTTCAGTTATGATGCTAATTTTGTATTTGCCAATACAGGGCAAACTTGTAATAACAGGAAAATGCAGAACTGCAGAAGAAGATAACCCTTATCTGCCAAGAGAACATGGAATTGTATAAGAAGGTACGTCAGTTAAATGACTAACATCACCACTCAAAAGACATCTTTATAACCACAATGTTTAAACCATTTTTTTTTTTGATCAGTAACCACAATGTTTAAACCATATTAAGTGGAACTCATTAAATAATGAGCCAAGGAAAAATGCCTCATGTCTCAGGTTTATGGCACAAGAGATCTGACTGCCGCAAGCAGGAATACCATCACTCCATTTGGCTTTAGTATTGGAGATGACTCAGCCATCCCCATCCATCTCGAGCTAAGCCAGCCTAAGCAACAATGCTAGGAAACAGCAGCAAGACAACCAAGGAGAGGGTAAAACTTCCTTTCTCGCCTTTTAGAGAAATGTCAAGTGTCCACAGTACAACATTCAATTATTGATCCTCCCTATATTTCTTGAAACTGCAACAGAAGACAACTTCATTTGAATAATCCCCAAAGCATACAATAGCATGCTTCGTGACTGAGATGAGCTACACAACCAATCGACGTTGTTGAAGGCACCAACCATAAATTCAGTTACAGAGCAGTCAGATCATATTTTCTTGTAAAGTTTCATAAAAAAAAAATTAAAAACACCATGTGCGAATAAATTTCCTTAGCTATCAAAAATCTTAACATTATTGTTGTATGGATGATGATGGTGTCTATATGCGTTTCTTCTATATTTGTTTGCTAATAAAGAGTATAAAGAATCAAGCGGTAACATATTGGATAAGATTCCAATACTGACATCGACATGAGCAGTGAATGATCACTAGCCACAAAACAAGCAGGAAAGGTCCTCAAAATTAAAGTTCATCTGAACCCAGGCCTGAGGCCATAACATATGCAGTCTGACAAACACAGTGAAATCAGAAAAAGATTCACTAACCACATAAGTATTTATAGAAAATGAGAACTGCACAAAATCCTTAACCTTAATTCCACCAAAATAAAAGGAAAAAGAACAAGAAATTACAAACGTGTGAGCGACAACCAACGAAGGCAATCATACCTTTATCAAATTAGCAACAAGCCCGCCAAAAATTAGTAAATTACAGGAAAACACAGGACATTCAACGGAAAGTCTTTGGAATGATAATGAAAAACAAATCAATTAAAAATCAAAGGTCAAAGAAAAAGCTAAAAATCCTCATTTGATTGGGAGTATTAAAGCAAACCATGTTATATAGAAACCTGGCGGAAGTTCGACTGTCTGTCTGAGATCCACCAACAAACATAAGTAATAAAACCATTAAAAAATAATGGAAAACCATTTCCAATGCACCACGTAAGAAAATATTCCACCGAAGCAAATCACTTACAAGATCGAAAAGGAAACCCCAATATAATTGAAATCAATAGCAAAATCACAAGGGATCAAACCGTTGGAAGCCAAATTTTGACTAGAAAACTGTCTTGGAACGAGGTGAAGCATGTGACAAGCCACAAAAACAAAAGGTGGTAAGAGTAGGTTTAAATATTTGAACAGGTAAACTGTTTTCTCGAGAAAGTGACGGGTCTGTGAGGCGATCCTTGCCCTTGTGAGGAGGCAAGGCCAGTAGGGCCGCCACAGAGCGCGGGATGGGGGGAGTGGGGCCATTGTGGGCCTTCTGAGGTGGGCCTTTGGTAGAGTGATAAGATGCGATGTGACCCGCAATCCAAGGCCCAATAAACAACATGTCCAGTTGTATCTTGTTTGATCAATGATGCATGTAGCAGCGTAGTGTGAGGTAGACAATTATTATTCTTCAGCTTCACAAATGGAATATATTCATGTGCTCACCGATCATACCCACCACCTAACAACCGACCGAATCGCAGTGGTCAAACTAGTCGTCGATTCATCACGCTCCCTCAAACTGTTCTCTAATTCATCCTAATTTTTTTAGATTAATTGCAACTGCTCCATAAAAATATAAAACATGCAGTATACAAACATCTCCCATCAAGAAATCTTGTTTTTTAACGTTCATATGACAATTTTTTATTAAAAGGGTTGCATGATTCTCAAATTTTAAAAACTGAAAATTAAGGGCATGTTTGTTCCTTACTTTTTAAAAATGTTCTTTAAAACAATTTTTGAAAACATAAAAAACATTATTTCAATGCTCTTTAAAATGCTTTGTTTTTCGAAAAAACCAGACTTGTTGACACTGCTTTCCCTACTTCTTATTTTTGCAAGCATTTAAAGAATTTTTAAAAATACGAATCAAACCAAATTTCCAATAATCCTCATATTCCAAGTTAAATGGCTTTAGTTATGAAAATTAAATTGTTGTGATTCTTGTAGCAAAATATAAATCGGAGAGAAAAAATGAGAATAGCACATATTTAGTGCCTATATTATAGGAATGACACCTAAAATTTTAACTATCATCAAATAGGATATAATAAAATTAGGAAGGTAGCATTTGGCCACCCTTTTACTCCCGCATGCCTCAACATAAATAAATAAAATATTTGTTTATTCATTTTCATTTTTTTGTTCATTTGTTGTATTCTTTCCTAGAATTTTCTTCAGTTTTTTCTTTTTTTTTTATCTTAGAATCAATGATTTATGATTAGTAGCATTTAGATAATAATGAGTAAGGTTATCTATCTCATCATACTGACCTATTCTAACTATTGTTGCAGCAATGATGAATCAGATCCAACCACTGAACCAAGTTGTAAAACTTGCAGAGACCCATATTTCTTACCAAGGAGTAAGGCTATATATACGAATATCTCCATTCTCAAAATCAAAACAGTAGTAGATCAGAAAAGCCAGCCATCTAAGGACGACGATACTAAAACACAAACATTCATTACTTAGGCACAACCCATCTAAAATCCCGCAACACTTGGGGACAGTGTCCGTACTCCTCTTTATGGAAACCGTCGTCGAAGTTCTGGGAATAGCTGACGGCGTCGTACTGAAACGTCAAAGGTTTAGACCCATATATGCTCTTGCCTTCTCTGACTATCCTCTTTATAATGTTCCAGAGTCTCCGGCTCCGGTTGCCGCCGCTGCAAATGCGGAGGCGTGAGTATTCTTCGGGACCGTGGAAGCACGGAGATGACGGTATCCAGCCGGAGAAGCGGGAGGGGCAGCGGTGAGTGGTGAGATCTCTCTCCATTGGAAAGATAAAAGCATAAAAACTGGAATGGGTTCTTTTAGGTGTGGAATGTGGATGAATCCAATAATTGTGTGGGACGGAACTGAAGGAGGTCGATTATCTTTATATTATAGACTATGGTGTAGAGCAGAGCATCGTGTGGACCGTTCTGTATGTGGGGTTTGTTTTATAGGGTTCATTGCATGCTTTCAGTAGTGTCTTGATGTCATCAGAGACTGGTTAGTTGAAAGATATAGGTTATTAAAATCACAAGCCGAAAGCGAATCTTGTACTTCATGTTTATTTAAGAAGTAGGAATATTGGAATAGTTAATATATATATATATATATATATATATATATATATATATATATAGGTTTTTATAATAATCCAGGTTACACATCCTGAAGTTAATTGCCCAAGTAAATCTTCAGTGAATCTAAAAAGACTCCCACTAGTGACCAATATTTAGTAATCCATTTAGACCATCTAAACTACTCAAAAATTGTATTTTTACTTTACATCATGAGCCATCTTATTTCAAGGAGTATTCAAACTTATTCCATCTCCTAACTTTTTTATTTGGGACTTAAAAAATATTTACTATTTACGCATAATATACATGTAATAAGATTTAATTAAATAGTCATTATATTTCAAGTTTTTTTTTTCTTTTGAAAAGCATTATATTTCAAGTTATGCCACAATCATATCGTAATTTTTATTGACCAAGGTCTACTACAAGAGGGGACTACTATATTTATTGATAATTTAGGAAACCAAGACATGTAAAAATTAATTCAAATGACAAAAACAAATCAGTTATCAATTTTAGTTTTTTTATTTTTTTTATTTTTTACTTCTATTCATTTTACATATTAGATACTTTATTCTAACAAAGATTCAAATTCCAAGGATCTTGTGTAATCCTTTACCACTTTAATCAGTCTTAAAGGGGTTTTTTTTATTAATCTCTTTGACTACATATAAACAATTGTTTATGCCAAACTTTGCAGCCCAAAGGCTAAATAAAAACCTTCTTGATGTGACCGAGTTGGCATTATAATTAACCTAGAATTTCGATGAGTGAGATAGTGCATAAATAATTGCAAATATAAATATAGCGGCGACTTTTCCTATCTTTAATGAAGGATGGTAAGAATAATATTAATTGGGTGTCAAACACACTTCTCTCCCTCCCATCATTCCAATTGATGAACCTCTTGGCTGTTGAAGAAGACTAATTATAGCACTTATGTTAGGCACCTTTCAGTACGTTCCCAATAAAAAAAAAAAAGAAAAGAAATTAAAGTCCAAAGAAAATCATATCTATCTGGGGTGGATGCATGTAGGCAGGATCATGGCGGATGAACATGGCATGTGGTGATTTATCATTCATAAGTGTCAATGATTCAATATCTCCAATAGGGATGGTTGATTTTCAATCATTTGATTTGTGAAAGGAATCCAAAGAATGGAAGTGAGGACAGCAGATGGGCCGGGAGTGGAGCCAACCAAATGTTGTTGTATCAGAAATGGCAGTGCTCTCTGTTTTTATCTCTTCAGCTCTGCAGAATTATTGGGTAGGAGTAGGACAGAGAGTCACAGGCAGAGCGAGCCCCCACTAGTTCTGGTGGGATGGTGGAGGTTTGGTTGTACCAGAATCACGCTCACGCCCAAGCCCACGCCTACGCCCACGCCTTCCACTCTCTAATTTAACATTCTAACTAATTCTCCAACTCTCTTTTTTGTTTTTGCTTTCTTGGTTTTCAATTTTTCTTTTTGTTTTTATGCTTTATGGATTTTGAATCTTACATTACCTTATTTTATTTCCATGGAAGCTTGTGTTTTAAGTCTTATGAAAGCGATATGTATTTTTAATTAAAGCGTTTTTAGTTTATACCATTTTCTTGTTGGTAACGAACTAATGATTCAGCTGCAGAAGTTTGTAAGGAGTATTGGTTACTCTTTGAATATTAATATTTAGATAATGTGCTATATAATTAAAAAAGAAACACCTATCAAATAATTATCTAAAAGAACTTTAAATTAAAAGTTCTTTTACTTTTACCGTTGTGATTTAAAAATATTTTTTATTTAAGAATAAGAAATAAAGTTTTTTGTTTTTACTTGTATTCATGTAGTACTTATAATGAATCGAGCTTAGTATCTTCCACAAGTCTCATAGGAAAAGCAAAGTTAAAAATAAGTGGTCCTACTATTCTTTATTCTAAATTATCGAAAATAAAATGGAATGAATGAATTATCGTTTTTAAATAATAATAAAAAGTTATTTATATTGATTTCTTAAAATAAAAGGAAATGTGTAATTTATAATATATATATATATATATATATATATATATATACGACAGGTTTAAAAATAGTCATATATACCTAATCGACCACTGTTAAGGTTTGATGCTCCAACGTAACACCCAGCCTCAAGACTCGCCAATCGCGCCCACACAGTCCAGCCGACAATCCTGAATTTAATCTGCCCCATATCCTACAACCGATTGTGCATCAGCCATGTAAACAGATATCCCCTAAAGCAGATATTATCCGGACCCAACCAAACCTTATCACGTTTAAGTGAAAATAACAAATGATCATCACATACGGCCCCAATAAAGAAAGAGATTTTATCTCAAGAAACAACTTCTTCTATATCCTCGTACCAACCGAGCATTAATTAAAAATAAAAAAATATCCCGTCCAACGGGAAGGACTTAACCACCATCCAACTACTGAACATCTACTATATAAATACACCCATCTACAGCGCACGCAAAAACCAACGCCAACATTCTTACACACACATTCTTGTGACGTGCATACCAGATAAGAATACATTCAGCCCCTCTAACCAAATTTCCCTTTTTCTCTCGATAAAACCGACTCAGTAATCTGAGCTTTACCAGACGGCAAGTTCCTCTCGACTCCCTCCTTCCTTTGTTTTTGCAGAGGAGTCATAATGTCCAGCCTACAGACAAGATAGAACGATCCCATTCTCAAATTTCGTATTAATCCAGACAATGCATCCCAAAATTTCACAAACACCGGTCCAAATTCCTAATACCCTTTAAGACGTTCCAACCTTCCATTAAAAGCATCATCAATATATATATATATAGGTATATATATATTATTTTATCTCATTCCGAAACTCGAATTATATATATAATATCATTCTTTTATCCGCTCAACTCTAATACTATACAAAAATCTTCGATACAATATTTCTTTTGAGTTACTAGTATTTATTATTTTTTTATTCAAAAGACGGGAACATTACCTATAACATAACATAGGTTTTATCATAGTTCATAGAAACTCTTTCTGTCATCGGATACTCACTCTATCTTCCTATAAAATCTATTTAATTTGAGTTGAAGGTTCTCGATTTACAAAATCTGTTTAATTTCAGTTGAAGGTTTTCGATATAATTGAATACCATGATCTATATCATTTATTATGAAAGAGACAATGCAAGGTTCAATGACAAATGGAATGATGGTGATGAGACCATATTTTGAATTAGGTTTGAGGATGATATTTTTTTAGAGCTGGTTTGCAAGGGGGATGGTTGGCCGGGGAGAGGGAGAGGGAGAGGAGAGGGACTGTGGGAGCGGAAGGGGTCAGCCTAATAGCCAACATAGGAGAAGGCTGTTGGAAACTTGGAATGATGTAGGTGGGGTCGAGGATGCAAAATAATGAGACAGTAAAATGGTGATGACACAAAGCAAGCTCCGTGAGCCAGCTAGTATGGGCAAGTGGAGAAGTGCTCAGAGGGGAGGACGAGTGTGGTGGTGCCAAGGAGTGCAGCAAGTCAGTGAGCTCCCAGGAGGCAAGTGAGGTGTCAGGAAGAAGGAGCACTACAAGTCACCGAATGCACGGGTGGTAGGGAGAAGTAGCTCAAAGAAGAGGATCTGTGTGGTGGTGCCGAGGAACACAACAAGCCAGGTGAGCTCGGCGGTATGGGTAGGGAAGAAACAACTCTACAAGAAGAAGAATGAGGTTTCATAAGAAAGAGCACACAAGTGAGCTCAAATGGGTAGGAGAAGCAAATGAGGGAGGACGGGTGGGGCACTCGGTGATAAAGGAGGGTTCAAAAAGCCCGACCAGACAGGGTAAGGGATATGAGTCGAATAGTCTTACAAGTAAACGATGAAGTAGGAGTGCAAAGGTCAGGTTCATTAATGCATGATGGAGGGAGAGTGACACGACTGGAAAACATTTTCCAGTAAACTTTGACATGATGGACAAAAGATTTTTTTAAGGGTAGTGGTCAAACAGAAAGGCACTTATTTAGAGGAACCAAGAAAGAAACAAGGAACGATTCTATGACTCGAATTTACGTAGTTAATGCACAAGCAAACTGTGTGGAAAAACGCAAAACAATCAAGACACGGCCTGACGGTTAGATCTATGAATAACTTTTCAAATGAGAACCTATGGAAAGACCAACTTTAGGCATTCTATTTGATATAGACAGCAAATGGTATTAATACTGTATGCGAGATAAATCTGATGCATGATGCATGTAAGACCCTTCAATAATATGTCGATTTCGAATGTCTGTAATGGGACTCCATTATGTTTAGAATACGAGGTGTAGTGAAATGGGTTATACCATGGGTCACGAGAAAATACCGAATGGCTAAAAATTCGCCCCCATTATCTGTATAAAGTGTTTTAATGGAGGTGGTGAAATAGCTTTCAACAAGTTTCTTGAAGGCAACAAAGGTGGAATGAGCATCTAATTTACGACATAACAGGTAAAGCTAGATATACTTGGTGTAATGATTAACAAAATTAACATAGTAGTTAAAATCATCGAAGACAGTAAACAAAGTGAGGTCCAACACGTGAAAATGACATCAAGAGGAGAGGGAAGAGGTAATGCTCGATTTTGGCAAAAAGGTAATCATGGCTTTTGGCCATCATGAGGCAAGAAAATGAGCATAAATGGTCCTCGAGAAAGGAAATATTCTAGAACATTTAGAAATTTGCAAAAAATATGTAAAGACGGATGACCTAAACAACTATGTCACATGGAGATAGCGGAAGACAAGGACCGAATTGAAGAAGATGAAATGTGGTGGAAGACCAAGAGGGACCGACTGCCAAGATTAAACAACGTCTCTATGTCGCCCATGCAGAGTGGACCCCATGATTAACTCACACCCAAAAAAGAAAAGTAAAAACATTAATATGGATTAACAAACAATAAAGGCGTAGAACACAGCGCGTGAGACCTAAATAAGGCTTTAGACATTGCGTGCACATGAACACATTAGTAAATAGGTTCGTGGGTGTGAGGTAAGGGTAAAGGAGCCAGTGTTAACTATAGATAAATTTATACCATCACAAATAGCAATACAAGAAGGCGAAAGTGCCATAGGCAATCAACATAACAAACTGCATCAGGAGGCGCCCGAATCAACGACCCAATCTAAAGAAGTATCAGGGTTGGAGTAATGGACTGTAGTATGAACATAGGGTGCAGTGAAGGTCGGGCGCGGAGCTCGAGCAGGAGTGGGGGGAAGAGTTGTAAGTGTCGAGACGATGTATAATCATACTAATAGCGTGAGTACCCTATAAAGACAAAGTCGACACAATGCCCAAGATAGTAACTATACCCAAGTTAGGGTCAAGAGCCTGATGCCGCAAGACAACTGAGGAGTAAATACTCCAGATTACGGGGTAAGCCAGTTTGTGGCCATGGTCGAGATCAACTATGGTTCACACCACTCGCTGTTCAAATTGATGTACGGGATGAAGTGTATTGTGATGAAGCAACCAAGGTAGTGGTCTGAGGGAGGCGTACAGGCCATGAACCAAAAGTTTCATCTAGCCTCATAGCTGGTAGTTGCCTTAACAAGTCCTCAACAACCGGAGCGTCTCGATCTTGTAGAATGAGATATATTCAGCAGCTCAGCCAAGGGCTTCTAAGAATGAATTGAGAGCCTCAACCGAGACATTCATATGCGTAAGAGAGTCAATGATTAGGTTTTGATATCTTGCATATACTGTAATACCCACCTCACGAGGACTAGCAAGATTATGTTGATAGGTCGCATCCTCCTCCACTATGTAGCGCCACATATGCCTTGAGTCTCAACTCGCAAACACATGGGTATGTGAGATAAATCATATCAGGTAGCAAATACGAACCCAACAATTGCATTGAGAAACAATTGGTCTTGTATGAGCAAGAGAATATGGTCCGGATTCGGGGAGGGGGATGTAACATCAGGTAGAGTTATTAGTGTAGGAGGACACGGCTTTGAGTCGTCAACGAAGCCATGTAACATCCCAAATTATACCCTAATAGTTTTATGATATGTTGAGGGTATAATAAATATCAAATTTGTATTTTTCAGAAATTTAAGTGTTAAGTGTGAAAAATGATATAACCGTAATTATTAAAGAAGTTAAAAGGAGAATGGTAAATTGTCATTTAAGGACCCAAAAGACATAAGATAAGAAGATTATATGTTAAAGTAGAATTGTGATAAGTTAACTTGCAAATAGAATGAAAGTGGAGGACTGAAATGCAAAGGGAAAAATGTGAGCCAAATCCATAAGACAAAACACTCAGTAAGGATTTCACCCATTTCAAGGCTAAGAGAGGGCTAGTAAGTATGCTGTCAGGAGCAGCATTAGCCATTCTCGTGATTTCCTCCACTTGGTTGTGGCTTTACCACCCATTAAAAAGGAAAGAAGAAAGCAGCTGCCGAAATTAGTGAAAATCAAGGTTAGAAACCATTCAAATTCATTCCTTGTCTATGTTTGCATTAGGAAATTCTCTAACCTCCTTCTTTAGTTATGTGTGTGTTAGGAAAACCTTAACTCTCATTATAAAGGTGTTTTTGGTTGGTTTAAGTTAGTTTTGTGGTTTGTTTTGATCTGTTTTTGTGTTGGTTTGAAAAGCATCCGGTGGAAAAGGGCAAAATGCCCCAATTCTATCCTAGCCCAACTCTCTTCACCTAGGCGAAGGGAGCTTCGCCTAGGTGAAGACCTGTTCGCCTAGGCAAACCTGAGGGCTGATTTCTTATCCCTGTTCCTTCGCCTAAGTGAAAGGTTAGTCTACCTAGGCGAACCCCTTCGCCTTGGCGTAGCACTGATTCACCTAGGCAAACCCGTCTTCTTGGCATGCCTTGTTCTTGCCTCTTCTCTGCCTATTTTACTTTATTTTCCTATAAAGCCTAAACGAATGATATTAAGAACGATATAACATGCTCTGAAACACATATAAGTGTATGTCTGCTTAAGACTAGATAATGAATGAATAGGCACTCCTGATTAGTGTTTCGACACTCTCTGGTTAGTGCTTCCACTCTGGTCTAATGGCCACTGTAAGGTACTACGACACTTATGTTACGTGGTGTAGGAATGTCTCCTTGTTTGTAAGCCGACAATCTCCGCTCAAGAGATCAGTACTCATACCTTCGTGCATTCATCATGGTCAGGTCCTCCATTCATTAGCACCACATACAGTAAACATTTATATGATAAGTACCTGAAAAAATGAAACATAAGAAAACAAAAGTAATCAACTTTAATGTTAAGGCATAGTCTCAATTTATGTTCTATAGTAATAATGAACACCTTCATAAGGATTGCTATGCACTCTACTGAGATATGAATAACACTGATATGTGAATTAATTTAAAGAACATTGTAATTTGAGGACTACTACAAGTGGTCGATATGTTATCTGCTTTTCCCACTAAGCTATGTTTAGCACTAGTGTTTCACCTATGTAGTACTAAAGAGGTCACAAGTAAGACCCGAGAAATTCCAATTTCTCTCGAAAATGAAAATCGTAATTTCGATTACAAATTGTTATTTTGCTAAAACCGGAATTTATTCTCTAGATCTTGATAAATTTAAACGGATTTCACCGAATCGTCTCGCTGAATCTAGCCAAGACGTAGTACTCTCGCTCGACCTCAGAGACAAATCAATTTACACGCTGAGGCATCGCTTCGTGCCGTAAAACGATTTCATGCAAACTAAAGTCACATATAACATGTACCTTCATGTGTTAGAAGTGGCATGGAGTAGAGAAATGAAAATGACTACGATAAAGGTCAATGTCAAAACTGAAAGTGATATAACGGTCATTTTAGAAATTGTTTAAATGAGGATAATGCCAAAAATGAACAAAGGTCGCTTCAAAAAGGGAAAAGGCCGGAGCAGAGGAGACGCAGGAGCAGCAAGCAGCAGTTTTTGAGTTTATTTTAGAGAGAGAGACCTCTCTCTAGAATATCGCGCGGACCGACCGTCGCAGCCTTCAGACAAGAAGGAAAGCTGCTCTGCTTTATGGCTTCGTGGCACTCTGACGGAGCTCTCAAACTCCCGAGAGGTGGGGTTTCTCCCTACTTGAGTTTTATTCCTTCGCACTTTATAATGTTTTGAGTCGATTATAGCCGTGAGGGGTTTGATTCCACTCCAAACCTGACCGACCATATGAATTTTAAATGCAGGTGTACTGCATTTCACCACTACCAATTTTGGTTTTAAATGAGTTTTTACATGATAAATCATGATTGATTGAATGAGGCCAAAAATGGTCATGGAAATGCTGGGTTCACAAAGTGAACCAATGTATTCAGGATTTTTCGAATAGTAACCGAGGGTTTCACTATTCCCTAAACAAAGGTTCTCAAAATATATTTTCAGGTGAAACGTGTTTGATCGAGGATCTGCTGAATCGTTTTGCAGCCTGATCATTAAATTTCAAACGAGCTAATTTTGATATGAAATAGAATCTACATGACATGATTTGTGTGAATTGAATGTTTTGTAAATATATGCATGTTTATATATTTACATGTGAATTGGGACCGTATTTGAATCTGGCATAAAGGCATTCCATATGCACCGGAACACCTCAGTGACTATAAAGAGTGAGTGCATCGAGGACAGTCTGTAGTAAATGGTTCCGAGGGTTATCTAAAAATGCTAATTATTCGAGGGTAGTCCAAAACTAAAAATATTTAATCGTCTGATTTCAATCTCAACTTATATACATCTGAGGGTAGTCCACAACAATATCAACTCATCTGAGGCTATCCAATTGATATATATAAGATCTGAGGATTGTCCACTAACAAATAAATATAATAATTCCTTATACGAGGCTTAAAGTAGTGTGAGGACTCTGGGTATGAGTTGATAAGTTAAACATCCAAGAATCGTTTACCTGCTTGAATGAGTGTTTTTTTTGGGAAGTACGGTAATCGCACTTAGGTGGAGAGTAGCCCACTTAGGGTGATTCCACTACTATATTTAGCTCACCCTCAATGAGGGATACTATTTTACAAGGTGCAATGTAATATATGAGAATGTCATCTCTAGGGATTGAGGATTGAAGAAAGCCAAGTTGTGGCTTTGGTTGATGATATATACATGTATTGAAATGTCTAATTTTAATATATGTACTAATAAGAGTGAAAATATATCAGAATCCTTGTAAATTCATTTGGTATATAGTTTGATCTGGTTAGTATGTATTACGAAGTATCGCTCAGGGCCCATGGCCGATTATCATGTACTGGATATATTGGATATATTGGATATATTGAACTGTTTGGGACATGAATATGCAGGTTTTGTATTTGGGTAGAGCTACCCTACAAAGGAGATTCTCTCCCATCATTTTGAGAAATGTCTACAATCTTAATAATCACGAGGTTTCCGCGGCCGACGGTGAAGTCAACTACCCTGTGCTCGGGAAGGCCACAAATGTATATCCCATTCCTTGGCTACCAACACAAGATTAAGAGTCCTTCCTGAATAGTCCCCAAATTGTTTTTTGCGAATAACAAATTTAATTCGAGATAAGTAACTCGTGGTAAATACAAGTAGTTGGACACAGGTATATATGTACAAGACAATTTAAACACCACTATAGTAGTAGTTTTACAAGTTTATGTTCTTATAAATTTATAATTGCATTACGCCCATTAATGTCAGGTTAATAGTTCTCTACCACGTGTGACATGTCAGATTAAGAAGTTATATGTGTGACATCCCCTCATTAGACGCGGTTAGGGGAAGGGGTGTTCACCTATTTCTGTGATGGACCAAAATACCTATAAAAATTTATAGCGTTATTACCCAAGGAATATTATCTAATCCCCAGCAATAATGCCATAAAACTTGTTTGTTGTGTTCATTTTCTCTATCAGACCGATTAAAGTCGCTTTCTTAAGAGTAACCATTTTCTTCCGGTTTCATCCGATACAAGCAAAATGCAATGAATCAAGTGCAAATCGGATTAGTTCGTGACATCGATCCCACAGAGATCTCAAGAATTCTCAATCAACTACCCTCGACTACTCAAACTCTCATATCATTCGACTTTTGGAGCAGGGTAATTGATATATTCTAAGAAACCTTAAAATAATAAAAAACTAAGAAAAGTGATTTAACAAAATGAATTTAACCTGAAATCTAATATAACAAATTCATACTAATAAGACTTTTAAAGGAGCATTGAAAATACCGCTTATCAGGAAACATCAATTCCTCGCGTACCTCGTAACCTTGCTTCATGAACCACAAGATTTAACTGGCCAAGGAATGGTAGTGCAATGATTCTTACAAGATCGCTCTCATCATCTAATCTTCCCCGACTTTTCGAGGATGAGGATTAGATAATCATTTTTAATCTGGTCACTTTAATTTATTTTTCTTTTCAATACTTCATACCTAAAACATGGACTCAGAACCTTAGTTCCAAGACATAGGTATAGCATGGGCTTCACACTTTACCGGGTTTCCTTCAAATCAATTACTGTCCTTCTGACATTAGATCCTGCTAACACTGGAGTCGAACTAATGTTCGACCGAGGTGAACTCTCTCGCTTTTTTAAATTGATAAGTCATTCAACTCAATCTCGATTTCAAGTGAGAAGACGACATCGACTTTACATCCACAGTCATTGATCCCCATTATCAGGTTCGCATACCTTTGAGAAATTGTTTCCATCACTCTCGTGAATGCCTTCTCTCAGGTCACCTCGTAGGGCCTCCCGAAATCGTAGAGTACGAAACAATCCTATCATAGTATAAGACACCGATATTGGGATCATATACATTATTCAGAACTAGTTGTAAGTAGATTTATAAACTAAGTTCAAGAGTTTTTTCCGATAAATTTCTACAGAAAGATAAATTCTAACAACAGAGTATATTCAATGGAAGCCGGGTCAAATTACTTTATTACACCCTACAATATTTTCGATCAAGAGAACCATCGTAGATCGGATAATCTGAAACTGACCAAAATTTGTCCCCAAATTCGGGACCATCCAAGTAATAATTAGCGAAACACCTCGTATTCAGCCTACTTTAACAGTAATCGCTCAAATCCAAAATTTGAAAGCAAATAACAATCTAATCTAAAATAACGACAAAACAAGAAAGAAAATAAAATACATGAGCCTTAGGCTACCTTAGATCTCTCGCTCTGGTTGCCCAAGAGCCTTTTCTTCGTAGCAAATGCTTATTTATGGTTCAAGTCATTCAACCTCATGCGCCTCCTCTCGTGGATTTTTCAAAATTAACCGGCCCATTCGCTGTTAATGTCACCGCGACCGATTCTTTGTCGCGACATCGCTTGTCTTAAGCATTTGTCGCAGGCTTTATTTGGTCGCGACTTCGCTTTGCATCCCTAGCCTCTTCCTATGTCGCGACCTTCGATTCTTTGTCGCGACTTAAATGGTGTCGCGAAGATCATTTATCTAATCACTCATCAATTCTTCCCCAAAGAAGAGTCTTCCTCGTCACACTCTAAAATGACGCTGCGACCTACCTCGCAGTCCTAATACCCACTCTAGAACAAGTCCCGATCTGTCGCTGTCGCTAATGTTTCACCGTCAAGTACTGATGTTCGCCTCTTGGAAAATCTTTACGTCACACTGCCTCCGCAGTGTCACTCATGCTCACCGTCATTCAATTCTGTCGCGACCTCGAAATGATGTCGCAACATCATGTCTTGTTCTTCATTAATTTATGGTTGCCCGACTTGAGTTTCGTTATGACCAGCTTCGCTCGTTTCAATTGGCCCTTTATGTCGCGACCGGAGCAGGAGCCACCTTGATGTGATCTCTGGCCACCGCCACAAGGCGTCATGACATCGTGTCCTTTCTTCCTCGCACCTCCCGTTGCGACATCATTCAAACAAATAATGGCATCGCCACCCACTTTCTCGCTTCCTTCTAATGCAATAACCCCTTGAATTTCGTTATATGCTGTGGTGAGCATTCCACATTTCTCAGATATAACCACTCCTTTTTTATAGAAATCAATCAAAATGGATCAAAATGATGACTTTTAAGCTCATCAAACTCCCCCCAAACTTAAATTTTGCTTCATTCCCCAGCAAAGAAAAGAAAGAGATTTGTTATCCTCAAACAAGGACATTTTTCTGCTTGATTTTATAATATGCAAACCAATTTAATCAAACACTTAGAATTGCATTCTTTCTCGTGATATCTAGCTTCAAGTCCATGAAGGTTACCTTCAATCAAAGTGCATAAAATCAAATTGTTGAATTTGTTTTATAAACATATAGCGCTTGATCCTGATGAAAAGTAGGTTGTCTTCTTTCCTCTTTTCTTAGTGAGTCGCTTAACCCTCTCGAGTCCTTCTGCGCTGGATCCTTTCAAGATTTTCCAAATTCATATGCTTGTTGTTCATATCGATCTCCACTAATGTAGGTGAATTCCAATCCTCAAGATCAATCGTGCCTTTAGGGTTTGTAAATGTCGCTCAGTCTTGTAATGATGGAACCTGTGGCTAAGATTACCCGCACTTTCCTTTCTTACTTAACTACGCCTCTTTCTTGCAATTTTTAATTGATTCCCCAAACTTCATCTGGGGTATCTTCTCATTTCTTGTCTAATTGTTCATTCCCATTTCATTGCATTTCAATCGTTGGAACTTTTCTCCGTCACCATTCAGAATAGTGCAATGTTCGTCTTTTGTGCTTCTAACACTCTAGCGAACTTCAAGTTAGTAACCCCATACCGCTTGGCATTGTGGTACTAGGTGTTGAAACACCCTGCTAACTTAATCGTTCAAGAGTTAAAGCAACAAGACAAACTTCTTCCTTAAGCTTTTCAGATCTTTCTCATGATCTTTCTCTTCACCCCTTTCGTATTTTCTTCTTTAGTTCCCAAAAATACATACTCCCAAACTTTATCTCTTCCTCCTTTTGAATTGCACCGAGGTTCTTTTACTGGAGGATTAATTATCTGTGATGGCTCGATTTCCAATTGCTTGTTTTGAAGATAAGGATTGTTTTGGCTCAAATTTAGAACTAAGGTGTATGCGTAAGCATATAAATAAGGGGTGGCTAGAATGGCTCAAACTCCGCCAAGATGGCTCGTATCATTCTGTTAAGCATCACCTAGATCAATCTGATCAATAATCTAACAAGTTCTAGAATTCGGTTTGATTAACCTGACTAACCCTAAGGATGTCCTGACTCCACTTCAGCTGATGAGGAGTTACATGATTTAAGGTTCACTGTGTTCTGCCATCATATACTACAAACTCAAAATATATTTTGTCTTTTCAATCAGATGACTTTCCTTACACCTATCAAATAAATTCAAGTCAATTATGCACTCAGGTTTCAATTCAATTATATGTCATTCCATTCTTATCTCCTGTGAATTTCTATTCCTGTCGCCTTCTTCTAGTCAACTACTCAACTAGTTCGACACATGATATGTCAAAGATTTTCATTCGAACTAAATCCTAATGTTATTCTCCTAAACAATTAAAGCAAAGTAACAATACAATCTAACTCGCGAAGCAACATCAAACATTTCCTTTTCACAAATTTCTTATTTTATTCATGATATAGACAAAGTTGAGTAAATAAATAGTCTTAAAGAGAGGAAGAGAAGGATAAATCAATGGGAATATTTATTTTTCTTGGGGAGTATGTGATTGGAGGATCCGCATCAAGGGTAGCCAAATTAGAGAGAATTCGGGAAACTTCATTTCAGTTTCTTCTTCTCGTCATTCTCCTCTCTATCCTGCTCTTCAAGGATCAATTGCAGAGATCAACCTTTGTTCAGATCATCTTGTCTTTTCCCCAACGTGTCTACTGGTTTCATTTCGCCATGACTTAAAATTTGGAAAGATTATCGTTGGATCAAATCCAAATTCTCTCAAGCGCATTTCTCTTCAAGGCATCTTCACATCAAGCTCTTTATCTCTTCCTTCAACCTCTTCTCAAGTCCTCAACATCGATTATGTGAATTTGAATCCTGATCTCTGCTTCCATAGTTTCGCTTCCCGATCTCGAGTCCTTTTCTTTATGATCATAAGAGTCGAAACATAATCATCATCATTGTAAAATGACCTGGCCGGATCACCGCACCCCTTCAAGATCGTGATCTCTTCCATTTCCCTTCTCAATTCTTTCCTCGATGCCCAGATCTCCTTCATCTCGTCGCTCTTCTATTCATTTCTTATATTCCCATCATGATCTCTCTTCTTTTAGCTCGCTTCATATACTCTCTCGAATTTTTGTCGGATGCTCCATTCCCCTTCCCTTTCTTCCATTTTCTTCCTTCGAATGGAATCGAGCATCTCCATTATTTTGATTATTCTCCTGGAAAGCTCCCGTGAAAGCTTTTACCAGTTCTTAAATCTCTGCCCCATAAAGAGCCGGCCGTTGGGGCTGGTGAAATTCATGGCTTCCATCATCTTCGCCTTTCTGTCCTCTCAAAATATGCTGCAGTTCTCTTCCTATGTGCTTCGGTTCTTCTTTCTTGATCTCTAAACTTAAGAGGTCCCTTCGTGTACTACTTTTTCTCTCAATCTGCCATTATAACTTTTCTTTTGATTCCTAGCCCTTTGCTTACCTCGTCGAGTCGGCAAGTGAAACCACGGGCATTCTTCTTCTTCTTCTGGGTTCCTTTCACACTAGCCCCTTAAACATAGCCTCGTGATAGTTGGGCCGCGAGGGATCAAACCCTTTTATTCCCTTCATGGTATCTCATTATCGAGTTTTCAAATGATCGCTCCCGCATTAATCTGTAATTCTTCAAAGATAGCATAAAGAATGATTACTTGTTCCCATCATAAGTGATATGCCTACTCTGAACTATAACAGAAATGAAGTAAAACCATACTTTGCCTCTTCGTTAAATCTCCCCGTTTATGGTCTTTGCTCTCCTCTCGACCCCCTCTTCCTTTACCATATGTCAACTTTCTTAATCTTCTCACTTGTGGTTCATCATCTTCACCATCCAATGCTTCTCGCCTTCCATTCCATACATTTCATTGATGGTTTCGCCCATACTACACCCAAATTCCACATAAACAGTTATCCTTCCTCCCCACGTATCGAGTGTAATTCCCGAACTAACAATACAGATCCTACTTTATGCTTGCGTAAGTTTCCTAACCCTTCGTTTCTATTGGTTTCTCATGAGATGAGTTTGTCAGTTTCCTTTTCTCCGACAAACCCCAATACTCAGATAGTACTTCTTTCCAGATGGAGAAAGCTTTTCCGATAATGAATTCGCTCTTCCTCTTCTTACGCTTTCCTTTTCTCTGCTGCCGGAAATTGTCGAACTTCCGATGGTCTGGTCTTGTGTTCTCTCGCTGTCCCCCGATGAACTTCTGGGCCGAGTATATTCTCCACATCTCGCTTAGATTTGGGACAGGTCACTTGCCTGCCATTTGAGAAATAGGAATGATTTAGGAAGAATTTTGGATCTAGTGGTCTGCAAGAACTGAAAACCGTAGAGCAGCAAGATTGAATATTGTATTTTCTTCCGTGAATGAAATAGTGGAGGGAGTTTCTCAACTTTGCAATTCAATCATTATTGTGGACTTTATTACTTCATTTAATTGCGCTTGTCAGTACTTTAAATTTCAGCCGCAATTGTGTCACACAAATAAAGGTAGACTTAAAAGCTAGTTCTCACTGCACACTTTTCTTATGTCACGACTTATTATTGTTTGTCGCTACATCAATAAGCTGTGGAGGACAATATCATCAGTTAGCGAAGATCTCGCATACTCCCTTTCGTCAATGCTAATTTCATGACATAAATGAGTTGTCGCCGACCTTCACTGCCATGAATCAGCTCGGCCGCAACCCAAACAAATGTTCCGTCATACCAATGTTCCGTCACATAACTTCTTCTCGTCACACTGCTCTTGTTCTCCCTTTAGTACTACTAAGTTGTAAACCAATAAAGCAATTTGATGATCCGGGTCGCGACTTAGTCCTGTAGACTTCGCTCTAAATTCTAATGGATCGACAACTGCCATCCACAATTTCGCAAATTTTCACATCAAATAAAGTACTCCCAAACAACACCCAAACATGGCTCTCATTTTATTTTTCATAGAATTTGTTTAGTGGGAGAAAAATACTCCCTTTTTCTGGGTCGCCCTATCCCGTGAAGTGGCTGGTTTCGTCCTAGAGTTTGTTCTTTCTCACCAGCCCCGCGATTCTGCAGTAATAATCAGAATACAATTTCAAAAAGGGTTTAATTGATCAAATTCTAACTTAGCAAGTCCTAACAAATCATTAATACGAATAAAAATCAAAACGAGTAATTAAAAATCAATTCTATAAAGAAGCAAAAATCTGCGTGGTCGCTCCCATGAGCTGCTTTCGCTGAGTCCTTAGTCGGATTAATGCTTTAACCCTTCTCTTAATTCACCACCGAGTTCTTCCTTTTCTTTCTCCCTCACGAAGATATTGCTTCAGCCTTTGACCATTAACCTTGAATTCTTCACCATCATCCCGAGTGTTACGCTCCAAAGGTAGTACTGACACCACTCGTATATGGTCCACCCATTTGATTTCCAACTTCCTGAAATAATCTTAATCTTGAGTTAAAGAGCGTAACCCGAGATCCCCGCCTCGAACTCTTCCTCGAATTTTCGATCATGCCATTTCTTTATTCATCTCAGATATTCTAGTGCATTACTACAGTTTCATTTCTCGCTTCTTCTAGTTCATTCAATCGCAGATTCTCTTCCTTTTCAGTAATTTTGGAAATTCCAATTTCAGCTTCTTGATGGCCTCACATGGCTTTGTATTCGCCAAGAGGAAGGTGACATGGTTTGCCAAAGACCACTCTCAGATGAGGACATCCCAATGGGAGCTTTGAATGCCGTCCCAGAAGCCCAAAGTGCATCATCAAGTCTGAAGACCAATCTTTCCGTCGAATTTAGCCTTTCCAAGATCCTTTTAATCTCCTATTGGAAATTTTTGTCATTTAATAGTCTGGGGGTGATAAGCTAGTCTCATTGATACCATCCACACCGCTCATGAGCTTCAGAATATTTTGCTCGCAAAGTGGCCTCCATCATTGATGATAGCCAAGTCTAATTTGCTCAATATGTCTTTGCAAGAAACTCACTACCGTGTTAGCCATTCCTGACAAGCTATTGCTTCCCACCCACTTGGACACATAATCCACCGCCGTGGCGCATTGCATAAGTTTCCAAATGACGCGGAAAATCTGGGTAAAATCTATTCTATACATCAAAATTTGCACCACCAATATGCCTTTGTAGGGTATTTCTGCTTATGCCTGCTATATTTCAATCTTGGCATCTATCACATAATTTGACCCATTCAAAGATGCTCTAAAGATGGGTCCAATAAAATCCGCATCAAGTATCTTATGAGTCAGTTTTTTCTCCCGAAATGTCCCCATATGTGATGCACACATTCATTCCAATTTTGCATTGTTCACTCTCTCAAAAAATACATCTTCTTATAATCATGTCTTACATTCCTTTTAAATAGCAATGGGTTATCCTGTATGTAATACCCAATGCCAGCTTTAGCTTTCTTTCTCGTCGTAGCCGAATTCGAGGCACTACCCACAAGCCAAGTAATTCACTATATCAAGATACCATGGAGTCAGAATGACAATTTAAAACAATTGCACATCTGGAAAGTTCCTCTCGTTAATTATGCCTCATCCTCTTCTACTTGTTTTTCTACTCCGACAAGTGATCGCCATCATATCATTACAACCTTTCTTATCTTTAATTTCCGCATCAAACTCTTTAGAAAACAACACCCACCTTATCGCTCTGCTTAGCCTTTCGACATCGATATACTTCGACACTGTGATGGGCTGTGAACGATAATACGGGATCCCAAAATGTATGGCCCGACTTCATGCACAAGCAAAATTATGGCTAGCATCTCCTTTTCGCAATAATAGTTTTCTGGGCTTCATCAAGGTCTTACCTAGCATAGTATATGACTCCTCGGGTCATCTTCTTTCTTTGCCCCAATATGCTCCTCTTATCATAAATCACTGGGCATCACATTATTTCGAATCCCCGATCCCATTGCAAAATGGCGATAGGTAAGTGCTTGAACTAATCCATTGACCTCGATTTCCTTCAAAGGTCATTTCAGAATCATCAAATTAAACTCAGGTTCTCCAAGACCGTATAATGGTCTTGGGTTATTTTAGAAATCTTTATGAATCTCCTATTAGGACCCAAAGATGTCCCAAGAAACTCCTTATCCCTTTTATCATAGGGCTGCAAGAGTCTGATAATCGAAACTCTTTGATTGGCCTACTTCTAAATCTCCAGTGCAAATTTTATGACCAAGAACAATAATGCTCAAGGTCACAAATGGCATCTTTCCCAGTCCCATGCAAATGCCACCTTGCATCTTTGAAGCACTCAAGCCTGGTTGTTTAGACAATGCTCAAAACTGATCCATACACCGTGAAGTCATCCATAAAATCTCCATGACCTCCTCAACCAAATCTAAGAATACGGACATCATACACTCTCGAAAAGTAGTGCAGAGTATCGGAGACAACCCAAATGGTTTTCCTCGAAGGCAAAGGTGCCATGCGGCATGTGAATGTGGTTTTCTCCCGGTCCTCAGTGCAATGGCAATCGTTATGCTCTAATATCCATCTAGGAAATGTAAATGAGGGTGTCCCGCTAACTGGCCCAACATCCGATCAATGAAGGGCAATGGAACATCCTTCCCGGTCATTGTTCGGGCTTCCTAATCGATACATACTTCCATCATGTCACCGCTCTTGTCGAACAATTAACTTTATTTTTTCATTTCTGATCACGCTGAACTCCACCTTTCGTGAACCACATGGACTCAAGCAATTTCCAAGGACTGTCTGAACAGACATATAAAACCAAAGTGATTCAACCACCTGAAAGCACTTCCTTTCTGATTACTTCTTTCATGACTGGGTTCAATCTTCTTTGATGTTCAATGATGGTTTCAGATTCTCTCCAAAGTACATAGCAAGATTTTCAGGCATGCATATCGACGGACCGATACCCTTTTTTAATTCATCTACTGACTAAGCACTCGATAATTCTTCAAAATTTTCAGCAACTTCGTTTCTTCAAAGATCACCGAGTCTAGCGTAGAGATAATCACCCGGCTTACTCCTTTCGTAGCTCCAAGTAAGCATACTTCATGGCTTGGCAACTTTAAAACTAGCCCGTCTCTCAGACCGGCCCTCGATGAAATTCCTTCTTCATTATTGTCTCCATTGTCCATGCCGCTTTGTTTAAGACTCAACACCTTTCTGTGAGTGCAACCGATGTGCGGAAAATCGAATTAACACCTTCAAGATACTGAAATTCATCTCATTTTTCATTGATGTGAAGTCGAGCACTACAATCATAATAACAACTCGAGTTGTCGAGATAGACATCATCTACTACAACTTGTAATCTTCCCTATCCTGTGTCTAAATTCTTCAAACTTTGGAGCGCATTGAAGTCACCGCTTCTTCTCCAACCCCGAGAGGAGAACTATAAGCAAATCTAGTTGCTAAGAATGGCCTCTCTCCAAAGAGCAAGAGGGACTTCAGAATCTCTTCAATGTCCAGATGATAAAGTCGATGAAAACAAATTTCCCACCTTAACAAGCACATCTTCAATGACTCCTTCTTCCGGTTTCGCCATTGTTCTATCTCATTCGAGAGTAATAAGAGTGGGAGTAAGCTCCCCAAACTTAATTCCCTTGCAATGTATAATGGCATTAAGTTAATACTTCAGACCTGAGTCACAAAGAGCCTTTTGAATCCCAAATCCTCCAATGGTGCAAGGAATGGTGAAACTTCCCCGGGGTCTTTCTTCATCTTCTCCGTAAATTCTTCTTTATCAATGCACTGCAGCGCCGATTCACTACTCCTTCCTCTGCACCTTTCTCTTCGCTTAAAATTTCTTTCAAGACCCCATAAAGTGGCATTCTCCGAGTTACCATCAGGAATGGCATGCTTATTTCCAAATTTCCGAAAGTTTTCAAAACTTTACAGAACTGCTTCCTCTATCCTCGACTTTTGCGCCTCTCAAGGAAATGGAACCTGTGCATAGAATTCTCGGCTTTTTCGCTCTTCTTCACGTCGCTTCTTTCTTCCTTTCTTTCCCGATGACCGCATTCAGATCCCTTCTCCTTTGTTACTTTCATCTTCTCCCCGACTTTCCTTCTAATTCTTTCCACTTCTAAGCCGCACGCCCATGCAACCTTTCTGATTTTCTTCGTGTCAATTGAAAAGCATCTTTAATTTGATCTCCACAGGTTGCGGCCAATCGCCCCATTCATGCTTCCGTGTTCTCGAGTAGCACGGTGGTTGTCCTAAAAATTCGAGAATCGGGTTTTTGAAGCTTCCAATTCGGGCAAACCTTTGTTCATGGAAGTAATAGCCTTTTATTTTCCCCATGAACTGCAAAGATTCGGGTCTTCAAAGGTCTAAGTCCTTTTTTGACTCATATCTGCTTCGCCTCTCCCCGCTGTCGCCTAACTCGTGGAGCATACCCTTGCTGAAAGTTTTGCCTATGTCTAGGGATCGCAGTCAGGCTCCTCCCACCATAAGAGAAATTCTCATGGTCTGTAATGCTGGGTATAATGGGTCAAGGTGTCAGTTAGTTTGAAAATGATATGCTCGTGCCTCACCCAAATAGTTAGCCTCCTCCACCGCATAGAACCTCTTCACACGCTTCTCAAAGATTATTAAAGTTACTCTTCCTTCTTTCCACTCGCTCATATATCTCATTTGCAAGTGCATTCTTTTTATCCAACCGATGATCAATGCATCCAAACTGGGCCCATGCGTACATCTTTTTCAAATTTCACATTCCATTTCCTTAGCTCGCTCGTCGCTCCCGAGGATCTCAGGAGGTCTCATGTTGCACCTAGCAAGATCATCGATCAGTTGTCTTGCTTCTTCTGCTCTTCTTCTTCTTAATGCTCCGCCGCAAGCTACATCTATTATACCTTTTGAGGTATAATTCATGGAGTGGTAGAAGATGTCCATTTGTGTCTTCAGGTCTATCCCGTGCATGGGACATCCTTCAAGAATTCAGATTCTCCCAAGCAAAGCAGGCGACTCTCATCTTCCCTCACTAAAGTAGTAATTTCCTCTTCTGTCAAAAGTGAGGGATGAGGAAAGACTCTGTCGTGCTTCCATCGCCTTCCCATGTATTCGATATCCATGGTAGTGAGTCAAACCACATGCAGCTATATCTCTTAAAGAGAATGGAAGTAATAACTTCGCTTCACACCAATTTAATCAGATAGCTTATTTCTTTAAACCGTCCCAAGTGTTCTGGGATCTTCGCAGGTGATTCGCGGAATCGTCCCGTTGAACCATGGTAACCGTGGTCAAGCTTGAGCTCAAAATTGTTCAGCGCGGCATCTATTGGGTCAGCTCTCACCGCGAGTATTCATCTCTTGATAACTGGCCCCTGTAAGTCCTCCATGTTGTCTCGCTCTCGGTACCCACAAGTACCCCTGCCGATCGCCTTGGCCAATCTTCGTCCCGCCATCTCTCGCTATTTCAGACTCTTAACCTTTCTTACTCATGTCTTTCTCATCCCAAAGTGTCTAGTGGCAACAATTCGCCTTCCCGTCTGTGGTATGAATTAACCTCCTCGAAATTATAATATACCGAGATCAAATGGAGTCAAGATGTCAAAATCAGATGGACATGATAAAAAATTTCAAGAGGTCGGAGCAAACTAATGCTATCAATCTTATTTTGCTATTTTCAGTTTTCTTTTATAAATTATGTCCAAACTAGTATTTCGCTGGGTCCAATATTAATTCATCAAATTCTTTCGATCCTGGCAATCCGCCTAAAAAACTTTGCTCAATTCCTTCGTGATGGACCAAAATACCTATACAAATTTATAGCGTTATTACCCAAGGAATATTATCTAATATGTGGCGCCCTCTTTACTCGACCGAATCTATTCAGCTCATCCTGAATCGAGTCCATGCCACTAAAATCACTCAAACAGACATTCATAAGCGATTTCAAAATTCATTAAGTAAGCCCCATAAACATTTATATTTAAATAAAATACATTTACAATGAAGGCATTCCAAGCCTTTTCAAAATGATTTAAGAAAAATAGATATTCAGAGTTCAAATTGTTTTACATAATATCAATATCCAAAAGAAAATACAAATGAATGCAATATGTCGAGATAATTCCGAATTTCTTCTTTACACTCTACACTCTCGATCTCGTCCGCTTTCGATCACTATCTATCACTCGATACCTCGCAGATGAACAATACGCTTACATTTTCATGCTTAAGGGTTCTATACAAATCCATTCCTCGCTCTTAAATCACATTACATTTTAACAATTCACTTTCAAATCATTATGGATTGATCAATATAATACTATACATATGGGTTTGTTTTATATACAATTAGTCATGGTTCATCGATCATCCTCAAAATACACTTTCATATTCAATATTTAATCACAAATCATCTCAATTATGCTCACAAATTCGGGTCAATTGAATTCAATCTGGCCATGATCAATTCGCTTACGCAACCACCCGCCTACGCCAATCAATTTAACCTATGTCTTCGAGTATGATAATGCAGTCACGGTGACGTCCTACTGGCCAGGTTTGATTACATGGTTTTATAACACAGCACGGCCTACTGGTCACACCGGGTTATAAACAATCAATATGAACACTATCGATACTGGCCCACTGGGTCGCCACCTGAGTGACACATCAATAGTTCGCAAGATCGCTTATTCGACCCTATTAGTATATCAATCTATCCTTAATGCGAAATAAACTTAACATTCCCATTATATGCTCAAACCTTTATAGCAAAATACAGTTAATATGTACGCTTGTACAAATAGTTTATTTTCAATAATCATGCAATTTTTATATGCAAACATTTCACGTATCACTTTTCAAATCAATTAAATCAATTCAATATGCTTTTAAACCATGCAAAAACTTGAAACGAGGAATAACAGGAGTAGGTAGAACAAACCCCAAAATTTTGCACTTTGATTCCAACTCGAATCTCAATCTCTGGCTTTTCTCCTGTCACCCCATTCCAAAACCACAAAGAATAATATTGTCTGCATTAGTAGTTTTGGTTGTGATTGGATTTTCAGAGATTAATATGATTTCCAAATTTACAAGTTATATATGTATTTCGACTGACTCTTCCACAGTCCAAGAATACTTAATCGACCAACGAGTTATGACCTTCCAAAGTTGGAGTCATACGTTAGCCAAACTCGAATCCAACGAAGCACTCCGACCCGGACAGCCTGACCACACCTTGGTAAAACATCTTCTATCCTCCTCAGGTATATGAATGGAACTCTTGACCACGGGCCTTCCATAGAGTCCAAGAACACCCGAAATCCGAGTTCTGACGAAGGGAGTTATGACCTTCCAAGCTTGAGGTCATAAGGCCAACTCGAACCGACGAAATGACCCGCATCTGATGAGCCTGGATCTATCACCCTCAATAAACATCTTCTATCCTCCTCAGGAATATGAATGTATTCTTGACTCAAATGGGCTTCCATAGAGTCCAAGAATAACTAATCGGTTCCAGCGAAGCGAGATATGACCTTCCAAGTCGAGGTCGTATGAATAACCTGCACGAAATGACCCGAATCGATTTGAGCTGGTCACCAATGAGCTCGGATATAACACCTCGACGACATCTAAATATACCTCAGTAATATGAATGTATTCTTGACTCCAACGCTTTCCATGTATCCAAGAACACCCAAATCGGAGTTCAAACGGCGATATGACCTTCCGTCGAGGTCAGCGTAGTCAACCCGCATTTTGTCACCTAACCGACGAAGCCGGTCTCACATGACGAGCTCGGTCTCGACACCTCGGTCTGACACCTTCTATCTTCCTCAGGCATATGGATGGATTCTCACTCACCGGCTTCCCATAGAGTCCAAGAACACCCAACCTGAGTTCAAACGAAGGAGATATGACCTTCCGAAGTTGGAGGTCATGCGTAGTCAACCCAGACGAGCTGACCTGAACTGACGAGTTGACCTCTACATGACGAGCTCGGTATGACACCTCAGTCTGACACCTTCTATCTTCTTCCTCAAGTTATTATGATGACTGACTCAATGGGCTTTTATGAGTCCAAGAACACCCAAATCGGAGTTCGGACGGAGGAGTTATGACCTTTCGAAGTTGGAGGTCATACATAGTCATCCTAGACGAGCTGACTGAACTGACGAGTTGACCTCTACATGACGAGCTCGGTCTGACACCTCGGTCTGACATCTTCTATCTTCCTCAGGCATATGGATGGATTCTTGACTCAATGGGCTTTCCATAGAGTCCAAGAACAACCAAATCGGAGTTCGGACGGAGGAGTTATGACCTTCAGAAGTTGGAGGTCATGGTCATCCTAGACGAGCGACTGAACTGACTATTGACCCCACATGACGAGCTGAGCTCTGAGTAGGAGAGCTGAGCTCAGGACGATGAGCTCTTCAGGACGAGCTGAGGCTCTACAGTGACGAGCGCCTACCCACCCTGCCAGGATGAGGTCACAGACGAGGTCCTGGTCGACTCCTACAGACGAGGTCCGTCGACCTCGTGCATGAGGTGTGTCGACCCTCCCACAGATGAGCCGACCTCCGTAAAAGGACTATAACTTAGTCTACAAAGGTCCAAATTGAGATATTAAAAATCCTAACATCAAGGTCTGTTACGGATGGCTAACCACCAGAAGGACTCAATACTCCGATTCTCTTTATTTCTTACCCAAACCCGCTCTAAGTCCTGCTAGTCAATTCGACCGCGTAACCGACCCGACCAGATTTAATGGGCTGACCCTGTAAAGACTATAACTTAGTCTATAGAGGTCCAAATTGAGAGATTAAAGCCTAACATCAAGTTCATTGATGGCTAAACTTACCAGAAGGGATCACCCGATTCTCTTTATTTCTTACCCAAAATTCTCGCTCTAAGGTCCCACATGCACCATCAAATAATGTGTTAAGGTAGAAATGACTAAAGTAGGGGAAGACCCACCTCTTGAGCCATTGTACCTCACTCCTACAATATTCTCTACTACAGCCTCTTTTGGGTTTCACTGAGAAAGGACTTTCCTCCTCTTACTACTCACCATGGTCTCAACTAGAAATCTAGAGAGAAGTATAGCTTCTCCTAAACAGATTTTTAAAAAGTGAGGAAACTTCCTCCCACTTTCCATGCCACATGCCCTTTCCTGACTTTTCTTTTTTCTTTATTTTATATTAGTCCCTCCATTTCTATTATTCCTTATTTAAGTCTCCTATTTTCACTTTAGACATATAAACTTATTTACAATTGACCCTTAGGTCCCCATTTCACTCTTATATTTTCTTTTTTCACTTGGCTGGATTCAATAATCATTTAATCAATATTCATCTAACAATTCCCAGAAAATACCTAAGTTGGCCCAATTAGTGTCTCTAATATATAATAAATTTTGTATTATGCACCCAAGGTATTTCAAGTTACATAATCCCAAAGACACTGCAGAACTGTTTTTGTGTCTAATATCTATCAGACCGATTAAAAGTCGTTTTCTTAAGAGTAAATCATTTTCTTCTGGGTTTTGATCCAAGATGTAAGTGTACAGGTCGAATATAGTAAATTGGATTGTCTGCATATCGATCCCACAGAGATCTCAAGAATTCTCAACTACCCCGACTACTCAAACTCTATAATATCGGACTTCATGAAAATTGATATATTCTAAAGAAACCTAAAATAATAAAAACTAAGAAAAGTGATTTAATAACAAATGAATTAAATCGGAAATCTAAAATAACAAATTCGTACTAATTAGTTATCTTTAAAGGGGCATCGAAAATAATCGCTATCGTGGAAACATCAATTCCTCGCAGACTCACTCAGAACCTTGCTTCATGAACCACGATTTAAAATCATTCAGCGAATAGTAGTGCAAGCTTGGATCTCTCCCCACTAAGACTGCTCATCATCTAATCTTCCCCGATTCTTCAAGACAGGATTAGATAACTACTTTTAATCGCTGCCTTGTTCTCGATATTTTCTTTTCTCAATACTTCATACCTGTAACATGGACTCAAACCCAGCTCCTAAGACATGTATAGCATGGGTTACACTCTTACCGGTTTCTCTTCTCAAAATTGAACAACATCATTTCCTGATTAGATCCGCTGAAGCACTGATTGAACTCACCGTTCGACCGAGGTGAACTCTCGCTTTTTAAATTGATGTCACCTGAACTCAATCTCGATTTCAAGGAGAAGACGACGATCGACTTACATCCACAGAGCTCATTAGACTCCATTATCGCGTCAGATACCTTCGAGAAATTGTTCACTACCTCAAGAATGCCTTTTCCGTGGTCAATGTAGGGCCTCCCCGGAAATCGTAGCACGAAACAACTTATTGCAGAATGGTGACACCGATATTGGGATCGATAGCGTAATATTCAACTGCCAAGTAGATTTATAAACTCGGTCAGTGAGTTTCATAAATTTCTACGTGTGAAAGATAAATTCTAACAATGAAGATATTCAATGTGGGTTTGGCTTCTAAATTACTTTATTACAATTTTACAATGGCTTTCTCGATCTAAAGAACCACTGATTTGACACCGAAACTGATTCCAAAATTATTCAAATTTACTATCCAGTGTAATTTAAAGAAATAGAATTCTGTGATTCACTTCTACTTTAATGTACTAATCGTTCAAATCCAAAATTGAAAGAATAATAATCTAATCAAAATGAATAATAAAACAAAGAAAAGAAAATGTAAATACATGAGCCTTAGCTACCTGCATCTCTCGCTCCGAGCCGCCAAGAGCCTTTTTCTTCAAGAGTACCGCTTTAGTTTCATGTGGTTCCTCAAGTCATTCTAACTTTGATGCTCCTTGTGGATTTCGAGAATCGCCCATTCGCTAATGTCGCGACCTCGATCTCTTTATCGCGACACCGCTGTCTTAGCATTCGTCGCAGGTTTATTTCGGCCCACTCTTGCCTTTAGCATCCCTACTTCCGGCGGTCATACCTCGACTTGTCGCGCACCTCACTCATTGGCGACTAAATGGTGTCGCGACATCATCGACCTAATCACTCATCAATTCTTCCCAAAGAAGGTTCATCTAAATCGCGACCTCTAAATGGCGTGGTATAATTCACTGCAAGTTGTCTCACGATGATACCATACCGAACTTAAGTCCACGATTGATCTCGTTCATGACTTCTTCTAAATGTCGCGACTTGATGTCGATCTCTTGAAAATCTTGTGGCGACTTCTAATTAGTATTCGCGCGACCTCCGCCATCTCTTGCTTCGGCACTCAAATTCTGTCGCGACCTCGAAATGATGTCGCAACATCATGTCTTGTTCTTAATTAATTTATGGTTGCCTGACTTGGAGTTTTTGTTGCGACCTGCTCGTTACAGCCAATTACCCTTATATTCGCGACTAAGTTTGTGGTTGAGACCTTGATGTATGATGCTCATTCTTATCAAAATGTAGCGACATGAGGTCTCTTTCTTCCCTGTTTCCTCACATTTGCGACATCATTGACCCGATCATGTGTTCTTTGCTTTCGGCCACTTCTATTCCTTCTCTTTTGCAATATCCTCTTTCTCCCAGATTTCCTGTATGTAGCGGTTTGAGTGAAGTTATTCCACCTTACGCATATAATCAGTCCTTTTTTAGATAGAAATCAATGGAATGGATGATGAATATTTAGCTCATCAAGGGGCATTACAGTTTTAGTGGTATCAGAGCCTATGTTTAGGCATTTCTGGAAAACTATTAGGTTTAAAATATACCTACATAGTAATGTGTTTGGCCTAATGTGAGTCTTGTTTCTCATTAAAGCTAAATTGACCAATCTCAAGGCGTTGTGGAGAAAAGCGGTTGAAAGGAATTGATCCATATGGATATGATCCATCTATCTGCAGTTATTCGACTCAATTAAAGTGAACATGCTGTTGTTGAAGCATTGTTAAAATATCTACGAAATTAAAGTCGACTCGATTAGAAGTGAACATATCATTGGTGACATTATTCATTCTTACAGGTCTTGTAGGGTCTTAGATTGACTCAGGGCCCCTAGAGCTTCGATTGATTTTATAAGAAAGCATGGAGTAGAAGAATTCCATGGTACAAGTTTGGAAGAGTCTAATAGAGATGAGTTTTAGCAAGAGAAATTGCAAAGGGCTCTAGACGAAGTGAAATGTCCCCATGAACATATGGCTAAATGTGCGAGTGTAACCCATCAGAATTTGGCATATCAGTTGGTGGAGTTGGTTTGAAGCCCTACTTCCCGACCCCATTTCATGGGACTTCTTTGTCCAAGTATTTCAGACAAAGTATGTCATCGATGATTATAGAGAGACCAAGTGGAAGCATTTCCTGAATCTGAAACAGGGGAAATTGACAGTGACGGAATATGAGAGAGTTTAGCTGCCTTATTAAGTATGCACCATAACCAATTCTTACTGAAACTTTTCGATGTAGACAGGTTAAGGATGGCCTAAAGGAGTCTATAAAAAGGTACCTCACGGTTATTACATCATTGCAATCGATGAATTTCTATCAGTCGGTGCAAGCGACTATGAAAATTGAGAAATCTGAAATGATGAGTGAGGAAAGAAAATCAGAGATAAAGTTCTCCAAGGGGAGTTCATCTTCAGGTAAAAGGACTAGAGAGTCTCAAGTTGAATCAGTACATAGTGCAACTACTAGAGGTAGGAGGCAAGGGCTTACAATGACATCGAGTTCGGTGAGGCGCTCCGCCAGGCAGAAGGAATTGAATTTGCATTCCTCCTGAGAGCATCATTTTGGTACTTGCGGAGCGAATAGGGGTTGTTTCCTATGAAACATAGACCATATATAGTGAAACATGCACTTGCAAGGATCTTGGAGTTCTAGAAATCCTCAAAGGAAGTAGCGGAGAATCAAATGTACCTCTGACTCGTGATAGGGGTGAAAGTGAGGCGGAAGCGCGGTCATATAAAATATACGCCCTATATGCCCGTCACACGCATCCTTTAAGTAGTATAGTGTACTCGTGGGGTACGAGATGTCGATCCGGGGACGGGTGTAATATTGACTAAAGGTTACCTTTTGGGCAATATCGAATGACTCTAGAGAATTCAAATATGTAAAGATTACTAAACTATTGATTCAATTAAAAGTATTGGTTTTGAAGCCCTGATTTATATCTCCACTTTATCACGTTCAATGGATTAATCTTCTAAATATCATGTATTAATTATATTTCCAATATGTCAATGGCGTGATCTTTTCTCACAGGGTGTCCTCTCTCGAGTATATCCGCCTATCTGCATGAATAGAATGGGCCATATCTCTCTCAGACTCGATATTAAAAATGCATTAATGTCTAACTGGTATTACCTTAGGTTCGAATATCTCTATTTACCAGTCAAAGCTTGAGTCTACTCTCCCGGATCCTGAATACCCTCATGCATCGAATCTGGATCTCAGGTGTAATTAGCTGCAATGTTGCGGGGACTAATAACATCTGATTAAATCATAGGCATAGAATGATTACAACATATTGAGAAAATAAGCTTGCATAATATAAAGTTTCAAACTTTAATCATAGACATATGTAATAATTCAATATTCTCAAATAAATCTAGAACATCATGGGTGAAAAGAAAATGTTTAGAATTAAAAACATCATTCTCCTATCGAAAATATCAAACAATGAAAGGCGGTCAAATCCGGGCATACCACCGAAGTCACGTCCTCTGCTCGCAGTTAGTACGCGCCGTTCATCGACTTCGGAAGTACCCCGCACTACGAGATCGCCGTACTTTAAATGATAGGGTGCGAGATCTCGAGCTGGCGTCGCGACGTGGAGCGTCGCGGCGCGTCAGGCGCGTCACGGCGATGGAGCGTCACGGCGTGGGGCGTCATGACGGAGACCAATTGCTTCATCGCGTTCCCGTTTCTCTCAAAATGCCTTCCTGCTGCGCTCTTTCGCCCCGATGCTCCTACATTCTGAACATCAGTCCGATGTTCGATCACGAAAACTATAAAGTCATAAAATAACGAGGAAAAAATGAAGGCCCGGCGCATTTCAATATGAGTGTTTGGCACTCATCACTGACCTGATTGCTTATGCTGAAACAAGTACCAAACTCAAAAAAACAGAACTACACACATTATATTCTTTCGACCAATTGTTGCACATTATAATAAGGGGATCAAAATTGGATGATACTCTACATGTTTATAAGTTCTGAAGTATGGATCTTTGACTCTGTTGTTCAGTTCAGATGGATCAGATGACTATTATCGTTCATGATATTCAATAGCCTTTCCCAATATATTTGTATATTGAATGGCCCTCATGATTATATTTGGTTTTTAGGCCCCAAACCGATCTGCTCACTATTTTGGAAACTAACTCATGGAAAGGATGAGACTTTATTTATTCAGGCCTAATCTTTGAAACCAGTACCTCAAACCTAAATGAAAACCTGGTGCCAGAAGGGTTTTAAGCCAGTCGTTCTGTGGGGATCTATGACTCACCCGATAGTTCAAGACTTGGTATTCATGATTCATTTCACCAGCTTCACCGACACTCTTAAACTGAGGCTAGGTTGAATGATCATATTATCATATCAGCGAGCAGTCAGAATCGTGACTCCGCCCGATTATTCAGACGTAAGGCACCAAACTGGCCCGCCAGATGCTGCTGGGATTAAGATTCGGATGTTAACATTCCTTATCAGACCCTCTTTTGCTGTTTGTCTTTCTTTTCCTTTTTTTTCCTTTTTGTTTGGGGCTCGGTAACGATCTCTTTTATTGATCCATCATAATCGTTTAGGTCTCCCAGTTAGTGTGACCTACAGTGATTGATCCTACTTTATGCATGTCACGAGTCATTCAAATATGGTGAGTTCTTATTGTGTGCCCGACTGGAGTTGGATTCACTCTTTTTCATATTATTAAATGAAACATCTCAAACATTACCTGATTGTTATTATATTAATATTGGATCCAGATTCAGTGATCCTCTGGCATTTAACGTGGCACACAAACATGGTACCAGCCATAGGTTGACCTAACTAAACATAAACCCAATTCTTATGACTGGAATAATTTGTTCTGCCGCGAGCTGGCAGAGCACAGCTTTCTGGATCAAATATTTTAAAACACTATTAAACATAATAAACAGATAAACACCCTGTAAAATAAAATGAGATCTTACTTTACCACCCCCATTAAAGCTATTCAGTGTCCATATGACGAAATATAAATGGTAGGGGTGAAGGACTCCTGGGATCATGTTCAGTGGTGTTGAAATTTGTGACAATGAATTTTGGTGATCATTTGAAGGACATTCACTCTCGAAATATTTGATTTGCGTCAAAATGCGCATATCTGGGAGGGCTCAAATCTGTATGAGGGCGAGGTGGTACTCTGCCAGATTCGTTCCGAGGCTCGTCAAAAACTCCTGTGAAGGGAGAAACAGGATTAAAGGTGGGAAGAAGCCGGAAGGATCCACCTTTATTTCTGCCGAGATGTAATGATGGAAGGGTGGGCGGCGAGCGCATTTTGCAGGGACCCTTGAGGATCTGAGTGACTATCACCAAGCTGGTAGTCTCGTTGAGGCTCAGACCCAAATGTTGGATCCCCTGGTTGCAGACACCGTTATCCGCGATGACTTTATTGGGTGACGATCTGGTGCCTCGTCAGGGCATGGCTTGTGCCCTGACCAAAATTCGAGAAGGGTATCAGGTTTCCATACACATCAGTTATAGAGATGTATCAGTGTCAGCCTGCCCCAATATCAGTTTTACTGTGGTGTACCGATTCGCGACGCGACCAGCGAAGATCGCTACCAGTTACGTGCGTCAGATGAGGCGCGGCGTGATCAGTGGCAGTCATGAAGTTCATGAATGAAGGCCGAAATGCGGCGCCCAGAAGTCGCGCGACCACTTTCTGAGTTCTCACTCACTGACATTGGTCAATGCGTATAATCTGGGGTGGTAGGTGCTGTGGGCGATCGAGCGCTCCGAAGGGACGTATTCTGGCGTAATACCTATTGATCGACTCTTGAAGTCGACCGATCGCCGCACCAGCTCTTCCAAAGACCGCCGGATCAGAGATTGGCGTGGAACTCGCTTTGCCTCTTGCTGCGGATGAGGTGTTGGACAGCTCGTTGCCAAAACCATATGGCGCGTTGTTGCGGAAGGAGATCATCGGGGTGGTGAAACCCTTCTCTTGATGGAAGGATGGTTTTTCACAAATGATGCCAGCGGTCAGTGACACTAGTTCTGGCCCAGCGTGACATCGTGAGTGCAAATTAAAGTTCAGCTGGCGACTCCGCAGCGGACAATTTGCACCTCTTGCGGAGCATATTGTACTAGGAGACACATGGTGCGGTGTTAATTTTTAGAAGTGGGCCTCGGCTGGGACAAAAGCTCTGAAACACCTTGGCTGTGCTAAAGAACTAACTATGACTCAGGAGCTCAAACTCTAAACCAATTTACCTACACTGGACCTAATAGACCCTAAATTTCCCTATTAGAACCCTAAACGAGCACTAATAGACCCTAAGCCAGTGTGATCAGAGAATACTGCAGAAAATGTCCGGAAATGACAGGAACCTGATGTGGTGGAATGCGCACGTGACTGGAACTAGGTAAGGTGGGTGACACGTAGGGGCACAATAGTGGTCGTAGAACAGTGTAGGTCCTCGATGATGTGGGAAAAGGCTCGTGATCAGGTGCGGCAGTAAGCGGGGCTGAGTTTGAGGAGTTGGTTATTGTGTAGTGGCGCGAATGGTGTTCTTGGAAGCCATGGTAGCGTCGCTGACGTGGCGAGAGCTTCACTAAGCGGCGTCAACAGCGTTAGGCAACGTGACGTGACGAGTGGTTAATCCGGCTAGCGGCGTTGAATCCGCGTCGCGGCGTGACGAGAGACATGTAAAATGGCGATCGCGGCCCATTGAAATCCCACGTCGCGACGTGGCGAAACACAAAATGGCGTCGTGGCTGAAATTACGTCGCGGCGTGAGAATAAGTAAAATTTGGCGGTCGCGGCGTAGCGAGAGTTATGAATCGATGATAATTTTGCGTTACGATGATCTCGCCCGGTGAGAACACCTCTCCAAAGCTCATTACTTGTGACTTTATGGACTTGTAATGCACCTCTTGCACGAATCTTCCCACTCGGCTGCATTCGCGGGTTCTGAAATTAAACGAACCAGTGAACGATTCTGGAAAAACACGAAATATATATTATTGAAAATAAACAATAGAAATTAGGAGACTAAGAAAAAGGAAAAGGTTAAAGAAACACTTGGGTTTGCCTCTGGCTTGTATGTTTAATAATGAATTAGCTCGGCGATACAAGTCATGATGTGCTTTCAGGGAGATTAGACTCCTATGAGTAAGCAGGCATCTTGTGACTGTGGCTGCATCAAAGGAAATGATTTGCATGCAGCAGGAGCTGCCTCACTATCTGGTTTCGTATAGTTCAGTTGGTATTCTATAGTCTTTTCTCCAGATCTTAACCATGATGTGAAAGACTTCTTAGTTCTTGTGAAGGCCGGGACAGAGACTTCAATTTCCTGAAGAAACTTTGGCGGGAATTGAATAGAAGAACTTGTTATTGAAACAGTGAACTCCTTTCTGATGATCATTGTTTGTCGTGCGGGCTTTGGTCTTCACTTATAAAATACGTTTTCATAAACTTAGTTTACGAGATTCATGGGTTCGTACCGGAAGGTTGGAAGTAGGTGTTCTGCGACCGATCTATCATGTTCTTTGTCGGAGTGGCCCGGTAGGCCCGGGTGGCAATTCATTTGGAAGATGACCGGCTTTACCTGGCGTTCTGGGCGGTGACGCTCACGAGGAGTTTAAATCTTGTACAGATTACAATCCTTTTGGTGTGTCATCTTTTAGACCGATCTCTTCTGGGCGAGTTAACTATCTTCGAGAACAACGTTCGGTTATTACTCTCACTTTGTGTTCTGGTTTGACTGCCAGTTGTGTGCAAGAAGATAATAAATTATTATACTTTGTACCTTGTCAATTACCTTATTGCGAGAAATAGTGTGTTATCACGTGATCAAGGCTTCGAGGAGTTCCAAAGCGTGAGAATATATTCTTTGCGCGAGGAATTGAGCCTGTTGGCGCTGTTTGGTGCGTGTAGGAATCGCTTCTACCCGCCAGAGGACATAGTCTCTTTGCCAACAAGATGTACAGTTGTTTATGACCTGCGGGAAATGGTCCCATGAAATCTATCATAAATCAAACAATTCTACACTCGAAATGGGATGCATGGGTGATGATCCTTTCACAGAGATGTTCCCCGTTCGGTTATTTGTCACAGTGGACCGCGAATTGATGAAGCATCTTTAAACAAGGAAGGCCGAGTAAAAACCAGATTGAAACTTTTTCCATTCTTGTTCTTCATTACCAAGTGTCGCTACGGTAGAGTGTGACAATGGTTTAAAATGCTGCGCATTTTCATCTTCTGGCACACATCTCACTTATGACTGATGTGCTGATGTACAGCAAAAGTGGCTCCTCCCAATAGTATGTAGTGTTTAAGATGCGAAAAACCTCTTTTTATGGCGATAGTTAAATTCGGAGGACTACTTTGCTTCTGCCAAATAATTCACATACTCATGAACCATGGGCATATAACCTCCAATAGCCTTTGAGGAGTTTAAATGCGAAGTCGTCATTAGTGGGACACATCATCTCTGGCCCCTTCCAGTCGTGAAAGATGGTCGGCCACTAGGTTCTGAATCTGCCTTTCTTGTCTTTAATTCCATCAAATTCTTGCAACAAGAGGACCCACCTGTGTGGTTTGCATCTTTCTTGGTCATCAAATGCCATGGCGAGAATGATCGGTGCTGCCACGACTTTGTTGCCAATCAATCTGGCTGAACCTTATCAAAAGCAAACACAATGGCCATGACTCTTTCTCTGCCAGTAACAATTGTTGAGCATCATTCAAGGTTCTACTAGCAACGTTTGAAAGATTTTCTCGTTTACCCTTTGTCAGCGAAATCATTGGCGTCACACATGAGTTCAAACGGAAAAGACCAATGCGGTGCCACAACGATAGGATTTGAAACCAACTTGTCCTTGCGAGAATGCATGCAAACATTGTGAATCGAACTCAAATGGGATCTTGGATTTAGTAGGATGAAACGGTTTGCAATTTGTGAAAAATCATGATGAACCGCCTATAAAATCTGGCGTGGCCTAGAAAACTTCGAATCCCTTTTACTGACGAGTGGAGGTAACTTCTCGATTGCTTCAATTTTATTCTATCTTCTCTATCCTCTTGCAAGATCCAGTCCAAAGGACAATACCTCTGTGCCATGAAATGGCACTTTTCAAATTAATTACTAAGTTGGTCTCTTCGCATATACGCGATCTGACTCTCAAGTTCTCTAAAGTTATCGAATGAATTCCCCATTGCGAAATAGATCCATGAGAAGATTTCAATTGTCTTTCCACCATCATGGAGGAGCTGCTGGCCATCTTTGCTCCCATTGAAAAGTACACGGTGCATTGCCTGATCAAAGGGCATCTGCCGGAAGGCAAATGTTCCATAAGGATAGTGAATCTTTGTCTTCTCTGATCTGTTTATGTGATTTGGTTGTACTTGAATATCCATCAAAAACAATAATATTCATAACTGTGGTCCCGATCAAGCATCGATCTAGAAGCGACCGAAAGTGATCTTTTGAGTGGCGCTGTTTGCAGCTTCCGATAATCAATACATATCCTCCACCGATAGCTGTTCTAGACGGCGGTAGATGTTGTTTCGATCCCGATGTGATTGTTCCTCCTTCTTTATTTACACAATTTAGGCTTACCATGCAGCATCTGAAATAGGATAAATCACCCAGTGTCACTTCATTTTAGCACTTCTTTACGGACCCAGCCCTCCTTCAATGTTATCGGATTTAACCTTCTCTGTGCTTCCACTGAAGGTCTATGTCCCTCTTCTAGTAAAAATCTGATGCATGCATGAGAAGGAATGATCCCTGCGAGATCAATGGGATATGGAGTGCATGTTTGTGATCTCGGAGGACCCTCAATAATTTCCTCTTCCTCTGATGCAGTCAAGATCTTTGAGAATAGTCACCCGGGTAAAGATTATAGATTCTACCCAGGTATGCATACTTGAATGGCTAGGTAAGGTTTTTGTTTATTTGGGTGGTTGCTCGTCCCGATGGGACTGAGAAGTTTTAACTCCTTCGCGAGATTCGAGTATTTAAGTCTATTGTTAATCGAAAGAGTCCATCCATTTGACATATTCCTGCGCCTCTTGCTCGAGTTCTCGAGACTCTGTTCTCCCTTAGGCTTCAGTCTAGAAAAGTGGTGGACCAAAGCTGGCCTGACCTTTATCTTCTCGACCATTTGACCATGAAGCAAGTATCTTTATTTGAATTATCTCTTGCCTCGAAGGCATTGAATTTTACTTCCTCTTCTTGTACTGGGTTGGGTTAGCCCCTCTGTACATGTTCATTTGCCACCTTTGGGGTGCAGAAAAAGTCTTTAGTGCTCGGTGTTTCTTCTTTCCTTTATCCATATCTAAAACAATGAAATCTGGAAGATGCTTTGTGGGCCCTTGTGTATTTACTGTTCTATTATCCTCTCGGATGCTTCAAAGATCTGTCTTGGTGAAGATGGCCCGTAGTCAGGCGGGCCTCTCCCTAATCCGGCAACTTGAAGATGGATAAAGACTTAAGATTAATCTTGCACTGATCACAGGCTCTCTCGAAAATAGCATTTCCGATTGTACACGGGATGTGTGCACGGATCCTTGAGCCTGCGGTAGCTTCACCGGGGATGTGCGCATTCTGATTCGATTCTTGTTTGAAATCGACTGTCGTCTCTTATGGGATGAATGTCTTCGCGTTACATAGCTGACATCACATCAGGCGTCAACAAATGGGATAATTGATGTCTGACTTTTTGAACACGTCATGAATTTAGGTAGTTACTTATCGAGTTTATCTTCTTGAGACATTTGTGGGTGGAAGCTTGTCTTGGCCTTTTGCTTGATGAGTTCTCTGGCGGTATTTCTCCATTTATTCTTTTACGCATCATCTTTGCTCTGGCCACAGGTCAAAGTAGCTGGAGTCTCCCTAATGTTCTCTGTTGGGGGTTGTAACGGTATATTCAATTCTTTCCCACTTCAGCCATATTGCTTTAACATGCTCATTCCATCTCTTCTGGGGTTTACCTAAGAAATTGCAGTAAAGAGGCAGGTTGTCTTTACATTAAAGTCAAGATTACCATTTTGGCCCATTTGTGCCTCCAGCTTCTCGATTGTCTTTGCCAGTTGTTCAGGCGGGTTTGCTGCTGGCTTTATGCTGGCCTTCGTTTCATTCATAAAGTGATGGGAAGTTAACATCGTAAGAGCTTGTTCTAAATCAACCTGCACCGAAGTTGGTTCTATTACCGATTCGATGCAAGCATATTATTCACGATTATTCCGCCGCCCCATTATCGCTGGTTGTTCTGTTCGCAGTTAGTTCTTCCTTTTTATGGCCCAGTTAAATTGATGGCATTTCCCCATCGGTCCTTCTTCATTGTGATTGATTACGATTTCAACTGGACACGTCTTGAAGCGCCTCGTAGGAGTTTCCTAACTTGACATTCCGTCTTTGTTATCAGTCATATAAATTCATAACTCCGGCGGGTTGGTTTGGATTGCGTTTGCGGTTCCTTCTTTGTCTATTCGCCCATTTGGCGTCCGGTACATGCCACATGATTCACCCGGATTGTTGAGGACCTCGTTATCACCATTGCCACCACCGGTGCTCACGATATTCTCCTCTAGGCCAGCGATTAGTGTTAGTGTGACATCTTCCTAAGATTTTCATAAGCTTGGTCTGTGGTTTTTTCTTCATCGATGCTCCTCGGCTAAGCATGTCATTTGTTCCGGGTTGCATTTCTCGGACTATTCTCGAAGGTGTGGACATCCACTCCCGGTGAGCGGTGGTGTGGGCGCCAGCAATAATTAATTAAGTACATCCGCCTCTGCGGGGTTCTCACAACTTCAGTTATCAACGTGTTGATTTCTGATTGTGCAATTTTTCGACGATTGGGGAAGAACTTCAATTCGAGAAATTTTTGCACCAAATCATTCTATGTAGTAATGGAATACGGTGGTTGGTAGTTAAAGCAGGTGTTTGGCCCCTATCCCAGTGAAGTGGGAACAACCTGACACGAGGCTGTGTAATAGTTGTGTATTTGATGGTATCGCAAACCGAGGAAGTTAGTCAAATGCATTGGGTTCTCTGAGGCAGATCCGTGGAATAAGATATAAAAACATCTGTCTTTTGTGGCCCGACTTCCATTCGAGGGGTATTTTGCGCTTGAATAGGTGGCGTCGATATTTACTCTGAACAACGATTCGGTGGTATCTGAACAATCGTAATAGCATGAGGATCCTTCGAACGTATAAATGGCACAGATGTGATTCCTTCCATGATTTCCATTTGATACTCTACGTAGTTCGGTCACATTTCAATGCAATTTTGTTCCGCTGATGTTTCCATAACGATGTGGTTTCTGTCACATTAGTTCTGTTCCGGTGCAATCGTAGAAGTCTTTTCGGCTCGGGATCAAGCAGTGTTGGTTATTTTAATCTCGATGTCGCGTAGTACTTCTTGGAAACCTATCTTTACTTGATAACACCACGAGCGACAAAACAAGTACAGCGCTTGTAAAAATAAACAAAATGAAAATTTAAGGTAATATCTATTTGCTTAATTCTCTATATCAATTCAATCCTGTCCCCGGCAACGGCGCCAAAAACTTGACAGGCGGAAAACACGGTGTATAAAATATACGCCTATATGCGCAAGTGCACGCGTCGCCCCAAGTAGTATAATTGTGCTCGTAGTGCAGGATATCGATCCCACGAGGGACGGAGTGTATTGACTACAAGGTTCTGCACCCCAGACAATATAGAAAGATGACTCTAGAAGAAGATTGAATAATAAAGATAACCTAAACTATTGAAGATTGATTAAAGTATTGGTTTGAAGCCTAGGGTTATATCTCTGCTTATGCGTTCAATGGATTAATCTTCTAAATATGTTATTATTCATGATATATTTAATATGTGTGGCGAGTGATGTTTTCTACGAGGTATCCTCTCTCAGTATATCGCCCTATTTCGCGAATAGAATGGGTATATCTCTATCCATTCAGTAGAAATGCATTAATGTCCTAACTTTGATTGCCACCGAGGTTGAATATCTCATTAGAATCAAGCGAAGTCTGCTTTCTCCCAGATCCTGGATACCCTCATGCTCTCAGATCTCGGATCTCCGGTGTAATTGTGCCAATGTTGAGACATCAACATACGATTAAATCATAGAGCGCCAGAATAGTTCTGACATATTGAAATAAGCCCGGAATAATATAAAGTTTGAGCTTTAATCCGTGAACATATAATAAGTTCAATATAACCCTAGAAATAAATCTAGAACATGCCAGACGAAAAGAAGAAAATGTTTAGAATTAAAACATCATTCTCCTATCCAATATCCAAACAATGAAGGCGGTCAAATCCAGGGCGCCTCGATGTGTCACTGCGCTCTGGGATTAAGGTATAGCCGTTCTCTGCTTCGATACCCCCTTTTCTGAATCCTTCGTACTTTAAATGATAGGGTGCAGATCTCGAGAAGCGGCGATAAAGCGTGGAGCGTCGCGGCGTGAAACATCGCTGACGGGGCGGGCGCTATCGCCTTGTTTTACATTTGCTCAAAATACCGCCTCTTCACTCTTTATTTTGATAACCTACATTCTATGAGACATCAAATCGATATTCTAGTCACAAAAACTATAAAAATTATAAAGAAATAAGCGAGGAAAAATGGAAGCGGCAGTATAATATGAGTGTTTATTTTTCAAATCATAGCCGAATAGGTTGAGACATCAAGTATCAGCATGAAGCAAATCATTAGCCACTAACTCTGGGTCAGTAGGAGCCAATGCTTTGAGGCTCGAATCGAGATGCACCAAGGGTTATTGCGGGTATTTCTTCTCTCTATGACTTTGAAATGCATGATTTGATAGATCCTAGTTCTACACATTCTTATGTATGCATCGAGAACTTGTTTGATAAAATGCCATTAGTAGAATAATTGGCATATGACATGCATGTTACTAGTCCTCTGGGGCATAGTGTTAGAGTCAACCGAGTGTATAAGAACTATCCTTTAGTGGTTCATGATAGAGAGTTTTTAGTTGATTTGATTGCTTTGCCTTTTCATGAATTTAATTTTGATGATTTTAAGGATGGATTAGTTGTATCTAAACATGGTATAGTTGGTGTATTAAAAAAACAAACTGGTGCTTGAATATTAAACTTTGTCAAGAATGGCGTACATGGTATCCAATCTGGATCAGTGTCAAATATAATTTCTACTATGCAAGCACGGCGTTTTCTTAGAAAAGGTTGTGAAGCCTTTTTGGTTTTAGTGCTTGACTCTAGAGGAGACGGTCATCGAAGGTATATTAAAGGTGATAAAGAACTACGATGTGTTTCCAGGAATTACGGGTTTACCACCCGAGAAGAAATGAATCTGACTCTATTGAAGTTTTACCTGGAATGACTCTTATTTCTAGGGCACCTTACCATATGGCTCCGACTAAACTAAAAGAGTTGAAGACTCAACTAGAGGAGCTTTTTGGACAAGGGATTTGTCTGACCTAGTGTTTCACCTTAGGGTGCACCGGTTTTATTTGTCAAAAAGAAAGATGACACTCTCTGGATATGCATCAATTATCGACAAATAACTAAGGTAACAGTGAAAAATAAATATCGATCATAGATAATAGAGATGCTTTTAGATGGTTTAAGAAAGGGTAAGTGTGTTTAAATAGACTCTGATAGGGATATTATCAACTTCGTGTGAAAGATGTTCATGTCTCAAAAATAGCTTTTAGAACCCGATATGTCATTATGAGTTTTTAATGACATTTGGGTTGACTAATGCACCGGTCGCATTCATGGACTTGATGAATAGTGTATTTCCCCCTTATTTATACCAGTTTGTAGTGGTATTCATAGATATGTTAATAAAGTGCATTCTAAGGATGCGCCAAGAACATGAACAACATTTGGGGGTAGTGTTGCAAATCCTAAAAACAGTGTTTGCAAAATTAAGTAAATTGTGATTTTTGGCTTAAGGAAGTGTCATTCCCCTAGGCCATGTTTGTGTCATGGGGAGTATTAGAGTTGATCATGCTAAGATTAGGCGATTGTGAATTGAAACCGCCTCGAAATGTAACGGATGTAAAGTTTCTTTAGGTTTATTGGGCGACCCATCTGATGATTCGTAAAGGGATTCTCGTCATAGCCTCTCACTTGCTAGTTTCTTCCAGGAAAGGGGGTGAAGTTTGAATGGGATGACAAGTGTCAGTTAAGTTTTGAACAGTTAAAGAAAATACTGGTTGAAACACCAATGTTGACTCATCCTACTCTGGGTAGAGAATATGCCATGTATATTACTTCCAAGTTGGTTTGGGATGTGTGTATTGAGTACAAATGGAAAAGTGATAACATATGCTCAGATGAGTTGAAACCGCATGACAAAATTATCCCACCACGTGATCCCCAGAATTAGCGTGATGGTATTATTTGAGAAAATATGGTGACACTACTTGCATAAGTGAAAATGTAGAATGTTCACATATCATAAGAGTGCCAGTATTATATTACGCTCAAGGAATGAATTTGAGGGGCTGCAACATCGGTGGTTAGAGTTGTTCAAAGACTATGATTGCATAATTGATTATCACCAAGGAAAAGCTAATGTAGTGGCGGACACCTTATGTAGAAAAACAATTTCAGTTTTGTCCCTGAAACACAGTACATAGAGAATTGCATCTGATGGAGCTTTGTTAGCTCAATTAAAAGCTATGCCGGATCTAAAACAGATGATGATAGATGCTCAGAAAAATGATATCAAGTTACAAAAAAGGGTACAATTAGTCGAAAATGGAGACAAGATTGACTGTTCCATAAAAGGAGATGGGGGTCTTTATTACAAGAATAGATTATGTGTACCGAATGTCGAGGAATTGAAAACGAAGTTAATGTATGAAAGTCACAATACCACATTCACCATGCATCTTGGAGCTAACAAAATGTACTAGGATTTGAAACAATACTATTGGTGGCGAGGGATAAAAAAAGATATAGTAAATTATGTATCCAAATGTTTGACTTGTCGTAGTAAAGTTGACATCAAGTCTTTATATTAATTTGGCCAAATCCTTCCCTAATTCAACTTGATGAGTGGGACCAAACATTACTATGGATTTTAATGTTCGATTTTCCCACACCCAAAGAAGCATGATTCGATTTAGGTAATTAATATCAGATTACAGTTTTACTCACTTCTTATCGATTGACTTGACTATTCCATGGATTGGTTAGCGAATTGTATGAATGATATTGTCGATTTACTTAAGTTCCCGCACAGTAATAGTGTATGATTCTGCGATCCACGGTTCGTTAAGGTTTGAAAAGAATGTTCAGTCACCGAGTCTCATTGATTTTGTGCATCGCTACATCCACAAATGGAATGGACAATGTGAACGAGTGATTCAAGTGTTAGAAGACATGCTTTGGGGTTGTGTGCTAGATTTTCCCGGAAGTTGGGATAAGTATATTCCCCCTATGGAATTTGCCTATAACAACAGTTATCAATCAAGTATTGGTATGACCCCCTATGAAGCCTTATATGGCAGGAAATGTGGAACCCTTGTATGTTGAACAGACCAGAACAAGCATAAAGTAATTGGGCCTGACATAGTAAAAGAGATAGAAGAAAAAGTTATAGTCATTCAGCAAAGGTTAAAAGCTACTAATGATAGAGAAAAGTCATATGCATATCTGAAAAGAAAAGACATAGAGTATGAAGTTGGAGATAAGGTTTTCTTGAAAGTATCACCATGAAGGAAGATACTGTAATACCCCAAATTATACCCTGACAGTTTTATAACATGTTTAGGGAATAATAAAAATAAATGTATATTTTTCCGGAATAAAATAATGTTAAAAATAAAATAAGCAAAACCCGGAATTAATCTAAGGGTTAAAGGTAAATTAATAATTTATCAATCAAGGACTTAAAGGTCATAAGATGAAAAGATTATATGATAAGTAGAAATATGAAATAAGTTGATTACAAATAATAGAAAGAGGAATGACCAATTAGCAAAAAAAATGGAAAATTGGACTCAAAAATGGATAAGACCAAACATGGTCTTAAAAATATCCCATTTTGGCTTAGAATTAGGGCATTTACATAGAGAGAAAAGAATAGGAGAAGAAGCGAAAGAGAGAAGAGAAGAAGAGAAGAAGAAGAAGGAAGGAAGAAAGGAGAGAAAAATAAGCTTTTAAGGTATGGATACTAGTTAAGGAATTGTATGAAATATGTGTATGGATTTGTATGGAATTCATGTGGGGTTAGGAATTTTCCAACCTCTTTCTTTGTCTATATGTAGGTTCGGAAAGCCTGGCTCTGAATGTGTTTAGTTTTGGTCAGTGATTCTTTCGATGGAGGAAAAATTTGTATAGATAAAATGTTGGGTTTTAGGGGAGATGTTGTCCCTTTTTTTTAACCCATATTTTTGTTTTGGTCATAACATGGTCATCACTCATCCAAATTAAGTGATTCAAAATTCTAGATAAACTAGACTTTTAGGATAAAAAATATCAATGAAATAGGTGTATACAAATTTGGACCAGTGCACCAGTGGCATCAAGGGAGCTAAGGTGCATGACCACGATTAGTTACATTTTGACATTAGAGCAATCCTGGTTGTTTTGGCCATAGCGAATTAAATACTCATCCAAATTGAGTGATTGAGTGCAGGTAAACTATCTTACAGGGAGGGCAATCTCCTTGAAATAGGTGTATGCAAATTTAGACCTCAATACACCCAGAAATTTGTCAAAGGGGAGCTAGGTTGCATGACACAACTAGTTCTGTTTTGACATTAGAGTGGTCCTATTTGTTTAGGCCATAAGTTGAGTTTCACTTATCCAATTTGAGTGATTCAAAATTTTGGGTAAATTAGACTTCTAAGAGAACAAATTTCCTTGAAATAGGTGTCTTCAAATTTGGACCCCATTGAACCCAGAAAATTTGTCTAAAAGGGAGCTATGTTTATAAGAAATAGTTGATAGTATACGAAAATATATGAAAATGCAAAGATAAGAGTAAATGATCGTAAATATCGCATATGATTACTGGATAACAATAGTTATTCGAGGATATGAGATATGTACTGAAAATGAAATAAAAATGGATTGTCTGCTTAGACACTGGTAGAGGGATAGATGGACATCTTTTATTAAGGATAAAGTCTGCGACATCTTGATCGATTGGCGGTTGGGTCTTACGTTCTGCGGATATATAGCGGTCATTGTCTCGTCTGATGATACTTGATCTTGTCGGGCCTTATAGTTTCTCGTATCCACTTCTAAAGTATATGTAAGCATGAAACATAAAAACACATGACAAGAATATGCAAATGACATGAATATGATAAATGATATGATATGAGAAGCATAACACTGCTATGTAATGATAAGTATACTGTGATAAGAACATGAAGAAAACTGTAAAATGATACGAAATGTATATGAACAATGATAAGAAATGAAATATGATATGATAAGTAAGTATGAGATATGTATAAGCATGTGTAAATGACATGTATGAAATATGTATATGCATGTGTCTAACCTGTGATGATCCTTATTAGAGGTCGTCCACAAGTACATTCTACTCAAGTTATGTTTAGCATGGGTGTTTCATCCGTAGGTACGTATAGCTGAACGAAGCCCAGATAATCCGCATCAACAACCAAGGTCAACACAATACAAAGGCTTCACTCGCACTTCTTACTGGCTTCATTTTGTATATGTATTTGTTTTTTTTTTTCATAAAACAATATAAAGTTTGTATAGTTGAACACTTATTTATGAGCTTTGAATATATTTTGTAATCCGCTTACTACGTAATATATTTCAAGTTAAATATTTAATAAGATACCAATGTTTTATAAGAAAAAAGTTATCTGAGTGTTACAGCTAAGTAGTAACTCGAGGCGCGCGTATACTCCAGCTCGGGAAAGAAAGGGAAAGTGAGTCCAAAGTCGACAAACCTTATGAGATCTGTAAAGAATTCGACCAAAGAAATTATCGCTTCGACTCTCCCAAAGTCACAAATTACATAACGTATTCCATGTCTCTATGTTTCAAAACATCGTTGTTATTAACCTATATTCTACAAAGATATACATATATAATATAATCAGTTTACCAGAAACCACAATTTTAATTTTTTCAAAATGGTAAACGAATTGCTTTAATGTAATAAATTGAAAATTGGAAATTTTCTATATCTTAGATGATTAAAATTGACCACCGTCGGATTCGTTTCATAAATATAATATTTAAATGAATTTATCAATTACGACAATCGGATTTTCACGATTTCGCCGCATCGAAATACTCTAGCATGATCCCAAAAACGAGATTGAAAAAAATTCGAAGTGGATAATAAATTAAGTAAAGTTCATTTTAATATAAGTTGAACTTGAATCTGTAGATCTAAATAAATTATTTTTGGTAGAAACTTAATTCGAATGAGTAATGGACACATGGCACGATGTGGGTCATGTCTCCAAAACTTAAGAATTAAGTTAGACAAAAGGATATTTTGGGGGAAAATGTCACATTGTCCTGTTGTTAAACTATAGAGAGAGGAGAAGAGAGGAGAAGAGAGAATAGAGAGAGAAGCTCCAACTTCTCTCTTGATCTACGTAGCCAAGGTTCGCTTTTGTTTCAGCCAAGAACTAAGTCCAACCGCCTCAAACAAGATAGCCACGCACGTGGTAATCGAAACAAATTATTTCGCCAAGATTCACTGAATAGTTCGAGAGATCGCGGCTTTGATCTCTGTGACTTCCAAAAGCTTCGCTTCACTCCAAGAGGTAGGATTTTTCCATTTCCTTTGCCATTTCCATTCTAGGGTTGCTCGTTGTTTCAATGCCCTAAGGGTCGTTTCGTCGTTCTTTTTCCTCAAGGCTATTCGGCAAAATAATTCAAAAGCTACGAACGTGCCACGTTGATCTTTATATGACGTCCACTGGGCTGATTATCAGAAAATGGAGAATTTAGACTAGTATCCTTTACAAAAATTGTAGCTCTATCTGAGAACTCGATGTTAGGCTTTTGAATCACTCAAATTGGACCTCTATAACCTAAGTTATGGTCCATTGTCCTGTCTAGATTTTTGGGACTGATTTTCAGTTAGGAAAAAATGAGAATTTGGACTAGTATCTTTGAAGGAAATTGTAAATCTATTTGAGAAATTGATGGTAGGCTCTTGAATCACCCAAATTGGACCTCTATAACCGAAGTTATGGTTCGTTTTCCCAGATCGCCATAGTCATTCTATTTACCTAACCATCGTCTGCATTTTTGGACTGATGCACTTGGGGAAAAGCGAGAATTTTCACTAAGATCCTTCAAGGAAATTATAGCCTATCTCGAGAACTTGATGTTAGTTATCAACTCAAATCGCACTCTATAACTCACCTCCCATTACCGTTTTTCGAGACTACTATGTACTAGGTTGTTTAATGATTTTGCGGTCTCAGATTTTGGGACTCCGTTAGGGGCTAGTTTTCGAACCGAGTTCATAACTATAATAGGTCTGTTATGGCTCATGTGTGAATGCTCTTGTGTGCATCTTATGCCGCAATTGGTCTCTGAGACGATATTGCACACTGAGTTACATATACGTAGTAAGGAACAATGTCAATATGTGTGTCCTAATGTATTAACATGTGATGAATGGTGTGTAGATATTATTGCCATGATGACATGTTGTAGGCTATTTTGTGGACATGTTATGTCATAATTTAGCCTAGAGGATAAAGTGTGTCGTTGTTTGACTAAGTAATGATTTGATTATGATATTGATATATGAGCGTATGATATATTAACATGAATGAAATTTTGTAGAGATTACATGCATGTTTGATATAATTGTCCATGATGCATGGGTGATATGCATGAGTAGAATTGTCCATATAGCATTCATCATATATAAGACATGGTATAGGCATGAAATGACACAACACATCGTGACATGCATGGGGACACGCATTTGTAAAATGCAGCGCGAGCGCATGGTTATAATCAACATTGTGTTTCATGTTGATTAGGTGGGTTCTTGCGACTGGGACAGTACTTGGTCAGACGATCAAAATGGAAACGAAAAATGAAAATATGTGTTTCCAGTATTAAATAGTGTGATGGTATACCCCTCGGGTGAAAGCCCTGTTAGTTTTGCTGTATTATTATGAAGTTCAACGATGAAAGCCTATGAGTGTAGAAAGGTTTCTTGTAAGCCTACTGAGACTCAAACTGCTACTCACAAAAAAAGACACATGCTTTTGAATACAAATGATCATTGAGGTGTAACATCCAAAAAGCTTTTGGTTTGAAAAACAAATGAAATTTGTTTTATAAAATGATCATCGGATATAATCCAATGATGATGGATTTTATCACACATGGGTTTCGACATTGTATGATAGCACCTATTGGGACTCTAGTTTCGATGGAGTTTCCAGTGAGGACTCCCAGCATGGGACATGGTGAGTCCCATTTCATTCATGGCATATAGAATTCCATTCTAGGTTTGCATAATCTTGATTGGAATGTGTTTTTTTTTTTTTTTTTTTGTGACATGACCATTACATGTGTACTTAGGTGAGGAGTAGCCTCTATAGGAGTTTCTATTCGACATTGCTCACCTCGTCGTGGGACCCCCTTCGTGCATAGAGGTAGAGACGACGCTCATTCGAGAGGCCACTATTGTGAAGAAAGCCAAGTTATGGCTGCTCCACACTTTGTAAAATATATTGCAACAAACTGTTTTGATATGTTTTGTGTAAAGAGTATTGTACTTAAACCTGAAAGACCATGGCATTATAGCCTTGGTGCATCGTTCAGCATGGATAAATGGACCCCGTGTGGTCATTTTTACTGCACGGACTCCTGCTTCGAGAGGAACATGATAACTGCTCCCATCGCCATGCCATTATCCGTCAGACATGTTGTTCGCAGCCCTTACAAAGGGAGACTCTATCCGATTTTTGCTAAATTATGGGTCCCAATAAAGGGGACATAATAGTGTGGTATCGAGTTACTCGACATCCACAAGTTTTTTGAGAGTTGACGATTAGTCAACTGACCCTCGGGTTTTGGGGCGTCACATCACTTATGATGAAGAATCAAAGACCATTCTAGCTCGTGAAGTAAAACAATTGAGGAACAAACAAGTCCCTCTGGTAAATGTGTTTTAGCAACACCACGATATGGAAAAAGCAACTTGGGAGCCATAATCTATTAACGAGCACAAAGGTTTCAGAACTCTTCGCCTGTATTAATTCGAGGACAATTCTTTTTTAAAAGTGTATTGTGGGAGGGAATTGTAACACCCAAAATTATATCCTACTAGTTTTATGATATGTTTAGGGTATAATAAAAGTCAAATTTATATTTTTCAGAAATTTAAGTGCTAAATGTGAAAAATGATATAACTGGAATTATTAAAGAAGTTAAAAGGAGAATGGTAAATTGCCAATTAAGGACTTAAAGGACATAAGATAAGAAGATTATATGTTAAAGTAGAATTGTGATAAGTTGACTTGCAAATAAAATGAAAATGGAGGACTAAAATGCAAAGGGAAAAATGTGAGCCAAATCCATAAGACAAACACTTGTCTTCGAGGATAAGGATTCTCACCATTTTGGCTAAGAGTGGTCAGTAAGTATACGGTGGGGAGAAGAAGAAGCCATTCTTGGTGATTTCTCTCCACTTGGTTAGGGCTTTACTTGTTCATGTAAAAAGGAAAGAAGAAAGGGAAACTAAGTTGAAGTTCAAGAAAATCAGGATTAGGAAAGTATCTAACTCATTCCTTGTCTATGTTTATGTTAGGAAATTCTCCAACCTCCTTCTTTCAAGTTATGTCACACTGCTGTGACGAGACCAACATCGGGACTTTTTACCTGATTTTTTTTTTTTTAAAAGCTAATCGCACTGGTATGGCCCACATCTTATAACAAAATCAAAAATATATATAATCAAAAGAACGACCACCCAAAGTGGTGTCCATCAAAATCTAGACACATATAACTCGAGTCCCATTTACATATACTAAAAACTGAACTTTACATTACAAATCGAGTACGTAACCTACATGTAAGTGGAACCCCTTACAAGTGTGTCGCCCACCAGATGCGTGAGGTCTTCGCATGTCTTCTCCCCGTACCTACACGGATTAAACCAAAGTGTTTTTTACGCTTTAAAGGGAAACATTTCTTATACAACAAACACATGCATATACACAATTATATTAAGTGTATAACTACAACAAGATATCGAAATTTCATGAATTCATATTATGGACTTATATAAGCACTTAAGTTTATCACAAAGCATGTTCATAAGGGACTCCCCAGAGGAGTTAAGGTAACTTATTCTATAACTTATCCTTATAATGCACTATGTGCATTCAGACTTCGTAGGAGTTACGTAACTTAAGTGCTTATGCTACTGAGTTTAACTTATTCTATGCAATCTGCAGGTACTACGTAGATTACTGAACGTATACCGATATTTCTGAGCACACATTTGTCTTACTGAACTTATACTCGGTCTACTTAACTTATAACGGGTCTTACTAACTTATATATGTATTTCTGATACGTATACCCGTAGGTACTATTTAACATTTTATCGGGTACAAAAGTACCGTGAGGTACACACGATTCTCTTATACGGCATTTCCTCAGAGGGTACCACCGGACTTATACTATTCTTACTGATACGAGAGTACCGTAGCACTACTAATTTGTACTTATTTATCACAAGAGTACCCGTAGGTACTACAAAACTTAATCAAATACAGGAGTACCTGTAGGTACTACTGAGTTTAATCAGATACGCATTTAACTTATCAGATAATGTGAGTACCCGTGAGGCACTTAATCAACTAGACTGAGACGTGACATATTCAGATACGTGGCTTAATGATACAGGACTTATCGACATAGAGTTATCGACACAGGACTTACTTTATACATGTGAGTTATCGATATAGAGCACCGAGGTACTACGAACTTAATCAAATACAGAGTACCCGCAGTACTACGAAATCCATCATCATCGTGATACGTGAGTACCCCTGTGTACTACGTAACTCGATGAATACGAGAGTACCCATAGTACTCACAAAACTTAATCGAATACGTGAGCACTAGAGGTGATTGCTGCACTTAAGAAAGACAGACTTAATCAGAGACTGAACTTATTCAGATACAGGAGTACCCGTAGGTACTACTAACCAAATCGTAGACATGACAGACCCTAATCAAATACGTGAGTTAATCTAAACTAACTTATTCTATTAATGAGCACCCATAGTACCACAGACTTATTCAAATACTGTGATACCCTTAGGCACTACCTGAATCCTATCGGATCAGACTTAATCAGAGACGTGAGCACCTGGGGAGACAGGAGTGACCCATGTGTACCACGTAACTAAATCGCAGACGTAACGTAACTTAATTAAATACAGAGTACCCGTAGGTACTACGTAACATTTTGATACAGATCTGTAGGTACTACAGAAATAATCGTAGACAGGAGCACCAGAGGTACTACGTAATCCTATTCAGAGACAGGACTGGCTGACATGTGAGTACCCGTGAGGGTACTAATGAACTGAGTCAGATACAGGAGCACCCGTAGGTACTACAGACGATCGACACGCTCGTATCTTTACTCTTATTCTTATTCAAGTCTTATCATATGTCTGTCTGACTACTTAGACCAATTATAAGAAATGAGCAGACGCAGCACAACAAGCACCAAGGCACGATACAAGATCAAGTGCCATAAAGACCATAGGAGCACCAAGTATCAACAGAGTGCCTTAGCACTAATCGTGACAGGAGTGCCAGAAGATCTTAATCTCGAGTGTACCGAGGTACTAACTCAGATGCTGAGCACTAATCACGCTCCACTCATTCATTCGTCCTAGGTAGTCACATGATCATATATCTTTCATAACTTATAGTTCATCTTAATCACATTCCGCGTATCGCGACATATTGTTTTTCATGTTCATGTTCATGTTTCACTATTGTGTTTCATATAATATCTGTGTTTCACGCCTATTCCATATATTTCGGATACTTGTACTATAAGATGTTCCATCCACACATCATTCAGCAGCCCTAGTCCTCTATGAATATATTTTCTTAGAATCGAATCAATCCACCTGATCATCCAAAACTCGTTATGGCATTTTCTATGTCAACTAGTTTCCGCTTACCGATTTTACCGAGGGATAGTTTGAATTATTAATTTTTACAGTGCCTTGTTTCCATATTTGACACTGGTTCTTTATGCTCCTTTAAAGCTAAGGTGCTAAGGGTTCATTTCCAATTGAATCACCTAAACTGAGTGACCCGAACTCACCATGTCAATCAATCTAGAATCCTCTATGATCAACTCGATGCAGAAGATGGGCTTTGCACATAGCCCACTTTGGAGTGAATTTTTGGCTATCTAGAGTCAGAATTTGGAGATACTTATTAAATATGGCTTGTTCTCCTTGAAGTTCATTTTATGGACACTTTGAATCACTCAAATTGATAAGAAATGATAAGGCACTAAAATACGAAACCTTGGCCGAATATAAACCAGAACAAAGTTGTAATTGGCATAAGCTCAAGTCAGACTTGCATAACTTGGCCAAAATGACTGTAGACTGAAATTGTACTGGGGCATGTTCAACTTGTACCGGTACAAGTCTCCGAAAAGTGCCTTGAATGTGTGTTTTTCCCATTTTCATGCACTTTCATCCATGGATCACTCCTAACACTTCCTACACACATCCAAATCATTCAAATTGTCTTGGAATCTTCTTTTCTTACTCACCCTCTTCTTAATTTCTTGTCTTCTTTCAAAACCTTTCCATTAATCTCTCCCAATATTCCAATATGGGTTACCACCCACATACAAACCAATTATCAGAGATTTGTTGTGGTTTGTTCAACCCTAAACTCACTCCCTCTTCATTTAACCAATAATCCAACAACAAAGGAAGGATTCCCCAATTATCTTGTTCTGTGGTTATACTAACTTTAATCAGAGAAATCTGCTATTATGATGCAATTCCCATCCAAACCCTAGATTTAGAGACAAGATATTAACCATATCAAGCCTTAAATTTCCATGTGATCCATACAAATCCATACCAAGTAGTTTCCATACTGCTTGCTCGGCTTTCTTCTTCTCTTTCCTTTTCTTTCTTCTCTTCCTCTTCCTCTCTTTCTTCTCTCCTTCTCCCATCCTGCCTCTCAAATGAGACCAATTTGTCTTTAAAATCCGCATTTTGTTAAGGCCTGAGCCACATCAAAACTCCATTTTTGGGTTAGTTTCATTAATTTAGTCCTCGATTTCTTCCTTTTTTGAACTTCAATCCTCTTTTATTGGACTTGGCCTCTAATCTATTAATTTATGACTTTTAAGTCCTCTTGAAAATTTACAATTCTTGTCCTTAAGTTTTGTAACTCTCTCCTGGGTCTCTCTGCTTCCACGCTTCGCATTTTAACCACAAAACAAATAAATTATGCCACAAAAATACTCTAAACACGCTCAAAACTACCAGTATATTTCCGGTGTTGCAATGTGTGTGTTAGAAAAACCCTAACTCTTATTATAAAGGTATTTTTGGTTGGTTTAAGTCAGTTTTGTGGTTTGTTTTGATCTGGTTTTGTGTTGGTTTGAAAAGTGTCCGATGGAAATAGGGCAAAATGCCCCAATTTTGTGCTAACCTAACTCTCTTCGTCTAGGCGAAGGGAGCTTCGCCTAGGCGAACCTAAGGGCTGATTTCTAATCCTCGTTCATCGGGCTCTACGAAGGGGTTGGGTCCGCCTGTTTAACCGCCTTCTCAAGTGCTTTCGTTTCTGCTCTTGTCTCGCTCGTTATACTTTATTTTCCTATAAAGCCTAAATGAATGATATTAAGAATAGTATAACACGCTCTGAAACACATATAAGTGTATGTTTGCTTGAGACCAGACAATGAATGAATAGGCACTCCTAATTAGTGCTTCGACACTCTCTGTTTAGTGTTTCTCAAGACTCTCTGCTCAACGCTGACGGACACTGCACGTGGTGTAGATGTCCCTGCTCATGCCCAAGACTCGCTTAAGACAGACCGCACCTTCTGATACCTATCAGACATTCTTCATTCATCATATTTACCATACGCACAAACAAAACATGATAAAGCAATCAACAATGAAACATGCAAACAAAAGTAATGAGCCCGATGCTAAGGCATAATTCAATCTCTATTCAGAATGCACCCACGAGCACCTTCCTGCTAAGAAATTTTGTTATGTACCCTACGAGAGATATTAATACTCCGATATGTGAATTAATTTAAACGTATAATTATAATTCGATGACCACTGTAATGGTCATATATGCTATCCGTTTCTTCCAATAAAGCCTATGCCTTAGCACGGGTGTTTCATCCATGTAGGTACTGAAGAGGTCTTTAGAGACATCCCGCATTCGCTAGGGCTAACACAACATTAAAAGTCCTTCTGATGTAGGTCCCCGAATTGTTTTTGTTGTAATAAAATGTAAATGAAATCTTTTGAGATAATGGAACTTATGTAAGTACGAGTAGTTGGATTCGGGTTTATATGTATAGGACAATTTAAACACCACTATGGTGGTAGTTTTACAAGGTTATGTCCTTATAAATTTATGATTGAATTGGGCCTACTAATGTCAAGTTAATAGTTATTTGCTTCGTGTGACATGTCAGATTAAGAAGTTCTCTGTTCTGTGTGACACCCTTTCACTTAACGCTATTGGGTAAGGGCGTATAAGCCAAGTAAATCATACCCAACAAGAGACGTTGAGGACTGAGTCGCCACGTAGAACACTCCAGGCTGAGTTTTTCTAAGTGGCTTGAACATTGACATTTAGAACAATTAAATTCTGAGATGTATCGCCTCCCGGTCAAGACCGCAGACAGAGAGGCACAGGTAGCGTGCAAGAGACTCCTTCATTGAAACTGCATGGTATAATTCGTATCATGATGCGCTGTGGCGAGATGATTTGTTGTTAAGCTGGTTTGCTTCTAATACCATATTATGGTTAAACCTTTATTATTATCGAGAGTCGAGGTATTATATATATATATATAGAGTATATATATATATATATATATATATATATATATATATATAGATAAATAAATATAAGGACAAAAAAGTAATAACATAAAGCTAATAAAAGGAAACCCTAAATATATTTTAATATATTTGACATTGATGCTAAACAATTGACATGCTTACTTTGCTCTCTGTAAACATGCTTTTAACTTACTTTCTCGGTCTTTTGCCAATAACTCTTTAATGACTACAAACATATTATGATCTCCTTATAGCCATTTCATCACAAGCAAAAAATCAATTGTCATTGATAAACCAATATAGTCCAAACCATATGCAAGTCTTGAGTCTTGCAAAAAATATCACATTTCTACTTTAATCACAATCGCAGCTAAGATTTATAAGATAAATATGTATTTAATTTCTACAAATTTCATGTTCGAAGTGGGAAAGGTGGGGAGACCAAGGTCCTTCATGATCAATTAGAGTTTACGAGAACAAAGATTACAACGTCAGGGATCAGACAGAAAGTCAATTGTCAGATAAAATAAAACTATTATCGAAGTTTATAATTAAAATTAATTTAAAGTTCAAATTTTATCTTAATGACAAATTAAATAAAAACAATAGAATCATGTTTCCATAATTAAATGCTAAATATGTATATCTTATGACGCTCATCCATACGTTTAAAACAATATTAACTTTATTCGTTTTAAAGTTTATTTTAAATAAAAAAATATTATAAACCATTATCATTTTAACAAATAAATTAATTATTCTTTTAGGAAAATGTTCATATCCATGTTCTTCTTCAAAGGTTTTCGGACTAAGGAAACATTTTTATAAATAGTTCGCATTTGTCCCAAACATCTCAAATAATTTTAAAAGTCGATTTTGGCACTAATTTAAAAATTAGTTTCTAATTTTTAAATATTTCAAAATGATCTGTAAGATAAAAACTTTCTATGCTAAAAAAAAATATTAAAAATAAAAGTTAAAATAAGTATAGGAGATAAATCACATGTTTCTTGTTTTCATGCATACTTTGCTAATCAAAGACAAATCAAATACGTCATTTCATCTTTTCTCAGGTTTACTATTTTTTTTAGCTTATTTGAATTGTTCTTTAAATTTGGAAACAATAATAGTTTTCGAAACCAAGTATAGCTCTATAGGAAGCAAATTTAAATCAATCCGAATCTTTTTAGTTTTTAAGACTGATTGTTAAAAATATTTTCAAGGGTGATTTTCATTTTTCAAAATAATAATGAATCACTTCTCTGAATATTAAAAAATTGTCCTAAATTTCAAAATTAAAATGATTGTTAAACAATTTCAAATGTCCACTTGACACTAACCTATTTTTAACCATTCTAATGCCTAAAAATAATTATTTTTTGAAATATTTAGTTAAAAGACATCAAATAACCATAAATTTTCAAATCTAACATTTTTCATATTTTTTTAGAAAAATTATCAATGTTGGACAAAAATTTCCTTCTTCTTAAAAAAATAGGTTATTTTTATAAGAAATTTTTTTTTTTTTTCAAAATTAGGCCAAAAATTACTGAAGGCAAAATTTTCAAAATTAGGTTTTCAAAAAAAATCTTTCAATCAAATCACTCTTATTTTAAAGATTCAAATTAGAAATGGTATAATAAGCATTAGAGACAAGTCAAATGTATTGTTTTGGCACGTGAACACTCTTTATGCTTCCTAAAATAAACAACCAATGGATACAAGTCACAAGTGTCAATTTTGTGACATTTGGAATGCTTCGTCTTTCCAATGACTTCACTGGCCATAGTGGACGCATTATTCACCAACATGCTTTATGTCAAGACTTAAGCTAGCAACCAATCATTACTTGTACATGTGATGTGCATACTTGATACGTGCACATGCTACCCACCCCCTCTCACCTCCAAAATGTGTGTAACAAATAAAATCAATTACTATCAAAGTTTAGATATTACAATTGAAGTCAGTATAATAAAATTATTTATCCGTATTTTAAGGTTATTGAGACTCAAATTGGTTTATGTTTCTAATTGCATGAAAATTCTAGCATTATTAATTAACATTTCATTTTTCTAAAAACGTAATATAGACATCCAAAATAAAATTATCTCCTTTGCATTATCTTATCAAAAACACCCATTATGAATTGTACGAAGTTATTATGGATTATTATATTTTGTTCTATCATTGTTGAATTAAAATTGAACCTAAAATAACAAAAAGCAAGAATGATAACTTAAGATTTTAACTTAAATCGGTTTTGAAGTTTGGCTTAAGTGGTAAACAGATGAGATGGGTTTATGAGAATCCCATATTCGAATTCAAGAAGAAAGTACTATGATGGAATAAAAAAAATCAATTAAAAAAAAACCTGCATTAAACATATTTACTTTTAGTAATGTTAAGTGACCAGATTCCGAGAGACATGCGAGGAGGAAAAAAAACAAGACAAGAGATATGTGGATTATGGAAATGGGCCACCCATGTATGGTTTACATAATTGTTGGCTCAATTAAAGGCCATATTTCTGTAACCATTGAAAAGGGCCACAAGGCTCCAATGGGCCTAAGCTTTAAATCCTGGTGTACGTTTGTGCATGAAAGGGACACCAAATTTGGAAGAGGGAAAAATAAAGAACTGCGTGGCCGAATCTGCCGCACAATCAAATTAGATCCCTATCTACGGGACTCACTTTTGTGGCCACAAAATGGTGGTCTTTGGATAGGGGTTTCATGGCTGCTTTTGCTTCTATTCCCCCATCTCCATCCACACCTCAATAAAAATAAAACCCTTTAATTAGTAGAAATACCCTTCGAAATTTATCCCTCAAATTTCATGAATATGTTTTTTAGAAATATTTTGCTAGGGAATATATTATTTAGAAATATTTGATTAAAATATGTCAAATACTATGAATAGAACATCTCTCATATTTTTCTTAAAAAATAACTAATTTTAGATAAAAATGTTATTTTTTATTTAATGTATTTACATGATCTCTTGTTATTTTTGTAAGAAAATAAGAAATATATTTTTGTCGCTAGGAATTAAAGAAGGTTTAGATTTAAAAAATTGAGGTTTCAAGAGGTGATTTAATCAAATCACCCTATTATTTATAATATCAAGTATGAATAAATTTTTAATTTCATATGTTCCCATCTCAAATACTAATGAAACTATTTTGTATTAACTACGTATAAATGCTTATTATGTCTAATTCATATGATAACTTTTCTGAAAAATAGGATATAAAAAGAGAAAATGTATCAAGTTCTATTCCAAGTGGAAAAAGCTTACTAGAGTTTACATTATAATTAAATTATTTAGTTATAAAAAGAAAAGGTACATCAAAACGAAAATACCATATAAACCATTATGTCTAGTTGAAGTAATATACCGCTCAGGGCAAGTTCTCGGTTTCATTTGAAACAATTTACTACCTTTAATTTAAGATGTTAAAAAAAAAAAAAAAACCTAACTAGAATTTAGTACATGTAAGGAAGGTGAGGAGGTTGCCATCAACAGTCCAGAAACAAGAGAAGTAACTGAGCTTGAATCTGCTACGCCGGATATGTCTATCGGATTAGATTTGGGTGTGAGCGATATATACAGAAGGTACCTCGGTAGAATCAATCTGATGTTCTGGTGGGACCGCGAATGGCTATTGAAATCCAAAAGCAGTTGGTGGTGGTGAGTCATACCGTTGGCATCCTTCCAGGACTCCCCCCTCGATAACGAAAACATCAACCACCAAAAATTCACCCAAAACCAGAGAACAACAAAGGGAGAGTTGGAGAGTGAGTGACGAAAAAGATGGCAATGGCAATGGCGCTTCGGAGGCTTTCATCGTCGGTCGACAAGCCGATTCGCAGAGTCTTCAATGGCGGTTCCATATATCACATGGTTCTTTCTTTCTCATTTCTCCGTTTGGATGCTCACAAAATACAGGAAAGACGGAATAGTGAAAGACTTACCGCTGGTTCTAAACTTGTTTATAGATTTTCCTCTTCCTATATTTTTTTTGAGCATCCTGATTTCTCCGGGAATGCTTGTTCTGTTTCTGACGATCCATTTCTCGTTTTTGGTTTTATTTTCACAGACATCTTTACCGAACGAAGCTGTATACGAGAAGGAGAAATCTGGTGTTTCTGTAAGCTGATTAGTGTTTCGTTTACTGATTTTTCCTTTTTCTCTCCTAGAATGTTTTATTGTCGTTTCATCTTATTTGTTCTGTTTTTCGTATAAATTTCAGTGGCCAAAGCAGTTGAATGCTCCGCTGGAGGTTGTGGATCCTGAAATTGCAGACATCATTGAGCTCGAGAAAGCGAGACAATGGAAGGTGATATCTCTGTCTCTTTGTAGATATATTTATTTTTCCTTTGACGAGTAATTTCGAGTTGTGTGGGTCGGTATTGGAATCGACTGTGAAGGTACAAATGTCTTGACCAGTGAAATTGGAATTCATTTTTCATTGAACCATCATATATCCACGTGTTAGTGACAGAATTGGCTAATTTGTGATCTCGTATCACTTTGTTCTGTTTCATTGCTGAGAAACTGGAAGAAAATGAAGGAAAAAGGAAAATTATTTATTCTTTCAGTTAATGGAAAAGTGAAACAGTAATACAAATTTAAAAAAATTTGTAGCACTATTTGCTGATTGAACTTGACTTTTCAGGATCTATTTCTTTTCAGCATTGATTTTGAGTCGGTAATCTGTTTACAAGTTGACATCCTACTGAAACTTTATTGTGTTTGTGAAGGGACTTGAACTCATACCCTCAGAGAACTTCACTTCTGCATCAGTTATGCAAGCTGTTGGGTCTATTATGACCAACAAGTACAGTGAAGGATACCCAGGGGCTAGATACTATGGAGGAAATGAGTAAGAAGAAATAAATTTCCTTATCATGCTTTTCTTTTGTGGTATTTATAATATATATCAGTCATTTTTATCATTTATCATTATCATATTCGTGTAGTCAGTTCCTGTATTCCTCGTTTTGGATTTCCTGGTTAGTGTTGAAGTAGAAAGAGTGAAACCTTTATCTTTCAGGTACATTGATATGGCAGAATCATTGTGCCAGAAGCGTGCTTTGGAAGCATTTCGGTTGGATCCTGAAAAATGGGGAGGTAAATACATGTGATCATGCGTGTCAAGATAGATGTCATTTATATGTATCAAAAAAATGTCTTTGAAATTCTTCCCTTACAATGAACTGGTTAAAGTTTTCTGAAAGATATGCAAGCACGTGCTTTTATCTGTTTGAGATTCTCTGGAATTGTATAAGCAATGCTCATTTATGTCCTAAAATGGTATGAGTTAGATGCGAATATCAGAATATTTATGAAATTAACATCTAGCATAAAAAGTTATTAATTCTGGTCACTAGGGGTACTCTGGGAAATTATAAGACTTTTAATTTTGGAAGAAGAGGAAAAAATTCCTGTAAGGCATTCTTGGTGAAAAAGCTTCCATGCTCTAAGTTTTTCCTTCTTCTTCTTCTTCTTCTTCTTCTTCTTCTTCTTCTTCTTTCTTCTTCCTCCTCTTCTTTTTTCCTTTTTCTCTTTTCCTTTTTCGGCATGCAATAGTCTGTCAACTTTGATAAATGTATAATCACATAATTTAGCCAGTGAACCTTAGTCTCTCTCTGGCTCTCCTTCAATTCAGATTTGACCACTATTCAAGACCTCATGAAAAGAATTATACAATACTTGATCCTCATGGGTGGACATCTTTCTCTCATGGCTATCAGTTAACTATAGGCTTTCATTAGGTTTCCTGCTTTAGATATACTAGTAGTTTCATATTTCTCAATAAATAACTGAATATATATATATATATATATGTGTGTGTGTGTGTGTGTGTGTGTGTGTGTTCTTTTGGTGTTTGAACTGTTGTATGGAAGTTTTCCAATATTTGAGGATCTCTCCTTGTTTGATATTATTAATTTGCCTTCTTATGTGCTAGGGACTGTAATCCCATCATTTTTTTGCTATTGTGCAGACTGATACCAAGAAAATATCTGCAGTGTCCATATTTTTTGAGACAATGCCATATAGATTGAATGAGGCACTATTTGTGACTATGATAGGTAATTTCCAGTTTATAATAAAGATTCACACCAGCTTGTTCATTGTACTCTGAGATTTGCTAAGGTGATTGAAATGGGGGAACAAAGCAACACTTTGAGAAATGAGTAAACAAGTGAAGTTGAGCTGTGTAGAAAATTGAGATAATGCTCAAATCATATCTTGGAAGGGTGATGAATCTTGTAGTTACAAAATATTGGGAACTAATATAGCATTGCTTTCTAGTTAAGTGTTCTGGGTGGCTTATCAACAGTTTTAGAATACAAGAATACTAAAAAATGAACCAAAAACTATTGTCTTCTGCACGTACAAAGGAATACAGTTTCTAATGCACCTGCACTGGAAGCTGTTGGTATATTACTTTTCTAGTTATATAAGAATTAATATTTTGAACAATCTATCTTGTTTTTTACTAATTTATGCCTATTTTATAATGAAATCACTTCCAAATCACAATTAGGGGAATCTTGATTAATGATGAATACCAAAGACTATCTTGAAAAGGGCAGGAAAGATTTCTTATATAATTTAATGCATCTCTTTAAGTAACAGAAGAGCTTATCAAGAAATTATTGAATAGTGTTACAAACAGGGACCTATAAAAGATTCATAAGAAGCATTGGACCTCATACAAGAAGCTTTGAGATCATCATGGGTGAGCAAATTAAATCATCATCCAGTGGTGATATATCTGTAAATTTTTCCTAATTGTGTCAATAAAACCTTCTTGTAAATTGTATTTTCTATAAGCCTGTAGTTGGGGAATTACAATTTGTGTAAATCTATATATGATGTAACATAAAATCTGAGTTGGAAATATTTGCTCAAGCATATAATACTTGTGGGGTCTTTTTAGCTTTTGATGTGTGTAGAAACCAAGAGAAGAATAGTTGGAGGAAAGAATTCCTTGTCTTTTCCATTGAGTCATCATACATAAATATACAAGAAGGTTAGGCTATACTTTAGATAAGATAATCTCCTTCTCAATGGTTTGCATGTCATTGAAACATTATAATAAAATCACCAATGCGTATGATGCATATATAACAAATATGTTAACGTATGATACTACTCTTGCTCCTCAGTTGGGCATGGAGTATCATGCTCAACTTGTTATATAAGTAACCTTTCGGTCCATGCAGGCCTTTGTGAAGATATCACTTAATTGTTCTTCAATCTTCACGTATCCTGTAGAAATCAAATCGAGTTGTATTTTCTCACGAATGAAATGACAATCTATCTCTATGTGTTTAGTTCATTCATGGAAACGAGGATTGATCACAATATGAAGAATTTTGGTTGTCACGCAGGAGCTTTGTCAAGGTTGAGGGACATCTGGAGCTTAAGCCAAAAGTGAGCCACATAATCGCATGCGGTGTGTCATTGCTCTATACTCAGATTCTACACTAGATCAAGAGACAGTGCTCTGTTTCTTACTTTTCCATGAAACTAGATTCTCTCAAACAAACACACATTAACCCAAAGTGGACCTTCTATCTTCATTAGATCACCTTAAATACGCATTCGCGAGGCTTATAGTCTATTATGCCCATGGTGCGTATAAAATATCACATCAGGGGCTCTATCAAGTAGCATAGAATTTGTTCTGCTTAGCCCAATGATCAAGCTGATGGGAAGCCATGTATTGAGAGACTAGCTATGAGTATGCAATATCGGGGCGTATTCGCATGATTAATTCAATTACAGCCTTTCTTATATCTCAAGATCTTCAAACAATTCGCCTTCTCTAGTAAGATATAGGCTTTGTGTCATAGGGGACTGACATGGCTTTGCTGCCAATTTTCTTATTTCAGACATTAGATCCAACACATATTTCCTTTTAGATAAGAAGATTCTACGTTTGCTTCTCATAACTTGAACACCCAAGAAGTATTTTAGCATTCTTAAGTCCTTTGTGTGAAATTAGTCATTAAGAAATGGCTTGAGTGGAGATATACCTGCCATATCACTCCCGGTAATGATAATATCATCAACATACACAACTAAGAAGATGATACCTGCTTGAGAATTTCTACAAAAGACAGAATTATCGGATTTTCTCTTTTGCATGCCAAATTTCTCAATCACTTCACTGAATTGGTCAAACCATGCACGTGGACTTTGTTTTAAGTCATAAGGATTTTGGAGTGACAAACTCTCTTAATCCCCACGAGGTAACAAATCAGGAGGTTGCTCCCATATAAACCCTCTTTTGATCCCATTGAAAGAAAAACATTTTAATATCAAATTAGTGGACGTCCGACTACTTGGTGGGCGCCATAGATATAAACAGCCGAATAAAGGTCAACTTGGCAACTAGGGAAAAAGTATCAGAATAATCCACCCCATAGGTATAGGCATACCCTTTAGCTACAAGACAAGCCTTCAACCTAGCAATTGATCCATCGGGGATTAACCTTCATTGTAAATACCCATCGGTAACTAATGACTTTATTCCCAGCAGGTAAACATACCAAGTCCTAAGTACCATTATCAGTCAAGGCATCCATCTCCTCTATCATAACATTACGCCAACCAGGATGAGATAGGGCTTTAGAAACTTTGTTTGGCAATGAAATAGAATCTAAGGATGCAATAAACGAATAAGAATGAGATGACAAATGGTTATAAGAGCAAAATGAGGAGATTGAATGAGTACATTGATGTTTACCTTTACGAGAGGCGATAAGAAGGTGTGCTAGGCTTAGGATCAGATGTCGACGGCCAGATGGAGGCTCAGATTGGGGGTGTAGGCGCCGAGCATAAACCTGAGTGATAGGAGGCTTTGTTGGAGGTGGAACATAAGCAGAAGCTGGAGAGGCAAGAGTATAAACAAACAAATCATCATCCTCCCCCTGATTAGTGTGGATTCGAATTCACGGAAAATAGTAACTTCGAAATGTGGCATAAGCGAGTATGCTTGAGACTAGGACAATAACACCTATACCCTTCTAACAACTTTCGAGTAGCAAAGGGAAGATCGCTTCAGCGACTTAGGATCAGTTTGGAACACATGCGAGACGAACATCCGAACAAAACAAAGTACCCGAATACAGGCTCAATGAGAAACAAAGATTTATGAGCAAAGAGGGTTTGAAACGGAGTGGCCCAATCCAAGACAGAGGAAGGCATCTGCTTAATCAAAAAACAAGCAATGGAAACAACATCGGCTCAAAAGTGTTTGGGCACGTGCATTTGAAACAATAGAGCTCGAGTGGTTTCAAGAAGGTGTCTATTTTTTCTTTCAGCAACTCCATTTTGAGAAGGATTATCAACATGCAGATGTCAATGATTGATGCCGATGCGAGCATGGTCTGTGAAATTGTTCAGACATATATTATTTGGCATTATCACTTCTTAGATTTTGAGCGAAACATGGCGAGTGTGGTTCGACACGAAATGCGAAAGTGAAATACTTTCAGTAAATTTTTATTAAATATAACCAAAGTTGTTTGGCGATAATCATCAGCAAAGTAACAAAACTCTCCAGAAATCCGTTGGGGACATAACTGGACATGGACCCCACATCAAGATAGGCCGACTGAAAAGGAGGCTCGGTTATTAACTCTAGGACTCAAATGCACCACGATGAAGCATATTGACAGATTCATAATTCAGCGGATAGGCTAGAAAAGCGGGGATATAACTTATTCAGCGAAGAAATGAAGGATGACCCAAGCAGCGTGTAATTCGGGTGGGTAAGAACTCCGCAACAAGCAACAAGCACACACCTCATTGTCAAGGATGAGACCCCATATTCATGTCCTTTATAATAATTCGTTTTGTCGAAGATCCTAAGTAAATAATAATCGAAGGAAAGAATGATATCTTGTAATTAAAATTAATGCAGGTAGGTTTACTCAAATAAAATTAAATTAAAGAGAATTGTGGTAAACTCGCATGGGTCAAGATTACAGAGGGTAGTGAATTGTTCTGATCGATGACATAAGATGTTGACCTGCAGGAATTAACGATGAGGTAGAAGAGTGTAGTTGAAACGTAGTAAATAAACTAGAATTACCTGTCATGTGGTCTGTGGCTCCATAGTCAATGACCCATTTGGAGGAAGAGGAAATAAGACATGTGTTAGGGTTACCTGACCCGGCAAGCATAATGCTAGGAGTAGAAGCACTCTTCAATGATTCATGGGCATACTAAAACCTTCGATATCTATTCTGCAACTTCCTACAATCCCAATGTGCATGCCTTGGATTATGGAAATAGTGACATACAACTCCATCTGAGGGTTTCTTGTCAATCATAAGAGTATATATCAAACAAGTGCAATGTTAGAAAAATATACGAGAAAATTGGATTCTTGCACAAAAAAAGACCACTATTCCACGAAAAGCTCCACACTCGGATGGAATTTGGCCCTACAACCTCAAAACACCCGTTGATGCCACTGAATCACAATCAATCACTAAAAAAATCAAAGAAATCCTAGGAACAAATTAGCGTACAGAACTGGCTGCAAAGTAGTAGATCAAGTACCAAATAGAAACCAAGTGGGTAGGAAGACACATTGGCGACCGTCTGGGTGGAGGAGTGGTGCATGTCGTGGGAGAAGCCACTCACCCTCATCTTATTTGGAGCATAGAGCAAGGTAGAATACCATATCGGCACATGTGGATCACGCGTGCACTTTCCAACCATTGGACTTTGTGGCAGCACTTGTCGACGGTCGGTGCTCCTCCCTGTACCGACAGTGTTACTCCATGCTCCCTCAAAATGGATGTTTAAAAAGAACTTACCCCACTCCTCCCTATAATTTCTTCAAACAAATTCCAAATCTGAGCCCTAGGCTCTGATACCATGTAAAAACCAAGAGAAGACTAGTTAGAGGAAATAATTCCTTGTCTTTTCTCTTGAGTCATCATACATATATATACAAGAAGGTTAGGCTATACATTAGGTAAGATGATCTACTCTTCCTAAATGGTTACAACCCTATAAGTAAAGAATCCTAATAAGATACATGCCAATATGTTAACGTATGATACATACTATAACAATGTGAAATATACATGTATAAGCTACAGTAAAACTGTGGGGCAAGGGAGTGGGTCAGTGGGACTCGCACTCGATCCTCTCTCATCACTTTCCTGCTTGGTTGCAAATAAGCTTGCCTCACGTATCCGCCTCCCGTCGAGAGGGGGGCACAAGATTGTGGCAAGACTCCCAAGCAAGCAAGCACCGAAAGGCGTGCCCGACGCTCTCGGGTGGGGAGCATAAGTAGAAATAAATTTGCGATTTTTTCTGCTTTTTCCCACCCTCCTAAAGGCCCAGTTTCTGCCCAAAAAGTTGGGTAAGGCCTTATCAGCTTCTAATGGGGGTTTTAAGCCGCAAAAATAAATTTGCCATTTTTTCTGCTTTTTCCCACCCTCATCAAGGCCGCAATTACTGCCCAAATAGTTGGGTAAGGCCTTATCAGCTTCTAATGGGGGTTTTAAGCCGCAAAAAAAGTGTCATCCACAATAGACACGTACTAGTTTACAGATTTAATACAGTGCAATAATGATTTATCCCTTTATGACTTGCATATGCTGAAAAATTTTGCAATTTTCTTCTCATATATGTTACCTTCTTGTTCTTTAAGCATGTGGATGATTAGGACTGAATAATGTTCATCCAGCTTTCAGATTTGCCTGCGATTGAGTTTTACATTTAGATAAGATATATTTGTTTATGTATTTAAGCCTATTTATTAGTAGAAGCTTGTGTGACTTGAGAACTACTAATTGCAGTTGGAAAAAAGTGCCACACTCTTCAGACCAAAACTAATAGTTGCTGGTGCTAGTGCTTATGCCCGTCTTTATGATTATGAACGCATTCGCAAGGTAACTGCAATCACAAGCATGCATCTGTGTTTCTTTTTCCTTTTTTCTTTGACCTTATTTGATAGTGTGGAAAGTCCAAGTTACATTTTTAAAGTATTTGACAGGTTTGTGACAAGCAGAAAGCTATCTTGTTGGCAGATATGGCACATATTAGTGGGTTGGTTGCAGCTGGTGTTATCCCATCACCATTTGATTATGCAGATGTCGTGACAACCACAACCCACAAGTCACCTGTGGCCTAATGGAGCCATGATTTTCTTCTCAGGAAGGTGAAAGAGGTTAACAAACAAGGAAAAGAGGCAGAGTTATTTTAAGGAAAATAATATCATTTTATTTAACAGAAAATATCGTTTTATTTCAACCATTTCTACGCGAACCTGATATCATACTCCATTACCATTTCTTAGGCAAGATTATCTGCTTCTTTTGTTACTGAACTAGGTCATATTGTTAGATATGAATCAAGCATTTATACATTATATCTGTGAAGGTTTTGTACGACTATGAAGACAAAATCAATCAGGCTGTCTTTCCAGGACTTCAAGGTGGCCCTCACAATCACACTATTTCTGGTTTAGCTGCTGCACTCAAAACAGGTCTGTTTAAGTTGGTTCTTGACATTATGAAATGTGTGCATTACATTTTTCCCTCTTTGTTTTCTTTCTTTGTGGCAAAGAAGAAGGGAAAAATGAAACATAAATCTACAAAACCCAATTCTTGGAGTTGGGTTGAGATCTTGTTTTCTTTTTCTCTTTCCTTTCATGTCTTCCATGTATTAAGGTAAATTGCAGCAGACATCAAACTCTTCCTCATGTAATTTAATTAGTGCTGGCTTATTTATTAACCAGTTTTCTTAGATTAATCATTATAAATTTATCCTTTTGGTTGGGATTCATGTAAGGATGTAAAATGGGACTCCATGGGCATGTAGTAATTGTAATACTACATCTTAGGAATATACTCAAAACCTGGTGTACCCCAGCTGGATGAGTGTGTTATATGATGAGTGATAACACGGTTTTACGATATCACTGTAAAATATGCTTGAAGGTCTTTGTTCTTTCATAAGATGCAGAGGATAAGCATAGTCTTGGAAATATGCCAGAATGAAGTTACGGAGTCTATAGTAAGGTCATATTTGGACTAACCTCAAGGAACAGTAGGTTCTAGTGTCTTTAAAATATTTGTTATCACCAATGAGAGACCATTTCCTCCAGGAGAATATACCTTATTCGAAAATCACCAATCACAGTATGAAATTTCACTTTTTAGACTATCTTAGTCCTTTTTATAAAATAAAAGGGTAACTGTGCTAAAAACTTATCGTTAATATTCTCATATTCTTTATGAATGCAGGCTACTACTCCAGAATACAGAGCTTATCAAGAGCAAGTTCTCTCTAATTGTTCAAAGTTTGCAGAGGTATGCTTACGAGGTGACAGAACTTGTTGCTGAAGAAAGATGTCATATAATTTTTTTAAAATTTTCTTATATTCTTGAGTTTTGAAAAACTAATACCTGTTCATCAATTTGTGCAGCCCAATTGATTTTACTCAATATTTTTTTACTGCTGAAACTTTTGCCAATTTTGCAGACGTTGATCAAGAAGGGTTATGAACTTGTTTCTGGTGGAACTGAGAACCATTTAGTCTTGGTGAATTTGAAGAATAAGGTAAGATGAGAAACATCAATTTTTTTTCTTTACTAGTTAAAAGGGTATATGTTTCAGACTTTGTTTAGGAAATCTTCTAACCTTCATGCATTATACAACAAATTTAAGAAGGCAAATCATCTGCTGCATAGTTTTTGTAAGGTGGTGTTTGAGCGCCTGGGAAAACAGATAAAAGTTGTTGGGCCCATTTAATGTATTATTACTTTATCTAAAAGTAGAGCCAGTTTCTTATGGTTTTCTTTGTTCAGGGTATTGATGGCTCCAGAGTTGAAAAGGTGTTGGAATCTGTTCATATTGCAGCTAACAAAAACACTGTTCCCGGAGATGTGTCAGCCATGGTTCCTGGTGGCATCAGGATGGGTAGATTTTTTTTTATCACATAGTGCTTGTGTGATTTTTATTTAAGCTTTACTTGATCTGCCTTGTTGCTTCAGGAACTCCTGCTCTTACTTCTAGAGGATTCGTGGAGGAGGATTTCGTTAAAGTAGCAGAATACTTTGATGCTTCTGTGACCTTGGCAGTGAAGATCAAGGCTGAAACAAAAGGTCTTAAAAATATAGTAGACAATTCTATTGCTTAGTGAGCCAAGAGTATATCTAACCACCACTACTCTAGCAAATATGTTTGTAACATCCTCCTCGCTTGAAATTACTAATACGTGGCTCTATCTTTGCTTTTGGCAACCCAGGGACAAAGTTGAAGGACTTCTTGGTCACAATGCAGTCTAGCCCTCACCTCCAATCTGAGATTGCGAAACTTCGCTACCAAGTGGAGGAGTATGCAAAGCGATTCCCAACAATTGGATTTGAGAAAGAAACCATGAAGTACAAGAACTGATATAGGTATGCTATTGCACTAGGTATATGCTTTGACCCTTGGAAGTATTTCTATACTGGTTATAAACAGCTTTTGTAGATGAGCAAGATAAGACAGCAATTACAACCCACTAAGTGATAAATACTTGGGCATGGACTTGGAAACCTCCTATTTGCCTATTATGAGAGTTGGTCTAAATATCTCAGTAGTCAGTGCAAAAGGGTGATTTTTCTCAAAGGCTAAAACCCATTTCACCTTCTGCTGGAATTCTTTGATTTATCAGGATGTTGCTCCATTGATATTACCACAATCGTATTTATAGGGTAGAAAACATTACAAAATTTCCTCTACTGGAAAGTCTCGATTACTAAACTTAGATTTTAAAAGTTTGTTGGCTGACCATTTAATTTGTGATGTTTGGACACATAATATCACATTTAAATGCATAAATTGGGCGCTGATCGCCAAAAATGTCCTTGTGATGTTTACTTAGGTGCTTTTCTAAATAGATGTGCTTACTGGCTACTTGGGTGAGAATATGCTTGGGAAAACAGGAAATTTACTTTAGATAGATGTCAAAAACAGTTCTCTATTATAGATGCTATTGATGCTCTTGAATCAAAATGGACTCCACACGATGACAGAAAATAATATTTCGTAGTTAGCTTCAAACCAAAATTAACTGTTTAAAGATCTTTTGGGCATCGAAGATGCAGATTGTCTAACTACAGCAGAACATTTTTTAACAAGATAGATTCTCAAGGAGAATAATCTTTTCGTCAATATCTCTCTTTTTTGCTAAAAACTACCAAACTGTTCAAAGATCTTTGGCCAGTTGAATATGTAGATTAATTCTAGCTACATCAAAACATTTTTTAACAAGATGGATTCTCAAGGAAAATAATCTTTTGGTCAGCATCTTCCTTTGCTAAAACTACCTAAGTACTCATAAAAAATGTGTCTGCGATTTATATTGCATCTTGTTTGATCCTCCAATTCTGCTGCTTGAAAAGCATGCGATGAACTATTTCGTGGCGTTCCAATTTACTCCTTTTTATTTGACTGCTGATTGTTTAGTTGTGTGGAACAGGTGCCTGTGGCATGAGCCAAATGATGTTATGGTGGATCTGTGAGCTATGGATGAAGGTGAAGATCTTTCATACGAATTGGGCAGAACTGATGTATCTTCATTGGAAAAATGTGTATATTATATATACATATGTTAGCAGGAGGCTCTTTAAAGTTTAAAGCAATAAACCTGCTTTACTTTTGACCTACGAAAATAAAGTTACCTTTCTCACAATGGTGCTACTTATTCTGGCTTTGCTATGTCTCAAATGCGTTTCTATTTCCTGACTGGATTAGAATCTGATGCCATTATTCAGAAAAAAAGAATCCGATGCCATTTCTTTACTGCATAGCTATGCGGAGAACCTTTAAATTCGTCTTCAACCATTAATAATTAATCATTCTCTCACCAACTTTTTGGGTTTGAATCTCTTGGGTCATGTTTAGACTGTTTAGTTCCATACTAAGGAAATAATAAAAATATTAAGGAATCTGATTTCCTTATATTTAGTTGTTTAAAAAAAAAAATAATTAAATTTGATTATAAACATATACATTTTTAAATTATTTAACTTTTTATATTAATGAATTGGAATAAATCAAAAGAGTTTGATATAACAAATAAAAATAATTTATCAACTTTAATTATGTTCTTTACTTTCCTTCACTTTTTATTTCCTTCAATCTTTTTTTTTTCAATTCCGTTGCATTTTACCTCTGAGTTTTTTTGGAATCTAATATAGTCTTAGTGAAGAAATTAATGACAATCAGACGACTCTTCTCGGATTTGAGAAGATCTCCAAGAAGCAAATTAAAAAAAAAGATTCAAAAGCTAATTTTTTTTACTCCAAAGTTTACTGGCATTCTATAAAGTTTTCACAAGATTCCAAGCACAGCCGAAGATCTAAAGCCATCTATCCTAAATCTATTCCAATTTTACCCTTTCTCTTCCTTAATAATTACATCATGTACTTTTCATTCATTTATATCACTTCATACGTTATAAAATTGATTTAAAAAGATAAATAAATATTTAATTAAAATTTAAAACAATATAAAGATTCAATTAAAATAAAATGTATTACAAATATTTAATTAAATCAATAAAATAAATATAAATATTTTGAATTAATAATTTCATGAAGGTTGGGTTACAAATATTAATTAATTTTAAAAAAATTTGTACTTATAAAAATAATGAAAATTAATTTCATTGACAAATCATACTAGGTTATAAAAACTCGATAAATCTTCACGATTTAACATGTCACTGGACACTTCATATCACACGGCTATAAAAAGCCCATCGGCCACTATTCGACATGTCATCAAGCAAGACAAATCACATCGTCTTATAAAAGCTACATCAGTTCCTTGATGATTTGATGTGTCATCGGCCGATTTGTCACATCACACGCTTTAAAAGTTCGGAGAAAAGTTTCTGGCCTTATGTAGGAGCAATAATCGTATTGACTTGTCAAATCACGAAACACGGCTTTTAATGCATTTCGGTAAACGATAAAGACTAAAAAACATCTATAAATTGAGGAGGATGTCCCTTAAAATTTTACACACATCAAAGGTTTTTCAATTACTGTAGTTGTTAACGAAGAACTTTTTGCTCGCCTTAATGATTCATCTTCTTCTCGCATCGAAGAAGAAAGAAACACGTTGGTCATCGCGCCTATCGAGTTCGAAGACAAACTCACAAGATAGGCTCTAGATAATCGCAGGGCACATCGATATCGCGACGAAGCAATGGCCATTCCCGATCGCTAAAACGCATTACTGGGCTGGAGACCCAAGATAAGATTTAAAACATTATTTCACAGGCTGCTTAAGTCTACTGTTCGACTTTACATACGCTCTAACAAATAAGAATCGCATTTCAGGCAAAGAAATGCCGCCAACACATTAGGGTTTATCCTAGAACAAAAACGACGACGATTCGTGACGCCAGATCACTGTATGTTCGACTCACTATGTAACATCCCGAAATATACCCTAGTCGCTTTCGGCACGCTTATGATTTTGTAAGCATAATTAATCAAGCTATGAAAGTTAAATTAAACATGGAAACGAGGGACCCAAATCATATATGACTGATGCGACGTACTGCATTATCCAAAACACTAATTAATTTGAAAAGACTATAAGCTAAATAAGAAGAAATAATATGAATTGTTGTGTAATTTCTAGAAGATTAGAGGCCAAACTACAATAAAAGGAAATTGAAATACAAATGGCCAAGAGTTTGAGGGCTTAAAAGCAAATAAATGAAACTTAACCTAAAAATGGGTTTTTGAGGTCCAAACAAGGCCTAAGAGATATTTTTGGATTTAAGACCAAAAATTGGTCTCATTTGTGGGAAGAACAAACCGTGAAGGAAGTACTATATAGGAAGTTATACAAGGCGAGGAGGTTATAAGGGAGGGAGATTGCCAAAAGGTATGAATCTAACCTTGGGTATGGATTTCTTTTATGGAATTCTAAAGTTTGTATGAATTTCCATGTTATTGGATGGTTATTAGTTGTCCCCAAACCTAGGGTTTGTTAGGATTTCATCCTAACCAAAAAAGTATTGAAATTAGAGTTGGTAAAACTCTAAATGGTACAAGATGGTTATAGAATCCTCCATTCGAGGCTAGACTCATATGCCAAATTGTATAAATGGAGTTAGGTTTAGAAACAAACCCTAACAAATCTCTATAAGTTTGATCATGTATGGGTTGTGACCCATATTAGAATTCATTGTTTTGGAAGGATTTCATAATGTGTTTTTGAAATAAGATAATTATCAGTTATGAATCGAAAGAGGTTATGCTACAAGATAAATATAAGGATTTCACGCTGTAGTGAAGCATGCAGTTGATCTACACGAAAGAGTGAAAATGGAGAAAAATACACATTCTGTGCAATTTTCGGTGACATGTACCGGCATGACTTTTGAACATGTACAAGACATGTTGTGCTTCCTGGGCTTTAGCCAACACACGGTGACACGCTGCTACAGACTACAAGACATGCGATGCTTTTGTTTCCTATTCCCGCCGTATTTTAACTATAACTTTCTCATTTCTGATCCGATTTGAGTGATTCAAGTTGCTAATTAAAATAGACTTCAAGGAAAACCAGACATCTAGAAATAGGCATCGTTAAATTTTAACTCTAAGTGGGCCAGAAATTCACTCAAAATGGGGCTATGTGCAAGCCAAATTCACAAGTAGCTTTGATCATAGAGTATCCGGTTGTTTCTGACATAACTTGAGTCAAAATCATTTGGGTGGATTCCAATTGAGAAGAACCCTTAGCACCTTAAATTTAAAAGAGTATAAAGAGATAGTGTCAAATATGAAGTTAAGACCCTTAAAATGAAAGAATACAAAACTGTCTCTAGTGTAATTCCGTAGAAATCGACTAGTTTGGCATGAAAATGTCATAACTTTAGTTTGGATGATCCGATTGGATTGATTCCAATTCCTAAGTAAAGTAGATGCATCGAGGGACAAGAATACATGAATGATGTGTGAATACATCAGTATTCCTGTATAAGTATATGAAATGCAATATGTATAGATATGTTCATGAAACATGAATTTGGTATGAAACATGAAAATGAACATGAACATGAATATGGAAGGTAATATGTCATGATCACAGAATGTGATTAAGAAAGGTTATAAAAGTCTCTAAAGACATATGACAAGATGATCACCTAGACCAAAGAATGAATGAGTGGACGCTCTGATTAGTACTGCACTCTCCGATTAGCGCGACGACACCTCTAACGTGTTTCAAGACACAGTACTGGCATTCTCCGATTAGTACTTCCTGCATTCTCCGACACGTTACCATTAATTCTCCGACGTGCTTCGGCACACATTAGTACTGAGATACCTCCGATTAGTACCTCCGGTACTCTCCGACAGTACTTCTGGCACTCGATTAGCGCGACCACACCTCCTCGTCAAGGTTTCCTGCAGACCGACACCAAAGGCAATGGGAAGAAGATAACAATGGGAAGAGTTTCTCAACAGTTGCAATTCAGTTATTATGGTGGACTATTTATGATTTCATTTATTAATGCTTGTCGCGACTTAAATTCAGGCTGAGAGTGTGCGCTCACAAATTTAGGGTAAAATTGAAACTCCGCCATTGGCAATTTATCCTCTTGTCGACATAAATTGACCTCGGGAGGACAAGTCCTCTTAAGGTTGCGACATCAGGCATCTCAGGACATTGTCAAGTTGTCGCGACCTCTCTTTTCTTCTGAAGGGATTAATGCTTGTCGCGACCCAAAATTTCTGTCGCGACCTCAATTTCTTTCTCCACATAACTTTTGGTCGCGACGTCATCCTTGTTCCACCTTCAGCATTGACTAAGTCACGACATCAACTTTTGTTGTGACTTCATTTTCTGCCACGACATAAGTTTTTTTTTTTTTTTTCAACGTAGTCTGCAATTTTGCCTCAAATTTAATGAACAACAGCATTTCACTCTTAATCAAGTAACAGATTCTCATCATCAAACAAACCACTACACAAAGAATTGCAAAGAATGTATTCAATTCAAATTTCATTAATTTATATAGTGGGAAGGAATGCTCCCTTTTTCTTTTTTTTCTCTGTCGTTTTCGCAAAGGTCGAGCTTGAAATCGTGGCTCATTCCTTCTGTCCGAGCCATTTCGCATAAGTACCAAGTAACATTTGATGTGTAGGATTCAATTAAACAAAAATTAACTTTTTAAGTACTAACTAATCATTATAATAACTATAGAAAACAAAATCAAGGTTAATTCAAAATCTAAAAACATAAATTAAAGTCTCTATGGGTTGCCCCATCACCGCTTCGCTTTAGTCCCAAATGGACTCTGTCGCTTTGATTTTCCTTCATCTAGATACACCCATTGAGCTCTTCCATTCCTTTCCTCCCCGTTTAGATAATGCTTCACTTTGTCCATCGACTTTGAATTCTTCCGCACGCCCCACGTGTCGCTTCTCTAAATTGTATTGCCAGACACCACCATGGCCCACTCCATTTGATTTTTAACTCTTGGAAAACAATCTCAGCCTAGGAATTAAAACAAGAGAACTAGTTCCCCGCTTTGAACTCTTTTCTCAGGATCCTTGATCATGTCATTTCTTTGTCTTATCCTCAGAGATTCTAGCATTATCATAGGCTTCATTTCTCAATTCTTCCAAATGTATAGTTGGAGCAATCTCTCTTCCCCTTGCAGTTTTAAAATCAAGTTCAACTTCTTGATGGCCCATATCACTTGTATTCCAATTCCAAAGGTAGGTGACATGGTTTACCAAAACAATTATGTAATGGGACATTCCAATGGGAGTTTTGTATGTACCTGTAGTTTCAAAGTGCATCATCAAGTTTGGAAGACCGGGCCCTTCCACGCTCACAGCCTTTTCAAGTATTCTTTAATCTCCCGTTGGAAATTTCTCTCGCTTGTCCATTGGCTTGGGATGATGTTAGACTCATTACATGCTTGATCCCATACCTGCTCATGAGTTTTGCAAATATTTTGTTTGCAAAATGGCTTCCCCCATCACTAATGATAGTTCTGGGTGTTCCAAATCTGCTCAAAATATTCTTTTGCAAGAAACTCACAACTGTATTAGCATCATTCCTTGGACAAGCCACTGCTTCCACCCATTTGGAAACATAATCAACTCGATACAGCGTATGTACAGTTCCTAAATGATGGTGGGAATGGTCCCATAAAAATCTATTCCCGCATACATCAAAGATCGTGCACCTTCACCATTATACCTCTTAGGGCATTTCATTTCGTCACGATATTTCAATCTTGGCATCTATCACACAATTTAACCCACTCAAGACAATCTCCAAGATAGTGGGCCAATAAACCTGATTGGAGTATCTTATGAGTCGTTCTTATCCCGAAAATGACTTATATGGTGATGCATGGTATCTATTCGTAATTTTGCCTTGTTCATTTTCCTTCGCACACATCTTCATTATCACAGTCAAGACCTCTTTAAATAATAGTGGATCATCCCAAATATAATACCCGCTGTCGCCTCGAAGTTTCCTTCAGGAATGACTCGGGGGCTGGAATCCACCGCCAAATAGTTCACAATATTAGCATACCATGGAAGTTGGAAGTGGAAACTTTAAATGGGCTTGTCATCCGGGAAGTTCTCGCCGCATACTTTCTCTTCGCCAGCGTTTCTTCTACTTGACAAGTGATCGCCTATCACATTGTCACACCCTTTTTTTTATCCTTGATCTCCAAGTCAAACTCGTAATAACAAAGACCCACCTTATCAATCTCGCTTAGCTTCTTCTTTGACATCGTACCGGAATACGCGTGATGATCGCATGAATAATAACATGGGATCCCAAATGTATCACACATAAGCAAATACTATGGCTAGCATCTCTTTCTGGGCTTGTTGAGTAATTTTCTTGTGCTTCATCAAGGTCTCTACTAGCATAGTATATGGTCCACATTTTTCTTTGCCCTGTGACAAATTTCCCATTGCAAAATCAATCGCATCACACATTATTTCAAATCCCTCGATCCCATTTCGTGCAGCCATTATAGGTGCTCGAACCAATTTGATCTTGATTTCTTCAAAAGGAAATTTATAGAGTCATCAAAATTAAACTCAGATCCTTTCCAGACCGTGATAAGGGTCTCAGCTATTTTTGAGAAGTCTTTGATGAATTCTATAAAATCCAAGATTCCCAAGAAGCTTCTACCCTTTAATTGGTAGGTGGTAAGAGCTCTTTGCATAATGGATACCTTAGATCGTCTACTCGCCTAGTAGCGGAAATTTTATGCCCAAGAACAATACCTTTCCGTTACCATAAAATGACATTTTTCCAATTCGCGAGCCGTTTATTCTGCATCTTGAAGCACTGGTTTTCTGTGTCTTCAAACACTACCAAAACCGGATCCATATACGCTGAAGTCATCCATAAAATTTCCATAACCTCTTCAACTGTGTCCGAAAATACGACATCATACACCTTTGAATGTAGCAGAGCATTACACGTACTCAAATGGCATCCCCTTCTCAAGGTAAAGGTACCATAGGGGCATGTGAATGTGGTCTTCTTGTCCTTAGGTGCAATAGCAACCGATTGTATCCTCAATACCCATCCAAGAAACAAAATGAGGGTGTCCCGCTAATCATCCACGATCAATGAAGTGGCAAAGGAAATGATCTTTTTCTCGTGGTCGTGTTCGCCCCGTAATCAATGCATACCCTCCATCCCGCCACTGCTTTTGCTGGAATCAATTCATTTTTCTCATCATGATCACGCAAACCCACCTTCCGAACTACATGGACCGGGCTCACCAAGGACTATCTCGAAATTGCATAGATAAAACCGCATTCGCAATTTGAGTACCTCCTTTCCCGACCACTTCCTTCATCACCGGATCTCGCCTCCTTTGATGTTCTACGATGGCTTTGAAGTTTCTTCTAGCAGAATTTTTGTGCATGCAAAATTGATGGATCGATAATTTCACTTTTTCAATGGACCGTGCTATAGACTCTCTATGTTTTTAAGATTTGCAAGAATCCTCTGCTCTCATCACTAAGTTCAGCAAGATAATCACCGGTCTTCTCTTTGGTGATTCTAAGTAAGCATACTTCAATTGACTTGGAAATTCTTTCAACACTAGCCCTCTGTTTCATGAATTTCCCCTTTTTTCATTATTATTTTCCCTTTGTCATTTCTCGCTTTGCTTCTGTGCTCAACACACAGCTTCTATAGAATGAAACCATTATGATAACTGAGTAGTCATTCTGCACATAACTGAATTTTTCCTTTTTGCTTTTGTTACATAGAAATTTCTAGTTTTGTTGTCATGAATAGGTGCTGTCGTATCCTTGTTTAGTTCGCTTCTTCCCATTGTGCAAGTTGAACTTTTAAGTTCGGGGGTATCGGAATTTAGGCACTCTGGAGGCCATCCACCATGAGCACATGGGTTTTGGGAATGGCCATTGAATACCATGGAGTTGATGCACTAGTCGGCTTTCTCACCTACTAATCGAAGTTACCGAAAGTCAAGTATATGTATGCCTTCACCGAACACGAGCAAAACATTGAGTATGCGAATTTAGTCCAAATTGATCCATTATTTTTTCAAAGATGAGCACACATTGTCTTAGTGTTACTTGCATTAAGGTCGAGTGTGTGTGTCCTTTGTTTGAGTCATTCTGCTTGAGGACAGCAAGAAATTAAGTTTAGTGTGATGAGTGCTTAAAATTCGGGATTACACTCGCGCCTCGTGATTTTCATGTTGCTGCATTATTTATATAGTTTGGGTGTTAGATCTCTTATTAAGTGTTTATTTTGAAATACAGCTTGATGAGGCAAGAAGAACATCTTTGGAAGCTTTTGGAGCAATAAGGAGTAGGCAAGGCATCACATCGCCGCGACGCTCCACGCCGCGACGTCACTGGGGTCACGACGTGGAGGTCAACTATTAAGTCGTAACAATTTCACGCCGCGACGCCCCCACGCCGCGACGCCCCCACGCCGCGACGCCCCCACGCCGCGACGTCATCACGTCACGACGTCAGCTCAAAATTCGATCCCATCATTAAACGCGAGGGGCTCTGGGAATCAAGGGTATCAAGGACGTGGCTACAGAGAGACTAATCGAGAACTCCGGCAATACGACTTCAAGGATCTCCTTGAATCTTTGTATTGTTTTCCTTATTGTTTTGATTATTTTACGTATCACATGAGGATGTTCTTCATATTACTTATATTATTTCTTTTCCTTCATGATGTTCTAAACTTCTTTCTAGGTTACATCAAACCCCCTGGGCTTACAATGGATTGTGGGAATTTAACCTTTCATGTTAATCAATTGTTGTTAATTTATCACATCCGCTCTATTCTCGTATGTTAATTATATGATAATATCCGCCAATATTAACATACTTACACTAAGATCCGAGATTCGAGAGATGAGGGTAGCCCGTGTGATCCTGGGTAGAGTAGCCTCCTTAGCCGATTCGGGTAATAGAGATATTCAACCTCGAAGGTGGCTTCGGGGCTGAACATTAAGCATTTCTCAATACCGAGTCGAGATAGAGATATACTTCGATTCTATTCACTGTAAAATAGGCGAATATACCTCGAGAGAGGATATCTCGTAGGCAAGATCATCTAGCCATTGATATGTTATAAACAATCTGGAATAACAACATCTTTAGGAGAATAATCCATCGAATGCATGTGAGATTTAACCCTAGGCTCCTCATTATCAATCCACCAAAACCAATAGTTTTAGTTACAATAAGATTTAAATTCCATCTTAGGAATCATTCATTCGATATCACCGAAAAGGGTAATATTCAGAAGCCAATTCATCTTTCCCCTTCGTGGATCGATACTGTACACTAGTACACTATATTACTTGAGGCGACGCGTGCACTTGGCGCCGTATAGGCGATATTTTATACACCACGTTTTCACCGCTGTTTTACGCCACGGGAAAGGCTTAAATTGATATAGAGTAGTAAGCATATAGATAATATTCTGAATTTTTCTTTATTTTTTTGTTATTTTTTTTTCCAAGTACTGGTAATTGGGTTTTGTTAGTTTGTGTGTTATTTCGGCATGTGCTCTTGTTGAGTACATGCGGACAAAGAAACCGAAGTTAACCAACACTTGTGTGATCCGAGCCGAAAGACTTCTCGTATAGATCGCGGGCCGAGAACAGAGAATGTAATTGCAGTAGAACGCCAATAGTCATGGGAAAACATCAAGAACAAGATTTGGCGTGGAACAACCGACCACGTAGAAGCCGAACTAGAAATCAAGCTACCAGCTATTCAGCACACCTGCACGATCCGTACATGCTATTAGGATGAGTTCGTTCTATCTTCCAACAAACTTGTTCGACAAAGAATCGCACGGCCACCAATTCAAGCAAACACCCCAATCAAGTCACTACGCATGCATGCTCCGTAACATATTGTTCCATGGATCACCCATGAGAACCCGAACATGCATTTGACTAACTTCCCGGTTTGCATACCATTAAATACAACTGGTCACCGAAGAAGCCCTAAGATTGCGGTTATTCCACTTTCACTGGGATAGAGCTGCTATCACAACCGCCACCACCAGACCATTACTACATGGAACGAAATGTACAAAATTTCCGACCAAATTCTTTCCACCGCCAAAATTGCAATAACCTGGTGTAAGAAATCAATACGTTTGGACAACTTGAGCGGGAAGATCCAAGTGGGAAGTATCGACAAAGTTCCAGAGGTTATTGCGGAAGTGTCCTCACCACCGACCAACCGGGATGGATGCAAGTCCACACCTTCGGTTACAATGGTCCGAGAAATACAACCCGAACAATGATAGATGCCTCAAATTGAGGATCATTGGATGAAGAAAACCACTGCACTGTGCGTATGGAGATATCGGGAAGATGCCGCAACCAACACTAATCAAAGGGCCTTAGAGAGAAGGCTACACCCCGCTTAACACAAGGTGGCACGATAATGAAGTCCTCACATCTAGGGGTAAATCATGTGGCACGTACTAACTACAGCTTGAATAGACAAGCAGGGAATGTTTAATGCCATACAGATCAACCCTCGAACTGTGAATTTTGTGGGGTCGCATAGTAGTGCAGATCATTACTGGAAAACCCTATCGCGAGAAACGTGCTCAAGATGTATCGTTGCTTAACTCGTAATCAATCACAAAGAAGAAGGGACCGTATGGAGTAATAACTACCAGACCGGGACCGTGACAAGGATGGCGAACAATCGTGAACTGCACAATCAAAAATTAAGGGTATGGATGGAGGAGCAATCGAACAATACGCACCTAATCGAGCTAATGAACCACCCTCGAAAAGAAGCTGATTGAGCAAGCTCTACTGCATGTTAACTTCTCATTCCGCATGAATGTGAGACCACAATATGTAAGAAGAACAACCCAAGCAACAATCAAGCAAAGACAACTAAGGAGTTTGAGGCACAATGGCCAAAATGGCGAACCTACTTACGTAAAAGGCAACCGGTTCTTGCCGAGCAATTCGTGAGGTAACCAAGAAGAGAGGGAAGAGCACGTTAAAGCGCCACACTAAGAAGTGATTTGGAATCACAAGTACAACCCCACTGAAGAGCGCGAGATCGAGGAGATCACACACCAGGATGAAAGATGATGCGCCAAAGAACAGCCATGCTGTGGAGAAACAACAACAGAGGCCTCTAATGGAAGCAAAGGTCAAGATAATCGTCCCTTACCCACAACGTCTCAAGAAACATAACCGAGGTAATTCACGGTTTATGGATGTTTTAAAAGCCAGATATAAACATCCCATTTGTCGATGCCTTAGAGCAAATGCCCGCTTATAAAGTTCAGAAAGGACATTTTGTCTCGCGTAAGAGAAGATTAGCAGATCGAGACGGTAAACTTAACCGAGGAATGCAAGTACATCCTTCTCGTGAGAAAGCTACCGCAAACTCAAAGACCCAGCGCTTCACTATCCCGCACAATCGGAAATGCTATTTCGAAAGAGCACCGTGTGATTCAGGTGCCGATTAATCGCATGCTCCCATCCATCTTTAAGCGCTTAGATTAGAGAAGCCCGGCCCGACCATCGGCCACTCTTCGCCTTTGCGCATTTATCTTTGAAGCACCCGAGAGGGATAATAGAAGATGTCTTAGTAAAGGTCGACAAATTTATCTTCCCAGCAGATTTCATCGTTTTAGACATGGAGGAAGATAAGGAAATACCGATTATCTTGGGAAGACCTTTTCTAGCAACCAGCAATGATTTATGCATAGGGGAACCAAGCAGAAAGTACAAGAATAAGAAGTGAAATTAATGCCTTTCGAGGGCAAGACGACACCTGTGCCAGAAAAGTGATACGTCTCATGGTTGATAGTAGAGGCTATAGTTGTCTAGCCAAAGCTGCCCCACCGACCCTTCGAGACTAGCCTAGCCAAGACGCATCCGAGAACCCGAGTAACGAGGCGTAAGAATACGCTATGGATGGATTCTTTCTTTTGGGGCACAATAGAAGGAAATACTCAATCGCAGGCTGGCGGGCAGGTCACACACCGCTCCATCAATGAAACAACCACCAAGATGGAACAAAACTCCTACCTAGCCATTTGAAATATGCATACCCGGGTAGAATCTACGCCGGCAAGAATTATTTCATCATCCCTAACCGAAATGGAGGGAGAGAAATTATTGAGAGTTCTTCGCGATCATAAACGTAGCACTGATGGTCTCTAGCCGACCTAAAAGGATCCGCCTTCTATGCGCATGCACCGGTATTTTATTAGAAGATGGCTACAAGCCCTCAAGGAAGCAATGCAGGAGGTTGAACTGACAATGAAAGAGGTAGTCTGAAAGAAGTTCTAAATGGCTAGATACTCGGGTGATTACCCCATTTCGCATACAAGATGGGTAAGCCCCGCTCGTGTAGTACCAAAGAAAGGGGGATAATCGTTATCAAGATCAAATAATATCTTATCGCATCTAGAACAAGACCGGTGGAGAATTTGTATTGACTATAGAAAATCGAATAAGGCCACTCGGAAAGATCACTTTCCCCTGCCATTTCTAGATCAGATGCTCGATCGATTAGCCGGATATGAATATTATTGCTTTTGATGGATATCTGCTACAACCAACGCCATAGCGCTCAAGATCGAGAAGACATCTCCCCGTCTCCCTATGGTACATTCGCCCGGCTGATGCCCTTTGGACTATGTAATGCCTGTGCAATTTTTCAGAGATGCATGATGGCCATATTCGACATGGTAGAAAAGATCATTGAGATTTTGGCGGACGCATTTCTATGATGGGAAATTCATTTGACAATTGGTTCAGCAAATTTTGAGAACTGTACTCACACGATGTGAAGAGACCAATTTAGTACCAATTGGAGAAGTGCCATTTCATGAATAAGAGGGTATTGTTCTTGGACACTGGACTTCCAAAGAGGGATGAGGTAGAGATAGGGCGAAGATTGAAGCAATTTTGATAAGTTACCTCCTCCTTCTTCCGTGAAAGGGATCCAAGTTTTTGGCCATGTCGTGATTTTATAAAGGTTTATCAAAGATTTCTCACGCATTGCGTAAACCATTATCCAATTTGTTAGTCCAGGGATCCCATTCGACTTGACCCAATGCGTACATGCTTTCACGGTATCAAGAATAAGTTGATCTCCGCTCCTATCTGTAACTCCGCATTGGTCTTTTCCATTTCAGCCGATGTGCGATGCGTTTAATTATGCACCGGGGCAGTTTTTTGGGGCGTAAACGGAGAAGATCTTTCAAGTAGTCTACTACGCAAGCAGGACGTTGAATGATGCTCAACTGAATTATGCCACTACCGAGAAAGAGTCGCTGGGCCATCAAGCCTTTGCTTTCACAAATTCAAAGCCATATTTAATTGGCAACAAAGTCGTGGTATACCGATCATTCGCCATTAAGTACTTGATGACCAAGAAAGATGCAAAACCCCGATTGATTCGGGTGGGTCCTCCCCGTTACAAGAATTAATGTAGAAATAAAAGGGATAAAAAGGGCACCGAAAATTCTTAGCAGCGTACTTCATCTATCACGCGGGCCGGAAAGGGGCTTTAGGATGATATTCCAGCTGAACGATGAATTTCCGCGATGAGAAACTTTTTGCTATCGAGGATAAGAAGGCACCTGCCCGCAGATTATGTGAACTATTTGGTGGCAAGGGTGATTCCACCGGAATTTAACTATCAGAAGAAAAAAAGGTTTTTCGCACACCTTAAGCACTACTATTGGGAAGATCCTATTTCATGTGCACCGTGGCCGATCAGTGATATGAGATGCAAGCCCAAGATGAAATGCATATAGTATTTTGAACCATCATTATTCTACCGTGGTGGACACTTTGGTGGACAGAGAACAAATGCCAAGGTTCATAATCGGGCTTTATTGCCTTCCTTATTTCAAAGATGTTCATCTATCTGCTTCCACTCTGTGACAAGTGTCAACGAATGGGAACATTCTAGAAAGGACGAGCCACCTATGCATCCTATCTTGAAGTGGAGTTGTTCTCGATCTTATGGGGATTCACATTTCATGGGACTCATTCCTCGTGACTGCATAACAATTTGTACATCTTGTCAAGTGAAGTGGACTATGTTTCAAAGTGGGTAGAAGCTGATTCTACACGCACAAATGATGCCAAGGTTAGGACCCAATTCCTCAAGGGCGAAGAATATCTTCACGTTTTGGAACTCCTTTCGAGCGCTGATCACGGATAATGGTACACACTTCTGCAACAAGGTAATTGATAAGGTTTTGCAAAAGTATGGAGTACGCCATCGCACATCCCTGCATACCACCCACAATCAAATGGACAAGCAGAGGTATCCAACCGTGAAATTAAATACACTCTCGAGGAAGACAAGAAACAAATTTCCAGAAGGATTGGTCTAAAAAGATAGACGATGCACTCTGGGCATATCGCACCGCATTTAAGACCCCTTTGGGTATGTCCCCGTTCAGACTTGTGTATGGTAGAGCTTGTCATCTTCCAGCTGGGAATTGGAGCATCGAGCTATCGGGCCACTGACAACTAAACATGGGATGCATGACAACCAGAAAAATCCACTTACTCAACTCCGAGCTTGATGAGTTCAAACGAAGCATACGTAGCGCCCGATTTACAAGGAGAAGACCAGGCTCCATGATAAACACAATTAAAAAAGAGTTCACAACCGACAACAAGTTCTTTTATTCAATTCCCGCCTAAAGCTCTTTCCCCGAAATTGAAGTCTCGATGGTCCCACCTTTACGCTGACCAAAGTCCTTTCCCATGGAGGGGAGTGGAAGTTTCACACCCGAAAGGGACATTCACAAATATGATTCAACGCTTGAACCGTATCATGGTGGCGGCGTTGCGCATACAAGTCATTCCTCTCTCTAACAACAGGCAGATAACTGACACCATCGGCTTATTGCCTGCCACATTGAGTTGTGATTGTCGAGCTAACGACATTAAACATAGCGCTTTCGGGAGGCAACCCAAGTTTTCTAAAACTTACTTAAGTTTCATGTTTCTATTGTTGTTTCGTAAATTTTTTGAATTTAGCCAGATTCACAGATCAAGCCCGCTTGTCGGGTTTAATCATAGAGACCTGAGGTGTGGGGTCCGAGACTCTGTGAGGGTTCAAAGTCCAAAGGGAAGTTTACAAGGAGAGTTCTCAAAATTGAGGTTTTGGTATATAAATTCATCTTGGGAGACTTTTTCTCGCTACGCCATGACGGAGATTTCACGTCATGACGCCATTTTTTGAAGTTTGTTACCGCCGCGACGCGTGAGATTTCACGCCGCGACGCCATTTTTTGAGCTCGTCACGTCGCGACGCAGGATTTCACGCCGCGACGCCGTACCATCTCTCCGCCACGCCGCGACGTGGATTTTTCACGCGATCGCCATTAGGTCATTAATCTTCCGCCACGCCGCGACATCGCGGTCCCGGCACGCCGCGACGCCATTCGTGTTGTCGCCGCCACGCCGCGGACAAGAAATTCTTACGACGCCGCGACGTCGCCTAGTCAAGATTTGTTACCGCCGCGACGCATTTCGCATAGTCGCGACGTGAGACCGGTTTAAACCCGGAATAGGCCATTTTTGGCCTTCATTCGCACAAACCTCTCCCCTCAAACCCTAGCTCCTCCGCCACGGCCGCCGTGAGCACCGCGCCCGCGGTTCTCACTTACTGGGGACCTGACTGCTCCTCGAACCCACCAAGTCACCCATTGTAGCTAGTTTTGGATCATAGTGGCCTTTCCCACCACTGTGTATCCGATTCTAGTTTGGGGTACATTAGACTAGGGCTATTTTCGTGTGTTTTCTATTTAGAGTCTAGAGTCCTTGTAGTCTTCATTTCTAAGTTAACTAGGTTCTTTAGAGTTACTTTGAGTCATATTCGGGGTCAGGTTAAGTCTCAAGAAGCCAGTCCCCTTAGTGTGTATCGCTACTACTAGTGCTCAAGCCTTGCCTAGATTAGGATGTCCGGCAAGCCGTAAACTGGCTCGGCTGCCGGAGCCCAGCCGCGAGGCCCCGACTCGCCTTCTCGACGCTCACAAGGCTTTGTAAACGCCGAGGGCCGCTGACCGGCTTAGCATAATTTGCAAAAACCGATCCTTTATTATGAGGCGGGGTTTCACCACTCCCGACGATTTTTCAAGAAAACGATCGAGGTCAAGGGTTGGCGTGTGCTTTGTGCCAACCCCGCCCTACCGGCCATGAGCGTAGTTCCGACTCCACGCCAACCTCGCCTCCCACGCCCTCAAAAGGTCGCAGCGAGGTGTATTGGTCGACTCTCAAATACGAGTCGATCAATAGCTACCATGGCCTCGAGCACATCCCATCCAATTTTGATCAGCTCGCGAAAGCACTCACTACCTAAGTGAGGTCATCCCGAGCGTTGACCAAAGGTCGTGGCAGGAGTGGCTGATAAATAAATACTGGTCACGCAGCAAATTTCAAGGCCAAACATTTGGCCTACATTCTATGTGGCATCACTTTATCAACAAGGTCAGAGCACCGACGACGAATGTGTGAGGTGAGGCCCGCCCGCTTCAACTACGCTTATCTTGGCGTGATATGCCATTGACGTTGGCAAGTTATCGGTGATGCCATCCTCCATAACCGGATGCTAGAATAAACCCTGGCACCCTTTCCGATCTTCGGCTTCAGGCAAGCAAGCTCGGTGCCCTGACGACAATGAGGCCTAGCTTCATCCTTATCAAGGCCATATCCGGCTTGGCTGGACACACTCGTGTCCCAACCCGAGGGGTGTATGACTCGACACGAGCCATCTGGACGAGGATGAGCCCCCGACTATGTGGCTCGCTATGGATTCTCGTGCATCACCAAAGATAGGACATTGGCGCCCTCATCTCGACCTCCACCACCACCCCGGCCAGCCTTCAGAGACCGGCCCCTCCTAGCCTCACTGTGACATCGAGACCCAGGCTCTCCCTCACCTCCAAAGGCTTTGACGCCTTCTCCGGGATGAGACCTGTGAGCACCGCGGGTCCCCTCATTACACGTGACATGCAGGTGTCAAGGCCGAGCATAAGTGGATCGGCTCGCCAATCAAAGCATATCCGCCAAAGAAGAAGAGACTATGCAGCTCTAAATACAAGAACTCCTAGCTGTTCACCATCGCGACCGCCACCACGTTGGATCTCCGTGGGAGTCCCTTACCCCTCTCTCTTTTTGTTTTACCAAGTACACCTGATCTTTTGTTCGGGGGGGAGGGGTATTTTGTTATGTTTTATTTCTAAATGCTTTTTGTTTCCATTATTTGGTATAGTAGTTTATAGCATTTTTAGTTGTTCGTATATGAGTCGGTTTCTATTTTAGTACCGATGCATCCGTAAGTGTTTAGTATTGTTTGAGTTTTGGTCTTGTTCAGTTTTTTGTGCATTGCATTTTTGCTTATGATCGATGAATCATTTGTTAAGTCGCTGCATACATCCTCATTTTCAGATATAGTGATAGTTGCATACATGTATGTCTCGTTGAAAAATCGAGGATCATTCGATTGATTGCACTATAGAAGTGTTCTCGAGACATATAGCCATGATACCAGAATGAAGCTTGAATAAGGAAAGGCCGCAGAACTTAATTCTGTGGGAAAAGACACCAATTCTCAAAGCATTTATATCGCACAATAATAATATTGCTGACTTGCGTGAGTATGCATAGAGGCCGAACAACCACTAAAGTTCAACCAACCTGGGGAGATCTGAACCATTCGCGTGATGGGACACCTAATGAAAAAGAGGATTGCCATTGAGCCCCCAACCAAAAGAGAAAATATAAAACAATAGAAAAGAAAAAGAGAAAAGAAAAGAAAAAGAAAATGATAAAAATAGGGTATAAGTATAGAATAAGTGTGGATCATCCAATCTGAATCCTCAAGTACGCCCGAGGGCCTATCAAAGCCTAATGCCCCGAGCCAACCTGGGTCGGAGTCACGAATTTCACGCCTCGTTACGGGATAAGATGGATCGTTAACAACCTAGTGGGCCACGAAGCTCGTCGAAAGTGTTCTGTATGAAGTTTGAAGGAATCGAATGCCTCGGTGCCCTTAACCAACTCGGGTGGGGAGTCACCAATGGAACCCTCGCCATGTGGACACTTAACTAAAACCGCTGGTACTCAGTTCTTTTCCTTTTGCTTTTGTTACATAGAAATTTCTAGTTTTGTTGTCAAGTGAATAAATAGGTGCTCGTATCCTTGTTTAGTTCGGCTTCTTCCTAATAGGTAAGTTGAACTTAAGTTCGGGGTATCGAATTTAGGTATATTCTCGAGGCCATCCACTATGAGCACATGTGGGTTTTTGGGAATGGCCATTGAATACCATGGGAGTTGATGCACTAGTCGCTTTACCTATCAATCAGTTACCGAAAGTCAAGTATATGTATGCCTTCATCAACATCGAAAGCAAAACATCGAAAGGCGACTAGTCCAAATTGATTCATTATTTTTCAAAGATGAGCACACATTGTCTTTAGTGTTAGTTGTAATGGTGTCGAAAAAGGTCCTGTTTGGCGCTTCTTGTTTCGAGGGACAAGCAAGAAATTAAGTTTGGGGTGTGATGAGTGCTTAAAAACACTCTCAGACACTCGTCATTTCGCATTTTCATGTTGTTTTGGCATTATTTATATAGTTTTCAGGTGTTAGACTTGCTATGTTTATTTTGAAATACAGTTTGATGAGGCAAGAAGAACATCTGAAGCTTGAGCACAAGGAGTAGGCAAGGAAGCACCGCCACGCCGCGACGCCTCCACGCCGCGACGCTACCAAGTCACGACGCGGGAGGTCAACTATTACGGTCAACCAGCCTCACGCCGCTACTGGCCCCCACGCCGCGCGACGTCCCCATCGCCAAGCGATGGTTCCCACGTCAGCGACGCCATCACGCCGCGATCGCCACTTCAAAATTCCGATCCCAGTATCATTAAATGCGCAGGGGCCTCGGAATCAAGGCAATCGGGCGACGGGCGCCGAGACGGAATCGGAGAACTCCTGAGAACACGTAATTTCCGCGGGATCTCTTTGAATTTTGTATTAGTTTTCCTTATTGTTTTGATTATTTTACGTGCATCGTTATGAGGATGTTCTTCTAAGGCTACTTATATTATTTTTTCCTTCATGATGTTCTTAAACTTTCTAGTGGTTATATCAAACTCCCCGTCATGCATAATGGATTAGAATTTAACCTTCATGTTAATCAATTGTTGTTAATTTATCACATCTCGTCTATTCGCATGTTAATTATATGATAATATCCGCCAATATTAACATACTTACACTCAAGATCCGAGATTCGAGAGATGAGGGTATTCAGATTCGGGGTAGAGTAGCCTCTTTTAGCCGATTCGGCAATAGAGATATTCAACCTCGAAGGTGGTTCGGGGTCGAACATTAAGCATCAATACCGAGCCGAGATAGAGATAAGTACCGATTCTATTCGCACGAAATAGTAGCGTATCATACTCGAGAGAGGATATCTCGTGAGGGCAAGATCACCTAGCCATTGATATGTTATAAACAATCAATAACAACATCTTAGGAGAATAATCCATCGTGAATGCATGTGGGATAGATTTTAACCCTAGGCTCCTCATTATCAACAATCCACCAAAACCAATAGTTTAGTTACAACAAGATTTAAATCTCCATCTTAGAATCATTCATTCGTATATCATTCAAAGCAGAACATCTCGTAGTCAATTCATCTTTCCCTCGTGGATCATACTGCATTACCTGGTACACACCATGTTACTGAGGCTTATCGCGCGCACTTGCGCCGTATAGGCGTATATTTATACACCACAAGTTTTCAGCCCGTCACCGTGCTAATCATGCCATAAAACTTGTTAACTGACCAAAAAGATATATACAAAATTTATGACATCATTACCAGCGACTGGTTTGCCTGGACCACTTGAACTGGGCTACATAAACATTGTTAATTGACCATTCACGTACACCAAATTTACGACGCTATCACCCAAGGACTATTATCTAATCCCCGGTAATAATTTACCATAAAATCCTGCTAAGACCACATCAATAAATTGTTATGGATCAATTATTCAAATTTAAAGACTTATTACCCAAGGACTATTGTCTAATCCTCAAGAATAAAAACCATTAAACTCGAGTGAGTTCTTGCCATCACTCTTGATTAAAAGATATTTTTGTAAAAGAGTAAACCATTTTCGTGTGGTTTTGATCCAAGATAACGCAAGCGCAATGTCGACAAGTAATAAAATGGATTTAAGTCCAGATATCGATCCCACAGAGATCTCAAGAATTTTTCAATCAACTACTCCAACTAATTAAGCTCCATACTATTTGGACGACAATACGATAATGAGATTTTGCTTTGACAGCTTGAAAAGAATGAAGTAAAGAAAAATGAATGTAAACACAATGAATTGGAATATTGAAATATTAAAATAACAAAATTAGATTTACCAGCTTATCTCTAAAGAAAAACACTGAATAACCGCCTATTGTGAAGAATCAATTCCTAACAAATTGCATCAGATATTCGTTTTCCCCTCGAACTACGATCTTTAAAACTAGTCCAAGGATTAATATAGTGTGACTGGATCTCCATACCACACAGTTCATCATCTCACCTTAACTGTTTCTCTCGAACACAGGGTGAAATAACTACTTTTAAAACTAGTTGCCTGCTCGGTATTTTTCTTCAATATCATACCCACAAATACTGGATCAAGCAGACTGAAGCTCCTTCAATTTAGTTTCACAGCCATTTAGGTTGCACTATATCAGGGTTCCTCACCTCAAAATTAGAATAGTTTACTCTTTCCTTGATTAGATCCTTGCCACACGGATCAAATTCACTATTCGATCAGGTGAACTCTCTGCCTACTTAAATTTATAACTCACTCAACTCATTCCTACATATGCTTGAAGAGATGTATTGATTTAAATATACAGCCACATTAGATCAAGACACATCAGTGTCTAAATATCTTCCCGAAATTGAGCTTACTCCTCGAATGTCTTCCTCTGTGTCACCCGTGAGGGCCTCCCCGAAATCGGTCGAAACGACTTCGTTATGGGTACAAGAGACCGAAATTGGATCAATCCAAGAACACGCAAACCGCAAGTCGACGAACATCCGAAGTTCAACTATTATGAATGGGAAACATCATAGAAAGATTATTTCTCGGTTAATAACGTCAATTCAATGGAAGCTGGGTTTCTAAATTATTGATTATACCATACATTGGCTTGCTGATCAAGAAAACCACTGTAAATCGGAAACTGGTAGTTCGAAATCCAAAATTTGTCTGGAATTCAAACAACCAGATGCACTTTAAGAAATAAACATCTCGCATTCACCAATCTCATGTGCCTAACGTTCAAATCCAAATTAGAACGAAATACAAACTAATCTAATCTAAAATAAAATGGAAAAAAGACGAAAACAAAAGAAAAATAAAAAAATACAGGAGCCTTCAAAGAACCCGCATTTCTCTCTTTCAAGCGCCAAGAGCGTTCTCTTTAATAGCAATTCGCGGTATTTATGTGGTTCGTCGGGCCCCACTCACGCACCTCATCAGGGGATTTCAAGTTAACCGGCCTGGGCCAGTTGATACCGCCGCGACATCAGTCCTTGTCGCCAATTTTTTACGTTGTCTTAGTCTTTGTAGCCAGGCTCTCGCTAAGCCGCGTACATGTCTTTGCAGCCGATGTCGCGATACCGCGGACGCCGCGATCTTTAATCGGGTGTGCATTTGATGTCGCCATAAAGTGGATGCTTTGTCGCGAATTCTTCGCAGTGGTTATCGCGACTGGATGTTGTCGCGACTTTTATGTAGCTGATGTCGACGCTTGATGTTGTCGCGACCTTCTAGTCTTTGCAATTGATGTCGCGAAGACCAGCGCTGCCGCTAATCTTCCTTCTTACAACTCCGCTTGTCGCGACCGCTTATCGCTGTCTCGACTTCCTTTCTCGTAGTTCGTTGTCGCTGAACACGTAAGCACGCTACCTCTTTCTTCACTATTGCCGTCACGACTTCCGAATGATGTCGCGACCTTCTTTCGAAATGATGTCGTCGCGCGACTTCTTCTCCTCAGAAGTCGATGTCGCTGACCGTGATCCGCATGTCGCGACATCATGTCTTCTTCTTCTTCAATTCCCGACATTGTTTGACCTTGAGTTTCTTTCGCCTCACCATTTTGTTTTCAATTAAGCTCATTAAACTGAGTTTCGCCGTTGCAACCCGAATATGCATTTTGATTGCCGCCAAGGCTTCACCGGCTATCAGTCCTTTCATCCTCGCGGCGCTTTCCCGTTGTAACCCGTCGTACTAATTATATCATTAACGCCATCCACCTTTCCCGCTCATTTTTCTCGCAAAATTCTTCTTCTTTTTCGAATTCCCCCGCTATATACGCTTTGTTAGTTATTCCATGTTTCTGCGCATAAATCAGTCTTTTTAGATAAAAATAGATCAGAAAAATGGACTAAAAATATATGACTTTTAAGCTCATCAACTGTCCAGTAAAAAAATAAAACAAAAAGATTTTGCTTGAAGTTTTGCTTGTCCTCAAGCAAAGAAAAGAAAGAAGTTGCTTGTCCCCAAGCAAATGAAAGAGAAGAGTTTATTTCACCCTTTTTATTTAACAAAAACTGAGTAATCAAGCTTTGCAAGGGGGTATGTGATATGTGTCTCAAGAATCACCCTTACAAGGAATATAGAGAATATGATCAAGATAATTTATTCATTTTAATAGTGAATTAATCTCATAATAGACAAATTTAGATCATGGTTCTCACTAGTGTGTGTGTGTGTGGTCTTCCCTTATCCAAACAATTGCAAGGTAGATGAGTTTACAGAATTGAGAAGTACGTGATCTCCTAAGATAATTCTATTTAGGGTTCCACAGCTTGTTGTTCTTATCACTCTCCACTAATGTAGGCACACACAACTCTCAAGATCAAGTAGGTCTTTATGTTTGTAATGTAAGGTTTGCAAGGGGTAGTTGAGTAGTCATTTTAGGCTAAAACTTACCCAAACATACATATTTTTCTCGAGATTGATAGTCTTTACTCCATCCCGATTCTTACCATCAGCATAGTGACACTCTCAAACACCCCAAAATCTGTTTAGGTGCATCATTCCATACTCCTCATATCACTTTTCTGCACAAATTCTGCATTCTTTCAACAAACACCAAGAAGCCTTTTTCTTTAAGACAAGGTTATTAGAGTGGTGCAATGTCAAAACCCCTTAAGCTTTCACTAACTCTTGTGCGAGCTTTAAATCAATAGCCCTGCACCAATCGTCTTTAGGGTACCAAAGGCTGAGACACCCCTTTAGATTTACTTGCTCTTAGGAAGGAAGGCTATGAGGCTAGACTCAATTCTCCTTGACTTTATTGTATTTTTTGCTTCTTTTTACACTTGATATTTTTATGTTTTTTTTTTTTTTTTGACAACCTCTTTGATTTTCAACTTAACTCATTTCAACTAATTTGGAGTTATTTTCCTATATAGAAAATAACTTCCCCAAACTTCACTCTCACCACATTTTCACTATGTCTCAAATCCTCATGTTAAGTGGGTGAGTTTGGTTCTTTATTGAGGGATAGTGGATGTATAGGAAGGTTATTGGTTTCAAACTTGGTTTTTTTTTTATAAAATGTAATTTTGGCTCTTTAAGGCTCCAACATCTGGTAGATTTAGAGGAATATGCATATGCATATTAATAGGGGTTAGCTTGAAGGCAATAATCTTCCAATGATGCCCTATATCATTTCTCAATTGTTGTGTTGCCTATGATTTCGCCTCAAGCCGATAACAACAAGTTCTAGAACCTATGGAGATCGTAAAATTAGATGATCTCCTTGGTAAACCTTCTCTCAACCCAAGCAAAAACCGCTTTTCAAGGGTACTTAGGTGACATGTGCATGGATTTTGAGAAACCAATGACTAAATAGGCCTATTAAAGAGATAACTCATTAAGCATTAAGTCCTATTATCTCTTAATATTGTCCATATCCCAAGGTTCATTTATGGTTTTATTGACATCACAATAACTCCTAAAACTCAATTAACTCCAATAAACTCTAACTAAAAAAATATATATATATCAAACTAAGACGTAGTTAGAAGATCACACAAAGTCATTATCCAAAAAAAGCACCAGAAAATTTCATCCTCAAAGTTGTCATTTGCAACATGGGGTGTGACATGATAAACTAACAAAAAATAAACACCCCAAACTTTGAGATGAACATTGTCCTAAATGTCTAGCAATGAGCAAAATGAAACACAAAGTAAAAGAGTAATAAAGAGAGTTGGGAAAGTGAACAACTCCCCTTTGTAGTCTTGGCTACTTTATAGAAAATCAGTGATTTTCGTACATTGGACATTGGTGTACTACCCTTGATATACTCTTTGATTCTTGAGCCATGAAAGTGGATTTGGCATTTTCTCAAACACTTGGTGTGGACCAACTTCCTTCTTCACCTCAAATGAGTGAGTTTTGATTCTTCAAAACCCCTTCAATACATGCAACAATTCAGCTTCAATCAACAATGATCCAGCCAAAGAACCTAAAAAACAAACAACCAAGCACAAAATTTTCTTCATTGTAACCTCTTTGATGCTTGAATGATGGATGGAAAATCAGTTCAACAAAGGTAAGTTTAGGTTTGTATTTGGCTTTAAGTCAAGGATGATGGAGATGGATCGGGAGGAATGATTTAGGATTTGAGTGGATGGGAGAGAATTTGAAAGGGTTAGAAATTACAAGGGTTGGAGGGAAGAGGATGGCAAGATAGAGTATAAAGTAGGAAGAAGAAAATGGTTTTAAAGGGTTAAAAAGCCTCTGTTATGACTGTAGTCGCTGTCATGTCGCCACTCTGGCCAAAGACTGCTTTTATCCAACTTGTTATACTATATCTCTTCATTTTACTGGAATTTGATGTATAGACCTTGAAAGCTCTTCAATGTAGAATGTGCTCATGGATAGGTGAACCATTTGCTTCACAATACAGAAAATCAGAATGTTCAATGCTGTCCAAAGGTGATGATTTCTTGACTCCTTAGGGTTCTCCTTTGCTTTGTCTCTGCCCATATCACTTGCTATCCTTCAAAGTCCTTCATGCTTATATATTCTCTCAAAATTATTCCGCATAAGTAACCCCTAATGTTTGTTATTCATGCTTAAAATCATTCCTTGTCTTCTTCTCAATTCCTCCTCAAGCATGATCAAGGAACCTTCCAACTTTATATTTCAGCTCAATTTGGTTTTTTTCTATCTCAAAAACCCAAATTTGATGAACAACCTTACCCATTTTTTTTTTCACACTTCAAGCACTATAATTACATCAACCACTTTCCAACTTCTTGCCTTCGCTCTTGCAAACTAGTCATGACAAATACGTTGAGCTTCAAATCATCTTATTCTCAAAACACTAATAACAAAGAAACATCGTTGGAATTTCATCCCAACAAGAAAAAAGAAAACAAAGAACAAATAAAATAACCAAAAATAGAAAGGAAAAGAGAATGGATAGAATCCTTATTACCTAGCTTAGGTTGCCTCCCAAGAAGCCGCTTCGTTTTTAGAGTCCAGCTAGACTCATTAAACGTATTAGTGCTTCCGATTTGACCAATCATTCATCTTGGAAAGCACTTCCTCTTCATAAACTATTCACTCAAGGATGTTTTCTTTCAGACTTTGGAAGAGGGGAAATAAACTCAAAATCCCCTTTAATTATGGCTCGGGTGGTTCAGCCACAATTTCTTCAAAATACTTCTGATGTAGATGTAAACAATATTTCTATGCCAAGGGGGACTGCTCAAACTTCAGGTTCTTGATTGAAGCAAGTCTGTAATTTTCTGCACATGGCTCTTTCGTCTCCGTCAAAGGTATGGTTGGTGAAGATTAAACTTGCTTTCTCCTCACCCACAAGGTGAGCTCCTCCTTATTGATGTCAATCCATGCTTGGCTTGAGGAAAGAAGTGGTCTTCTTAGTATATGAGAATTTTGTAGATCCCCTTCAATGCCCCAAGTCACAAAATCCATGGGGAAGGTAAATGTGTCAATCTTCACCAAGACGTTTTCAATAGCCACCACTTGACTTTCTTCTTCAAATGTCAATTTATCCACTAATGACTTTTCATTCTCTAAGTTGTTTAGGAGTGCCTTTTTCTCAATTTCCATCTCATTTTCACATTCTTCCACAAATTTCAGGATAGGAAATTTTTGCACACTGCTCAAAGGAGTATCAATGCATTCTTTGGGATTTGGCAAAGTGTTTCTAGGAGAGGTCCTAGAGAATTTTTCCTTGAATGCTTGGACCAAGTGTCCTATTTGAGCTTCTACATTTTTCAATCTAGCACTAGTGTTGACTTGGAAGGCATCTAAATCTGAAAATTTCTGCTCATGAAGATTAATCATCTTCTGTTCTCCATGTAGATAAAAAATATGCTCTTACCAGAGACAACTCTTCTTCCCTCTTGAAATGTGGGATTTGAACTCCCTTGATAAGGCAATACTCTTGTTCCATGAGTGAGTCATTGTGAATTCTTGGTCCAATTGATGAAGAAGTAGTTCAAGCTTATTTCATGAGGCAAATCTATTTCTATTGAATGTTCCTCCATAAGTACCAACAAATAAGAAGAAAAACAAAAGAAAATAAACTACAAAATACTAATAAAAGAATTAACTAAGAAACAAATCACAACCAAAAAGATAAAAATAAAAATAAAATTGCCTAAATTAGTAACACCTGCTCTTCAAAATGTCAACTGAATTATATGAACTCGTGCCTTGTAAGAACGGCGCCCAAAAACTTGTAAAGTAGACTGTAAAGACATATGGTTAAATTTATGACACTATTACCAAAGGACTATTGTCTAATCCTCGCAACAAATACTAAAAACTTGTAAAGAGATCATATATGACATATAAAAATTTATAACACTATTACCAAAGGACTATTGTCTAATCCCCGGCAACGACGCCAAAAACTTGTTAAGACCAAAGAACATATACAAATTTATGACGTTATTACCAAGGACTATCTAATCCGCACCCAAGGCCTAAAAACTTGTAAAGAGACCAAATGATGATATGTGAAATGGGCTAAGGAGTGAATAAAATACTCAAAACCGATGAAACAAAAGTAAGTGTACTCAAAATCAAATGAAAAGTATTACTAACACTCAACTCCCTTCTCCAAGTGCACTGGGTCATGCTGGGCACAAAGTGGACTATAGGAGTCCCGATATCGTATCTAATGAGGATTGAGGTTCTTCTAATTGAATTTGATCAACTGATTACAAGGGTTCTCACTATTTGTAGGACTATCAAATAGGATGTGGAATAAAATCAATTTAATTGAAACAAAACCGATTTAAACTAATCCTAAAAATCTACCAAATAAACAACTACTTAATTTAAAAGGTATGAAGAGATTACCAGAATGTGGATAATTTATTTACAAACAGCCAGATTTCCTTGAAAGTGCAACATTCAGGAGTTGAATGCTAGATTTGTCCAAGAGCAATGTAGTATAGCTCTGATTTCTCCATACACCATACATTTCACTATCTAACACACCATATTCCTTTCGTGACAAAATGGGTCTAAATAGCTACTTGTAAAATTTGGCACTCTTTTAAGATTTGATTGTTTTCTTTTCAATACTTCACAAACTTATTATTTCTGTGATCAGCGCACTCTTTCGCTCTCATAGACAGGATAATGCTCTCTCCAATGTAATTGGTATCTCGTCCTTCAAATCTTAATAAAATTTTCTATCTCCTCATTAGATCTTGCTAACACGGATCAAGATCCTTTCATTAGATTCACAAGGAGAAACCTCTATTAACTAAATTGATACATCATCTAATTAATCCTCACAATTCATGAGTAAATTAGTGATCTATCAAAGTAATTTTAAGAGTTCATAGTTCCAAGATATTAGTCTAACATACCCCTAAGTTACCGCTTCTTTACTCTCATGAATCTCCATCTCCGTGTCACCGAGGGTCTTCCGAAATCATCAGATACGCTCTTTGGGTATAAGCTACTAATATTCGAACAATTCATTATATGAACACTTAATTATATAAATCTTAGATCTAACCCGCTGTATTAATCTAGAAACTGATCCTCGAATGTTCAACAATTAATCCTCAACCCTAGAGGGTGTTTAATGCTCACACACTGACTTCAATCATCACTAATCAAACAAAAGTAAGAAAATGAATAAAGAAATCAAGAGAAAGAAGAGAAAAACCCATATTTGAGCTTTCTAAATCTCGCCTCAATAGTAAATAAATTGAATATCCGAGTACAAGACCGAAATCTCTTCAATAAAAAATAAAATCATTTATAAAAACTACTCTAAGATCTATTAAAAATAAAAATCTACAGCAAAAACTAAGAAACTGGGCAGTTTAGAGAGAGAAAACCCATGAGAGAGAGAAAATCCAAATTTTTAGCTTCAAACTTTGTCTGAACCTTAGTGAAATTTGAATCTCTATTATACAGCACCGAAATCTCTTCAATAGAAACAAAATCATCTAAAACTCCAGTTTAAAATCTAAACAAATCAAAATCTATTAAAACTGGAAAATGGGTACGAGAGAAACCCTACGAGAGGCTCTCAATCTTCCCTTCCGCTTGCCTATTTACCTAAAAACGAGCATATATATGGTCATAGGTGAAACGGGCTTGAGACCAGTCAAAACTCAATTTCTACTTTTTCAAGTTTCAGAGGCATTCGGGTCGCGAGATGACAGGTTTTCCGTCATGATATCTTCATTTCCGTCGCGATTCGGTCACGCATACTCTCCCTCGTCGCGACATCGGGTCACGACATACTTTCTTCCGGTCGCACATACTCTCCTCGTCGCGACAAATCTTCTCGGACAAAGAATCGGCTTTTCTTCTCTAACTTGCTCCGGGCCATAACTTCTTCGCTTTAACTCCTGATTTGGGCGCAGGAGTACTGCTGGAAAGTTTCTTGAATGTAGAATGCAGCCATGAGGGAATTTTGAACCATTTGGATGTTCCAGATGGTACAGAAAAATTCAATCTTCCCAGTGGTGCACTATGAGACTTGGTCGACTCTTCTTTGGAAATAAATTGTCATTTCTTGCCAAATCACTTGCTTTTCATCAATAATCCTACAAAACCAAGTTTAGAGGAAATTTTATGAGTTTTACATGAATATGGATATAAAATGCACAAAATAGCATGTGAAATGAACTCAAAACATAGATGAGTTTTGCACTCATCAGTCCTACTCATTTTTTATGATTGGTTTAGGTAGTCAAATAGTTATATGATAAGACTCTGAATAAAGAATAAGAGTAAAGATCTGAAAGTACCTCTGTATCTGTTTTGTAGTACCTACGGGTACTCCTGTATCTGATTAAGTTTTGTAGTACCTACGGGTACTCCTGTATCTGATTAATCTTTGTAGTACCCACGAGTACTCCCGTATCGGTAATATAAGTACAAGTTCTGTAGTACTCACGAGTACTTCCGTATCGGTAAAATAAGTAAAGTCCAGTAGTACCTATGGGTACTCCCGTATCGATAACATTAGTATAAGTTCAGTAGTACCTACGGGTACTTTCGTATAATGAATCTGTGTAGTACCTACGGGTACTTTTGTATACGAATAAGCTACGAAACTCACCACGGGGGAGATCCAGAGATAGCGTAAGCGCTGTTATAAAGCGTAAGAAATTGTATAAGTCTAAAGATGACTTTGATATGAACCGACAACTTTGTTTGTCGTGGGATATGTTCTGAATCTGTATAAACCTGGTATATGTATTTGATGTGATCTGTATCTACGAAGGACTAATGTCTGTATCTGTATAAGTCTGATTTGACCTTGTATGTGATATGATTCTGATACATTGAGCTTATCGTACCTCCCAGGTCTACCTTAAATGCAAAGAATAAGTTACGAGAAATTCAAGAATCAGTACATAACCTGAGTATAGGACACATAATACATGTAGAAGTTACGTAAGACAAATATAAGATCTAAGAATACATGTTAAGATTCACATATTACAGTATAAGATCTGAAATACAAGAATAAGTTCGATAATACAAGTATAAAGCTCCGTAATGCCGAGGATATGCTTAGTAGTACAAGTTAAGATCACAGTACGATTATAAAGTTTGTAGTACTTACAGTACTTCCGTATAAAGAAGAATAGGATTCCGCATCTGAGTATCTGATTCGTAATATCTCGGTAGTACTGCAAGGTACCTCGAGACAAAGTGTAAACTCCAAATCGTATGAAGTATAAGCTCTATGGTATAAGTATGAGCCACCATCAGTACCAATGGAGTACCTCTTGTAATAGCATAAGTTATGTGAACTCCTCAGGGAATGCGAGATAGATATAAGTACCATCACGTGTATAAAGTAGTATCTTTTGAATAAGAAAGCATAAGCTCTGTATAAGCATAAGCTCTGTAGCTCCTATGGGAGATCTGAACAAGTATGAGATAGATAGGAGTATGAGTATGTGATAAGTACCTCCGTCTAAGTATAAGTATAAGTTCAGTACCGTATACGAGGAATCTGAATAAGTATGTGTCCTACGGGAGATAAGTATAAATATGTGTCCTACGGGAGATAGGAATAAGAATAAGTCTACCATAAGTTTCAGTTCTGAGTAAGTATAAGGATGTTAGAAGTATAAGTTCCGAATAAGAATAAATCTGCTATAAGTGTAAGTTCTGAGCAAGTATAAGATAAGAAGTACCAGTATAAGCTTTGTAGTAAGTACGGGTAATAAGCTATGTAACTCTGATGGGAGATCCAGAGAGATAAGCATATATTTACCCCATAAACTTAGAAGTAATTGTATAAATTCATTATATGAATGAATGAAAATTGCAAATATATGTTAGTTTTATGCTTTAAATGTGTATGTGCATAAGACATATGTTCCCACTAAGCGTAAAAACATACGGGTTTTAATCCGTGTAAGTCTGAGAGGAACATTTGAAGACTTAGTATCTTCTTTGGGCCAAGCACACACTTGTAAGGAGTTCACATGTGAGTTAGTACTCACGATTTGTAAATGTAAAAGTACATTTTTGTATTTGTAAATGGGACTTGGTAAATGTGTATAGATTTTGATGGACTCCACTCCGGTGGTAGTTCTTTTGATATGTATATGATGTTTTAATTCTGTTATAAGATGTGGGCCATACCCCGCAGTCTGGTCGACTTTAAAAAATCGAGGTAAAGTCGATTATATGGTCTGCGCCCCCGAACTTCGGTTAGGATCCGTCAATCGGGTCGGACCGGGAATCGAGGTGTGACCACCTTCAACCAGTATCTTCGAGTGGAGAGACCCTTGACCATCGAGGTGTGTCAAGCGATTACGCGGTGGTAGAAATTTTGGGCTGAATATCTCGGATCCCCAGGCACAATGCCCGACATCTCTGGGATTTGTTATGGAAAGCTAATCGCGTACGGCTTTCTGGAATGTTGGGCGGTTGGGTATTTGTATACGCTGAGCATGGAAAAGCATCGACTGACATATCCTGAAGAATGTATGCGGCCATGTCCACTTAAGTAGACTATTGTGCTCGGCCATTAGCCTCCTACGACTTGTGAATGGCATGCTTTTTGCATGCGAGTCTAACAATGATATTAATGTATAAGCTGCCTCCAATGTTTGCTAACTTGAGATGTGGCCCTTGTGAATTATACGTAATGAAACGACCATTACAATATGGGATACTATCTTGCAGGACGGTATATATCGGTGGCGTGATTGTTGTTCGATTTCTCATCCTCAAGAGTTGGCTCATGAATTCTTTGCAAAAAAACATGAGAGTTACCGAAATGATGTAGAGCGAGCATTTGGGGTGCTTCAAGCTCGTTTTGCTATCATTCGAGGACCGGCTCGATTCTGGCATCATGAAAGCGTGTATTATTTTACACAACATGATAATCGAGGATGAGCGGGTTGATGACAGTAGGCTTGTGCTATAACCGCAATTCTGACTATGACTCATTGGGAACCGATGGCTGATTGAAGTCTCACGAGGCCGAGACCCTTTGGTCGATTTATGGCTACCAACTGTGCCATTCGAGATTCGAACACCCACTATGCCCTCCGCCACGACATCATTGCACATCTGTGGACGCTACACGGACAAGGCGTTATCGAGTGATTTTTCTTTATTTTAATATTATGTTTTGCTTTGTCATGTTATGTTATGTTTTTTTTAATGAAAATTCAAGCTAATCATTTTTTACTACTAAGTTGACTCATTAGATAATTTGAATATTTCATTTTAAGTAAGTAGATAAAAATTGAAATTACATTGAAAATAAACAGCTAGTAATATGTTTATACATTAAAGTTGGAAATTTCTTAATTTTTCATTTGCTTTTGCCATAACCGCATTCTTCACAGAGAGTTGATAATGATGTTGTTTATTCAACTGTCATATGTGATATGTCTTTTTCCATAATGGCATCATCGGTGATCATCTGCAACCTATCTTGCTCCTTATGCATCCTATATTCATCACGTTTAGCAATGCCTAGTTGCACATCCCTACATCAGCTTTGTAGCTCCTTTAGTAATTGAAGGCTTTTGCTCCTCAGCCAAAAATTCTTTCTCTTTTCACTGCTTGAGATATTTCGCGAATCGTGTCTGAAATGGGAATTACTAGTATCTGTTGGACTCGCCTTACTTTTATGTTTGCTTTCTTTATCACCCTTTTCTTCGAAGTCTCTTCCTTGGAGAGCTAAGCTGTTGCATTACTATATGGATCTTGGTCAGTCAAGAGAATTTCGAGTGTTCCTTGCAGGTTCCCTCATAAGCGAGGAGCGGGACCTAGGGTTGCTGCGGTATAATAATCCACTTATCACGGTATTTAAGCACCTCCCAGCGATGATCATAAATCCACGGACTCCTAGCATTTGGAACATATTCATAGCTTGCACACGCTGCAGAAAAATAGAATTAGATATAAATAAAATTTTCATTAAAATAATTGTTATAAGAAAATTATAACAATAGATAGCCCGACCTCGTCGGTGATGTTAGCTCACTTCTGCGGCCTATTTGCGATCTGTGCGAGTATCCCGCCATTTATGCAGTAATGCCGGATTTTATCCCATCGATTTTATACGAGAACATAAAGTTTGTGGTGGGTCGACTCGACATTGGTGCTCAAAACTTGTGCATCACTCGATCCCAAAACTTTGACGCCGGTTGCGCGCGATCTAGATCACGGATCTCTGGGTTATGTTGACCTTGGCTATACCTGTTGCAATCTTCCTCGATTAAGAAAAATTTTCCCATATAGCGTCAATGGAGGAGATGCCATTTTAAATTACAAAAATCAAACTTAAATTAAGTATTGGTAAACTAAGGTGGAAAAGTAATTCATATCAATTTTATTTATGATTTAGGAGTGAAAATAATTAGAAGTTAATAAAAATATTTGTAGCTAATAAAATAAATTAATTCATATCAAGTAAAAAATTTTATTTTAAATTTGTATTTTAAATTATTACAAAAAATGTATTTATGGTTTTTCATTTATTAATAATATTTTATTTATAATATTATAAATTGAAAATAATTAGAAGTTAATAAAAATATTTGTAGGCTAATAAAAATATGAGTTATGGTTTTTTTTCATTTATTTATAATATTATAAATTGAAAATAATTAGAAGTAAATAAAAATATTTGTAGGCTAATAAAATAAATTAATTCATATCAAGTAAAAAAATTTATTATTCACAAAAAATATGATTTATGTTAATAATATTTTATTTATAATATTATAAAGTGAAAATAATTAGAAGTTAATAAAAAAAATATGTAGGCTAATTATGACGGACGCCTAGTGACGAAATGCAGCCGGCAACTCCGGTAACCTCCCAGCCCAGGCTCGCTCATTGATGAATTCTGCAGCAGTGGCCGTTAAAGCGCTGGCGTATTTTGGAAAATATGGATTATAAAATTTTCGCTTTTCTATCAAATCACACCTTTAGATTTAAGTAAATATCATATTTGCGATGGTCAAGCCCAAAATACCGTCACTGTATAAAACAAAAATACACTCGATGACTCAAATGTCAAACTCTGACAATAAAGATATGCATTATACGTGAAATATAAGATAAGGATAAATCGATATAAGTTTATGGCCTGTTTTCTCAAAACCATGCATACATATTTTCTGAAAGATATTTAACGTATACAAAATGTCACGTTTTAAGTTTTACTAGTTTTAATTTACACCTTATCTTATATATAATCAATACGTCTGGGTGAGATCTGAAAGATCTTTCGGCTTGACACTGCTTTTTGAAAAATTATTTTAAGCGAGCGTAGGCCATGAGCTCGAGTGGGTCATAAGTTCTAAATGCGATGTCTGTGTTTTGTACCTCCCAATGAAAATCTGTCTGAAATGGTTATGTTGTTTATGAGAGCGAGATTTTTCTGAAAACCATTTAAAGCGATCGAAAACTATTTAACATTGAAGCCATTTACCAACTGCTGAAAGCATTACGAAAACTAATTATATTCTTTGAGCTATTACGAAAACTATTTATCTTTTGCTGAAAACCCTATCGAGTGGTGAGATTTAATATCAAAAGTACTATCTGCTATAAATCAAGTACCACTAACCACTTCATGTGGCCCTTATGAAATACCTGAAGTGATGCCTCGGAACCTCGGAACCGCGCCGATGCATTGAACCTCGAACCTTGCGGCACAAGATGGTAAGTGAACACGGCGAGATCTATATAGCATAATCGCTGGAACCTCGGGGACCAAAATGCCGGTGATGGAACCTCGGAACCAACACCTCATCGCTATGTACTAATTCGTGGCGCTAACTATATACCTGAATGTACGAGGCGACTCTTATATAAATATACTATATCTAACCCCCGATTTACCGGCCGGGCAACATAGTTAATCATAATATCCCATAACATTGCCATGCACAATCAAAATACATCGGCCGAATGAAATTTGTGCCATCTAGAGTTTTGTTGCTAAACCGAGGCCAAAGCATTTCTTAAATCTTTGAAATCAAACTTTTAACTTTGAGTATAACAATTCAGAGTAATAAAAATGCTTTATAAATCTATATTTTCAGCGCTTCTAGTTTTTATAATTTAAACCTTTCGTTTAGAAAATGAAGTTTTGAGTACTCACCTTTTCTCCACTAATTTCTTTCCAAATCTTGTCAGCACTCTAGATTCTCATCCAGTTTGCTCAAATCGCCTACAATTCATTAATTACGACCCACCAGTTCAGCGTTTTAACCATAAAACATATACGGGGCTTTCAAAGTAACTATATCAGACAAACTTGATTCTAACGAAACTTTACGTCGCCAGTCACATTCGATATGGACATCGATAATATGATGTGAAATTGACCAAAATGTCCATACATTAAATGCCCCATAAAAACTATATGTTTTTAGTCAACTTTTAGAGCAGGGAGCTTTATATGATACAAAAAATACACAAAAAGCTTGTTTAAAAATTCTATCTAGGCATCAGAGCTATACTCCTGAAATTTCAACTGAGCGCCATAACGGTCGAAATTCCAGCTAGCGTAGGAACATAGTCCCAAAAGTCCTAAAAATTCAAAACTCTGATCTGAAAATTTAGGGTGAGTTTCTGACAACACATAGCCTTTAAAAAATTTCAAAAACCATTCACAGTAGCCTTTGAGGCTCAAAATAATACAAATGGGAAAATTTCCTACCTTTGAGTTGACAAAGAATTTAAGATATTGATGCTGTATCGCATTCTCTTGGCGTGGTCAGGCTTTGCGCCGACCGATGAAAGTTTACGGTCTAATTTTCGTGAATCTGAAGGAGAAGCAAAGAGAATAAAAAAAACTAAAAAATGCCTCTCGGTCACTCTCTCCCGAACATCCTATGATCCTTCATTTGCTTTATTGTTTTTACTTTTCGTTTTTTTCTAATTATTATTTTTCTTTAAATATTATTCATATTATTTGGATAAACCTTCTTTCTATTGCTTCATTCGGGTCCATTCTATCAAAATTTTATTTATCTAATTGAATATTCTTTAAATATTTGCAAATTTTTAAAGAGATTTTCTAAAATCCGTTTTGAGTTTCCTCTAAACGTCGCTGAAATTCGCGTAAAATATTTGCTATCTAGGAATTTAAACTTCCATAGGTTGCTAGATTTGTGAGCGAACTTAGGCTGATCCGTTTAGTGTCGAGATACAGAATTTCCCCAGAACTATGAACAGTCTGGTAATTTATTATTATTATTTACTATTTAAACTTCCATTAATTATACTTTCACCCCCTCCACTTTTCTTAATTGCAAAAGTACCACAATTCTTCGAAAACTTTAAAATTTTATCCGCCAAAACAACCAAGAATTCTGTGCCCCAAATTAATTAAGGAAGTCTTTGGTGCACATACGGTTACACATACCGTACACCCTCTCGGGACGGGGTGTTACAAATCCTCCCTCCTTAAGAGCATTTCGTCCTCGAAATGAACAAAACTAATATAAAGATGATACCTTAATCCCGAAAATAAGCGAGGATGTGTGCATCGAGGCCTGCGGCTCCGTGGCCTCTTTAATCCAGCAGTTCCCTACGTAGCTTTTGTTAACGGAATGACGCGACCATAAAAATGCTCTACATGATCTACTATCTTGCATTGTACTCATATAGTCAAATTATCTTTGATTCTATTGTGATCCCAGTACATGGGGAGGGATCTGGAATGTATACGGAGCATGGATACGCGGAACACATTATAGACCTTGACGGCTGCGGAGGAGTCTAATCTATCTCTTGGTCCCTGCGGCAATAATCTCCTTATGGCCCTATGTGTCGGCCTCTTGACTTTAGCGTCTTCCAAATCGGAACACCTTTCCAAGGGGAAACTTTGAGAAACTATATCTTCCATGGCGTAGATCCCTACGGCGTTTATCCATAACACCATGTCCACGGCTATCTTAGTCTGTCTCAGGACAATGCGGATCTTGCTCCCCAGTGTCTGTGCTAACTCTGACCTACCAGGTCTCTCTATCTCTTCATCCCGACCTCACGGGAGTACGACACTTCCGACCATACAATCAACTGGAAATGGAGTCATGCCTATCTTTGGATTTAACTGTTGTTATGTGAACTCATCGAGAGATAATCGTGTCTAAGCTTCCCTTAAACTCTATCACGCGTATACAAGCATATCCTCTATGTGTCTGAATAGTTCTCTTTGGTGACCATCGGTCCCGAGGATGGAAAGAATTTGTGCTAAAGGGTAATTGAGTCCCGTGGCATCCTGTCATTGGACTGAGAAATACGGATGTGAATGGGGTCTCGATGCAGGTATGTCGATATAAGACACCATGTAATCTAACTATCTCCTCCACATATGTTGGGCCAACTTGTCAGCGGTCATCTCATCATTGCTAAGCCCGGGGAGAAAATGCGGCGAGGATTTCGTTAAATCACATCCACTATCACCCATATGGCATCGTGTTGTCTCAGGTTCTCAGGCCCGTCAACAAAATCCATAAGTAATCTTATCCACTTCCATCACGGGGAATCGGAAGGGGCTGTATAACTCTGCGGGCTTACGGTGCTGCGCCTTTACTGTAAGCAGCGAGTTGGAAGGCATCTGAATCTGAAATCTGCAATTTCCTTTTCATGCCCTTCCACCAATAATGCTCCCTCAGTATGATACATCTTGGTGCTACCAGGGTGCATGGCATATGTTGAAGAGTGAGCCTCTTCCATGATTTCCCTTTTTAGTTCACCTATTTCGAGGTGCCCTTTTATTCGACTCCTCCTCTGGCCCCATTGCTGCCATCGTCTCTGATCTGGAACTTTGGTTTCCGACCACCCTCAATCCTACGCCCTCCCGACTTAATCATCTACGAAACCTGCCGACCTTCTTGATGATCCACTAGAAGAGGGCGAACATAAAATGATGCCACGGTGTCTGTATCAGCTGCACCATTTGAACTCCCGAGTCAATTACATCATGATGGGAGATATGCGTACGCGGATAAGCGCAAGACCCTCAGGTTTAGACTTAAGGCATTAGCCACTACATTGGCCTTCCCGGATGAGTACTCTATTGTGCGATCGCAATCATGTCAACTCAGCCACGGCGCTGCCAGGTGGTTCTTTACGAGAGTAAGATATATTGCGAGTCTCTTATGATCGGTGAATATACGACGAACCGTATAGATAATGTCTCGGATCTTTAGGCGAAACCCTTCTTCAGTTCTAAATCATGGGTTGGGTAGTTACGCCGTGCTTAACTTTAGCGGCGGGGCTTTACTTCAACTACTCTACCATCACATAAAACACACCCTAACATATGCGGAGGCATCATATATACCACGTAACCGTCCTTTCGCCCGGTAGTGCTAATCTTGGGGCTCATGCAAATCAATCTGTCTCGGCTCCTCAAAACTATCTTTGGCGGGTAACCGACACTAGAATTCTGATCCTTTTTCAATAGATTGGTCAACGGTGTTGCTATCTTTGAAAATCCATCAACAAATTTCTGTAATAACACGCGATCGAGAAGCTGCGAACTTGAGAAACATTTGTGGGGCGGCTTCGATTCCACTATAAGCTTCAATCTTCGAGATCCACACTAATACCTTCTTTGAAATGACATGACCCAGCTACTTTGTCCAACCAAAGCGCACTTACTAAACTTAGCGTATAAGCGCTCTCTAAGAATCACCAATCTTGTCAGGGAGATACTCTGCATGTTCCTCTGACACTGAGTACCTTTAGATATCATCAATAAAATACGATCACAAACTTATCTAATACGAGATTTGAATATCTGTTCATCAAATCTATGAAGGCAGTTTGGGATAGTCGATCGAATAGCATCACTAGGAACTCGTAGTGACCGTATCACCGTCTGGCCGATCTTAGAAGCATCATTCTCGGGACCCTCAGCGTGGTAGCGACCTTAGAGTCGATCTTAGAATATACCGAGATCATGCAATTGGTCAAATGGCTCATCTATACGAGAAGCGGATGCAGTTTGCGTATTGTCGCCCGATTCGAATTGTCTATAGTCTATACACAAGTAGCTTCCATCTTTCTTAACTACGAAGAGCTGGAGGCTCCCACGGTGAGGTACTAGGTCGGATGAAGCCTTTGCTTAGCAATTCCTCCAATTGTGCCTTCATTTCTTTCAACTCTTTGGCGCCATTATGTATGGAGGAATGGATATCGGCTCGATCCCTGGAACTAGTTCAATAACGAACTCAATTTCTCTATCGGGAATGAAACTGAAATATCATACGGAAAGACATGCAGAACTCTTTGACTATGGGGATGTCTTCGGCCGTGTCACCCTCTTGTCTCTATCACTACAAATGCCAAATAACCGTAGCCTTTAGAAGCATTTTGAAGCGGTCATGACAGTAATGAGACTAGGCGATCTCTTTTACGGGTTCACAGAAATATCACGCACAGTTTCCTCGGCGAACCCGATCTTACTTCTTTCTTATATGTCCCCAAGGTGGCTCACATGCGGATAACTTGATCCATTACAGGAATTATATCGAAATCATGGATACCTAGCACTATCAAGTCTCGTTGGAAAATCCTTATTCTGGATCACCCAATCTACTACAGGTATCCTTTCGGATGTCATGATATCCACAATTAGGTCTGCGAACCACCCATCTGACCATCTATAAGAAATTTTGGGACTCTATCACGGTGCCTCTCGGTGGAATGAATGCTGAAATAAATAGATAGTGGCTCTGGGTCCACCAATGCATATGCATCATGATGTGGCGAAATCATGCCGAGTAATCCCGCGTCACGGTGATGCATACGCCTCCTATTTGTGTGGTAGCCAAATGCAGGAGCAGTCTGAGTACCACTCTGAGATGTTTGACTGTCAGAGTCTTGCCTCTGCCTCTGCACCTACCGGCGACCTCTACCGAGACATCTTGCCACCTACTGCTGAACCACCCCTACCCATTCTGGCCCGGGACAGTGCACAGGAGTGAATGCTCTGTACTACCTCAGAGGTCTAAACCACTAAGCGTGGAATGATCTCTAATAAAGTGACCTTCACATGATGGAAACATCTGTCATATTCATCTCGCATTCTCGAGATGCCTCCCTCTGACATGTAAGGGCATAATGGAAAGAATGATCTGAAGATCTACCACCTCCTGGGGCTGCTGGTGATCGAACGGATCTCTGGCTAGATCTTTGCTCCTCGTCGAGCCTGCAGCGGTCACTTCTTTCCTTTCTTTCTCTTAGGCCCCGACTAGTGCACGGGCGACTAGTGCTGGGAGCACCTCTCTTACGATCGGCCGCCCACCCCGGGATCGGCGAAGCTGTCCTTTCTACCCTTAGTGCGACCTCGACCCGGCTCTCCCAGTTATTTTGAGATGCCCGGTACAGATGAACTTTAATTCTGCGTTCGGTAGCGAATCACTTACACTTATCATTTCCTCATTTTCTGTATCATAAGAGCACCAATTTCACAGTTCGAAAACCTCTGCTCATAATGCATCCTTTGTATCGGGGATCCTTCTCTAGCAGAGAATTCTTCTATTTTGCATCGATAATACGCGGGTAAATCTGTGCGTAAATGCTGTCGGAGGCGGTCTAGTAACTCTGTAAGTGTCTCTCTTAATAGCCTCCCACCGTCCTTGCCACAATTGCCATCAAGAACCACGAAGAGGACTTCTGCTCATCCCGGAACCCCCGTGCGCATAAATTTCACTAACCTGTCTAGCCATAAGTATCTTTGCCTGCAGGTCGTGGTACCATCATAAGTTTTAGCCCCCAATTTTTAGGCGCGTTACATCATGGCCCTCTGTTCTTACGGAGGCTCCGTACTGTGTGTATTCTTTATGGCTGTCTGTATGACACGATCCATCGTCAAGGTACCGCCACACGGGTGCAGCGACCCTCGTTGGTTCTGTGAAATTTGATTCATTGAAACATTTTCAGATCTGAGGGTGTGCTCGACATATCTCTCTTACCCGGGGGAGTGGTGCCTCCGGTCTGATCTAGGTGACCTCTAAGACTGCCCATCCCGAGACATAATGCTGTGAATTTCAAGATTAAAGGTCGGTGACCTTTCAATATTTGATGCATGCAAGTATTAGCAAAACAATGTAGGTTGCGATATAAAATCATTATAAAAACAATTACATAAAAATCTTTGTGGAAGCGGCCACGAAAAGCGAGCGACTATCGCTGGCGCTACGATACGAGTTGTGAGACCCTTCCCTGAGCGACGGGAAGTAAGCGGCAACTCACGAGTAACCTCGGCGAAGCTCGCTCGGTAATAGTACCATGAAAATTGTAGTTAAAGCTGTGAAAAGCGTATTTAGGAAAATGTGGGTTATAAAATTTTTCGCTTTTCTATCAAAATCACACCTTTAGATTTATGAAAATCAAGCGACATAGCAGTACTTACGGTGATCAGGCAAAATACAATCACTGTATCAAACAAAATACACTCGATGTTTTCGAATGTCAAACTACAACTGATAAGGACCTGCAGAGACCCTCGTCAAAATATAAGATAAGGATAAATCCGATATAGTTCTCCTTGTACTGTTTTCTAATAAGCCTTTTATATTTACAAAAGATATTCGTATAAAGATAATAAGCATTTAAGTTTTACTAGTTTTAATTTACACCTTATCTTATATATAATCACATTACAGCGTACAGGACTAAGGATCTGGAAAGATCTTTAAACCCGGCACTGCTTTTGAAAAATTATTTAAAAACGAAGCGTAGGCCAAAGCGGGCAGTGAGTCTTATAAGTTACAATCTTTGGTATATAACTTTGTGTGCCTCCCGATATGAAAATACGTGCAGTGGATTGTAAAAAGCGACATAGAAAGCGAGTTTTTTCCTGCAAAGAAACCATTGCAGCGTCAACTATTTCTCTTTGTTGGCCCCATTTTATAACAGCGGCGATACGAAAACTAATTATCTTTCTTGAAATCACATTAAGAAAGCTATTTATCTTTGCTTGAAAACTATATGAAGTGGTGGTTAATATACGAAAGTACTATACGCCAAATCAAGTACCAGCACTGTGGCCGTACTCTGAAATACCACAGAAGTGATGCCTCGGAACCTCGGAACACGGCATCGGTAGTGATTCTCGAACCTTGCCGGCTAAGATGGTCCGGTGAACACGGCGGGATCTATATAGCATAATGGAACCTCGGGACCAAAATGCTCGATGATGGAACCTCGGAACCAACACCTCATCGCTATGTACTAAGTCAGCGCGCTAACTATATACCTCGAATGTGCAGAGAGCGACTATTTATATAAATATCTTATATCTAACCCCGATTACCGACCAGGCCAAATATAGTTAATCATAATATCCTTAACATTGCCATGCTGGTCGAAATATCGGCCCGAGAGCGGGCGTGCCATCTGGGGTTTTGCTAAACCAGGCCATGTTTCTTAAATCTTCGAAAATCAAACTTACTGCAGTATAACAATTGGGGTAATAAAATGCTTTATAAATCTATATTTTCAAAGCGACTTTCTATTTCCTTAATTTAAACTGTTTCATTTTAGAAAATGATTTGAGTACTCACCTTTTCTCCGCTCTAATTTCTTTGAATCTTGTAGCTGGCTCTAGATTAGTCGAGATCGCTCCGTCGCCTACACAATTCATTCAAATTACGAAAATGCCTAAGTTCAGCGTTTTAACCATAAAACATATCACGGGGCTTTCAAAGTAATAACTATATCGAGCAATTTCGATTCTAACAAAACTGCGTGCTAGTCCTATTCGATATGGACATGGATAATATGATGTGAAATTGATAAATGTCCATACACATTAAATGCCCCATAAAAACTATATATGTTTTAGTCGACGAGCAGGGACTTTCCATATAGTCTAAAAATACCCGAAACATTTCTAAAAATTCTATCAGGCTTGTCGCATTATCTCACTGAAATTTGACTGGGCGGCCATAAACGATTCGAAATTCAGCCACATTTATCAGAACATAGTCCCAATTCCTAAAATTCCAAAACTGGTCCCGAAAATTTTGGAATTTGAAGTTCTGACCTTTATGGCCTTTAAAAAATTTCAAGCCATTACATAGCTGGAAGCTCAAAATAATACAAGTGGAAAATTTCCTACCTTTTAAAGTTGACAAAAGGCTAAGATATTAGTACTATCTTTCGTAGCTCTCTTCGCGTAGTCAACTTTTACGCCCCGACCGATGAAAATTCTGATGCGATTTTATTGAATCTGAAGGAGAAACAAAAGAATAAAAAAAAACTAAAAATCGCCTCTCGGTCTCTCTCTCCGAACATCTATGATCATACACCATTTGCTTTTATCGTTTCTTTTCGTTTTCTAATTATTATTTTAACAATTATTATTCTTATTATTTGGATAAACTATTTCTATTGCTTCATTGGGTCCATTTCTATCCCAAAAATTTTATTTATCCTAATTGAATCTTCTTTAAATATTTACTGATTTTTAGAGATTTTCTAAAATCCCGTTTTTGATTTCCTCTAAACCAGTCGCCTAGAAATTAGTAAAAATATTCTAACTATCTACGAATTTAGAAACTGCTGGGTTACTAGATTTAAGCGAAATGACTTAGCGACATGATCCGTTTCGTCATCAGAGATCTAAGCCCTAAACTTCCACTGAACAATTACGGTAATTTATTATTATTTTACTATTTAAACTTCCATTAATTATACTTTCACCCCTCCATTTTCCTTAATTGCAAAAGTGTCGCGATTCTTTGAAAACTTTAAAATTTTATCAGCAAAACAACTTTCAAAAATTCTATTGCTGGCCTAAATTAATTAAGGAAGCTTTTGGTGCACATACGGTTACACATACCGTACACCCTCTCGGGACAGGGTATTAAATTAATTGTGAAAAATTGGTTTGGAGTCGAAAGCAGCGTCGTTTGTCCTTTTGAGCAAAAGCAGCGTCCTTTTGAGCCAAAGCGGCGTACGTTTTGGCTCTGTGATATTCCTTTGAATTTTACTTTGTATCCAAGCGGCGTCGTTTGGATAAAGCGCTCAACGGCGTCGTTTTGGAAGCGGCGCAAAACACAGCGACGTCGTTTGGGTGGTGATCGGCTGCTTCAAAACGGCGTCGTTTTGGAGCAGTTTTGTTCAAAATGACGTCGTTTTGAACCTTATTTAAAAATAAATAAAAAGCCCAGAGCTTGGCGTCGTTTGTCTCTGGAAGAAAGCGAAGCGGCGTCGTTTCTATCTTGCTTCAAAACCGATGGGGCCACTGTTCTTCCCTTCCGGTCTGCACGATTTTGGAAGAGATTTGGGGGGAGGGTCGGCGGCCTTTCGTGCGCCGGAGATCTCACCGTTAACGGAGGTAGCGGCGGCGGCCGTTGACGACCTTTTTGGACCGACAAGCGAGCGTGGTGTTGACGCGGACGGTGGACGGCGACGGCGACGCTGCGGCTTGCTGCAAATGGGTTGGCTTTCCTCCTGAATTCTTCCCTTCTTGAGCGATTTTGATTTCCCTCGGATGCGTCGTTTCCATTTGTTTGCTATTTGTAGAATTTTTGTTTGATTATTGGGGTTAAAATGGTTCCGCAGTGGTCGTTTTTGGGTCAGGGGATTCTCTGTATTTTTCATGCCAGTTTGAATATTTGGATTTGGTTCAAAATCTGTTGGTTCATGGGTGTGATTTTCGGCTCCCAACGGCTATAATATTGAGGGTAGAATGGGTTTTTGTTGTGTTTCTTTGATAAGCGTGTCCGGCTATATTTGGCGATTTTGTTGAATGCTGTTCACTTGTGAGGTAAGCTCATGTTTTGGCTAACTGCTGGAGCACCATTTTTTCCGTTTAGCATCCAAAAATGGCTTTGGCTCCCGGTTTTGGCTTACTGCTGGAGTTGCTCTGAAAGGGGAGTTAAAAGTTTTGAAAGCTTAAAAAGGTTAATAATAAATATATAATTAAGTGTATAAATACTTCTTGTTTTTTTTTTTTTGGCATTTATTCACTTTGTAATACAATATATTAATATGTTCATTCATAAATTTATCTACACTATGGATTGAATCTTGAGCTCATTACCTTTTTATGCCCACATGAACTTTTAATTATTCGGTATATGCATTAGGTTGCTTTTCAACACTTAATACTAAACTAAATAAATTTTCAAAAGATAATGCTTGTTTTTTTTTTAATTTTCACTACTATCAGCCGAAATTTTAAAAGTTCCAATGTAAAAGCGAAAATATTTTGGCTTTCTATTCTAAAAGTCATTTTCCACAAAAAAATGTTAAAAACTCAATCATCACGTCTAACAAAGCAAGTTAAGAGACAAAGAATATACACCATTAGTAGAATATTAACGAGGGTTTGGGACGGCATGCACCTCACCTCCCCAACCCGCTCGTTTATTTTTCAATTCCTATTCTTTATTTAAAAATTAAAAACAGATCTTGGGCAAAGACGCAGAAAATTTCCAAACTCGCCTCGCTTTTACATTTTTTTTTTATTTTAATTTTAATTTCATATTTTCTTTTTTATTTTTATTATATTAAACAACATTTTTCATAAAACAAAATATTATGAATTCATAAATCATTTATTAAAAACATTATAATAATAATTATTATTTATATCAAAGTATAAAAATAAAAATAATAAAAAAATTATTTTAAAAATATAATCTGACTCATTATTATTATTATTTTTATACATATTGCCTATACGGCTTCATTCTGATCCGCTTCGCCCAAATAATTATTTTCGTGTCACTCTTATTTTAAATGAACTTAGCCCAAGCCATTTCCTGCACTTTCAGATTGGTGAAAATCTTCATTCCTGTAGTCACCGACAACTTATCATCCGTAAATCGGAAAATTTCCGCTTGTTCCGCACCCGACGAAACTTTCAGTCACTGTGATTTCTCGCACACGACTTAATAACGCTGTACCGCTTCTACTATCCCGGCATCTTAAAATTTTCTGGTGCTTCCCGAACCCTTACTTATTAAATTCCATTATTTTATTAACATTTTGTTATTTTTAAAAATTTCAATTTTCTCTAGTTTTATGTAAAGTAACAATACTTCGAACCCGTCTCGATTCGAGAAAATAACCCAAATCCGTTAAAACCCTAAGTAAAATTCAGCCTGCACACGTGGTTACAGAGCGAGGCTGACTAAACCCAAAATAATCCGTCCCATTGTCATCCCCACCAAAGACTGGCGTTAAAAACAAACAAACTAATACTTGAACGGCAAGCATTGGCCCGGAAGATTAAGCTCAAAAAAGTTCTATTCAAAGATGTTTAAAAAACAAACACCACCTAAGTCTTGGCCAATTACTAGCCATGCTCTACCCAATATATCCCCGCTTGAGCTCTAACCATTTGAGCTACTGTCGCTTTTTCTTGATTTAAAAAAAAAACTCACTACATCTTATACAAACAGTAAAAGTTTGTATTTATATCTTTAAACTTTTCAAAAAATTTAATATTAAAGGAGTAAATATTTAATGCTCGCCCTTAAACGTTTTTTATAAAGCTTTGCTATACAAAAAGTTGCACTTACTTTCCATTTTGAAAATGGAAAACAAAAAATGTATATGGGATCCAAGTATCCACTTAGGGTAAATGATGTGTTTAAATCTTCTACCCATGCCCTTTGAATAAAAATCTGATCGAATTGTTTGGTGATGGTGTCGCGAACTCAAAGGAGACATTGGTGATGAAAATGATAATTTGCTTTTAAACATTAGAAAGTAATGAATGCCAAAATTGTTCAAGGAATTCTCATTAAATATCATATCGAAGAATTGAACTTTTTAAATAATATTAATTAGAAAATATTTTTTTAAAATATAAAATAAAAATAAATATTTCAATTATGGCACTTATTGCCAACTTAAGAGTCATATGTATGCCGTGCCTTTAAAAACGATTTAAATGGTAAAAACGCGAATCATATTTTGTAAACACTACTTTAAGTAAATAATAAATTTCAGAAAGCCAAGACATAATTATAACTCAGTAGTACTTTATGCCTCACGCTTCAATATACGATTTTAAGATCAAATAATAAAATCAGCTATTTTCAAGACAATTTTCAAGATAAATCGTGAAATTATGAAGTCATGTTTTAAATATACGATTTTAAAGATAAAAATACGAAATCACGTTGAAGACACACTCAAATGTAAATTTAAATTCATGTCTGCAGCTGAACACGATTTCACAGAATTCGTATGGTTATGTTTTAAAACATACTTCTATAGAAAATTATGAAGTTTTGTTTAAAAATAATACCTCATTTTAAATATCAGAAAAATGCGTTTTCAAGATACGATTTCAATATAAAATTGTAAAATTGTGTTTTAAAGACACAACTTTATTATAAGAAAATTTATACCTCTTATTACTTACATGTCAAAAACTACAGTAGAATTAGAATTATTTTTCAATTTAAAATATTCTGACAAATATTTATTTAATTATTAATAAATTTATCAAGAATCCTTGAAGAATTTTGGACTGGACCCGACCATACGGTTCCATAATGTCTCAAAATATCAATTGCCTCATAGGCATCTTATAAGTGCGCACATATAGGATTCTTGATAAATTTAGGGATAATTAAATAAATAATTGTCAAAATATTTTATATTGGAAAATAATTTTAATTCTATGGCAGTTTTTGACACATAAGTAATAAGGTTGAAATTTTCTAACTGTGAAATAGTGTCTTTAAAACACAATTTTATAATTTTACATTTAAACGTGAGACCAGGCAGCATTTGCTAATTTTATCAAATCGTTGTTACTTGCCCATAATGTCTCAAAATAATAATTGCCTCATAGGTATCTTATAAGTGCGCACATATAGGACTTTGACACAAATTCTTAGGGATAATTAAACAAATAATTGTCAAAATATTTTATATTGGAAAATAATTTTTATTCTATGGCAGTTTTTGACACATAAGTAATAAGGTTGAAATTTTCTAACTGTGAAATAGTGTCTCTTTAAACATCAACTCCTTATTAATTTTTACATCGAAACCCGTATTCAAAACAAGCATCATGATTTATATCGAAACTGCTTTTTTAAACACGATTCACACCTTATATTGAAATTAAGCCTATCTCAAATATAATCTCACACTCTAAAATTTACACTCATCATGCTTTCAAAAAACATCATTGCATATTTTTACACTAAAACGTATCTTCAAAACAAGATCACATTCAATTTTATATCGGAATCGCGCTCTTCAAAATGTAAGAACTTCACAATTTTAAAAATTTACACCAAAATTATGTTTTCAAAACACAATTTCATATTCTTACACTAAAATCATATATTCAAAACACAATTTCATACTTTACAACTCGTAGAATAAAATCATGCTTTTCAAACACGATTTTACATTTTAATACTAAAATAACACAAAGACTACTCATATTTTCACACTAAAATCAGATTTTCAAGATAATGACATCTATATGACGCCAGCTGAAATAAATTGTAATGATTTTAAAATATTTATTTTTGGTTCATATTAAAAATATTTTTTCTGAAGGTATTAGTTAAAAAGCCCTGCACATATTTTTGTTGATGTCTTATTCGTTACACATGTAAAATTTGCAAGTTAATTTGAAAGGTGTAGAGGTTCAACCTGATTCTTCCCTGTGTCGCATCTGAACATTTTAACTTTTGAGCCAGTCCTCTATCATTTGCTACATATATTTAACAAAAATCGAAGGATTTGGGTGAAGAACAGGCTGCAGGAAATGAATCTCAGTTCTGGAGTAAGACGTGGAAACTTGGCATACCTCCAAAGGTGAGGAGTGTCCTCCCTATGACGGATAATTTAAGACAAAGATGAATCCCACCACCTTTATGCCTGGTGTGTGTTCACTGTTCAGGAATTGGGAGTCTGCTCACCATGTTATAGCCAGGTGTCCAATAGCAAGAGAGACATGGATGCTAACTCCATTCTCCCCTTCGGGTAGGGCTGAAACTATTAAATCATGGTTTTAGCATATTTGTCAGACTTATTGTTGGGCCCTTTGGACTAATCGTAATAAGACCTTATGACAGAATAAAAAGCTTCAGGCAAGTAGTATTTTGATGCTTACAGGAAATACGATGACCTAGTGGAGAGAAGCACAAGAGGGGAGAATTATAAGGCCACAATCATAAGATACAGAACGCTGGGAAAAGCCATAGGAGGGGTGGCATAAGATGAATGTTGATGTTCATAGAGGATTGATCGGAAATGGTTGTGTAATTAGCAATTCTACAAGTGATTTTTCATCGGCCATGGCAGTACCCATTTCATTGCATTTACATCCGAGGGAGGCCGAGGTTATGAGTCTCCGTGAGGCACTTTCATGGCTTAAAAACCTTGCTCACCCACAGATTATAGTGGAGATGGATGCAAAAGCAGTTGTTGATGCGATTTGTTCAAACGCGGTGGCTGGCTGCTTCTCCATTTGCAATGCTTATTGCAGAGTGCATCATGTTGGGCTCAACAATGGAAACAATTGTTTTTTCGTTTGCAAGACGATCTGCGAATATTGCTACCCATGTTGTGGCTGGCTAAGGTAGCGTGTTCTATTTTCTATGACATATCCTGTGGACCTGTTGTTTGGGAAGAAAGGTCTCGTGACTTTTTGATTCCTACTTTACTTTAATAAAACATATCCAGTTTTCCTAAAAAACGAAAAACAAAATCGAAGAAATTTGGACCGGACCGGAACGGACTGAACCGGACCCCACGGTTGCATCATGTCACAAATTACAATTATCAATCGCCTCATAATAAGTCACAAATCACAAGAGCCACATGACAGCATAGGAATTAGGAATAGGGAAACTTAGTACAAAAAATAAGGAGGATGGATCGCACCCACGTCTACTTGCCAAACAGGGGTCTCATCGGAGCTCTTCTTATAGCCAACATGCTCATGGCGGCTTGTTTATCCTTTTCCATCAAGCCCCTCGTTCGCTGCTCTTCGTATCCTCGTATTTCTCATAAACATTTCCCAAAATCACGTCCCTTTCCCCTCTGGTCTTCGTCCTTCTCTTTTTGCCTTCAGAAGCTTCACAGATCACCAACCTGTCCCTCCGTCGCTCCATTCTCTTCTCACTGTTCCGCTCCATCAATGGCCACTGCCCCCCAGTCAACCCCAGAAGTCAACCCTCTCCTCCAGGATTTTGATTTCCCTCCATTCGATGCCGTCAAAGATGACCATGTCATCCCTGGGATTCGTACGATTTTGAGCCAACTTGTACGGTTTCTCTGTCTTTGAGCGATTGTTTTTGTTTTATGCACCGTTTGAAAGTGTGCGACTAGGGGAAGGAAAAAACGGGGGAAAAGAAATTAAATAGTTGATAAAAAATATCGTGATCCGATGAGTTCGATTTCATTTATGAGAATCGAAGCAATGCAATCGTTAATTTATTTTTAATGGTCTTCTTAGCAACCAAGAAAACGTTTAGGGTTTCTGTTTTTATGTTTTCTTGTTTGATCAGAAACTGATTTGGCTTTAGACATGCTTTGTTCATCGAGGAAATGTAAGAAAAGACTACAAATATCTAAATCAACGAAAATAAATTCTGTGCATCATAGAGCTGAGCTGATTGTTTTGACTTGGAGGGCTGATTTTATTCATTTCTCAAAAAAAACTTATACTTCTTGAGTTTTCTTGTTCTTGTATTCATTCTCTCATTTTGCATTTTTTTTTCACTTGATCGGTGTGTTTGATAGTTTGTTTGTTGGCAGGAGAATGATTTGACTGAATTCGAGAGCAAAGTCGAACCCTCTTGGCCCAAGTTAGTAGAGCCTTTGGAGAAGATTCTGGACAAATTGATTGTAGCTTGGGGAGTTGTCAATCATCTCAAGTCTGTCAAGGATTCTCCTGAGCTTCGTTCTGCCATTGAAGAAGTCCAGGTTAAACTTTCTTATCATTTTCTTTTATCAATCTCATTTTTTTACTATATATAAATAAATATATATTCATTGTTCTCCTTGTTCCCCTTTGTGGGTCCCTTACTTGTGGGCCTTCTTTGGGTCTTCTTTGGTTTTTATAAATTGCTTTTACTCATCAAAAAAAAATATATATTCATTGGAGAATGCAGATTTTGTTATACATAAACTTGAAAATTGTAATAGAACAACTCTTAATATTGTCATGTGGTTGGTTACTGAGAAAAGACGGAACAAGACAAAAGAATTGAATTGTACACTCTTTATTTCTCCATTTATTTCTACTTATTCCTTTTTTTGCTTTAAATGCAGCCAGACAAGGTCAAATTTATGCTCAGGTTAAAAAGAAACCTTTATATCATTTTGTGTCATTCTACACCTGAATGGCCAACAGACGGGGCTGATGCTCAGAAACGTATAGTGGAATGTGAGTACACCTTTGTAATGGAAATTGGTTGTTCATTTTGTCCTATGTGATGGTTAATCTTATGGCTGTAAGCTAATATATTATGCAAACTAAAATATTGATATTATTATGTTTTCATTTACTTGTCTATCATGCCTTTAAACCATGCAAACTTCTGGATTGATTTTGTTGGAGTACCATTAGCACATGTTTGTGTTGCCAGAAATAAATTCTTGGTTCATATAAATCTTGTCTGTATTGGTTTTTACCATTTGTTCTACAATGGGTTGGTCTAATTGTAATTACAATCAGGTGTTGGGTCAGTGTTCAGGATCTTAAAATTAACTCTTTTAGATATGTAATGCGTTGTCATTGCTGTATAGATATGAATAGAAGTCAGAAAAACAAAAAGCAATCTCAAAATTGGCTTGTGTCATTTATGGAATTAGGTTTCAATGAATTGCTAATCAGAGTGGGTTCACTTCCTTTTCTGGTTTAGTTACTCATTCCTGGATGTACTTGGAAACAGACCAGCCAATTCTTTGGTTTAAACAATTATCAATTTAACTGCCCACCAGTCCTCACGTGCTTATTCTTGGGGAAGATTTCTCATTTCTATCTTGATTTTAGGTAATGTTGACAGATTATTTGCGCAAGTCATGCTTGTCCCTTGTATTAAATCCTTTCTCAATAGGTTGTTACCTGAATCCTATCTCCTTTTCTTTTGCCCAGATGTGTGAATTCTGGATTTTTCATTAATATTTTTAAAAATTATAGGGAAATTCTATCTGAAAAGATTAATTGAATATGTGATTGAAGTTTTGAAACTCTAGAAGTATATGCATAGGTGCTAAGATATAATTTCTTGCTAGTGTTTGCCTACTATTTCCAGGCAAAAGATACACATCTGTGTTGATAGGAGTTGTAGCCAATTTGGTACTAGAATATCATTTGCAGGGAAGGAAATTCTGTACCATTACCCGGAAGTGGGTTGAAGAGCCTAAACTTAGGGGGCGTTTATTTTTTTTACTTAATGCTGAATAGAACTTTATTTATCTGAATGCTAAATAAGACTTAATAGTATTAATTATTAAATCGTTTGTTTTTTAATATTATATTTCTATTAAACATTAAGCTGTTTGTTTTTTATCTGCTTAAAATCAACATCTTAAATATATTAAAAAAATAATTTAAGTGAGTACTTGTTTGTGTAATGATGGAATTTATTTTAAATGAAGGATTACTATTCCTTGGATTTATTTTAACAAAATTCATGATCTCATATTAGGACCTTAATAATTGGTGATGGAATTTCTGGGAGTCAAACCAACCTGTAAAATTTTATTACTATGCTTACTTCTCAACCTTTTTCTTGACATATTTTTCTTCTCATTTGTTCTCATGAATTGATGTCTAAATCCAAATGTTCTTTAACATCAAGGAGACTCTGTATTGTAGGTAATACTGAAACTAGCTTCTTTTGTTTAGTTTGGAGCTACTTTCTACTCTTAACAAAAGTTGGAAGAATAATTGATTGTCATTTTGTGTTTTTAGTGAGTTGAATCATTGTGACTTCTTGAAGCTTTCTTGATAAGTTAAGTTGCCTATAAAAAAGAAAATAAATAAATAAAAAAAATCATAGTGACTTTAGTGTTATGGTTTTAAATTGTACTATCATCATCAATAATTACACCAAGACATATGTGGAAATGGGATTTGAGTAAGGAATCATGAAGAAGAGGTGAAGTAAGAAAGAATTAGAGGGAAAATAATTGTTTATATTTTGCTTTTTCATAAAGTTTTTCAATTCTATGATCAGTAGTCACATTGGTTGGTGATCAAATGGCTGGGAAAGGGTTTTATGAAATGTTTTTAGGATGTAAATGATACGATGCTTATCATTGCAAGTAGTTTCTTGCAGTCTATGTGATTTGATGTCTCTTTGTCTTGTATCTTGGTAACCTGGAACAATAATGCATCATATTCATAGTGTCTGCATCATTTTAGTTTACTCGTAAGCATTTTTGTTTGCACTTTAGTTTTCTGATGACCTAATAACTTTTGTGCTTGTTTAATGCAGCCCAAATAAAGGAAGCAGTTCTTGAGGGTGTTTCTCTTGAAGATGATAAAAAAGAGCATTTTAACAAGATTCAACAGGTGTGCTTTAAAATCAATAAATTAAGTCAATTGAAAACAAAATGTAGGAATCATGCTTCAGTAAATGTTTGTTTTTAAGTCCATTTATTTTTAAGCACTGGTTTCTCTTTGTATACGCATATTATGATACATACAAGAATCTATTGATTTTAAAGCACATACAAGCAAGTTTCAGATACATACAAGAATCTGAAACTGTATGTTGCCAATTACAAGCAAGGGCAAAATTTTCATCACCAAAACAGGGAAATGAATGGGTGATGAATTTATGAAAACTTGTGATCAGTGTGTTTCTCAGCCTTCCATCCAGGACATTAATCAATATCTCAGCTACATTAATTTATGCATGATATAATGATACAGTCTGAAGTTTAAAACCACTCAAGTAGTAACTCGAGGTTTACAGCTGATATCCTCCTGTAGTTGCCCTATTCTAATGATACTCATCATATTGAAATGCTCTATTTCAATTCTTGCTACTTCATGCAATGATTTTATCCAAGTCAATTTTTTGTATTTTCCAGACAAAGCAATATGAAAGCTATGATTTTTTCTTTTTCTTTTCTCATATTTTTTTTTGGTTGTCCCTCGACCACGGGAGATAAAATGACTTTGTGATACCTCAGTTTCTCCTCTTTTTTGTTTCATTGATTTATTTGAACAATGATGATGAATTTCAAGTTTTTTTATGAAACCTCATATCACAACTTTCCGGTAATTACTTAAGGACTACAGCTGATATCCTCCAGAAATTGCCCTTTTCCATTTTTTACTTCTAATGAAATTTTATCCTGTAGAAAATTTCTATTTCAATTTTTGCTGCTTGATGCTATGATGTATCCAAGTCAATTTTCCCATACATATTCGAAACTATACGAAAAAAGAATACCACTGTTGATTCATGAAGCTTTGATTTTTTCTTTTTCTTTTTTTCTTTTCTTCTATTTTTCTGTTGTCCCTGAACCAGGGGAGATAGATTGAACTTACTTTGTGAGGCTCTCTTTTTCTTGATTTAATTTGAACAACATTGATGAATTTTAAGTTGTTTTTTAATTGAATTTGAGCTGATAAGGTCATTTTTTAATGCTTATTTTCATAGTTAGTGGCTGTGGTTATTTCCTGGTTATTCTCAGGAGCTGGCAAAACTGTCACAAAAATTTGAAGAGAATGTATTGGATGCTACAAAGAAGTTTGGAAAGTTGATAACTGATAAGAAAGAAATTGAGGGATTGCCTGCCACTGCTCTTGGTTTGGCTGCTCAAACAGCAGTGTCTAAGGTAATTTTAGCTGATTCATTTCCCATTTTTTTTGCTCATTGATCCATTTTCTTCCTCAAGGTCAGTAGTGTTGACAATGCTCTTCTCATTTTTCGGTTATGCTCGTCTACAATCACTTAAGGGGCATGAAAATGCTACAGCTGAGAATGGGCCTTGGATGATTACATTGGATGCCCCAAGCTATCTTTCTGTCATGCAACATGCTCGAAACCGTTCTTTGCGTATGGAAGTTTATCATGCTTATGTAACCCGTGCCTCTAGTGGTGATCTTGATAACACGGAAATCATTGACCAAATCCTGAAGCTTCGGTTGGAAAAGGCTAAGCTTCTTGGCTACAATAACTATGCGGAAGTATGATCTTGTATTGTGGTTTTTTGGAGAAAAGTCCCTTCATATTTTACTGAAATACTGTTTTTCAGGTAAAGTATAGCAGCAAAATGGCTACTGTTGATAAGGCAGAAGGGCTTCTAGAAAAGCTTCTCAGTGCTTCATGGGATGCTGCATTTGGTGATTTTTATGCACTTAACTATTCAATGGCTTGATGTGGAGTAAATTGGTGGTCCACATATGATCTTTGAAGCATTAGGGTTTTATTTTGAAATAACTTATACAACCTTGAGGTTTTTGTATTCATTAAGTTATGTTAATTTATATTTTAAATATCCTACAAATTTATGATGAAAATTTTCTTTGAGGCCTAGCTCAAGTGGTGAGGGATTCTAGATTTGATGTCAGTGCTGGAACAAAAAAAATAATAAATTCTATTGATAAAACAAAAAATCTGCAAGGCTTGTTGTTTTATATTTGAATCGATAGTATTTGCTTAATATGTAGTAGCGTATAGAAGAAAAACGATGCAACTCAAACTCAGTTTGCTGATCAGTTTTGCACAACTGTGAACCGAACTACCATAACTTATCAAAGAGAAAAAAAAAGGAAGAAAAAAACTGTCAACAGAGTCTATTATATTTTTACCTCTTAACTTGATGCTGTAGTTTGAAGGTTATATTTTCTCTGATGAATCATTGGCTTAAATGATAGACAGATAATGGTGGGTTTTACTCTGGCTGGATTTTAGGACCAGATGACCTGATATTTTGTGATTCTAATTTGTATGCAATGGCTGACTTCTGCTTCTTGATTCTTGTGCAACCTTTTCCTTAAGGTCTATTGTGTTGACAAGGGCTTTGAGTAATTTGTGTGATCTTTGTAGATATGGAGGACCTAAAGAATTTCTCCAAAAGTCAAGGTGCAGCTGAAGCTGATGATTTGAACCATTGGGATCTCAACTTTTGGGTGAGAGGCCGTGAGTCAAATATGACATAAATGAGTTAAGTCTCTGTTTTGATATGTATATGCTGAATCCTACTTCTCAAAAGCATTATTGACTAAAGAAAACTTTCAAGATTTTGAAAAGTTTTTAAATTATAATTGTTATTGTTATTGATAATTTTCAAAATAATTTTAATTTTTTAATTATAAAAATTGAAAGAGAAAAATTAGATGGCGAATTTTGGTGAGGACCTGACCCTTGGATCTCTAGGTTATTAAAAGTGTATTTGGACCATTGGGATATGTGAGCATTGTTTTAATTAGTGCTATAAAATGCTATTTATGGACATCATGCTTCTTTCAAATTTTATTAATTAAAACCCTTAAAGTAATTTTATTTACCATATAATAATATATATAAAAATCATATAGTATTTCTTTAAACCTATAAACTCATAAGATATAGAATTTTTTGTGTAGATAAAACTAGGTTGCGTTTGTTTTTTAAACTAATCTTTGAATGAAACTTTTGAGCTTAATCTTTGAATAGCACTTAGCCAGCATTAAGTATTGATTGTTTTGTTTTTTAACGTCGGGTAGTGAGTAGGGATGATGGCAGACGGATTATTTTAGGTTCTTGTCATGCCGCTCTTAATGACTTATATATTAAAAATTTAATTTTAATCGGGTTTTTAATGAGTTTGAGTTTATTTTCTCAATTGATCAAGGGTTCGAGTGTATTGTTACTCTCTGTAAAACTCGAAAAAATTAGAAATTTTCAAAAATGGCAAAATGTTAATAAAAATAATAAATTTCCATAAGGGTTCAAGAAAGTTTAAAAAATTCTCTAGATCTCGGATATGAAGCAGGTCGTCTCGCGAAATCAGTGACCAAGTTTCGTCGAATTACGAGACAAGCGGAAGGTGCACTGATTTTAAGGTAATAGCGGTTGCAGTGACCTCAGGGATGAGATTTTTCGATTTTCGGGGCGACCGGGTGAATGGAAACGATATGAATAATATATTGAAAATAATAATAATAAGTCCGTCAGATTATATTTAAGTATTTTTTTATTATTTTATTTTATACTTTAATATAAATAATAATAATTATTATGATGTTTTTAATAAATAATTTATAAAAATTTATAATATTTTATTTTTATGAAAAATATTAATTTTAATATAACAAAAATAAAAAGAAAATATAAAAAATTAAAATTTAAAAATAAAAACAAAAAAATATAAAAATATATAAATAAGCGAGTTTGGGGAATTTTAAATCTCCTCACCACTTGTTTAATTTTTAAATGAGAATGAAGTTTGAGAGTGGAAAAAAAATAAGCAGCGGGGTCGGGATGGGTGCGTCCCAAACCCTCGTTGTCATCCTATAGTAGTGTATATTCTTGAAAGCTCTTGCTTTTTATTAGACTGATGATTGAGTTTCTTATTTTGTGGAAAATGACTTTTAGAATGAAAAATAAAATATTTGACTTTTACATTAGAACTTTTTAAAAATTTGTGTCAGTGTGAAAATTTAAAAAGCAAAGCAGTATCTTTGGCCCGAATAAAACTTTTCGACGTTAAGTCAAATAAGCCACCTAAATGCTATAATTTTTTTCATCTTTAATATATTTTCTCACTAAATATTATGCATATTTATTTAATAAAATTTAATATTAATATATTTATATATACCCTTACTATTTGTTAATTATAAAAATGAAGCATTTGTATTTTTTTGATCTTGATTTCTTATAAATAATTTTCTATAAAATATAAATTTTATATTTATTATGTTTTGGTTCGACCATGGTTCAATCACTAGTTTGGCCATTGATCTTTGAATTGGTAATTTTTTCGATTTAATAATCGGTCTGATTTTGGAAACATTGTATGTGCCTAATTTAGCCCTTGTTTGGCTCTTGAGCAAGTGGAGGAAAGGGAATGAAAAATACTCAAATGATTCCATGAACTATTCAAAAGCTGTGTTTCTTCATGCTAAGTTGATCAAGAATGGTTTTGCTAGTTTTCAAGGGAATTATATGTTGAATCTCAATGAAATCCCAATTTGAACAAGCATAAGATGCATGAAGGAATTCCAAGAGATGCCTTCTCATGGCAGTTTGATTTCTGGTTTTGCTTTCGAAAATGGTTTTCTATTGATGTTCTAGATATATTCATCAAGATGCAGAATCAAGGTGTTTGCCTTGATCAGTTCAATTTGTCAATAGTTTTGAAGAGAATGTGAATGATTCCTGAATTGGGAAGGGAATCCATGTTTGGGTTCTACATAAGGAAAATATCGTCATTTCCCCTCACTTTTTTTACCTCAGAAGAAGAGAAGAGTGGGTGGTAATGGGAGCCAGATCTGGGGGCATTTTTGCCCACATTCTTGTATAAACTGGAATAGGAAATGGTTTTCTTGCTTTTACTTTAGATTTTTGCTGCATGACTCAATCATCCCTTCTAGAGCCATGTTTTGCTTCTCTGGAACTCGTTTGCTTGTCTCTATAGAGGTGCCTAACCTCTTTGAAATTCAACATTCTGTGATCTTATAGATTAAAAAAGAAAGAAAATTCTGCGAATGTTGAGATTGTTAAATGGAAAGTCCTCAGTAACATGTGATTAGGTTAGAGTACTTATTCATTGTTTTCTGATTGTAAATAGCCATCATTTCTGATAGAGAAACTTACTTATTTTTTGTTTTAAAATCCAACAGGAAGAACTACGCCCTTTTTTCTCATTGCCAAAGGTCATGGATGGACTTTTCAGCCTTGCTAAGAGGCTTTTTGGAATTGATATTGAGCCAGCTGATGGCCTTGCTCCAGTAATATATTTAAATTTCTTTTAAGTGATGTTCTTCTATCCTAAAGTGATGATTTCCACTTCTAATCATATATGGCTTTTACTCCTTAGGTTTGGAACAGTGATGTGAGATTCTACTGTGTCAAAGATTCCACAGGTAGTCCAATTGCATACTTCTACTTTGATCCATATTCTCGTCCATCTGAGAAACGGGGAGGTGCATGGATGGATGAAGTTGTTGCTCGTGATCGTGCATTGTCGCGACTGGTACCAAGGCTAGGTTGCTCATGCCCATATGGTGTGCAATCAGAGCACCACGGTAGGAAATAAACCAAGCCTTATGACATTCGTGAGGCCTTTGATAAACCTAACACATTGCTTCTAGCTCCGATCTGCTTTAATCTCTCTCTCTCTTGTTTCTGTTTATTTGTTTGTCTTGTCTCTCTTTCTCTCTCTCTCTCTCTCTCTCTCTTTTCCTTTTCTTTTTTGTTTGCTTAGGTTTATTTATTTTAACATTTTTAACGGTGATTCCTACCTAAGATGATATGAGGAGCAATCAACCCAGCTGCCTGTCTGGTCCACATCCAGTTCAGGGGAGCTGGCTTAGTAGTCTCTCAGTTCCAGATTAGTATGTCTACTTGACTTCAAAGTTTTGGGTTAGTATTCTAGATGATTCAGTCCTTATTGATTGCTACCAAGTTTGTAATGATAAATCTGTTGGCCGAAAAGATGTTAATTATGTAAGGTATACAGTTTATATATGAAGTATAGTTCAAACCAGAGGATGTAGTGGATGTGGTAGGGCGTTTTCTTTGGCGGATAGAGGGATATGGTATGAAAGTCACTAGATCCACGTGACAGATTGGAAAAAAGATTGCTTGTCGGGGAAAAGCACCATAAAATGACACTGAAAGGGCTGCCATCTAAGCATTAAAAAAAGTTACACTTGATTGTGCTTGAAATGGTCTGCTGAGTATTAAAGATGTGGTAGGTCATGATTATTTTGTTTTATTTTTATTTTTGGTGGGTGGGAGGGGGGAAAGGGCGAGTGGGGCTGGTGGTGGTTATGTTTGATAGAATACCATCTTGTTCAGTATGTGCATGTACAATCTAATATATATATATATATATATATATATATATATATATATCTATATATCATTTATTTATTTATATGTCTGCATGTTTTGCAGGTTGAGACTGTCTTCCATGAATTTGGTCATGCACTACAGCATATGCTTACCAAGCAGGATGAGGGTCTGGTTTCTGGTATTCGGGGGATAGAGTGGGATGCTGTTGAATTACCTTCTCAGTTCATGGAAAGTGTTGTACCATAGGCACTTTTCTAACAAAGTCTTATTTTTAATCATCACTGATATTTTCAGCTGTTCCTTCCTTGATCACAATTTTCTTATTTCGCTCCTGAAATGTGGGTCTGGAACCGATGAGTAGAATGTGTTTAGAAGGTCTAAACTAGTCCTAGATAATCACAGTGATTAATATCAATCTTATAGTGAAATGTATGGCCTTTGTTGGTTGCAGTTGTCATTTCCCCTTGATAAATTGTTATCATGTTCTAATGAAAGAAAGTAGATGGAGGAAAAAAAGGGTGAAATTGATCAAAGTGAGAGAAGAATTAGTTTGGAAATCGATTGCATTAAAATTTGAAATTCAATGCTGTAAATAAGTGGCATTTGTTACCAAATATTGTTTTTGCAGACTGCCATTGTGATGTGGAGAAGGCAGGGGTTGAGTTTTGGTTTATTTTGGTGCAGGGCTATGCTTTGGTTGGTTAGAAAACAAACAGCCCATTAGTCCTTTTTTAGGTCCACCATATCGCGATGTCAACTTGTCCAAACAGATGTTATTTCTTTTCACTCAAGTTGATTCACCATAGGGAGAATACAAGATATGTTCTTTTCCATGTTCTGGAATTCACAGCACAAGGTTTGCAGGACATGTTTTTTATTCTTGTTATTTAGATATTTTTATATAAATTTATGAAATGATCAATTTGCAAGTTTTTCACTTTCATCATCTGCCATCAGTAAAGTTTGCTTAGGTCCAAAGGGACTTTCTGCCTCTTCAATATATTTATCTTAGGTATCATCTTTAATCTATTTTTCCCCACAACTATATGGGCAGCTGGCTTTCACAATTCACTAGTGCAAGGGCTTCTCTTTGTTCATACTTGTGAGGGTGGGGGAATGACATTGTGGTCAGTTAGGAACTCCCTCACCTTTTTTTTTCATCAGAAATCTTCAGTTGGTGGGACTTATTCTTTCCTACAGTTAATTTGTTTACCCTTAATTTTCTATGGTTTTAATATTTCAGTCAATGGTTCTTTGGGAACCTGAAACTTGGATTTCCAGTTTGAAAACAATGTTACTTTGTAAGAGCACAAACTCATTGCATTAGAGGGCCAGCATTAGCATACCATATGATTTCCTTGATTATTTCTATATAGGTGTATTGTGACTTGCATCTATTTACATCACAAATGTATTAGATATAAGGAGTCAGCTAAACTTGTTCGTTTTAATCAAATGTCGACATTGAAATCCTTAATTTGAGGATGTTGTCTGAATGATTTGTGGTGGTGGGAGGCAAGGATGGTGGTGATTGTGATTATTTCCTGGCCACCATCATTTATAGTAGACTCATCTTAACTGTTGGGCATTTTTAAGTGTTGAGGGGTCATTGAGCTTGGGCTGGCTATGTCTACAATAGGGGTTGAGTTATTACAGTTTACATGGTCAACATATATGATGCTGACCATTTGAATTCATTAATGCTTGCTGCAGGGATACTTTGATGAGCATTGCTAAGCACTATGAAACTGGAGAAACACTCCCAGAAGATGTGTACTTGAAACTCCTTGCAGCTAGGACATTTCGTGCAGGGTCCCTTAGTCTTCGTCAGGTGAGTGCAAAATGTTTATATGTTACCTTGTTTGCATATGCATGATATTTCTGGCATACCAATCTGTGTTAATTTCATTAGGATAGGACATCCTATGTGTGTTCTTTGTAGAAATCCCATATTGCCTCTCCCGCTGAGATGAGATACAAAGTGAAGAATTTCTTACAAGAAACAGTGACCTTGATGTTCATTACTGTATTATCAAAATCTCTACGATATTTTATATTTCATGAGGTGGCATTTGTAACTTCATGAACTCACTTTGCAGTTGCTATGTTTTGATAAGTGGAGGTGTGGTATTAGAGGAAAATGTTAGTCTATGCTCTGTATTTGTTAAATCATATGATTGAGTTTGGTTTTTCTATGGTGACTATTCCATAAAACACAGACCTTTGTAACATTTTGTAACCCTATTAATTAATTTAAATAGTTAAACAACTCAAACTTTCAAACTACTAATGGGACTGAAAGTAATGTAAGAAGAAAAAAACTAACTGATTTATAGCAGCACAGAGAAATAATGCATGATAAAGAGCATACACCAGTATGAGGTGGTAAAATTTAAATAATTTACTAAAGTGCAAAGCAACTATATTATTTTGATTCGTCTATAATGAATAGATGTAAAATTCTATAATTTCATCCTTTGTAATTTTGTAGATAAAATTTGCAACTGTGGATTTGGAGCTGCATTCAAAGTATGTGCCAGGTGGGTCAGAAACCATATATGATGTTGACCAGAGGGTTTCTAAGAGAACACAAGTGATCCCTCCACTTCCTGAGGACAGGTTTCTATGCAGTTTCAGCCATATATTTGCAGGTTTGTCTTTCTGTTAATTTTGCTAAGCGCAGCAGTTTTTCCTTGTTAATTCGTCTCTTATTACTTCTTGTGAATATCAGGTGGATATGCAGCTGGATACTATAGTTATAAGGTAATGATTTCTTACCTTTCCTTTTTTTTCCAATTATAGCTCCTTCCCTCCTCAGGAGTAGTGGGTGGATTTGGTTTGGATTTATTTATGTAATTGGTTGTCATGGTTTCAATATTCACGCATCCTTCTTACCTTGGGTGTTTCAAATGTTAGATGAGCGTGAGCGGCGTATTGTAAAATAAAGCTTTCATGATGATAACTAGTGTTGGTCAATGTATGTGAGTATTTTGGACAGTAGGATCTAGAGAAACACTTTTTTTTTCCTCTTTTTTGAAAGCGAATGATAATTTTGCAGTGGGCTGAGGTCTTGTCTGCAGATGCTTTCTCTGCATTTGAGGATGCTGGATTGGATGACAAGAAGGTATGTTGATAAGAGGCTGTCCCTAACGATTGGCTTTCACAGAGTTTCCACCAAAAAGTATTCCCATATATATTATTCAGTTGCATGCTAAATCCGTCTCACGTGCAAGTGGTTTCTAATTGTGATTTCCTTAAGAGTTGTTAACAAGCTGAAGGATTGACTTTCCAACCTTTCAGCAAAAATTGCATAAACAGTGTTATTTGTTCATTGTTCCTTCCGCAAAATAATTTGCTGTGTGGGCTGTTACCAATTGTGATTTCTCAAGGATATTACATTTTCAAATAGCAGTTGACTTTTTATTTTTTCAAAGCAGTGAAGTAAATATTGCAGTATTTTGCATTCTATTCATTGAGACACATTAATCTGTCTTGCAACAGGCGGTGGAGGAAACAGGGAAAAAGTTCCGAGAAACCATACTTGCTCTTGGAGGTGGTAAAGCACCATTGGAGGTTAGAGGCATTAAATTAGCATTTTTATTGGCCTTTTGTTTTGCATAATCTTCTATTTTATTTCAAAGATAGGACCTGGACCGCCATTACCTAGATCACTGCTTCATCCTAATAGATTTGTAAATTGTAGATAATGAATTCTGTTCTAGATTGGCCTTTCCTAGATTTTGCATTTGATGATTTTGTGACCATGCTATAAGTTGTAATGTGCAGGTTTTTGTGGAATTTCGAGGGCGTGAACCTTCTCCAGATGCACTGCTCAGGCATAATGGCTTATTATCGGTCACCTCTTCTGCATAGAAGTTGTAACGGATGAATTATTTTCTTATTCAATCTCTGTATAAGCCTTTGAAATGGCCTTTAGAATTTTTTTCCCCTCAATCATACACTGTATGTGGGCCCCATTATTTATTAGCTCATTCTAAAGGATGTTTTGGTAATTCTCTTATTTGGTTAGGAACTCGACACAATGGTAAATATTTCTTGCTCGGACTGGAAATAAACAGATATACCATTGAACATATTATTATTATTATTAATTTTGACATCTATTCATTTGCTTTACCTCATAATATCCTGATGCTTAACAAATATATCTCACTGAAACTTAAACGTGGATCTTGAGCTCTTAACCATTTAAATTAGACCTTATTGGCCCGTCAAAAGATATTACTTGGAAAGCAAAGGTGAGCAATCGTGTAACTTTTCAAACATCATGTTGCTAGCAATTTTTAATTTATAGTTAAACGGAATTAATAAAAAGCATGCTCAATGTGCAATAACTTCATCAAACTTGACATAAATGATAAAATGAATTTGACTAACCAACTGTCTTTTTGTCCAAAAGGGTGGACAGTGACGAGTAACTTGAATTGGTATGAGGCTTCAATCTGATTTCTGTCCCAAAGGGTAGACACTGGACAGGGACAAGTGCGTAATTACGAAAAGGCTTGCCTTCAAAGCATAGTCTGACCAGGAAAGTACAATCAAGTTACCCATCCACCTACCAACCAGCTTTTGTGTATGATATAAGTTTATTTTTTTATCTAATTTATTGTACATTTATATATTATATGTAACTTTATTTCTTTTATTATTATTATTTTAATCGTTTTCTTCTGCTCATTTAAACAAAAGAGCGCAGACCATTATTCTGCTCATTTGCCTTTTATTGTCTGAGAACTCTTTCCGCATAGCTGACAAAGCAGCAGACTTTGATTCAGTGATAATTACTGTTCGTTTGATTTCTGTTCAATTAAAAAAAATTTTTTTTTTTTTTTGAGAAGAGAAAGTGGCCGAAATTTCGATCTTATTGAGTTTCACGTAAGACTCCAACTCCGAGTTTCCGTTTTTGTTTTGTGCGTGTGTGTGTGTTTTTTTCCCATCAGATTCTGGGCAACCTAACGCCGAATTAGGGTTTCATGGTCTCAAGTTGCAGCTTGCTCTCAGCTGCGAGATGGCGAGAGCGGGCGGGATCACCGGCGCTGTGAATGTAGGGATTGCAGTGCAAGCAGATTGGGAGAACCGGGAATTCATTTCTCACATTTCCCTCAATATCCGTCGCCTCTTCGAATTTCTCGTCCAATTTGGTATGCAAGCTTTTCCAATCCTTTCTCTCTCATTCTTTTATCTTTTACTGTTTTGCCGAGTTCTTTGAACTGATTTAGGGTGGGGCTCGGGAGGTAGATTATTGACTATGCTAGAATTTATGGTCTTCGTGGTTGGTTGGATTGGATCTGACAATGTTCAAGTGCTTTTACTCTCTAGATTTTCTTTAGGGGGTTTCCATGCGACTGTATCGCTGTAATTACTTCTTTCTGTTTCGTAATCGGGTTCAGTGAGTATATCAAATGTGTGATGGATTGTTCACTTTGAGGATGGTGAACAATGTTCTTCAGCTTTGAACGCTTTGCTTCTTTCATCAAATTGGCATTTTGTGATTTTACTTCGATTTTTTGGGCATCAGTACAAGCTTTTGGGAATTTTTATTCAAACATACTGGTACAACTCAAGTCCAAGTTCTTACCTATCGTTAAAAAAAAAAAAAAACCCTCAGGTCCAAGATGTCCTCTACAAATTGATTTTAAATGGTCATTCATAATGATACTGGATTCTTGTACTTAAGAAAGCATCAAATTCTCCTTTTAAGTGTAAAACTCTTCATGAATCAACCAAAAGAATCTGTAAACTTGCTCTGCTTGAATCTCTTCTTTGTCTGGGCTTGTCAGCATTTGTTCAGTTCATCAAATTGAATTAGGTGTTAAGACTCTTTCTGGTCAGATAGCATTTAAATACCTGTTTGCTTATGAAAAATTATGCTAAAACTTATGGCTGAACGGGGAATTCTGGTCTAAATTGACCCAACATGTGAAGTACCAATAATCTTGTGTACGCTTTTATTTAATACAGACAATATAGTCTGCATATTAATGAGGATAATATATATTTATCAAATGTAAGAGTTTGTAATGAAGTTCTCTAACTTCTGCAGTAGTCATTTATGACCAGTGATTAGGTGCTTATTCTTAACATTCACTTTAAGATCTCTACCCATCTTTTTGATTTGATATTAATGTGGCTTGTAATTGTTGTTGATTTCTTTTAACAGTTTGGTATAAATAAAGGGGCTTTCTTGACTTTGAAATATTTTATTGTATTCACTTTCTGTATTTCCTCAGAGCTACAACAAGAAACAAATTAGCAGTATTGAATGAGAAGCTTGATATACTAGAGCGTCGTCTAAAATTGTAAAGTCCAAATGGTACCATCAGCCAACCCATCTCTTTTTGCTACATGATGTCCAAATTATAGGTACTAGATCAATAACCTATATCTCATCTTGCTACATTCTGTTTATGTTGTTGTAGAGTAATAGCTTACATGTAAGCACCACTTGTCTTGGTTGTGAACAGGTTACGTTAATCTTGGAATCCAATTTAAGATTAGTACATCCCTATGGTTTCATGATCTTTTTCTTTATTGGTGGTGAATGTTTCAAAATTATCAGACTTCTGATTTGAGCGTGGATACACATCGAAAAGTCACCTACACTTCTGGTCTTCAGGCTGCCACTAAGATATTGTAAATATCACAATTTCAATTGGTGACTAAGCCTGTCGGAATAGGATCACTAAGGCAAGTTTAATTGCATGTAGGTCATGTTAATTGGAATAGTTTTATAAAATTAGTATACACAAGGCAGAAAAGTGTTGTTCTTGCAAGTAAATTATCAGTTCATTGCTCAAAAACCTACAATTTCTGTTTTCTTCCACAATGTTCTCTCCGGGTCCTACCTCTTAACTTTTCTCAAGGAGCATTGGTTTCTAGCTCTTTCTTTTTATTTTATATTATTTTTTGCATCAACATTACTCCATGAAACAAAAAATACTTGCCTTATCTGCACCCATGGTATTGGCATTTTGTCCATGAGCTGCTTAGTATTTGTGCACCATTAAACATGCTTTCTCAAGGGACAGGATGAGAAGTTGGAGCTAAAATTTTAGAAGAATGCCCATATACTATTTGAAGATTTTTGTTTGGACCTAGACCTTCACTTGCCTCACGTCACCTAGCTAATCGAGGAAACAGAGATCATAGACTTCAGAGGATGTTGAAATTTGCCTCTTTGGACAGCTGGAGCCAGGATTAATATATAGTCAAGAACTTTGGGAGTTTTGGATTAAAATAATATTATGGAAAAAGAAAATTACAAAAATAATTTAGTTTTGAAACTATTGCTTAATGTAATTCGTATGGCCGTTGAGGACAAGGGCTTTATAATTTTTTTTTAAGTAAATACCGATGTCCTCAACAACGGTATTTTAATTTTAAAAAAAAATGATAAAAAAAATGATAATGTCTGTTGGTGACAACGGCATTTTAATTTTGAAAAAATAAAAATTAAAACTAATGATAAATATTAATATTGGATAGATTATATATATATATATATATATATATATATATATATATATATATATATATATATATATATATCTTATATATATATATTGTTAGTTTTTAGTTTAATATAAATTCTTTTATATTTATTTTATTAATTAGATAATATGTTAGCTTTTAAGATTACTTAATTAGTGGGTTCATGATTTTTATTTGTATTTAAACTTTGAATGTTATAAAGTTAGGAGAGAAGAGTTCAATAAAAGTTAGTTATCTCACGTAAATGATTTCACAAAACCTTTCATTATACTTATCACTTATGAATTTGCAAAATGAATAGTTTATTTATTTTAGGCTAGATAAAGCCTTAATATTATCTACTTAGATGACTAACTTTTATTAAATTCTTCTCTCATTACTTGATAACATTCAAAGTCTAAATAAAAATAAAAATCATGAACCCACTAATTAAATACTCTTCTCTCTCGACCTGATAACATTCAAAGTTTTAATACAAATAAAAACATGAACCCACTAATTAAATAATCTTAAAAGCTAGCATATTATCTAATTAATAAAATAAAATAAAAATAAAATAATACGTACTGGAATAAAAAAAAAATCTCTTCAAGATGTTATTAAAATCAGAATTCAAAAAAAAAAAAAAAAAAAAAAAAATATATATATATATATATATATATATATATATATATATATATATATATATATATATATATATATATATATATATATATATATACTATATATATATATATACATGTAGCGATTAGATGGGAAATATTTCCAGTAGGATCCTTAACCAAATGTTTGGCCGTACGACAGGTATGTGACCAATGACCCGTCATGTTATATCTATAGCAGGTATTATCTAGTTGGCGTTGAATGATACTCTGGCCAGTGGTTGCCTGTGGATTTGATAGCTTCCCTTTATTGGAATTAACTGCTTTATTTTTGAAGGGGCGAATTATTCACGATTTAAATTATCGCCTGGTAGTGCCATAGGAAGTATGTAAGCGTTAAATCGTTTACTAGACGGCCCATTTTTGTGCCCTTGTCTATAGTATGGGGGTGAAAGTAGTAGCATTGCTTGGAAATGCTTTAATGCAACAGGGCGAGATTGATGATTTTGAAGCTAGCTTCGTTATTAACCATTGCGCGAGGAGGCAAGTAATCGATTCGAATATTTAGTGGCGAAGTATTTCTATATTCTTCTTTGCGGGAGCACATTAGAGGCATGAAAAGTGGTAAAAAGTTTTCTCGAGCATATCCTCATCAGGGAAATTTTCTGGTGGTCATATCGGTCTTGTAAACTCTGCCAGAGGACCAATGAGTATTTTACTGTAAGGTATTCATTCTTGAGACATTTAACAAGAATAAATAAATAAATATAGATTCTTCAGGAATCTAAAAGAAATGACACAATTATCTTGGTATTATAATGTTGTAAAAATTATTCGAAATTTAATATGGGTCTTCTAGAATTCAAAGTTTTAAAATTCATCTAAAATTATTGCAAAATTGAATTCTTGAATTCAAAGTGTATGATAATTGAGTTATAATTCTTTGAAAAAAGAAAATTGTTCTCTTTGGAATTCATGTTAGAATTGAAAATGGGTACCAAATGATATCATTTATAAATGGAATAAAATAATAAAGACTAAGAGAAGATAATGAGTAAATTGAAATAATAGTAAATTTTAGACAAAATTCATCTGGAAGTTTTGTAATATGAATTCTACGGGAATTCAAAAAGGTTAGCAAAATTCATCTGGAATGTTTACATAATTGAATTATGGAATTGAAAGTATAGGTGAGTTAGCTATAATTGTTAGCGAATGGAATTACTGGAATTCATAGATGCCAGCAAAGTACGTATAAGAAAACGTCCTAAAACAAAGTAACAATAAACAAAATTTGAGATTTTGAAAAGTCGTGTGATGCTTGGGGTGGAGCGGATTTTGGCGAATGTTAAAAACTAAGCTATCGACCCCGAGTGGCGTGCGATAACGTGTTGTAAATCAAAAGAATTAGAGAGAAATAAGGAAGAACGAAGAGAATTAAGAAATCCGATGATATACATTGTGCTTATTAGGCTTACTGTTATAGAGCTTTATAGTGAAAATACGCCTTTACGTAAATGATACGTTAATAGTAGAGGAAGGCAGCACACGATGAATGACATTATGTCCGATTAGTCATTATAGTCGTTAATCCATTATTATAACGATATATATATATATATATATATATATATATATATATTTTAATCCTAAACTCGGGTTAGTCCCCACGGTTTCTTGCAATTTCATATGGGCAAAGCTGGCAGCAGATTTAGATCCTTACTCGTCATGTCATGGTGGCCATCCTGTCAAATTGGCTTGAAATCACCTATAGTAATGGTGGCCATCTTTTCACGGGGGAAATTTTTCTCTATTAAGTATGAAAGCCTCATCACTTGGTTATTTTTGGATGATGCAAACATATTGCCAATTTGGGCATCATTCAAGCTTTGAAGTGGAACATGCTCCAAGGATATGAGGTCTCTTAGAAAAGTAAAAATAATAATAACAATAATAATAAAAAGAATCATTCAAGTAGATGGGATGTTGTGAATGAAATAGAGATCTTAAAAATCAAACTCATGTTTCCTGGCGTATAAAATGGCTTCGATGGTTACAGACTGATTTAAACATGGATGAATGAAAAGCAAAAAAATTTCAAATTTGAAATATTTGGGTCATCATTTTCTCTCTTCAATTCCAGTAGCATAACCCTACAATGGGACACTTTTTAAGGGTCTTTACATTGAGCTTCCTGTTTCGAGATCCGCTCTGTAAAATCTCAACTGCTGGGGGAGTAACTGAGATGAGGGAGTGCAGTTGTAAAAGGAAAATACTGGGATATAATGCCTAAATTATCCATTGCCAATATTTTTGAACAGAATAGATAGCAGGGTGCCAAGTCTTCCTTTGAAGTGCAATAGGGAGTCATTATCACAGTAATGTGATTAGAACTGATCATCATATACAAAAATGATGAACGATTGATTGATACACCCAAAAATGCTATCTTGGCTGTGGAGGAGTCAAAGCTTGTGAAATATCAGGTGAGGGTTCTGTGAGAGTTGGGGTGGGTGGTAGAACAATCTTCCTCTCAATCTTCTCTATGGAGAAACGGTTGGAGCCACCAAAGCTGTCTATGGACTTCATATATTCAGATGCATTGTTCTCTATGATCAGAGCATCCTCCAGCTCTCTGACGATATCAGCCATGCATGGTCGATAAGCTGAGAAGGGCTCAATGCATGACAATGCCACCTCTACCACTCTCCACATTGCCTCTGCATGGTATCCCCCCTTTATGCTCGGATCCACGATTTCCTCTATCTTTGATTCTCTGATGTAGGGTTTTGCCTGGATCCAAAAGGCGATTCCTTGTTAGTTTATGCTATAACAAAAGGACAATATGGTTTCAAGATCGAGGTTCATGATTCCTGGTAGAGTAATATTATAAAGAGAGATTCTATTTACACCCCATCAATTTCTCTATACACCCCATATATATTACATCCCAATTTTTTTTCAAATACAAAATGGGGTGTATAGAGAGATTGATGGGGTGTAAATAGAATTTCTCTATTATAAATGTGAATTTATTTTACAAGTTAAAAACATTACCCATTCAACTAAGCTCCATTCATTCCGAGGTCTGTGTATATTGAGAGGCTCTCGGCCACTTATTATTTCTAGTAGAACCACCCCATAGCTAAAGACATCACTTTTCGCCGATAGATGCTGGGTTGAATAGTACCTGAATAACATAAGTAAAGCATAACTCATAGAACTTAGAGAAAATAAATAGAAGAAGAAGAATATCTAAGGTTATAGTTATAGCTGATTGCCAATCCTTTAAACATGACATTAAATATTCAAAGGGAAAGTCAAGCTAAGAAGCATTCTTAGTTAGTACGTACTCTGGATCCAAATACCCAGCTGTGCCTCTAACTTCAAGAGAAACACAACTGTCCCCTTCTTGAGGAGCATATTTTGAAAAACCAAAGTCTGCTACCTTGGCACACATGCTATGATCCAGGAGTATGTTGCTTGATTTCACATCTCTATGTATGACGCTTCGCCCAGAAAACGTGTGAAGATATGTTAAACCTGAATCATAAATAATTAAAAATACTCCTCAAACATTCTGTCCTACTTACTCCAGTTTTAAAGAAAACAAAATCTATGAAGTGATGACATTCCATATTACTTGCCTCTAGCAGCACCAAGAGCAATAGAAAGCCTGGTTGGCCAGTCCAGAGTTTTTCTTTTGGCTGCCTCCCCTGTATGTGAATTAGTTACATAAATAAATAAATAAATAAGAGAAAAAGAAAAAACATAAATTAGAAATGATAAGGTGAAATGAGCTAATAAAATTTGGACAAAAGGTACCATAGAGCCGATCTTGTAGAGAGCCATTAGACATGAAAGGGTAAACTAGAATTTGTTGGTCATTTTCACAACAATATCCAAGAAGAGGGACCAGATTTTCATGCTGAATCGCCGAGAGAAGGTTTAGCTGCAGAATACATTTATATTAGAAGTCAGTTGGCTTATTCTGTAGGTATGGAAACAGACAAGAAAAAAAAGAAAAACAGAGGATAGGTATAGAAAGGGAAAAGAAAATTTCATTGCGCAGATGGGGCATAAGAAAATTGTCCTTAAGCTAACTAAAGGACTAGTAGAAGTCTCAAAGGGAAGCTGATATAACAAAAGAACTGTTCGTTAGAATAGTTTCTGATTAAAAATAGGAAAGATGGGGGAAGGAAAAGATAAAATGAGACTGAAGTGAGACTTTCATTACCATGGTTGATGCTAAAAATGTCACTCACTTTTTAGATTAGAATTTAGAAGTATCAAGGTGATGGTGCATACAAGAAACTGTTATCAGTGATACAATCTAAACCATAGATTATTCTACCTCATTTTCAAATTCACGGGTTCCTTGAGTTGATGTTGCAGATCGAACCTTCACTGCCACTTCTTGACCATCAGGTAGAGTACCACGATAAACAGAACCAAAGCCTCCTTCACCTATTAAGGTTTTGTACTTGTTGGTAGCAGTTTCTATGTACTCCAGAGTGAAATTCTGTATATCTATCGACTTGAAAACAATATCATCTATGCTGGGCAAAGAGAAAACAGCATCTGCATTTAGAATAATTTTGGTTCAGAATATGATACATATCATAAAGTGTAAGCAAAGATGACTGAAAGCGATCTCTCTAATACTAGCCTCAAACACCCATTTTATCGTTAAGTACTCGTTTAACAAGAAAGGAGAAATTGATTTATCGTTGCAGCGCGAAATCGCATTTCTACGCTATTTTATCTTTTTCTCAATAAAGTGGTTATTCCACATAAATCTAAGTTTTTATATGTTTTTTTCGTGATTTAGTCGTCGCCTTGGTGCGCATGTGATTATCGTAGGCTTATCTCTTGCGCTGTGGTTGTGGAAGTCGTCTTGATGCGGCGGTGGATTTGTGTCGATACCGGTCTGACCCGGTTTGGTTTTTTCATCGATGTTTATTTGTGTTTGAAGCTGATTCGAGCGAAGCGAAGTATATCTGTCGGAGAATAATCAATCAGTGGTTGATAATATGTTGCAGAACTGGAGTAAAAGGTATTCTAGTTATAATAGTAATATCAAATGTGTAGATTCAACTATCAAATGTATAGGCTTTGAGTTGTTTCATAATGCTATTAACCTGGATGATGTTTCATCCTTTACGGTTTTTAATGGTTTTGGTTATTTGTTTATATCAATGTATTGGTAGTTGGAATCAATGAAATTATCTTCTTTACATAACCAAAGTAGATGTAAAGAAGACACTACTTCTTGATTCAAATGAATGCATATCAAGTCAACACTGGCTCTGGCACACTAAGCCGAAGAAACTGAGCTTTTAGAGATTATGAGATCAGGTACGTTTATGAGATCTTTTAAGGGAGAAAGAGACTACTGTGCTTACTCTTTGCAAGTGGGTAGCCTCCCGGATTAAAATTTCCCCGAGCCACCAATTTTCGCCTGTAAAAGCAGGCTAAAACAATCGCAACTGCTATGGTAAATAAAAAGGATCCACCTGCAATAGCGCCAATTAGGATTCCTTGTACTGAATGCGATGATCCTTGATCAGCACAATCTCCATAGCTGAAACACAGAATTAAGTTAGATTCTCCCTCCCATGTACTCTAATGTTTGTCATATTTTCAAAACAAGGAATTTCTTACTCTGTGCTAACTTTTGTGCTGTTGAAGCTAGGTGGAAGATCTTTGTCAAAATGAGGATTACATCCGAAATATCTGTAGTATAGACATAGACAGTGAATAAGAACTTATATTCTTACACAAGCTTTGATTGTATGAACGCTTATATGCTTATAAATTATTAAACCAAACCATGTTAAGACTTACAACATTGCCAACTTTGGAAGTGAAGTAAGAGATTCTTGAATCTTTCCCACAAAATCATTGTGCCGTAGATCCCTGATAACAGATGTAAAGCAATCAATAAAGGGAATGGCCTGAGGAAAAATTTCAAGGTTTTAAAATTGAAAGAAATGAGTGGAACCCAAAAAGACTATTGAAAGTATCAGCTAAGTGAATTAAGAGAGAGAGAGAGAGCAGATTACAATGATATCAACATTGAGGAAGCTGGAAATTCTGGGATAACGCTGGTGAAATGGTTGTTACTTAAATTCCTACATGTCAGAAAGAAATAATATGAAATACTTTGAAGTTGAATTTATAACAATTGAAACAACAATGACTAACAAATCCAACACTGTTGAATCATACAATTTCTTTAAGTACGACAACTTAGTGATGCTGGGAGGAAGTAATCCTCGAAGTCCACTGGAGGAAAGATCCCTGAAAAAGAAACATGGCCATGGAGGAATAAAACAAACTAAATTATGGAAACCGAGTACTAATAATTCAGAACACTCCTAATAAAATCTAGAGGTGAAACTAGGAACTAAAAGCATAGGCAAATGAAAATCAGGGATCAAAAGCATATCATCCGTTTATGTTCCTCACATGCCCAACAGTCTTCAGGTATGGAAAATAACCATGGGGAAAGTAAGAATAGCAAACTTACAGCTCAGTTATGACAAGGGAATTATTACTAGAGTTGCAAACCAGACCATGCCATTCATCAGGAAGACATGGGTCCCCAGACCAGATCTCCAGCACTTTGTTATCTGGGTTGCTATTCCACAATTCATCCTTCACCTTCACAATCACGTCAACTGAAGAGAGAAAAAGAGAGTGAAAAAGGAGCACAATTGACATCTGAATCGCACCAGAAATTAATATCTCAAGGTTAAGGTCCTTTCAAGAACCTGGCAATCTAGAAAAAGGTAACAATATTCGCAAGTTGATAACTTTCTTTTGAGAGTACCATTAGCTAATTTGGACTTTAGGATATCAAAAATAGATTTTGAAAAAAAAAAAATCTTAACAATTCAGAACATTTGATGATGTCAATTGATTTGATCAAACACTCGAACTGTTGACATTAAACTTACCATCTTCTTGGTTTGTACCATGAACCCATGGGTGAACCTGGAATATCTCATAAGCATTACAAATGGGTCCAAACAGGGACTTCTCAGAGACCTTGATAAGGGTCAAATTGAAAGACCCATTTGCTCTGAACGTGAAAGCAGCCTCCCTGTACTTGGATCCATCAGCCATTATGTCAAAACCCGCCTGTGTACTCACATTGTTGATGTAAATATCAAACACCCTTTGCCCAATATCAATTGACTCAACGAACTCAAGAAAGTATAGGAACAGATGATAGTTGCATTCCCCTGTATCAAGGTCATTGTGGAGGAACTCCAAACGCTCTGAATGGTTGAGTGCTGTTTGTAGCACTTGAAGAGGTATTGCCGTTGTGATAGAAATATTGGCATTTGATGATATGGGATTGGGAGGGGATTTCTCCGGGATTGAGCTTGATTCAGCTTTCCAAATTCTATCATTTAGATCAACTGGATACCTGAGATTGTTACCAACTAGTCAAATACCAAAAACATGTGATTAGTATCATTTACAAAATTCATTGGTTTTGTAAGCATTAATCCTTTTCTCTGGATCTGTTTCTTTTGAGTCTTTCTCATAAGCTTAATTTTGAGGGAAGCATTTTTCTTACTCTAGGAAGTGCTTTTCCATGGAAATAAAAGCACTTAAATGCTGAAAATGAAGTAATGAAACATACCTGATATCCTCCCCTAGGTTCCCAACATCAACTCTTTTGACCAGTTTCAGGACACTAGAATTCTCTCCCTTCAAATACTTTATATTATTCAAAGGCCTCAGTTCAAGCCTGGAAATGTAAGGATCTCCTGTCCCTTTCAATAAGCAGAAGTCTATATGGTAATTCCTAGCTGTGAAAACTCCTTCCACCTCCACTGAATCATCGGACCCGTTCACTAAGCCTATTGGTGTAACACCAATGCTAACATTAAACAGAGAGAGCAGAGATGTAGTCACTGAATCACCATACAGGAATGTGCCCCTTATCAAATACTCATGGCCCCTAGTTGTAGATAAATTGTAGCACCATTTTTCTGCTAAATCCCCCTCAAAAATTCGTATTTTGTCACCTCTATAGTTCTCCACAGGCTTATTTATGTTTTGGCAGTCTAGTGTGTTGAATACCAATCATCATCTGGTATCCAAGTTAGATTCGTGCTGGGTTCTGTAAAGTTCGATTCAGCACAGCATCGTATGCTCACAAATTCTGGAAAAAAGAAAAATCACACTAGAAGAGTTACTTAAACCAGGTGTAGCAGATATCTGAATCAAATGGAAAAACCCCCATATTCATGATCAACTTTTCTGCTGTTTGTTTATTTATTTATTTTGTTGGTTGGTTGGTGCTCAGAACAAAGCATACGAGTACATGCATATCTACTTCCAAACCATTTATGAAGATTTGCTAATTAGTAAGAGATGGATCATTCTCTCCCTACTTCAATTATTCTTGTCCATCAATGGTTTTAATTAAGCTGAACATGATTCTAAAGAAATTAATGCTTAGAAACTAAGATGCCTAGAGTCCATGATAATGAATAACTTGAGCAGAAAGGAAAAAAAGATGTTCAGATGCTTACCTTGTTGTGCACAAGTTGATTGAAGAAGGAGAAAGAAAGATATAATTAAACATTCAACTGATCTTGAAATCCAACTAAAAAATCCCCCCATCATCGATCTATCCCAAACCAAAGTTGCCCCATCGGGTTATGATTCCTAGGAATCAAACCCTGTAATCAAGTTCCATCAACCCTCAAACCAAGTCTTGTAAATTCCATCAACTCAACCATCAAGAAATTAATTTCCTTCATGCAGATTCCAAGGCTGCTATGAACTTTCCTGATAATTCATACAGGCAACCAACCTTCTTGATTGCCATTAAAGCATCCAAACATGGACAGAGTAATGTTTCTGTGACTTGTTCAAAGAAGAAGGTGTAAAGTTTGATGATCAAGAGATTGATGAAGTTGGGTTGACTTCAAATGTGGGAATCAGGGAAGCATATTGGATGGAGGATGAGAAAGAGAATTGGGGTGGTTGATGATTATAATAATCCAAAACTGATTATGATTTTTCAAGCTTAATTATTGATATTAGTTGTTACATTTTGTTTAGTTTTGATGGTGGGTGTGACAAATTTGTATTTAATTAAGTATGCTTAAAATAATAAGGCGGAGCAACCCTTCTTCTTTCGTCTCTCTTCGTCTCTCTTCTTGTCTGTTTCTCTGGACGCAACATCATGGAAAATGGAGCTTGGCTTCTATAGTAGAAACTTATTCAGTACAAGTAGTACCCACCATATATATATATATATATATAAACATAATCAGTGATAAAATAATCTAGGTATTGGGTTCACCGATGTATACAAAAATTTGAAATCATTCTTAAAATATCTTATTTCTAAACTCCGGTGTTGTAGAAAATCAACCAGACAGTAAGAACATTAAGGGTGGCTTTAAAAAGTCCATTAATTGCTAGGGATGAGTTGTAAACCTAATTGGTAGAAGGTGGCAATTGAGTGGTTTTGGAAGTGTTCCAGAGAGGAAAGATGGAGATATCCCTGACTTGTAGTGCATTGCTTGGTTCACGTCTAACATTATTCATATCTCGATTCTTACAAAGTCCAAGATTTCCCATGGTTTTGGTTTGCTTTTTCCATAGAATTATGACCTGCATGGCTTCTGTTAAAATACAAAGATTTGATTTAAGGTTGTTCATTGGTTTAATGTTGCAATTGTTATTTTTGTGGGACAGGTTAGGGCTTATGGGAAAAAATTTTTGCAAAGGGAATTGTCATATATTTGTCAAAATTACTCTCCAAATGATAAAATATTATAACTATGTTAATATACTTTTCAAAATTTTAAAAAAGATTAAGGGTTTTTAATCTTGAAATTTTTTATATGAACTCATTTTTTTTTAAATATATATATTTTTCACATATTAATTAGTCTTTTGCTAATAAGACCTAGTTCAAGTGGTTAAGATATCAGGCTCAGCATAAGGAGGGGAGAGGTTCAAGGTTCGAGTCCCAATTGGGACAAGTTTGTGAATGAACAAATTATTATGATGTACTGCAAAGTGAATAGATGTATAAAAAACTAGTTTTTTGAAAAAAATTAGTTAATTTTTTTTTCTTATTTTTTCATTTAAACAAAAATTAGTTAATTCTTGTTGGAATTATGTCTTTTTCATTTAAAACCTACAAAGCAAAAAGTTGGTGAATATTCAATCATTCAGCATAAAAATGAATCATAACTTCTAGAAATATGCCAGAAAAATTGATTAAAAATAGATGAGTTTAGGACTCATCAAATTCCCCAAACTTAAAGTTTTGTTTGCCTTAAGCAAAGAATAGAAAATTTTGTTTGCCCTAAAACAATTTAGCTTTTATTTTTAAGGACATTTTTCTGTTGAATCCACAATTTGGCAGGAAACATAAGTTAGTTGTAAAATTATTTCTAAACATGTTTTCAATCTAGAATTAGGAAGACTTTCAATTAAGTTCACTAAAAAGCCAAATAATTTATATAGTGTAAACAATTCAATTATTCAACCCTGATTTGTGAGTGTGTGATGGTCTTCTCTCTTCTTCCTTGACAGATTAGTTAATCTTCTGGGATGATACTCATATAGCATATTTATCCTTCGTTCTTTAAAGTCTCATATGTTTGTTTGTCATATTAATCTTCACTAATGTAAGCATACACCATCTTCAGAATCAATTAGGTATTTTAGGCTTATAATGTGTGGCTTGGGTACTTGGTAGATAATTGGACAATTTAGGCTCACTTTTACCTAGATTTCACTTACAATTTGACATACTAGTCTTCCTTATGCATCATTTATCTTTCCATTGATGTCAACTTTCTAACCTCCCATTTGGTTTGGTGCATCTTTTTGCATACTTTTTGTTGTGGTATTTTTCTTGACCACATTTAGGCTATAAATTCTCTTCTTTTTTCTTAGAAGCTTTTCCACTTTTCATCTTCTATAAAGGTTTATGAAATAGTGCAATGTTTTGTCTTTTTAAGCTTTCTACCACCCTTAACAAACTTTGGGTCAGTAACTCTCATACCAATTGATATGTAGCTAGATGTTGAACACCGATAAATGGGAATTAGAATGTAACTATTCACATACTGTTCTTTGCATTCTTATCATTCACCATCTCATCATCTGATGTTTATCTTAACCCTTCTTATATCTTCTTTATACTTTGAAATAATATTCCCATATTTCATCATTGATGTATTTGTCATGTAATCTGGGCAAGTAAGGGATCTTTACTGTAGGATTATGTTTAAGGGAGGATATAGGCTTTTCATTTGCTGGTTGATGATGGAATAGGCTATTGGCTCAAATAAGGAACTAAGGTATATGCTTATATATTAATAGGGTAGGCTTTGAAAGACTCAATCTTCCAAGAATGACCTATATCACTTCCTGTTAGTGGTATTACTTAGGATTTTGCTTTGACTAATAATCTAACAAGTTTTAGGACATTTGGAGATTTAATTGTGATAGATCCCAAAAGATGTTCCTAACCTTAGCACAATTTGTTTCAGAGATACTTTTGACCATGTGCAATGTTTATCAGGATTCTTAGTAATTGAATTGTTTACAAAACAAAATTATAGTTCTTATTTGTTCCATAAATCTATTACAATCTTTCTTATTCTTGAAGTTCAACACATTTATCAATATTCTTACAAATTTTCTTTTTTCAGTTCATTTCCTCATACCCCAATTCATCTATTAAATTATTGTTAGGTTCCTGGATATGTTGCTATGCTATTTGACAAGTTAAAAGCTCATTTAAATCAACCATTCAATGCAGAGAAGTTTAATCAATTCGATCAACATTTCAATTCCACCAAACAATTCTCACACATTAAGTAATTCAACCTAGGTAAACTGGCTTCTCCATTATTCATCAAGCCATACATTGAAAGTCATCAAATTTCAATTATTTGAAGTAAATGAAAGAAAATGTAAACAAAACACACAAGAAATGCAAAATGAGAGTGAACATCGATTTTTGCAAAGGATTTTTTCATTGAAGTTTTTAGGTGTAAGAGATGGTTACAAAGAGGGAAAAGGGGAAGAAGCCACAAGGCAAGCTATTTTCTTCTTCTATCATGCCTGGGAGAGTGCGATTCCAGCACCAGTTCAAACTTGTAACATTTGCGAAAAGGACTTCGGGAATTTGGACTTATGGCTGCTTGGACCTATTGCCTTCTTCACTTCTGTTGAATGTAGACCACTCCATGGAAAGGGCCGTTGCTTGATGAGATCATTTGTCACTAATAGGATTAAAGGTTCCCTGAGCTCATGACAGGTAGAGAATACATTTTTATCAAATTGTTGTTGATCATATCTAAGCTTTATGTCCAACATTTTTCCCTATAGTTTATGGTGGCTTCCATTTCCTTGTCCCTTGTATCTATGAGGAGCCTTATCTCCTTCTGATGTTCTTTATAAAGGTAACTGAAGCATCTGCTTTATGCAGTAAGTTTTGCTCCATAACATCCTCTCTCTCCGTCATGATCTTTATTAGTTCATTGTCCTTCCTGAGCTTATCTGACAGGAAGACATCTTCTCTTGCCTTGAGTTCTTCACTAAATTCTCTTTCTTTTGTTTCCCATCTGCTCTTCCACTCTTCATCTCTCAGTTTGAGGGCTTCCTCCAAATTCTGATTCCTTCTTTTCAGCTCAGCATCTATGTACTCATCCCTGAGTTGGAGTTGGATTTTCAGTTGGTTGTCCCTCTACTGCATCTCTTGTCTCATAGCCTTTAACATTTCCATCAATTCAATATTGTTACCTTGATGAGGTGAGCTTCCAGCTTGCTCCTGATGGACTTGTCTCAAATCTGGGGAGAGGGTCAGTATTGGGCTCAAACCGTTCTGCCTCTGTTCTTGCTCTTGAGCTGCACTATCAACCTACATCTGATTGATTTCTAGGTTCTCTTCTTCCTCTCTTGCAACTTCAGCTCCTTTTTCCCTGCCTCTATTCTTAAACCCCTTAGTGATTCATGTCAGTGTTAGAGGTGAAGTCCTAGGGCAGGTTTCTTCTTCCTCCCAGTCTCCTTCTACATCACCTAAGATACAGAGCCTAGTGATCAGTGCTAGATGAGATACCAGTCCCTTGTACCTACCTCTATAATAACTCAAAATTGAGTTTTCTATTATCTTTCCAACACTGAACTTATACCCTTTCAATATGGCGTACAACAGTACTGCCTCCTTCTCTCTTATAGTACTAAAATGCTTTGACGGTAAGATAAATGAACAAATGAAATAAAACCAAACCTTTTCTTGTTTAATCAATGCTCCTCTTTCGATGGACTCATGTGGGTTTTTCCTGGTGGTATTCCACTTTTCTTTGTTCTTAGTCAACAAATCTAAAATCTTTTGGAAGTCTGGTTCCTTCACTAGTTTCTTGAACTTCGAACCATTCTTCATCTCGTCCAGATTGTAGGTTTGGTCTATCTGCTCCCTACTGAAGGATATCCATTTACCTCTGACATATATTGTCTTGTCCTTCATTGCCATCGTATTCGCATAGAATTCCTTCACCACATCTACAAATCCAAGAGCCTTGTGTTCACAGAAAAGATGCCATCCCTTACTCTCAATAACTTCTTGGAAGGGGGAGATCCACTTGCTGAAGCCTCTTTCGCCTATGAAATCTTTGTGCTGTAATTTGTCCCTCCAAGCGAAATAGGCCAGCTTTGAAACCCAATCGCTTGCTTTTCCTTTTGTTTGCTCTGCTCCTACTTCTTCAGCTCCTCTCTTCATTTTTCTTGATTCTTCAACTGATTGCTCAACCTCGGCTCTTGCTTCAGCTCTTTCTTCTTCCTGCACTGTTTCTGCTTGAGTCTCTTGGATTGCTTGAGTCTCTTGGACTGCTTCTTCCTCCCTCTTGGCATACTCTTCCATTATTTCGTTTAGGTTAGGAACAAGGTTCGACGACTTAGACATTGTCAGAAGGGGGCTTTGGGGATCTAGGGTTTTCAAAATGAGGGGAAGAGATTTGGTGAAGAAAGGTGAGTGGGTTGATGGTTTATGAGGCAGGTAACCTTTTAGGTTTCAAAAATCATCTATTTATAGGCTAAATATTTGTTGTACCATCATTAAATGACGCGACAAAAACTAACCTAGGGTTTATTCCCTTTTTAATTTTATGCCGCGACATAGAAAAATAATGTCGCGACATATTTTCTAAAACCAATTAAAACTAGGTCAATCCCTTGTTGCGACAGAGCAAAAATATCACGACATAAAAAGGTGATGTTCAAGTATACTTTTGTCGCGACAAAGAGAAAAATTGTCGTGACAAAAACTCTCTTTGCAATATTAGTCTAAAGCCAACTTGGTCGCGACATAGAAATATGTTGCTATATAGACATGGATCAGTTCAAAACAAATGCTGTCGCGATAAGGAAAAACATTGTCGCGATACAGTTTGTGCTTCTCTAGTTAAATGATGTCGCGACATAGAAAAAGACTAACCCAGTCTTTGTTGCGACATTAAGAAATAATGTTACCAAGCGAGTTTGGTATCGCATCGCGACAAAGAGAAATATGTCGCGTGATGAAAAAAAATAATTTTCGAAATTGCACAATTCACATTTTTCAATCAAGTAACATTCAAAGCACTGTGCATTCATTCGCCACCAATGAGAACATACTTGTGAAAACACATCTAATCATCAATTCAATCATCAAAGATCCATCTTAAGTGATTACCAAATCAGCGATTTATTTCTTCATCTAAGATGACCTAAACAAGATGATATTCAGAGTGTCACGCCCTACTCGCCCATAAGAGAGGTGGCAAGACACGACCCAGACCCCTAACTCATTTCCAATAGTGGCCCATTTCGATAAACAAACCACATGATCACAATGGTTAATCAGAAACCACTACTACAGCTTTATTTTAAAACGTCTCTGGTAAATGAAATTCCTCGAAGTCCTATTACCAGGTACTTCAAGTACAAATTCCACTATTACAAAATATGCAACATTCCCGAAAATATTACATTTCACATTACAAATACCAAAATCAAAACCTACATGGCAGGTGGACTCTTTATTAACATCTCTAAATACATCTAGTCAAGTTAAGATGTTTGTATTTTGGGAGAGATAACTGAATTTTTCTAATTCCTAAACGCTAAACACAAACTGAACTGAAAATTGTGATAAGACATAAGGACAAAATTGTAATTTTGGTCAAAAATACAAAAAGTCATAAGTTGATAAGATGAGAGGCCAAAGGGAATAACTAAGGAAAGCGTAACACAGAATGAGGGAGGACTAAAGGTAATTAAAGATGATCTTTAAAAACCCAAAATGGGTTTTATTTATCTTGAACTCAACATGGCCCCTTTAAGTGCAACTGATATAGATGCTAATTATTCTCAGCTCAAGAGACCAAAAATGTAGAAGTGTTATGAAAGAGGAAGAGGAAGAGAAGCAAGAGAAATAGAGGTAAGAAAGTTCTAAATAGCCAAAAGTCAATATAAGGATTTCTGCATGATTTTGGTATGGATTTGATATGAAAGCAAGGATCCTTGAAGTAAGTTTTGGAAGTGGAACTATGAATTTTTATGGAAACTAACATTTATATGACTTAGTATGGATCTTTGATTTTTTTGTATGGAACCTTATGATTTAGTTTATTATGTTTAGGCTGGGTTGTAAGAAACCTAACTGCACAAATTCTGTAAGGGATCAAGACATGAATCCATTTAAGGTTGATTCATGGTTTAATTGTAGACTGAGTTAGTATGAACAACCCTAACTCCAATCTTTTTATAAGTTTAGAATCATGTATAAGCATGGACCCAGCAATATGAAGCTCGGGAGCAATTCACAAAGTAGTTTTTGAAATGGTTAATGCGTATTGTTGATGATCTATAGAAAAGAGATTATAAGATGAATATGAGCGGTTTCGACGGCATACAGATTATTGAGCCGACTGGGCAGCAAATATAAAAATGAGAAAACCACCTATTCTCGAAATTGAGCGGTGGTACCGGTACCAAAATTAGTGGTACCCCGCACTTAGCGCGACTTCATCTCCACTGCACTGGCATCTCCTGGTGATCGCACCATTGCTCTATTTTGACTCAAAGATTCAGATTTTGGCCATAACTTCAATGGCCTTCATCCCGGTTTGGAGTGATTCCAAGTTTCAAAGTCAACCAAACCTTCAAGGAGAACTAAACATCCCAAATAGCCACCTTCTGACTCCACTCCCATGCAGCCCAAAAATTCACCAAATATGCCACTGCCTCAAGCTAATTTATGCCTGAAGCTGAACAGATAGTCTCTGGGTTGCTTAGGACATAACTCAGTTTCTGTTCGATTTGGGTGATCTGAAGTGAGAAGAACCCTTAGCACCTAAATTCAAATATCAAAGAACTAAGACGTATGGAGTTAATTCCTGGGTAGTAATGGATATTTACAACCCATCTCTTAGTAACATCTTTTAATCGGCACTAGCAAGAATAAAAACGTCATAACTATTCGATGATTCAATTGAATATCCAAATTTCGGCAACTGAGATCTCATAGAGGAATAAGAATACATGAATGATGTGTGAATACATCAAGGTCACACCACATATATCGAAATGTCATATAAATAATATGGAACAGGAAAACATGTAAAATGCAATAGGTATAAACGTTCAAGAATATAATATGACAGAAACATAAAACTAAATCAAACATGAACAATAACATATAACATACGCGAACACGTAACGTGATTTAAGATAGGTTATGAGTTACGGAAAGACACATACTAGCGATGGACGTATTCGTAATCAAAGAACGAATGAGCGGACGCTTTGACCGCGCTTCAAGACTCCTCGCTAGTATACGACTCGCTAATCGGGGCGCACGCTCGCTCGCTCCATGAAATCACATGGCTATCAACGACAACATGACGCGATTCCATCAATCGACCGCTATGGTCGCCTTAATTTCATAGCCATACGCATCAGAACGTTAATGTGAGACGGACGTTATCGGGACGACAAACAAGACAGATTCAACAACCGGACCATTTAGTCGTCAATTTACGTAATGGCGGCGAATCGCAACGTTAATACAACCACATTGTTACCAATACAACATATCGTGATTCAACAACTGACCTGTTTAAATGTCACTTCTATATGAGACGGTAATATCAATAAAGAGATCACATTGTTACCGGGGGACTATAGCAGACAGATTCCATCAACCAACTACTGAATGTCGACTTATAAGAATACGTGAAATCACAAACCAAACTGAAAACTCATTTATTATCGTCCTAGTCAAATAGTTATGAGAAGATCTTAAATAGGGTACTTAATAAGAAAATTTAGTACCTACTGCATTCCATTCCAGAATACAAGAATAAGTTCTCAGAACACAAGTATAAGATCCGTAATATGAAGTATAAGATCCCAAAATAATAAATAAGATCCGAAATGGCTAAAGAACAAAGATCGCAATACAATTATAAGATCCGATACATGGGTATATGTCTATAATACGCGATAGATACGAAGTATTAAGGGCGCGGCGTGGGTCCTACACAGGAGGCCCTTGAGAAATCTGAATAAGGGTGTCCTTCAAGAGATAAGCATAAGTATATGTCCACTGATATATAAGTATGTGTCCGGTGGGAGAAAAGTGAGAACACTGTCCCAACAGAGATCCGACAAGAATGTAGTCTGCTTATAAAGATAAGATCCGAATGCTATAAGTATAAGTTTTGGAATAAGAATAAGTCTCAAGCAGGGGTACAGGAAGTCTGAATGCTAGTACACTGGCTATGGTATAAGATCCGAATGTTAGAATGAGTCTATTATAAGTATAAGATCCGAATGCTATAAGTATGTCTCGAATAAGAATAAGTCTGCTTATATATAATTCAATGGTGAATAAGTGCTATAACCATAAGATCCAAATAAGAATAAGTCTCGCCATAAGTGTAAGATCTCGAGGCAGGTTTTGCTTATAAGAGGTTCAAGACCGTATACGAGAGATCTGAACAAGCATAAATTGGTGATATGAATTCATGAAGATTCTGGAGCATTCAAGCATCGCTATATGTTTATCAGGATTCAAAGATAAATGCATAAACAAAGAGGTTATAAGATATGTTTCCCACTAAGCGCAAAGCTTAGCACTGCTTAATCCACGCAGTATAAGCATAAGATGTCCGAAAACCCGCATACCGTATCAAGACACTAATAAAAGTCACAATACGCCCCGCCGATTTGTAAACGCAAAAGTACGCTGATACGTGAACCGGACTCAAGATATGTGCATGATTTGACGGACACCACTCGTGGTGTTCTGTATATGTAAATGATTTTTCGTTATTACAGAATCAAGCCAGACACCCATGTGCACAAGTTCGCCCGAGAAAAAAAAACATGTAAAGAGTCCCAAAGATGGTCTCGCCCGATTCTGCCTGGATCCCGCTGATCCTGCCTGACCGAACGCGTGACACCGCTATGTCAGCCCCGGTGGAGCGGGAATGTCACCCCCTTCAAGACCTGGCTAATACTTAAACACTATAAACTTATAGTGCTGGAAAAAAAAAAACAATAACGTGATATGACCACTATGGTTCACAAATGGTTTATTACATATAATATAAATTAAGGCGTTGGAGCTTATATAACATAATTCTACAACAGAGTTTTCATATAACATAATTCTTATAACGAAATTTTATATCTTCCATAGGAGCTCAGAACAGAGATCTTGTATATAAGGTACCCGTAGGTACATTACAGAACAGAACTGATTTCTTATGCTTTATTCTTGTTCATTATTCAGATTCTTATCATATAAATGTTTGTTTGTATAGACCAGTAACAATGAATAAGAGTGATGCAAAGACATTGTGGCACCCAAAGGTACCCAGACAAGATCGTAACAGAGATGTAGCCCGCCATCGTGAATGTGAGATGTCGTGAGCATAATGCAGAGTGTCGCAGATCAATTGCAGACGCAGTCTACCCATCGCACGGTGGAGGTCAGAAGCACTAGTAGGAGGTTTGCCTGACTTAACAAGACGCGGTCCGCCACGTAATGCATGTCAGAAGACAATGCAGAGTACTGCCGCACCGAACAGACGTGCCTATTCATTCACTATCCTAAGCCGACATGTATAATTATATATATATATATATATATATATATATATATATATATATATATATATATATGGTATATATATATATATATATATATATATATATTAATGAGCTTGTTATATTATTCGTAAGACATTAGCACATAAAGACGAAATACGTTCGTCTACACGATAGATCGCTCGTATATTAATAGCTTGTTATATTGTTCTTAAGACATTATATCTATCATTTTTTATATAACTTTTATACTTGTACAAACCCTTTCATTCATTTGTTAGGATCTTCAATTAATCCAATTTTATGCCTAATTATCTTCCATTGAAAGTCCAAACAAAAGAGTAACAAATTCTAAAATTAACCGAAAGGAGAACATAATTGGAATTGTAGCTTGCCCTAGGCGTAGCAGTGCTATGCCTAGGCGTAGAGGTCCTCCTAGGCGTGGGTTCCTACACCTAGGTGGACTGGGAATTGGAAAACTCGGCCCTGCTCCGCCTACATGTGGACCTTCTTCGCTCTAAGCCGCCTACACCTAGGAGTGCACTCTATGCCAGCGCAGGGTGTCGAAAGCAGAACATAAATGACCGCCACATTTTTCATCTGAACTCTTTCAACCAAAATCAAACCAACTCCTAATCAGTCATTACAAACCTAACTAAACCAATCTAAAAACACATTTATAAGTTGTGGTTTCTAATCTCAGAGTAACTAAAGAAGGTTGGAAATTTAACCCAACATGCATGCTATTTCCAAACTGGGATTTCTAACTTCTCTTCCTTCTTTCTTTTTCTCCTCTTTCTTTCCCTTCCTTCTCTGAGTCAAATAGAACTCTTGAATAAATGGAGAAAAACAACCTGTATCGGCTTCTCTCCCAAAATCGTGCCTGGCCAAAGCCAAAATGAGATATTTGGTCTTATCATAAGACCACTTACTTTATCCTCTTTTGTTTAAAATTTTCCTTTGCATTTTAGCCTCAATTTTATCTCCCATTTACACATCATAATCCTATCTAAATTCTTAATAGCATATCATCTTCTTGTGTTATGACCTTTGGGTCCTCATTTTACAAATTACCATTTTAACCTTGACTCTTGTATTAATTCTGGTTTTTATCATTTAACATTTTTCTCACTTTACTCTTAATTTCCGAAAATGCTAATTTTTACTTATATACCCTAAACATATAACAAAACTACTAAGATATAATTCAGAGTGTTACATAGAGTATTCAAAGAATGAGAACAACAAAGCTACTATTCATTTTCTACTCTAAACAAAATTACATTCCCCCAAACTTCAACTATGCATTATCATTAAAGAGCAAGTTAGGGAAATCGAAATACTCCCCCTTGTAACATTTTCTGCATAATCAGTTTGTGAGAGTGTGCTTTCTAATAAAATCCAGATCTAATTTAGCTTCACTGTCCTTGAAAAATCAACAAAAACAACTAATAAAAATTCAAACAAAATTAAAACTAAACTTCAAACACACCAATTTTAACAAAATCAAGTTAACTTTGAAAACTAAAATTTGCTTGGGTTGCCTCCCAAGAAGCTACTCAGTTTAATGTCTTTAGCTAGACATTTGCTGCAGAATGTTTTCTTTTCAGCAAAATTCTCCTATCTCTTCAAATCTGGATCAATATTCATTTAAGCTTCTTCCAAGGTAATGCTTCAATCTTTGACCACTCACTTTAAACTCGCTTCCAGAATTAGTTTTCAGTGTTACTGCTCCAAAGGGTGTACTTATTACTATTGTGTAAGGACCACTCTATTTTGACTTCAATTTTCGGGAAACAAATTTCAGCTTAGAATTATATAATAGACTTGCTTCTCATTAATTCTTCCTAGAATCTTCCGATCATGCCAATTTTTGGCCTTATCTCAGAGATTATAGCATTATCATGGTTTATTCTCAACTTCGGGCCATTCAATAAGTAATATTTCTTTTTCATGTTTTAAAGTCGAATTCACTACGGCCCACATGCTTTGTATTCCGGGCCTGGAGGGAGATGACAAAGTTTTCCAAATACACTTTGTATGGGACATTCCAATGAAAGCTTTATAAGCGCTCTATAAGCCCACAAACAATATCTAGCTTTATGACCGCTTCTTTTCAAGCTTTATTCACCGTTTTCTCTAAAATTTTCTTTATCTCCTGTTGAAATTTTTGTTTCGCCATTCGACAAGGGTGATAAGCCAATCCTATTACATGTCTCGATTCCACATTCAAGCCATAAGTTTTGCAAAACTTTATTTAAAAATGGCTTCCTCATCACTAATGATTGTTTCAGTGCTCCAAACCCGCTTCAAAATATTTCTTGTATAAACCTGCACAACCGTATTGACATCATTTCTGGGACAAGTTATTTGCCTAATTCCATTTAAAAGGCAATCCACAACTAGGAGAATGCTAGATTTCCAAATGATGATGGAAAAAGTCTCATAAAGTCTATTCTCACACATAAAAACAATCACTGTGGATTTTCATGACATCTCATTTTTCCTGCTTATAAGGTTTATTCCTCGACATTATCACAATGTTGCATCTATTCAAAATAGCCATATTGAATACAGTAGGCCAATAAAAATCTAATTGGAGAATTTTATGGGTTATTCTGTCTCTTGCAAAATGCCCTATGATGCACATTTTATCAATAATTTCACCTTTGTTGGTATTCTGCACAATATATCCCGGCTTAACGTATATATGCTCATCTTCTGAAATGTAGTAGATCATCCCAAATATAGAATATGTTATCAATTCTCAACTTTCTTTTATGTTGGTTGTTGAATCTATACTGGTATAATTCCAATGTGCTAGGTAATTCACAGCCAATATCATGATACTCAGTGTTTCGATCTAATAAACAAAAAAAATAACCCTGCCATCGTGGAAGCTTTCGCTATTTCACCTCCCTTTCTTTTTCTCAAAGAGTTTTTCTAATTCAGACAAGCATCAGCCATCACATTGTCACTACCCTTCTGTCTTTAATTTCTAGATCACTTAGCACATTACCCATCTCGACGCCTCAGTTTATCATCTTTATTTCAGACTTTATATCTAATTATAACATGATCGTTGTGTATTATACAGATCCCAACATGTAAGGCTTGAATTTTTCAGCCAAGCAAACACCATTGCCAACATCTCTTCGCCAGCAGTTCTCTCAGGCTTTATCAAGGCTCAATGGGCATGGCATGGCACTTTGGAATATCTTTCTTCGCCATTCCCACACAGTCCTCACTGCGATAATCAATGACATCACACATAATTTCAAATTCCTTGTTCCAATCAGATGTTACCATGATGGGGGTCAGAACTAATCCGGATTTAATTTATTTGTACCATGTTTTGTATGATTCATCAAAATCAAACTTATCTCTTTCCAGTTAGCCGCATAATGGTCTGTGAGGATTTTTAAGTCCTTATGAATCTTCCGTAAAACCACGATGTCCTAGGAAACTTCTTTACATCCCTCGACCGTCAGAGGTGCAGAGTTTATGATAAACCTTGTTGTTTTGGTTCATTTAATCCAATTCTTGAGAAATTTTATGTTCTTAAGACAATACTTTTGTTACTTGAAATGACATTTTTCCCAATTCCATAGCCAGATTTTTATTCTGACACTTTTGAAGCATCATGTCGTAATTCTTCGTGATATTTTCAAAACCTGATCCGCTAAACTGAGAAGTCATCGGCGAAGATTTATAGCCTCTTCCACTGTCCAAAACATGACATCATACATCTTTATATGAGATTACATAACCAAACGCATCTTTTCAAAGAAACGTGTCAGCAAGGTACAAATGTAGTGGCCTTTTAGATCCTCGGGCTATGGGAAAATTCGCTTTATAAATCCATAATATCCATCGTGAAAATGGAAGAATGAGATGTCCCGCTAATCTCAATCCAAACATTTGTCATGAAAGTGCAAAGGACAGAATGATCATTTCCCAGTTGCTTAATTTTTCAGATTCTATACACACCTCCATCCTCGTCACGCTCTCTAGGAATCAATCTATTCTTCTCATTTCTAATTCACAGCGTAATCCAATTCTTCTTGGGAACCATATGAACTGACTACCAAGGGTCGCCTGGGCATTGCATATATGAAGTCCCTTATTGTCATTTCTGATTTTTCTAACAACTTTCATTATCGATTCACTTTTTATGTTCACGAGGTTCTATCCTCTAAAAGGATCTTGTATGTAAATAGAAGACCATTCCTTTCAAATCTTCAATAATCAAGCAATTGCTTCTTTTGTATTTTTTCTCAAAATCTCTCCAACGCTTATGTTCTTCAAGCTCAATCAATGTGAATAAATAAATAACAGCTTAGCTTTTCGCCCCCCAGAAAGCACATTTAATTGTCTGCAATTCTTTAAAGGTTAAACTTTCTAACTTGTTTCTGGCTTCTTTGCTTCCTTCCTTCATTGAGTCAGACATCTTTCTAATGTTTCATTCATACTAAAGATTATTTCTTTAATTCACAATCGAATGCAAAAATTCAATACAATCAAGATCATCATACCGAAATTCATCTCATTTTCAATGATTGAAGATGGTAATTATAAAACCAAAACTATTAGAATTGATGGGAACTATAGTTTCTACAGTCTTACAATTTGGAATTTTAAACTCATATTGTTTTAAGCTTCAGGTTCAACTCAAGTGTACCGCTTCTCCTACTCGAAATATAAGTTCTCCCTTTTTCACATCTATCAAGGCAGCTCCAGTGGCCAAGAATCAATGCCTTCTCCTACTTTGAGAGTAAGTTCTCCCTTCTTCTCCCTTTTTCACACCCAATTATGCAAAGGGTATGTTGATCTCTATCTTCTTGAAGACATCCAAGAATCTAGAGAACTAATCTTCCATTTTATTAAGTCTCTCGAAAAGGGAACACAGATTACGTAGACATGTTTTATCTTTTTTCTTCAATTCTTCTATCTCCACCCCATCAAGCCAACGCACCTCTGCCTTTTTAGTCTCTGCAGTCAAGTCTGAACTGCTCAACTTGTTTTCTTTTCTAGTTTCTTCTCCTTTAAATTTCTCAGTCTTTCTCTCATCTTCTTATTTTTTGCTTTCTACCTCTCTTCCACTTCTTAGAGTTACCATCATGCAATCCTTTTCAGTTTTTCCTCGTGTCATCAAGGAAAGCATCCTTGGATTCAGATTTACTTATCATGCTCTCAAACAGAGAAGTATTGAAGATTTGGCCTGAACACAAATGTGTTTGCCTAAAATGCTACAGATCAGCAAAAATTTCGTCGTGGAATGTTCAGCAGCCTTCTTATTTCCAGCTAAATAACATCTGCCAAAGAAGATCTCTCCTTTGTCCTGATTTTATGTTCTCCACTTCCTCGATGTCATATCATTACTGCTAGATCCCGTGTGAAGCATAGTTTTGTTGAGTAATTGTCCAGGTCTTCGACCTGTGCCTTCCATAAGAGAAAACTTCACATCTCCAAGTGCTGTGGTGTGGTAATGAGCTCCATGGTCGAGGTCAGCTTAAAGTTATAACTTTACAGCGATTATGATACTGCCTTCTCGCCCTATAGGACCCTCGTGGGCTGTCCTCTTCAACACTATCCCTCTTCTCATTTTTATCAATTGTTCCCACTTCATTTATCGAAAGGTATTCTTCTCTCATGTCTCATTTACCATCGCATCTAATTTTCTTTATATGGCGCCACGCTGTCTCACTCTATATCATACCACTTCCTTGGGTCTACGTCGTCTTTCCCTGAGTGTCCCCATTTGTTTCACAATTGTACTGGAAATACTCTAATTAATCGCTTGGTATATTCAAGACTTTTTCTTTCAAAAAGCCCAATAGTTTCCATCACTATACCTTATGTATAATCATGATAATGATAGAAAACACCCATACAGCAATGATCTATTCCATGATGGGCATCTTTTTCCGTTAAATCTTGTATCTTTCTCATTCATCAGAGAGACTTCATCCCTCTCCTGTCAGAACACTACATTTCCCCCTCTTCTTCAGCAAGGAGGGCAGGAGGTTTAAATCTTCTTATGTTTCCACCAACTCTCTAATTGTTCATCATCCAACCTGATGCTGATCAAACCAAGTCATACCACATCTCCTGAAAATGGAAACAGGCTAAGCTTGATCACTTATGGTCTCACCCCATTCAATTTTGACTGTATCGCCATCCCCAGAATCTTTTCTTATGTCGCTGGCTGTGCCCTCACGTGATGCCCAAGAATTGGTGTGTTGCTGGGTATTGAGATCAAGGTCAGTCAAGTTCAAAATTTGGTTATCGTTAGAAGGTTGTCTCATAGCAAAGTATTCATCTTGAATAACTGACTTCCAAGCCTCCGCTAGTCATTCGTCGAGGTCTCTCCTCCGCTTTGCTTCGCGGAATAAAGTTGCATTCTTTCTCTCCGATTTGCTATAGTTGTCGATTGCCACTTCAACCTTTCTCATTCTCGCTGTTCTTCTAGTTCAGATCTCATGGCAACAGCTCGCTTCACTTTTGCATCTAAAAATCTTCACAAATAAAACATCGGGATCACATTAAACTGTGGAAAACGCTTATATCCAATCAACTCATGGAATTTCAGAGAGCTTACCAACTACCGTTAAAATCATACTGGTATTTTCCAATCACGATAAAATAAAGAAAAATGTCCAAATTAGCAATTTCGATTAGAATATTGATATTTAGATTCATCTTTTCAATCCCCAGAATTCGCTTCTAAAACTCGATTGACGGAATTTACATAGACTAAAAAACAAGTATCTAATAAATTAAATATCAAATTAACTAAATACGATGAAGTCAGTAGGTGCCTAACTTATGGTACCACCACCAAGAACTAATCAGTTCTTGAATCAACGACGCCAAAAACTTGATTGCTACTGACCAATTTATAAAATACGTTGTTTGCCTTGGATGAGAAGGCTTTCATTGAAAAATATGTTTTGGGTCTAGATTACTGCACGTGCACAGGTCATTCAAGTAATAAAAGTTGATTTAAGTCCAATTATCGTTCCCACGAGGATTGATGAGAAATTTAAACATCAATATTCATCTCATCAAGATCTCGCTATTTAACTCCAAAAGTTAAAAGTATTCGTTCTAATCCGTAAAATAAAACCAAACAGCCCATAACTACATATACAAAAATTTAAAATAATTTGATTGGAAAGTTCACTGCAGTTAATAATCGTGAATTAGATCGTACAATTATCAATTTCTACATCATTTTATAAATACAACAATTTAATATTTGAAATCTAATTTCAGCTAAAGACAAGATATATAGAATGGGATTTTCTCCATCAACCATACATTACACTTGAGATCCATATTCCTTTCTCACACATGAGTCTAATTAGTTACTATAAATAGAAATTCCTTTCAAAATTCGGGGTATTTTTCATTTTCAGCATCACACCCAAATCTTAGGACTGAATAAATTTTTCACCTACAGACAGGGGATATTATAAGTCTCTCCAATCTAATTGGTAATCATCTCACCTAATTCTGATAAAATTCTCTATCTCCTTTGACAGATCCCTACTAACACTGATCAAGATCCTTCCATCGTACTGGTGAGAAACCTCTCATTAATTAAATTGATACATCGTCCAACTATCCTCATGCTCATGAGGTTAGTATCTATCAAGTAATTTTGAAGAGGTGCCTAATAGTCTGGCTAATATTACCTAACATACCCATAAGTAATCGCCCATACTCCAGAATATCCACTGTCTGTGTCACTGAAGGGTTTCCAACCGAGTAAGATATAGGGTCCCTCGGGGTACACACGCTACTAATATTCCAATAAGATAACTTCAATATTACCAAATAAATAACCAAGATTTCAACCGTATATTCTTTCGAACCGAAAGTAAAAACACACTGAATGATCCAATCCTGTAGGGAGCTTATTCTTCAAAATTGAATTTATACCATCTGACTAACCGATAAGGAAAATTCACTCGGAATCGTGTTGAACTGATTAATGAATCAGCACCCAAAATCCATTCAAGTCGACACTAATTAAAATAAAATTTTACAGTTGAACTCACTAAAAACTCACATCAGATCACCGCTTCATCCAAAAAAGAACTAACTGGAATGCTAATCTAAACTACCTTAAAGAAAAGAAAATAATATACAAGAGTCTCCATCAGGTCGTCATGAAGCGCATTGCGTCTCTAGATACTTCTATTTATAGATTTTCAAATGATGGACCGCACTTCAAGACACAAATTGTGGATCCCCAAAAATTATGGCCCAATTAGTAGCTTTGTCGCAACATAGTTTTCATCTATGTTCTCGCCAAATACCTTTCACAGGGTCGCCTGGTCGTGGACATGATTTTAGGATTTCTTCAATTCTATCGCGAGCAAACTCTTTGATAATGTCGATATACTCACCGGGTTGTCTATTTATGTCAATGCACATGAGTGTTTTTGTGTCACGACATAAAAACTTAAGGCAACACAACTTGTCATTTTCAATAAGCTCGAATTTCATCACGACAATTTTCTCTGTTTTTCACTGTCGACGTAGTTTTCTTTATCACATGGCAAAGTTTTTCACAGAGTATTTGATCTCGCGGTCATATAGGACTTTTTCTTTGTCGCGACAAAGTCTTGTCATTAGACTACCAGATCAACTGCGTCACACAGCACTCTAAAGATGTCACGACATATTTTCTTCTTTCGGAAGCTTTGTCAGCTGGGCCGAATCGCTTTGCTGTAAACATCGCAACTTTATCACAAACTTGTCTTCGATATGTCTTCATGTCTCTTCCATTTTCTGTATAAATATAAAAACTTCTCTATCACTTAAATCTCTATCAATAATCTTTATTGTTTACATAATCTTCTTTCGCCTTTAAATGTAGATTTCGCGCTTCATTCTTTGTCATGTCGCGCAACATAATTTTAGTGTCGCGAACATCTTCTTATCACTTAAATTTCGTCACATAATATCAGTTTTTTGTCAATGTAGTTCACTCTCAACCTCAGCGTTTCGCTGCGACATAAAACTTCTCTCGCCACGAGTAAAGTCTTCTTATTTTTCATTGTCGATCAATGTCGCGATATGCTTTTCTTCATCGCCGACATATAATCTGGCTTCTGGTTTGTCATGTTTAAATGTCTCACACAACATGAAAACTTCATTTCGGCAGTACATTGTCTTGACTCGCCTCATTGTTTTTTTTGAGATTACCGCGACAGTTATCTCATTGGTCGCTGATGCAGCTTCATCCGGAGCATTCATTTCTTTTACGCCGCCGATATCGAGATGTCGCACAAAATTTCAACGTCACTTGTTGATCGCGTCACAAAGTAAGGAATGTCGCGATATTCTTCTTCATGAATTCTCCAAATTTTTCTGTCGAAGACAAAATCATTTATCGCGGACGTAAATTTAGCTACTGATTCAAATTATGTCCCCACGTTTCATCGCCTGAGTTCAGCTTCGATCCTTATCGCGACATAACTTCAATGTTCTACTGGATCATTTAAATATTCGAACTATGCTCAAACAAAGAATTCCCCGCCATGGCCAATTTTCTGCTTTTCTTGTTGAAATTATCTCTTTTTCATTTAAAACTTGCAAAACAAAAAGTTGATGAATATTCCATCATTCAGCATAAAAATGAATCATAACTTCAAATATGCCGCAATGATATTTATGCCTTCACCACCTAGCTTTATGGTTAAGAGCTCAAATTCTAAGATAAGGAGGGGAGAGAGATTCCAAGGTTCTGAGTCCCACTGAGTAATGCCAGAATAACAATTATTATGATGTACTGCAAAGTGAATAGATGTATAAAAAGCTAGTTTTTTTTGAAAAAAATTAGTTAATTTTTTTCTTATTTTGAAATCATCTTTTCTAAAAGACCATTCTACTTGAAATATAAAAATAGTATAATTTTATATCGATCAGACATAAACAACAAATCAATTGTTTCATGATCGTCATTGTCACTTAACTCAGAGTCACAAGATTCAGTTATTATATATTTATCAAATTTTGTAGTTTGAGCCTTATCATTACAATTATTAAGGTTTATGTTGTTTCATCATTTATATTCTTAGTATTTTGATACTCTGTATTTTTTTCATTCCACAATTATTTTTTCTCAAAAAACTCTTATCGATCTTTGAAGTTAATCTACACAATGGTTTCGTTAATCAGACAAGAATACATAACATGATAGATGATATTCACCTATTATTAACCTAGTGAAAAAGAAATCTCTTCTTAATCATCTCCTGTGGCTGTTCTTTATTAATATCCATATGTAATGACTGATCAGAAAAGAACGATCCTGTAATTGACTCAACTTTCAAGTTTGTTTCTCCAGTGCTGTTTTATAATCTGAGGTCAGAAAACTTAACTCTTGATGCCAAGAATAAAGATTATTAATTCCATAACTCCAACCTCTACGTTATAATACCTGGCTTTATAATATTCAATCAACAATGTGTCTTTCCTTCAGATCTTAATAATCGCTAACTACTTCCCAATATTCAATATTAAGTTTAGATCCCATTTAATCTATTGTTTGAACTGGGAAGGTTCTCTGATTCAACGTCTAGATCGCTTCCTGATAATCCAATATCTCCATCAACAGTAAATGTCTCGTAGATCCATAATCATCCGGTTATCGACAAAACCCATATGTGAATTCCAAAATTAATAATGTTTATATCAACATTTTCCTTTTGTAAAATATCATAATTAACGATAATTTCTTTCTCCAGAATCAATCCAATTCTTCAAAATATCAAAAAGTTTCTCTAACGGATCCTATGCACTCGGGCCAAGACTTCAACATCCCAGCATCAAACATGTCATATGATATTTCGCGCCACCCACTTTGTATGTTTCTGATAAACATTTGATAATCAAAATACCATAATCCCCAAATTATCAAGATATCGTCGTTACATAGCCTTCACTAATGATAACTCAAAGAACCATAGTAACTTAATTATCTATTTATAATATATTCAGACAAGAAAATAACATATTCTTAATATATTCCAGATTTAATTCCTTTCACGTAATTTATCTTGATTAAATTCTTCCGATCCTCTCGGGACGACCATAATTCATTCCAATATTTATACAACCGCGACTACTCCATTTCATAAAATATTGCGCCTAAATAAAGTGCCCAACTTTATTTAATAATCATGGAGCATAATTCACACTATGAGAACTCCGTGATCATGTCTTCAATGGACGATCCATATGATCAGTATACTACATAATTAATCCGGACCTTATGCGTAAAATATAATGTGCAAAAACTTCATGCTTACACGTAAAATGAATTATAACTTATCTCGCTCCAGCACAAAATGTAACCAACTCACTTCACTCATGGCCTAATCCTCTGGGATCTCATACAATTTATATGTTTCTTAAACACACGCTCTCGTGGAAGAGACTTAGTAAGGTCTGCTGTGGTTCTCCTCAGATGCTATTTTAAGAACTACTTTCTATCAATGAAACACTAACGCGGTACTTTCTGAATATGTGTTTCTGCCAGTAGACTGCTCTTCGGATCAGAGCATGGCCCCACTCATATCACAAGGAGGGTAATGTGGTCATCCCACTGGGTATCACATGAAGATCCAAAAGGAATTTCTTAGTTTCATACAGCCTTCCCTCGCAGCCTTCCGGGATGCAAATACCATATAAATTTTCGCCGTGGAGTCAAAGAACACAAAGTCCGCTTAACATTCTCCAACAAATGGCTCTATTTAGGGTAAACACATATCCATGTTGATTTACTTCGAAATAATATCCCCTGAGAAAAATCTGAAACTGATAACTGGCGTTAAGACTCCTAATCGAATACACCAACATATAATCCTCTGCCTCATTTCGAAGATATTTCACCATCTGTGTTTTACTCCTGATTCCATTGAATTAACACATTCCACTCCAGTATAAGATCGCCTTACAGATAGTATAACATACGAATTACATCAACAATTAAGCATGGGCTTTTTTATCACAGCTCTTCTCTGCGAGTTTTATGATTGCTCTCAAAAGATAATTCATGTCCTAAGGGTAGAAGTCCCTTCGAATTCTTCCATGCCAAACCAGTCATTTATCAATGTGGTGAGGCTCGGGATAAACACCTGGTCTCTTCCACCGTGAAAAGCTTGATTCCTATAATATAGTTAGTTTCATTTCAAGTCCTTCAATATACTAAACCGCTTTTCGAAAAACTTTCATGTTCCACATACTTTCAATCAAGTCTAATTACTGTATTATCATCTACGAAAGTACAAAAGATCAACACTTGTCTTCTTGACTTTTTGATATGTTGTCAGACTTTTCAAATCCATATAATTTGATAACTGATCAAAACCTGATACCCGCCATTCGGATGTCATTTAAGCCCATAACACCTATGCAACTTGCAAACCATGTGTTCTCGACTAAGCCTATGAACCCTTTCGGGTCAGCCGCATATAGATATCCTCTTCCACCTCTCCATTTAGAAAAGTCAAGCTACATCCATTTGCCAAATTCACCCAGAGTCACAAGCAGCCTAAGAGAATCCTGACAAGATTTAAGCATGGCTACTCGCTAAAAGTCATCATAATTTATAATTCTTTTGTAATCCTTTGCCACTAATCTAGCTTTGAAGGTTTCCAACCTTCCTATCCGTCCTCTCCTTTCTCTGTAGATCCACTTACACCCAATTGGTTTCACTGCCTAGTGCTTCTACAAGAGACCTCAACTGGAGTTAGAACCCATAGATTCCATCTCACGGTCCATTGCCTTATTCCACCTTTGCACATCATCATCCTCCAAATGCCTTCAGATGTAGCTCGCCATCAGATTTCATCAAATATTTGATAAGTCTTCCTAACAAGGCATACTCTTGCAGGTTTACGTATCAAATCTCCCACTACGAGTTTGCTGTATTATTGTTGTGCCATGTACAGAAGATCCAAGCTTTGCGGTTCAGGTGGATTGGTCAACTGGCCAGGTCTTACTCCCAGTTTTCTAATTTTGGGTCATGAGTCGTTTCCTGTAGTTTGTTCTGTCTTTCACATTTTTGTACATTTTCCCCTCTTGAACATCAACAGAAAACAGTGGTGGTAATAGAGTTTGTGGTGGGATCTCGAACTGAGCCAAGCCTTCACAACCACTTTACTCTTAGGGTTTAAAATTGTTCATATAATGCTCTTCTAAGAAAGTGGGCATGAGTACTCACTATCACCTTTCCTGACGTAATATTCACCTCTCGTCCCTTAGGTAGCCAATAAAATACACACGCTCAGATTCAACTCTTGTTGTCATACAAGACGGTGCTGAGCACCCCAAATCCTAATATGGTTCAGCCTTGGTCATATTATTTCCATAATTCTCGTGGGTGTTCTAAATGATTTGACTAATCAAACTAGTATACATATAAAATTGTTTTACAACTTCATAGAATTGATCCAAAAATGACAATTAAATTACACTGATCCACATATCTAAAAGGGATCTATTTCTTTCAGAGACTCATTTTGCTTGAGTCTGGCATGATAATTGAGATATTATCCTCTCTCGGTTTCGGCAAGACTTGAACTCTCCGCATGTGATCATCATCACCGGTCAGACTGAAGTCGCTGAGCATGGACACCCAATCGTTTTCATTCGCCTTATACTTTCGAAATTTATCAAACCTTCTTACCACATTAGTGTAAATAGAGATAACCATGATCTAGTCATCAAGAATGTGATGAACATATTCTTCAAGCCAATCATCACCACATACATCGTTGTGTACCAATTCAAAAATGTATATGGCACAATTTTCTGGCTCATGGCTCTCGTCATTTTACCTTCTAAACATGATTCACATACCTGTATAGTTCAAAGATCAAGGAATTTAAAATTTCACTTTTAACCAAACCATGCGAATTTACTAGAATTAATATGACCTAACGTGAATGCTACATATATAGGTCATCAAACCTTCCTTTTCAGATAAAGAAATGTCACTAACAAGATTTTAGCATTAATACTATAGACATCGAGTTAAAAATATAAACCATTATCAATACTCTGAATAAATAAAAAGCTATATACATTTTTAGGTTTGAACTGAGAATAAACCCACTAAACCACTGTCGAACTTGGGAACAACTGGAACAATCAAATTCTCTTAAACTGAACAAACAAACAAATTGATAAACATAAGTCTTATTACAAACATAACTCCACTAGTCCCATCACATTACGAGACATATTCCCTGCTTTCCCAACTTCAGCTTCTTTTGTCCTTTATCGAGCGGGTCGCTTGCTTAACCACTGCAAAGAGTAACAAGCACACGTTAGTGGCTCCAATCTGGTCGATCCATTTGTCATTGTAATTTCCACTAAACAAGCCTCAACATTTATACTTTATCCATATTTAGTTTTGGGCAATCCTTCTTCCAGCTGACTCTTCTCATTCGCATCAAGCACTTCGCTTCACTTCACTGGCAGCTTAGTTTTGAGTCGACTGTTTCCTTTCTCGCTTGCTCTTCCATTCTTAGGCTTAAAGAATCATATTGATAAGCACTTCCCCTCGTTTACGAGAGATCTTCAAAGCACTGCTCGTGCATAAGTTCAATAGAAGTAAGTCAGCTTTGTTCATATTATTATAATTCAATTTGAACCGACTAAAGCATTGGTAGAGATTCAGGATCAAGCCACTCCATTCGATCCACCCAAATTTCCATCACTCCAAGCAAAGATCATGTACCAATCATTGTAGATAGTTATCCTCATATTTCCCTCCAAATACATTAATGTCTATTAATACTTCCTATGGTTTGCTTGTTCATACAAGATCACGGTACTTTTTTAAGAAACATCCCATCTAGAGTCCGACTATTTGGCGAATACACTCTCCGTATCATTAATTTGCTTCGCAGATGTTCCACCGATTAAGAATATACAACAGTCGCCAGGATTTTCTCGCTCTGATACAATCCGCAAACGCCTTGGGCTTCTCTCCAAGCATTAGCAAATACTTCCGGGTTTCGGTTGTTATAATGACTTATTCTCTCAAAATCAAGGATAATGTAAAGATTGGTTTTCCATAGGTCGAAGTTATTTCCATCCAAGGCTTTGACCGTGCCCAGAAGAGGATTAAAAGATGCCATTTTCTTCTCAAATTTAAAAAGCACATATATTAACACGTGAATCCACAACAAAACACAAATATGGACCCCTTAAACTACTATTGACACGCTATTAAAACAATACTGTCACTTCACAAACACAGCCACACGCCAAGACATCGGTAATAAACTAAACTTTGAACATGGTATGTCTAGTGTCCTACAAGTTGAGTCTGTTATGCAGGTGTACGCACTTTAAAAACCCACTTCTTAGACAGAGCCTTCCTAGAGGTTATCTGCAACAAGGGCCACCATTCGAAATTGATTTTTTAAAAACAAACTATTGCTCTTAATATTCTTTTCGGGGCCTTTAATAACATTGATGAGCTCGTTGAGGGTTATTACTATTAGTTAAAACTTTAATGTGACAATCATTAATTTTAATTTCAAAATTATCTTTAATATCTACATCAACACGCCAATGCCAATCTTATTAAAAATTTGGAAATTATTTTAGATCCAATCCAATGTGTCCACATGTTGTTTCACATCACATAACCATTTTATTATCGACCTCAATGGAGCCTGCATGCTTCTAATTAATTAAATTAATTTTTAACCTTCACCCATTCAATATTTATTATTAATTAATCAGTAGCTCTTCACAATAAATATTATCTAGATAAAACAAACATATCACATGTATGTATTCGATGCAATTCATATGGCACCACCTATTCTAAATGGCATGTTAAGCACATATCACATGTTATATCCATATAATTTAAACAATTATAAATATAGAATAATTTAATAGGCCCTAATCCATGGTTTCCTAGAAAGGTACCATATTCATTAGGCCAAGAAGCCCAACTTGATATCTAACAGACTTCTTCTTTTCTTCGTGTCTTCTTGTAAGTCCATGGGGTGAGTGGCCAAGTTAGGGACTACTTAGGTTTTTACCCAAAAAAACACAAAACCCTAACATGTCCCCTATTGAATCTGAGCACCAAAACGACCGTCGACAGCCACACAAAACTCGGATTGCCACGAAATTTTACAGGGAGGTAGAGCACCTGCCCTGGTGGAACCATACCTCTGGCCAAAAATCAGCCCATTCTGCCAACACAATGGGCCTTTTTACATTTTTTTATAATAAATCAGAATTTACATATAAAAAAAATTGCAGGAAAAATAAATCAAGGAGGAAACCTAATCTTATGATTAGCCTCCTTGTTACATCCCAAAAAAAAAAATATACAAGCAAAATCTACCATGGATTAAGGCCAAACCAAATCAAGCTCATTCATAATACAAAAATTATACCAACATAAATAATATATAATCCTAGGTGCCATATATCTAATATACATCATATATATATGAGAAATAAAATTATGGATTCAATCCATCACACAATCGATTCAACCGTTGCTCGAAGGCTCAATTGAAGGTAAATCTATACAATGGAAGTTCTCGTGAATCGCATTAGCTAAATACAACGTATGATAGATATATTTCATCACCCATTACTAACCCGTAGTAGTGCGTGAAAAATCTCTTCGTATCCACAGACCTTCCAAGCCTATTCTCTACGCGGGACAGACCGCGGGCATGCACTTCGATCACAAGTTAAACTAGACCGAAACACTAAACCTTCTAAGCTGCTTTCTCTCCCTCAAGCGTGTTTTTATGTGACTTGTGCTAATAAAACTTAAACCCCCTCGGAGGCTAGTAAGGGGCCAGATGAGTAGACTGCTAACCTTAACCCTCTCCTAGGTTTTATAACACTCGGGGCTTATAACATCTCAGCTCCACTGCAGCCTCCTTCGTATCTTAATAATCGCTAAATGGCTCGCTATCTAATGAGCTAGCTTGGGATCCTATGACCCATTATTAACTAAGCCTCTTGATCAACGGTCTAGATTGCTTCTGAAGCATAAATCCTACACTTTTTTCACTTATAAAATTGCTATCCATGGACACATACCCTAATCATATAAAGATTCTATTCAAATGCATCCAATCAGAAGAACCTAGAAATTAAACTCATGATTATCTACATCTTTTCACCTTCTGAACATAAACTAATAGAAAGACATGCGTAGAGGCACAGCTGGAAAACACTTGGTTAATTATCTTAATAAACGATTAATCTAAGGGAATCCTTAGCTAAAACCGTCCACCACCCATATACTAGGAGTTATTTATTTAAATCTTGATCAGAATAATTTGGTCAAAACCTTTTATAATCGTTATTAACATATCAATTTCGATTTCCTTTTTAATTAAATGGTGGTCTAACGAGGTCTGTGGGCCGGTGTTCTCAAAGGATTCTTCTTCGCATATTCCAAACACGAAATTTTGTCCGCCGTGGCTGATGATAGATATATTATATATATGTCCGAAAAGTCGGCGGCATGGTTGATTTTTGGTTTTTAAAATGGAAAATTTGTGTTTCCCACGGATTTAGGAATAATTACAAAGATGTCCTTAATAATGCAAAAAATATGCTTCAATGTTTCATAAAAAATAATTATGTTCCAGTTATGTAACATATGTATTACTTTAATAAATTATAAGTACCTTAATAATAATAGTAGGTGTAGCATAATGAACAATGTCAAGTAATATCTTGAGTTTATGAAGATAGTACTTGATTATTATCAAATATGAAACACAAATATTATTTTTTATAAAACATATGAGTTATGTATTTTGTATTATTTATGTCATCTATTTTTGATAGGGAAAACACATATTTCCCTTTTTAAAATTCCTTGTTCATTGAACTAGGCGATTTGAATTCTAATGAAAAAACGAAAGGCTAATTAAACATCATAAATGAAAAGTTCCTTTTTCAGTAAACAAATTATAATGCTATTTGCAGAGCAGATTAATTCATGGTTCTCTTTAAGTATAATAACTATGACCTCTGGTTCTTGGAAGCAAAGCGGAGGACAATGTAAAACAACAACCTATATAAAAGAGCCCAACCCACCATTATGAAGACCACCTTCCACTTATCAAATTCCACAGTAGAGATATGGAGCTGATGCAAGATGTCGAGCCCAGTAATATTCGATCCAACAGGGTTTACACCAAAAGGATCAGTGGTCTGATACTGGTTCATTAACATCCCTTCATAAGGATACGTCATTGTCGAGACCTTGTTCATCCAGTACCAGTAGTGTGGGATATCATGGCTGTTCAAGAAGTAGCCGCAAAACAAGAAGAAGAGAGCAGTGAAAGCAATGACTGCTGCATAACCCAGTATGTAATTTGGCACGACTGAGCTCACAAACACCACAAATGAGTTGGTGGAGAGGAGAGACATGTAGAGGACAATCAAGAAGTAGTAGAAAGGTCCTCGGAGGTCTAGGGCGAACCAGACGATTACTGCATACGCACCAGCCTGCAATGCGAAGAAGGGAAGGTAAGTGATGAGGCCGGCGATGGTGTAAGTGGAGGCTCTGTAGGCGTTGTGGGAGGTCTCCCGGATGAAGATGAAGCGCTCCTGGATGAAAGCCGGGACGGCGTCGTTGGAAGAGAAGAAGAAGATGCAGACGGTGAAGATGAAGAAGCTGAGACGGCTTGTGATTCCTTGAACGTCTTCTCCAGGGTTCTTGAACAAGGTGGCCATCATAAACCCCATAACTATGAGGACCACAAGCCTTGAGAGGAAAAGCTCTGGTGTTCGTCTGATGTTAATGAAATTCCGCCGCATTAGAATCCAAATCTCATCCAAGAAGGGATTAGCGAATTTTGGGCCGAGATGCTGATATGCCGGCGCCACCTTCGGAGCGATGTTTGGAGTGAGGTAGTCACTTTCATTGACCGTGTAGTCGCTGCTGTGAGGTGTTGGAGTTCCCTCTAGGATATCATTGGAGTAGGTGTAGCGTGGGGATGAACTGCACATACCCACATAGCATATGTTAAAAGTAATAATTCATTCTTTTATCATCCTCCCTCACCACATGCAAGCACATATATGAAAGCATGCTCTGGGGGAGTTAAACAAATCACAAAATTCACTATGAGCTTTCAACAAATAATGATCAAATATTCAAATGACAAAGAGGTGACCGGAACCCAAACATCTTGTCAACCAGGCTCAAAACATGTTAAACGTCCAACTCGATCTCTAACAAACTCAAACTTATATGATTTGACTTTAATATGAATATCTTGTTTTTTAAGACTTATATGATCAGACTTTAAAACAATAGTAGATCACACTTGTACCTTGGTGGAATAGAACCCTCACTCTTAATTATGTCCGTAAGTTTGTTAGATCCTAGGCCACAATTCCAGGCTTGTCACGAATGTATATCCCTTTGAGCTAAATTCTTGGCCTCAAAAAGTAATTTATTAGTCATTCAATTAATAACAAAAAGGATTGAGGAATGGTTTACCTCAATGGATCATGCATTCTCTTATCGGTTCTTTGTCGAGGAGTGAACCTCACGGTTTGCAAGATTCCACTATGGCTAGCGCTCCATGACCTAGAGGAATTATATGGGCTTCTCAAACTACGATCGAAATCAGTGGCGCTCCTCTGAGAGCCGGCTTTCAAGGGAAGGCGCCTTCCTTGCCCCAGAGGAGTGGCCTGGCGATGATGAGGCGGAGTCGGTGTTGGAGGGACGTCCGTCGACATTGACACTTCCTCTTCAGACAGTAGAGGAGGTTTCAGGCCACTCCGAGCATATGCAGCCAGCACCTCAACTCCATGTTCTGATTGGCCGTACTCCTGTATCACATCGATCAGATATTCTTCCGAGCTTTCTCCCTTTGGGACTTTCCGCCCCATCCCCCGGAGGTGGTGGGTAACGTCTTTCGGTGAACCTTGGAACATGAGCTGACCTTTGGCTAAGACGATGAGATGGTCAAGGAGGGAGAGGATTCGAGAGGAGGGTTGGTGGATGGTGAGAATTACAGTACTTCCGGCACGAGCTATGTCGTGCACTTTCTCAATTACGCTATAAGCGCTGGTTGAGTCGAGACCTGAAGTGGGCTCATCCAGAAAAAGTAGTGACGGTCCATGGATGATGTCCACACCTATTGAGACCCTGCGACGTTCCCCACCTGATACTCCTCGAGTCCCTTCATCACCTATAAATGTGTTGCGTGATGTCTGCGATCAATTCCATCAATATTGAAACCATGGATTAGAGAATAAACCATAAAAATCTAACTATAAAATGCTTATGTGTCCTCTAACAACATAATGAACATGGATATTCCTATCATATCTGAAATACAATTATTTTCTACTAGAAAATTATATATATTTTGCATTCTTTACAATTATTCCCAAATGGGCTGGAAACACAAGTTTCCCTAAGTTCAATACAAGCGTTATGCTTCTTAACACCCTTTCTTATGTGCTATATCCGAAACTGGGCTGGGCGCAGCCAAAGAAATTTTATCCACGTCTGAGAATCCTAAAATGGTTATTTTTGAGGTTTTATCATTGTATTGAACCACAAGCAAATATAGTAAGTGTAGAGAAGGCCAGGCTATTATCATATGACGAAGTGGTCCAGAGGCCAAGTTTTTCTAGCTATGTCAGATTTAGTTAGCAAATGGGAAATACGGATTAAGGTTTAGAGAAGCCTTGTAAAGAAGTAGGGTACTTAGTGACGACTTACTGTCAAGCCAAGCTGGTCAATAAGCTTCTCCACACGCAGCTTTTTATCAGTCCATGAGATAGGCCCGAGCCTAAAATCAGCAGCAAACATAAGAGTCTCATAAACAGTGAGCATGGGGAAGAGCACATCATCCTGCATTATATAAGCTGCAGTCCTCTTAATCAAGCTGGGACTAATCTCTATCCCGTCCAGGGAAACCCTACCTTTGAGACTACCGCTCGAGATTCTTCCAGCCACTCCGTCCAGAAAGGTAGATTTCCCAGCCCCACTTGGACCCATGACTCCAGTTATAGACCCCTTTGGTGCATACCCAGAAATCATGTTCAACAAGTTCACTTCCTGTTTCACCCATTTCCCTTCAATCTTCTCCCTCTTTGTCACAGTGTATGTTAGGTTAGAGAACTCTAGTCCTCCGATTAAGTTCACAGGCTTCCCTATGCTGACAACCAATGCATCGCGGGTGTGACCCTTGGTATAAGCCATTATTCGAGATGAAAGTTCTAGAAAGATCGAGATGAGGATTTTGAGAGAGAGAGAGAGAAAGAGAAAGAGAAAGAGTTTACAGCATAGAGAGAGAAACCTGGGAGATGTTAGTGACTGTTTTTTGGGGTCTCCCAGGCTGTGACAGTCAGGCGGAAGGGAGATTAAAAGGAGGGAACGGTTTGAGAAAAGGAATTAGACAGCTGGTGAGAGGGTGTGGACAGAGGAGGAGCTTCCAAAGTTGTTTAAAAAGGTTGTTTTCTTTCTTTGAGGAATCCGATTTCAGTTGTTTTGATCGTAAAAGAAGAAATCTCTTCTTGTATTCTTCATCTTAGCATCTGTCTGCATGCTTCTCATACATACCTATACTTTTCATTTAAATTTCCAAAAAACAAAATATTTGCAAATGAGCTGACAATGAAACGGGCAGTCTTTTTCAAATTTAGTTCTTTCTCTTGTTTCAGACGTGATGATTTCTTAGTGTTGAGGTTTATTTTGTCATAAAATTGAAGAAGCCCTTTGTCACTGCTGGTCCTTTGCATGTCAATATTCTCGACGTAGCTTTCTAAGCTTATACCGTAAATACGAGTATTACCCCTTTTTTTTTTCAAAGGGCGGCACGATTTTGGATTCCACAGCAATGGATGAGAAAAAAGAAGATGGGTTATCGAGCTTTACATTGTGATAAATAATAATATAGCACTGGATTATTATTCAATTAATTGCCAATGTGATCCAGGCTACGCTTTTCATTTAGTTATTATGGATTTCTTGTAATTTTATATATTTTATAATTTTATCTCATTTTTCTTTTTCACCTCGGATGATCTTCTAGAATATACGGCTTTATAATATACATATTCGATCATATTTATGTTGTGTACCTTGATTTAATTCATTCTTTTTATTCAGGGCATGATCTATAGAGTGGTGCAACTGAAGGCAATGGCTTGCATGGGTATTTGAAAAAAGAAAAAATAAATTTTTTTAACAAAATAATAAATATTGTAATACAATTGTAATATTTTATTCTCATAAAAACTCAAACTTTAGTTTTCTCTATGCCCAATTAAATCCTTAATCATTGAAAAAGGCTTTATAGTTTTAAAATATGAGAGTTTTTTTTACATTTATTTATTTTGTATTCATGCATGAATAAAAAGAGAAAACTTTGAAATAGAAAATAAAAAAATATATTTAATTTAACTCTATATATACATTCTCATTATGCCTAACTCAACTCAAGGGGTATAATGTTCACAGTTAAAAATAAGCATAAAGAAAAGATTTCAATATGGACAGTTTATTATCTTAAAATTATATTGTATTAAAGAAAATTTATATATTTTTTATTTTTTATTTTATTTTTCTTACATTATTTGGCTAATTTTATGGACCCAAATATATCCATTTTACATATTCATAAAAAAGTCTTGATTTAAATATTTAAAATTTTGTACACTTACGGGGAAGGATCATAGGTTTACTACATTGTAACATGAAAAATACATTTAAAAATTTGAAATTATATTAAATTAGTTCTTCAATGGCAGTTAAGAAACGGCACCGTTTGGAATTAAAACGCCGTCGTTGTGCAGGGGGTTTAAGCTGGTCTGCGAAGCTTGTCGGTGCACCAGCCTCAGGCAAAGGCATCATGAGTAATTTATTAGGGTTTACGCAATTAGTCTGCAACGCCAACGAACCCTCTGTTTTGAACCAGAACCTCTTCTCAAGTTCTTTCATACTTCCTTCCATATCCTCTCACTACCTTTTCCCTCCTTCCAAACAATCCAATTCCCTCACACCAAACAGCAGAACAAGTCAAAGGAGAGCAACTTTTCTCATACTGTCCTCTCCAATTTCCGAGCCAGTAAGCATTACTTTTCCACTTTGCATTTAACGTATTTTCTTATACTGTCTGTTTTCTTTGGGAATTTTTGTTTCCTTGGTGGTTGTTTCTGAATCTCCATGTAGTTGCTGAGAATGCTAAGAAAAGGAAAGCAAATGGAATTTTTCAAAACCAGAAAACTGAAAAGACGACGTTTTTTACTCAAATTGTTGCGTTGAGGTCTTTTTCGTAAGAAGGTGAACACAAAGTCTGAAACTTCAATTTCTTGTGTTTTCCTTGCTCATACCTGTAAATGAATGAAGCATTCCCTATTTTCTGAGAATTCAAATGATGGATAATTGCCTGTATTTGTTTGTGCCTTTTGTATCCATTTATATGACTGTTGCTTGTGTTATTCATGGTCTTTGAAAGAATGGTGTTTCAGATTCTACCGCAAACAGTATAGGCACTGCTGAAGTAGCAGAGCAAGTTGAGGTGGAAGTGGCAAAAGGTTACACAATTACTCAATTTTGTGATAAGATTATTGATGTATTCATGAATGAGAAACCCAAGTCGAAGGAATGGCGGAAATATTTGGTGTTCAGAGAAGAGTGGAACAAGTACAGGGAAGCATTCTACTGTCGGTGTCAGACACGGGCATATGCAGAAACCAATGCAGTTATGAAGAAAAAATTGATTGAATTAGGGAGAAAAGTGAAGAAGGTAACTGTGATGTCATTTATTTCTTTTTGCTCAAATATTTAAGATCTATTTGTTGTATAGAGAAACAGGGAAAAGAAAATAAATTAATATCTTGAATCTCATGTTTTTTGTTATTTTAGTTTTGGCAAAATGAAAGACTGTAGTCTACTTGTAAAACAGTTTAATTGTTTTATTCACTTCATTGCCTTAACAACCAAAGAGAGCGATGGGATTGAATATAGATACCTTTTTTGGGTTTAGAGTTGCTTTTTTCTTCTGTTTGATCAGGAGTGAGCATTGCAGATTGATGATGAAATGGAAAGACATAATGAACTTCTAAAGGAGGTTCAGAGCAACCCAACAGATGTTAACGCAATTGTTACAAGGCGGCGCAAGGACTTCGCTGGGGAGTTTTTTCGTTACCTATCTGTACTTTCAGAAACCTATGACAGTTTGGAGGATCGTGATGGTAATATATTGAGCATTTTTGTACTGTCACTTTGATTTTTCTCCATTTGGATCGTGATGCTCCATTTGGATCTCTGAAAGTTTGGAAGGATGTATGAAAAGAGGGAAAAATAGAAAGAAAAATAAAAGTGAAGGAGAATAAAAATATATATGTAACCTAACAAAAATTTTTCACGTGCTTCCAATTGTCTTTTTTGAGTTTTCTCTCATAATGAAGAGTTTCTGATAAGCACAACAAGAGAATTTGGATCCCTTCCTACTTTTTCTCCAGTTTACTCTCCACAACGCAAATAGAGACTTAATAAATGGAGGCTTTATTTATTTTGAAAGGAACAAGATGAATGAGAATTTGTTGGTACTCATATATGCAAGTAGTTTCTATGATGTTCAATCATTAAAGGTTGTTTGGATGTCTGATGCAAATCAACTTACTCCATAATGTTATCGTTCAAACACACTTCAGTTTTTTGAAACAATGAAAATTGTGTTCAGCAAACTGTAAAATGCCCGTGTTTTAAGTAGGTATTAAGAATTGCATCAAGTTTTTGTTTAAATGATGTATGAGTATGTTGTAACCCAACTGTGAATATATAGCTTGCAGTCTAGACTCTTCCAAACACAGCTTTGTCTTTAGGCCCCTGGTTATCTCATTGAAGGATTCACGTTCGATCATTTAGGGTTCTAAAACAGAGCATCAAACATCTCTTTCTATTAATATAGTTTCTATGATCCCCATACTTTTGACACTGGAGAAAGCCATGTTTGTTAATTTTCAGTAGATTCAGTATATCATGTCCGCCCATTCACTAAGAAATGCACATCCTTTTTAAATTATCTATTTTTAAATGGATATGGAGCCCAACTCACACTAATTTGTTCTATAGGAATGCATTCAATTTTGCCCTTAGGGATACTTCTAGAGTTTTGCTGGTGAGAAAGTTTAAATTTTCCACTTCATACTTATTTGAGATAAGAGCTTTAGTATTATTTAGCTTGGCATCTGTGTTTTTTATGCATCATTTTCCCCTCTTTTATTTATCAATACATTTTGTACATACCATCATGTCACTTCACCCCTCTATTATAATTTTAACAAAATTCCCTCTTATTATTCTGTTTGACTAGCTTTCTCTCAATTTCGTTCTCTTACTGTTTTTTCTTTTACATATAATAAATACTCTTTCTGCTAATGATTCATGTCCTAGTACTTGAAAATGTTTATAATAACAATTTTTTTCCTAATAAAAGAATATCACAATGATATATAATTTCTATAACCTTCTAAGGTAGGCCTTCTCTGATGCTTAGTTAGGATGCTTGCAAAGCCCGAAAAGGGGGAAAAAAGAAAATAAATATATTACTTCAAATTTGGTTATTTTACATTATTGTACAATTTGTATGGGCAGCGGTGGCCAGGCTTGGAGCTAGATGCTTGTCAGCAGTCTCTGCGTATGATAACACTCTGGAGATCGTGGACACTTTAGATGTTGCTCAGGCTAAATTTGATGACATCCTCAACTCTCCATCAATAGATGTGGCATGTGAAAAGATTAAAAGCCTTGCCAAGGCAAAGGAACTTGATTCTTCATTGGTCTTGTTGATAAATAGTGCTTGGTCTACAGCAAAGGAGTCCACTTCCATGAAGAATGAGGTAAGGATGGGAACAACTTATGTTCTCTTTTGATCAACTCTAATGATTGTCTTTCAACTGAATCTTTCTAATCTGGTTCTGAAGATGTAGAAGCGAAGTGACAGAAACTAACATGCAGGTTCATACTAAGTAGGTTTCTCATAAAGAATGAAAAAGGTCACTAACTTATCAAAAAAAAAACAAAAAAAAAAAAACGAAAGAATGAAAAAGGTCAGTAGCTTGACAAATCTATCTATATTTTTTAATTTCTTAATGTAGGATTTACATTGTACATTTTCAAAGTCAACCATGTTTATGTTGTGCATGCTTATTCCAAATTGTCTCTCATCAAAAAGCTTGTAAACCACAATGGACTATTTTCATTTTCTGGGGACTGATTAATGCCCCTATAAAATAATACAACTTTTGTATCTCTGTTTGACAGATTACAGTGTGATAGTATAAGGTCAAGACCTGGTTCCATGCGGAGAATCTTCCATTGCATTGTGGATCTTAAAGGGAAGGGTTGGGATAAGACATGTCTAGCTGCTTCAGTTGACCATTTTTACTTATAACAGAACCTCCTTGGTGAAACCTTGAATCCTCTCCCTGGATTTCTTAGTTGCTTGCTCAACCAATGCTCCTGGTAGCTTCGTGGTAGCAGCGAGTCTTGCCAGCATTTCCTTTGCCTAGGATCATCAAACTTTTTGCTTTCCTATCCTCAAAATTGAGTTTTTATTTATTTATTTACCTTTTATCATTTTACTTAACATAAAGGTACATGGTGAATTACAAATTTTATTTATACTGGCATTTAAAACATAAGAAAATGCTCGAGTTCAGCCGCTTAGGGATATACATTCCCAATCTTCTTCCAAATCCTAAATATGTGCAACTGAGCTTGGGGCTTCTTAATTGTGCTTACTGTATTCCAGTTTCCTCCCTCCCCGATCTTAAACATTTAATTGCAGGTCAAAGACATCATGTATCAGCTGTACAAAACCACAAAGAGCAGCCTTAGAAGCATTGCACCAAAAGAAATAAAGCTACTCAAGCATTTGTTGAACATCACAGATCCTGAAGAGCGATTCTCAGCATTGGCTACTGCTTTCTCCCCTGGTAATGACCATGAAGCCAAGGATCTTGATGCTTTATACACGTAAGAAAGCTATATCTCTTCTTCAGATTACAGTAAATCTTCTCCTTGAATTTAAGTTGACTGTCTTCCTCTATGGTGGGGCAGAACTCCAAAGGAACTGCATAAATGGATCATGATCTTGCTTGATGCATACCATCTAAATAAAGAAGAAACCGACATTAGAGAAGCCAAGCAGATGACTGAACCTGTAGTTATCCAAAGGCTCTTCATCCTCAAGGAAACGATCGAAGAAGAATACTTGGAACGAGGCATTAAAACAGAACAGGAGACTAAATCAGAGGAGCAGTGAGGCATCACTACCTGTGTATTATCAGTTGTTATATCATCCAGAAATGAAAGTTGCAGCTCAGTGATCCAAAATTATAAACATCTGTGCCTTTCGGAGGAGGGAACAAGAATTTAAAAGTTAAATGGATTGATTGCCTTGAGGAGGATAATAATTTAGAGCTTTTTTGTATATTCATCTGTTGAGAAGCCATTCATACATAAATATATTTTAGTATTAAGTCTATTTCGAATTAAGTAAAAATAGTAACACCACTTTATTTTATTATGATTGAACTGGATTTGAGTCATCGTCTCAATTTCATGCTCCAATTGTGTGGTTTGAATTACAAAAGGTTGACTCCTGTCCCTCCCTCTGTTTTATCTTTTAAGCTCTTATTGTTAGAGAGAAATATGATTTTTTTGTCATTCTTAGTATGAAATCATTCATTCCATCGTTTTCTTTTCCATATTTGGGTTATCTTTTCCAGAAAGTGATTTCTTTCAAATCGAGCATGATTTATTTTCGTGTTTTTATCAAGCCGACCGTTGAAGTGCTGCTTTTTGGTTGGCTGACCATTAAGTACAAAGGTTATTCGCCAATTTGTCATATAGGTGAAGCTGTGTTGTCGATTGTTAGTTTTTTTTTTCGGGTTTTCATATCGGGACAGCTAGGATGGTAAAGCTCGATCCGAATAGGTCGATGGACATTGAATGGATCAAGCAGATGGTGTGCTACCATCGCAAGAAATTGAACATATGAGGAGGGATTGCCCCCAAAGAAAGGGATCTCAGGGTTTTGGGACAAATATGTCCCCGGGCCAAGTGGTAGGACGAGAGATGATTACGCTGTTCCTCCACCCCCCAGTATGGATCGCGGAACCAATATCGCCTGTAGTCACTGGGCACCAGCATTCAAGATGGTCACATAGGCCAGTACGAGCGTGGCAGGTCGGCAATGATTTACAGCCGAGTTCGGTCGCCGGGCGCATGACGTGTTACCATTGTCACCACTGCGCATACGAGGCGATTGTCTTCAGGAGGCGTAGATCTCGCAGTGCCGCAGACCGACCGCTCGTGACACTTTGGATGAAAGGTGGCGGACGCTTTCTACTCGCGACTTGTTAAATAGAGTGAAGGCGAACGCACATGCACTCAAGTATTCATTCATTGCCGTGACCTTGTGATGGATTTGGGCTTAGAGGTTAAGGCCTTTAGAGAAGCCGTATGGATGTTCTTCCCCGTGAGGTAGCGAGAGTCGAATTCCTGATAGGTCGGGATTGGCGCTCATGTGCACCAAACACATCGAAATGGCCGCAGGGGCAACAGATATCATTCACCACTCAAGGAAATAAGGGCTGAGTTTGTTCGGGACTACGTCCACGAAGCACTATGCGCTCGAATCAGAAACGAAGAAGAATTAAAAAGTTGGCCGCAAGCAGTTGTTAGCTGTGGGCCGTTAACTCCCTAAAGGTGAGAAGCCTCGAGTTGGGTGGTGAAGGAGACCAAATGGGTAGTATCCGAAAGGTCCCTGTGGGTGTAAGAGACCGGAGGTATCCCAAAATTCGTGGGTGTAAGAGACCCGGTGAAAACCGAAATTTCAAGTACAATGTAAGTGGCTCAAAGTGTGTCAAGAGTTAAGTGCTCGCCTCGAGATGAAAACACATTACTTAAGTTATCACATTACTTAGAGTCGAAAGTGATAGAAGCCTGAGTGACTCGAGATTCGATACCCCATCGTGGGAATCAATCGTGTCGAGCTCCAAGAAGGTCAGATACGGATGTCATTCTGACATGGATCGGGTTGACAACCACTGGACGTGTTCATGATCAGGACCTTGGGAAGGTCACGCTACACAAAACAAGGGGTTGTGTAGGTTACATGTCAGATGGATTATACAAGTGTTAGAGTGACATGCCGCGAGGATGCGTCCCGATCATAAGGTAGCTTCTATCGTGACAAATTTTATGGAATTCGCCTACAACAATAGTTATCAAAGAGTATACGCACTAAGCACCATACGAGTGATTGTACGGGAGGCCAAGTGTATCACCGTTATGATGGACCGAGGTATATAACTCCATCACGGCCCCGACGACTGGGTACACCTCCGGTATGCGAGCTTATGACAAATGGGTTTTCTCACCCGCCGTAATTCGCAGTAAGGGCTATGCCGATGCGCGACGTCGACCCTTAGAGTTCAGGGTCAGGATCAATGCCTTCTTGAAGGTGATGCCTAAAGCAGGTGAAAGTACGTGCTCGTAAAAATGGCGGTTATTTTCCGGGCCAAGTTTTCACGCCTTTCGAGATACTCACTAGAGGGTAGGCAAGCTTGTATATCGGCCAGCATTATCGCCGAAGTTTATCAGTGTCCATGAGGTATTCCATGTCTCTATGCTCCGGGTACACTCTAGATCCGCCATAGTGGATCGGGGCGTAGCCGTTATTGATGCAAATAGGCCTTCGAGGTGGAATCAGGCGTGACATGGATAACACGAGAAGCAAAGTTTTACGACAAACTACGAGGCTTAGTAAAGGTGTTTCTCAAGTAAGCACCGGCGGGTTGGAGGAGAAAATATGGAAAACATGAGGACACGATTTATGCCTCGATATCCCTTCCTTCGTGATCTAAGGGGCAGTACGCGGGATTAGTCATCGAATGGTAAATGACCCGTTACATACGTACGCGATTGTAATGTGAGATGCGGCGTGTGAATTTCGACAAAAATTTCTTTGTTGGGAGGATGTGAGGACCCTGATAAAAGTAAAATGATAGATACAAGTTGCAAACCTGGGAATTTCTCTAGATCTCTGGATGATCGACACCTGATCACAATCACAGCTCTGCCCCCGAACTAGGTACACAAATAAATTTCACAATTCGAAACATCGGAATTTCACATTGGCGCAAATGGACGAACGAGAAAGTGACACACATGGCATGAGGATTTGCATGCCATGGCACTTTGAGGGCGTGACACTTGGCACATTAGCAGTGCCAAGTGTCAAGTTTAAATCATGCATGAAAGATAGTGATAAGGAAGTGAGCATATGACATGTGGCATGCTTATGTCAAAGGAAGCATGAGAGTGTCCTTACACCTAGGGAAGTCTTCTCCACCCAAGAGAAACTGCTCTAAGTGGAATGGAAGAGAATAAAAAGGAAAAAAGGGGGAAGAGAAGGAAGGAAAAAAAAAAGTAGAACGCCAGCTCTCCGATTTACGAACGTAGTGAGCTGCAATAGTGAACCCGGATTCACGCTTCCAAGATAAGTAGGGTTCTCTCCTACTGGGTTAATTCATCTCTGTGAGCCACGGCTATGAGTTATGAGGTGTAGCCCGGTGATGGTCGTTCAAGAATGCAGCTTAACATAAACTGTTGTTGGTAGGGACCGGTTTCTAGGTCCGTGTTTATGTAGTTTCTAAAATCACGCCTGAACCGATTTTGGCCGCTGGATATGTGAATCGGAGCATTGATGATCTTGTTGGGCAAGTAAGTTATTGCTCACTAATAACATGCGCATTAGCGCGGAATATTGATGTTGATATACCATGCTTGATATATTAACATGATGCTTGAGATGAAGCATGAATATAACTGCATGTACAAGATGCATGTAATATGAGATATTATGCAATGACATTATCATCGCGATGTGCACGTACATCGCAGAATCGGGTGTGAGTGCGAACAAATGGGTATTCGAGGGTTGTCCAAAGAATAAAGATTCGGAGGGTTGTCCAATAAATTGGTATCGGAGGTTTGTCGAATGAACCTATCGGAGGGTTGTCTAATAAGGCTCTCGTGAGATAGTCCAAGCGGAGTTGATATCGAGGTTGGTCCAAAGAATGATTCGGAGGGCTGTCCAGCAAATGTTGATTCGAGGGTCGTCCAACAAATTATATCGAGGTTCGGTTTAATGAACTCTATCGGAGGGTTGTCCAATAAGGGGTTCTTAGAGATGGTCCAATGGTTTGATACTCGGAGGTGGTCCAATGGTTTGATACTCGGAGGTGGTCCAGTGGATTTAAAACAAAAAGCTTTTGTTTTGAAAACAGTTTTCATACATGACAATTGCATGTGAGGAGTCGGTGAGACTCGAGAAACAGTAAGCATGACATAGACATTCCATAGATATGCATATTTTTATGAATGTGTGTGAATGATTTTGTGATTATGTCATTGCATGTGCACTTTTAGGTGGGGAGTAGCCCTTGTAGGGAGACTTTCACTCGGGCATAGCTCACCCTCGTCGTAGGAAAAAACATTTCGTGCAATCGGAGGTACACCAAGAGAAGGCACTTCTCGAGGTCTGGGCCGAGAAGAAGGTCAAAGATGGCTTTGTTGTGGGTTTTGTAAAAGTCTGGGCGTAAAACCCGATTTAAGCAGGCACGACTGTTATCCGCCAGAATATAGTGTGAGAGATAAAATTGTACTAAACCCGCCTCACATGTTTAATACAATTTGTTAAAGGTTTTCTTACCTTTGTTATTTCTAGTTTGGACTTTACACTGATTTTTCGTTAGGCAGCAAAGGAATTTGGCCCCCAGGCCCTCCGGTATATCGTGTAGCCTCGGCTGTAAAGTGAGCTTGATGTGGTGGCTTTCGACCACCCAAATTGGACTCCATACGTACCCCAAGTTATGACCTTTTTACTCGTATGGGTCTAAGAGGATGAGCTGGCGGACGAGCCTCATCTTCTAGCCGAACCCGACCTCTTCACCGAGTCGAGTTTCACATGAGCCGCATGAGCTGACCTCTTGTGTCGAAATGCGGAGCTCTCCCGGCATGAAGCCGACCTCTTTGCCGAGCCTTTGCATGAGCCGCACCAGCCAACCTCCCGTGCCGAGCCCCTCCGCATGAGCCGTACGAGTCGACCTGCGGCCGGTTCTTACGAGCCTCCTCGCATGAGCCGCATGAGCTAACCACTTGTGCTGAGCTCTTCTGCATGAGCTATGTGAGGCTGAGTTGACCTTGGTGTGGGTCTTCCCACGAGCTCAACAGTGGAATGAGTCGGGCCGCGCTTCAACTGACCACCATAACTCTCGCCCAAAGTCCGTTTCAAAAAGTTCTTAGACTCTATGGAAAGCTCCTTGAGTCTAGAATCTGACCATATGCCTGTGGATGGCATTTAGTGCTCAAATATAGCCGAGCCGACCTCTTATGGCCGAGTTTCCATCCTTTGGCCGAGTTGACCTCGTCTAGGGAATGAGCTCGCAATGCCAACTTCGGATGACCATAACTTCCTCGTCCCAAGTCCGTTTTGCGCGTTCTTGGACTCAATGGAAAGCTCTCTGAGTCTAGAATCTAACCATATTCTTGAGGATGGCATTTGTGGTGCTCTACATAATTTCGTGGAAAAATTGATCATTGCACTAAGTGCACTAATTACTAGAACCTTGAATGAGATGGACTGTTATGTGCCATTGCTTAATAATTGAGTGGCACATGAATATGCATGAATGAGGCTATTAAATAGCTTGTTGAAGGTTACCTGTGAAAAAAAAAAAAATGACCCCCGGAAATTTGGGGCGTCACAAGTACATTCCAGATCCAACTCATATAGTGGATTGGGGCGAGTTTGTTGTTGATGCGGATGAGACCTTCGAGGAGGGACCAGTGAGTATCATGGATAACCGAGAGCAGGTTTTGTGTGGCAAGACCGTGAGGCTTCAGGAAGGTGTTTCGTGGCGCACCGAGAGCCGAGGAGGCGACATGGGAGCGCGAGGACATCAGGCGCCCAACTATCCTTTCTGTTCCGACTGTGGAAGGTGCGTTTTCAGTCATTAATGTTTTAAATGACTGTTGCATATGCATGTGTTTGAATGTGTATGTATGCGAAAATTTTGGGACGAAATTATTTTAAGGGGGGGAGAGTGTAAAACCCGTGAAAATTTTAAATTTGAATTTTTCAGATAAAAAGGGGGCAAAACTGTAGTTTACCGGAATAGTCCGAAGAAAAGTTATGATTTTTCTAGATCTCAGTTGGAGAAACAGATTACACCGTTGGAATCGTCTTACGAAATCTAGCTACCCAGTCAAATTTCGTTGAATTCCGAGATAGTCGAAATTTCACTTATTTCGAGGCAACGAGTATCAGGCGACACATGACGAGTCATGTGGATGACACATGGCAAACCATGTGGGTGACACATGGCAAGCCATGTGTCACAATACATGGCAAAGGCATGCATGTGTGACACATGGCAGGCCATGTGTCAACATGCATTGGCTCCTTGAAGCCTGATATGGGTCGTACTCGGGCTTATAATGCATGCAAGTGGGGCAAGAAGAAGGGGAGAAGGAGGAGGAAGGGAAAAGAGGAAGGGAGGAAAGGAGAAGAGAAAGGGAGGAAAGGAAAGGAGAAATGGAGGAAAATAAAAGAAGAAAAGAGAAGAAGAAATGGGAGGAAGAGAGGAAAAAGATAGAGGAAAAGGAAGGAGGTCACAAGTAAAGGATGCATCCACGGCATGTAAAGAACCCTAATCGTTTACAAGAGGTAGGTTTCCTCCTACTCGATTATTTTACGCCTAGGGTCGTAAAAATATCACGGGTTTTCTGCTAGGTTTTCCGCTTAATTTGTATGTTGTGTGGTTTGTTTTGCGACGCGCATCGTCGTGCCACCGCCATTGCTTTTGACTGTCCAAACCGAACAACAGCCGTGCTTCGGGACAAAGAAAATCCTCGAAAGCATAATGGGAAAACGGGGTGTGCCCAAATTCCGCACACTCCAGAATCGGCCGCGCCAACTTGACGGCCATAACTCCCTCATCCGAACCCGATTAGCTCGCTCTTGACTCTACTAAAGCCTGAGTCTAGAATTTAATAAAATAAAGTGCTTAGCCAAAATGAAGGCTAAACATTGTGCTGGGTCACGAACAGTTGAGGAATGGTCCGTTCGCTCGAAACCCTTTTGTTTTCTAATCGGTTTGTAAACTCGAAATGCTTTGGACTCCAGATATGGCCTCGTGAGCAGTGGAATTGCGTGTTGGATGTTTTGTGTGGTATTTACAAAAATTGGACTTTCTGAACTAAGTCCAGATTATTTATGAGGCCATGCATGGCCGGATTTATGGCCGGGAATGGCTAATGTGTGTTCTTGCCATAAATTGAATAACATGCTGAATATGTGAAATTATGTGATATATGTGTGATAAAGATGGAAATAATTATATGCATTAATGTATGAACGGAATATTACTATGTCTCACCGAGAATATGAATTATGGCATTACTTGCTTAAGTAATTTGTTGGAATTATGTTAATACATGCTTGAAATGATGTGTTGACATGAATGAACCAATGATAGAAAAGATGTGTGAAGTATGCTAATGATGTAATCGATTTGAATGTGAATATTAACATGACTCAAGATGTATGTTAAATATATGAAATGTTGTGTGCATTAGACATGAGTGTTCATAACACACACATAGTGAACGGTAGAATGTCCAGCTGCAGAGGTCTTCATACATTGGTCATGGGTTTTGGTGCCATAGCACAAAATTGCATTGCATTGAATTGCAGCGGTAACACCATTACATGGGCGCAGGTGTACATGGTATTGATTTGGCACTCGCTGCTTGGCGTCTCGACCACGTTTTTTGCTTTCCAAGGCCCAAATGAGGTCCAAAAATGGAGTTTTCACATGTGTTCAATGTTTTTTTACCTCCTCAATCAAATTCTTCAATAATTAAAAATCGAACCCCACTGCTTTTGGTGTGATTATTAAGCTCCTCGCATCACTCGCATAACATGCTTCTCGCTTCCTAGAGTGCAGCAGGATAGGAAGTTTTTATGATGCGCCAGAGCAAAAGTGCAAAGTGCACTCGCACGCTAGACGAAGCCATAAGTCTTGTTTCAAGGGGTCACTTCACGAGAATATGTGTAGAGGTGGATCTATCAAAACCCCTTCAATCCAAATTTAAGCTCTGAAGAAGAACCAGGAGGATAGAATACGAAGGAATTCATCTTGTCTGCTTTGAATGTTGTATGTATGGCCATAGGTGGGAGACTTGCTCACAGGGAAAGGAAGAGGAGATGACCGCAAAAGACAAGCCCGTGGATGGCGACACCGGAGACCATCTAGCCACACAGGGAACAAAGCCAAACAAGAAAGAGGAGGAAGTCACCAAGCCGGAAATAGTGGAAAATTTTAGGCCATGGATGCTAGCTCAACGCCGTTCAAGACGATCCATAAGGAACCAAGAAGGCAAGCCTATGGAAAGCATGTAGGCCACGAAAATGGCATGCCCTGGATCACCATAGTTAGAAAACAAAACATAATATCCGAGAGAATTACCGATTCGCGTACCTGGTTTGGAATCCATTATGCTTGATGCGGAATTGGGGCGACCTGGCCTACCTAACACTAACTCCAAGTTCTTCTCCCCATCCCCTTCGTTAAAACTGACGGCCTAATGAGATCAAGCCACTCATGAGGAATGTTTTCAAAACCCGTATGTGAGTCAAAATGTGAATCATTGCCTTGGTTAGGAGGGACTTGAGCACCATTTATAGAGTTTTCGACCACTGCCCTTCCTATTACGTGGCCGGGCCGCACTCGCCCACACAAGCCACCCCATTAGACTGATTAAGAACTATATATTCTACCTTTATTAGGACTCAAATTAATTCAGCTTCTTTTTAATTAATAAACCCACATTAGGAAATTCTCTGCATTCTCCCACTGGGCGATATTATTGAAATTAACCGTGTGCGCACCATATTGGTCTGTGAGATTATTTTTAATAGTCAATCCCATCCCATGTCTTCGAAACCTAACATGGCGGTAACCGCATGAACTCACGCAGCCCCATGGTCACGAGAGTTTCAACTTTACCGATATGGATTCAATATGGTAGTGTGTTAAATGGACAATACCTCATAATGAAAGTGATACTATGTGTTATCCATTTTGTTAGTCCAAATTCTCTCCTTATGTCACAAAACCTAAGCAGTGTGTCACAGAGATCATCCATCATGGTTCCAACTAACCTCGGATATGTCTTTACCTGATACACCCGTACTTTATGTGTAACAGACATATTGTTAAGGCTAATGCCGCAATGCCCATAGCCTGTACCAAGGCTTACACAATGCCTCGAGATTTCAACAATTATATGTACCTCTAACTTCTGATAAATCTACATTCACAAATACCTCATTGAATGCAAAAAGAGTTGATATTAGCTATTCAAATATACAAAAAGTAATGAACCGTGGCTACAAACTTCATAAGAGCAACATAAAACTAAACAGTTCCCACTAATTGACAAGATCCCATGATACTCCTAGCTTCCCATGTTAATGACATGTCGATCAAATATACAAGTGGGCTAAGGCCTTTAGTTAGCTGATTCGCGAATCATATCATCTGCTGAAAATGTTGTCATGCCCTGATCCCTGGCCCCGACTGATGCGGATCCCAACCGGGTCCGGGGCGTGATGCTATCGATACTATATACTTTACTTTACCGGACTCGCTGACCCTGTTTTTTCTCGAGTTGTACTGCACTGCGGTATACAAATAATTTCTCAGAAAGCAAAATCAGTTTATACATAAGCTACAAAGAACTACTCTCAACGAGTGGTGTCCATCATAATCTATACACATACACAAGAGTCCCTTTTACTTCTGTACTATTACAATTTTATTATTACAAAACTCGTAGATTGCAGCAGCACGATGAGCACCTATCTTCGAGCTGGGCCACCTTGCCGATGGAATGTCCCCGTCCCTATCCTTGTCTTCTTCTTTCTCGTACCTTACACTGATTGAACACCCGTGCTAAGCTTTACGCCTTAGTGGGAACATGCATGACAAATCACCAATGGCGATCGTCACAAAGCTTATACATATGTATATCATCTATATCTTAAGGCGCATCTCTATAACTCTTTAATTACTTATCTATCACATATACTTTGCCTATCAGACGTCACTTCTTCGTACATATTCTATGTCTTTGGCATATCTTTTATCTATACTTTTACTGTATTCCTGTTCTATGCTTTACATATCCTATACTTATCATGTTCATTTCCTTCCATGTTCATTTCCTTTCATGTTTGCATACTGTGCTTGTATCATATACATTCTTATCTCGTATACTTTCATATAACCTATCTTATACTGTCCTATACTTTTATCTACATTCTTAGCACACTTTTTCACGTTCGCACTTTGGTATGCTTTCATATGATACTTTTCATGTACTATATTTTCCTATGTTTTCCATATACTATACTTTCATATACCTTTCTCTTTATCTACTTTATATCCTTTTCGTGTACTATACTTTGTACTTCTTAAGTATATTGTATTCATGTATTGTTCATATACTATTTTTATATATCTATATTCATGTACTCATTCATTTCATATATCGTTTTCTTTGTTATACTTTTCATAATGATAATCATATATCAGGCTTTTCATCTTATACTATCATATACTATCCTTTCATGTGATATTCATATACTCGCTTTTCATATATTGTAAATTTTCATAGCTTTTCTATATACTTTATCTCTGGTTATATTTATTTCGTGTGTCATTACACTTTATTTCTTGTACTTCGTATACTTGTCATATACTTTTCTTTCATATACCGTATTTTTCATATACTTTTCATGTATCACATTCAGACATTACCTCTTGTTCTTGTAATCGTTTATACTTTCATCGCATAGCAGTATGCTTCACATATCATGTCATTTCCTTTTAGGTTTCATAGTCTCGCAAATACCTTGTGAAGTTTCGATATTTCTGGAAACTATGTGTACCCGAAGGTACTATCACTGTACGAGGCAGTGATCTCTGTCTGTTAATACCCGAAGGTATCATCACTGTACGAGACAGTGACCTATGCCATATGCTATTTGTACCCGAAGGTACTATCACCGCATTTGAGGCGCTGATCTCGCCTATCGCGGGCGACTCTTGCGGGCCACCAAACGGGATCTATATCATCGACCCAAACTGGCCTCAATATCTCTGGTTTATGAAGATGCCGCGAAGAATCGTGATCTTCCCTATAGGCATCTATCCCTCTACTCAGTCCTAAGGCATTAACCGCCTTATTACATTTTCAGACATATTTCATAAGCATGAATAACTATTGTTATCATAATTGCTTACGATATATACTATCATTACTTTAATTGCATTAGTTCCCTACATTCGTAGTTCTTTACATTACGGTTCATATATCTCTATATTACATATAGTCATATCTTTTCTATCATTTAGTTTTGTCTATCATATATCATGAATGCATCTTATGCACTCTTGTATTCATATATTCATATATATAGCTTATATTCATATCTCTTTTATATCATTTATGTACATGTTCTCATTCCTATGCTTTGTCATCTTTTGCTTATCTCTATTGTTCTTATCATTTATGCCTTTCTATCATGTGTTCCTAGCATGTTCCATCTTATTCATTTCGGTATATCTATCATATATTCATATCATTTACGTATTCTTGTCATGTCTTCATCTATTCATATACTTTCTATATTTCTATCATGTTCCATCTATTCGTTTATGTATGACAATCATATGTTTACATCATATGCTTTCATTCATATGTGCCTACTATCTCCTTAAAATTTTTTAGACTCCTATCATATTTGCGACTTATACTCATCATATTCATGCTTTCTTGACACATCTATACATATTGCATTTTCTTTATTTTCCTTGTTTCATGGCTATTACATATAGCACTTCATATTCTTATGAAGTATGATGTCTATGAGATCACACCTCATTCATATATTATCATTCCTTTATGAATCTAGTTTATTTAAGAATTGGAATCAATCCAATCGGATCATCCAAACTATAGTTATGGCATTTTCATGCCAACTAGTCATTTTACCGATTTTTCTAGTGACAGTTTGTATTACTCATTTTTCCGGGGTCTTAACTTCATATTTTGACACTATGTCCTTATACTCATTTAAAGCTAAGGTGCTAAGGGTTCTATTCCAACTGTAATCACCCAATTCGGAGCACCGGAACTCGCCACATCCAAACCCGGACTCTCTATGTTCACACCAAAACCAGAATTTGGTTTGGCACATGGTCCCACTTCGAGTGGATTTTTAAATACTTATAGTCATAATTTGATGATGTATATTTCTATATGTATGGTTCTCCTTGAAGTCTATTTTAATTCGGCCACTTGAATCACTAAATTCGGATAAGAATGAGCAAGCAGGGCCAAAATACGAAACTGGTCAAAATCGAAAACTGCAATTGTGGTCAGACCAAGATACGTCTAACATGTACGGCATGTTGGCCAAAAATGACTGTATCACAAGATGTACCGTACATGTCTGCTGTACCGGTACATGTCACCCCAAATGCCCAAAATGTGTGTTTTCTCCCATTTTTCCATATTTTTCATCCCAAAACCAACTTCTATACTTTATAAACACTTCAAGACCATCACTTCATCTTTATGATCTCTTTTCTACTCTACAATTTATCATTCAATCCTTCTCTTATTTCAAAGACCTATCATGAATTTCTTCAAAAACCATTCTAATATGGGTCTTAACCCATACATAATAAACCCAAGGATTTGTTAGGGTTTATTCTAAACCCTAACTCAATTGCTTGTCATTAACCATGAATCCACCTCAAAGGGAGGATTTCCTACTTTTCTTGTGGATTTAGAGTTTTTACCAACCTTAATTTCATTACATCTTGGTTAGATGAAACTCTACAAACCCTAGGTTTGGAAATCCTAAACTTTTCTTGAATGCCATACAAACTCCATATGATCTATACCAAGATTAGTTCCATACCTTTTTGCTTGCTTGAACTTCTCTCCTTCTCTTCTTCTCTTCTTCTTCCTCTTCTTCTTCTCTTTCTCTTCTCTCCTTCTTCTCTCCCCTCTCTCTCTCTCTCTACGGTTTGGTCTCTCAGAAATGAGAGACCAATTTGCTCTTATCCCATGTAATGCAAGGCCATGTTTGGCCAAGACAAGAAACCCATTTTTTTAAACACTTTTCTCATTCGACCCCACCCTTCTCTTATGACTTTCATATCCTTTTTAATAAATTACAAGATTGCCCTTGTATCTTGTAAACTTTCCGGGTCCCTCATTTTATTTTCCGAAAATTCATATTTAACTTTTAATATACCCTAAACAAGTCCGAAAACTACTAGGGTATATTTCGGGATGTTACATGTGCTCCACTGCAATGTCACCGGTTTGAACTTTTTCCTTTATAGTCAAAAATTTGACTCATATGCTTAGACCCCGAGACCTCTCAAGGTTGTTAACAAACAACACTGCAGAGTTATTGTCACAATACAACTGTATGGGCCTATCCACAAAATCAAATACGGTCAACTCCTTAATGAGGTTTCGGAGCCAAATTGCCTGAGTAGCGGCTGAAAAGCATGCTACTAACTCCGCTTGCATGGTAGAGGATGCTATTGATTTCTGTTTCTCACATTTCTATGATACTGCACCTCCTGCTAACTTAAAGATGTAACATGTTGTTGACTTTCTTTTCTTCATCCTCGACAAACAAGAAAGTCCGAATCCGAATACCCAACTAAATTGTAAGTCCTCCGGGACATGTTTGTAAATCAACATATAGTCTTTTGTCCTCTTAAGTACCTCTTACAACCTCTTCTTGGCAAAGAACTCCAATGATCGATCCCCTGGATTTGACTGAGCATCCGCCTGTGCTCCCACTGCAGCGCATCTCGCCTAACAGATACTGAAAGCATACATAATACTCCAAAGTGCACTCCAGCATAAGGTACATTTTTCTATTCAAGCTTTCAAAATCTGAATGAGACATTGTGACAGACTCCTAACTTATCACCTTACAGATGTGGAGCAATTCTGTGCTTACATTATTGCATGTTGAATCTTTCTAAAATACGATCAACATATGCTCTCTGAGATAAACCCAATAGTCCGCTAGAACGATTCCTATGAATCTTAATGCCCAGGACAAAAGATGTAATGACCCGTACCAAATAATACAAGTTTGAAACACTAAGCCACCGTTTTTTTCTGATTGTTTGACCAAAGTTGACTAGGTTTTGACTAACACTTAGTGGCTTGACCAAAGCGACTTTTTTCAAGAAGGAATAATTTTGGGTTGACTAAGGCACCATTTCAGAGGGCCTCACGATAATGTTCATAGATCGCTGAACGTCACAATCCGGGACTTAAGGATAAAAATTACGCTATTAGAAGTTCAATAGTAGCACTTTATCAGTGTCCAAATTTCGTCTGGATTTTGCACCCTAAATCAAATTCCTAGACCCTATATAAACATAGTTTGGGATTCCAAATGAAACCCTAGCCCCTAAGACACTTTTTTGAGCTCCAAAACCTTGTGGAAGAGCTTCTCTTCAAACCGGACTCCGAGTTTGGTCATTTGACCATTTACGCGCGTGGAAGATTGAACTAAACGAGGCACCACCGCCATCAGCATCGTGACACGCGCTGACCAAGGAGGCGCTTTACCACCAAAGATGCCTACTGTGAAATTTCACCGCCAACCAGCAGCACGTGACGCCGCCGATCGGGCCTACTGAGCGTACGGCGGCGGCCACCGTGGGTCACCGGTAATTTTTGATTTTTTCTACTATTTTCGGCCAAATTAGGCCACCCCAGCTCCTTTCCACCATTTTGACCCTCTCAACTCATTTCCGTGGTCCTTTTCTCCCGCATTCATCACCGCTTGAAAGATATAATAAAAACAAATTTATCACCGTTGGATCGAGTTTTCCGCCACCACGCGAACCTTTTGGACCAAGGTGAGGCTACTGATGTTCCCGTCTCGGCTTTCCATTGATACGTGGTTTGTAAATTTTGGACGCCGCTTGGGTTAAGGTTTTCCATTTTTAGGTTGTTTCGCGTAATTACCGAGAAGTTGAGACTGAAATAGAGTACCAATTGGTCAAATTGGACAAAATTGGAATTGGATTAGTGAAATTGGATGTTTTTAGGAATTATTAGATGATTCAATTTCGAGAAATTAGCTCCCAGGTGAAAAGCCCCAATTTTGGGTATCGGGCCTATAGTACATTAATCGTGTAATTGGACCGTCAGAGTCCAATCGATGGTTTCATAAGTTCTAAAATTATTCTAAGGCCTTCTGGGGTATCCCAATGTTGTCGGGTTCGCTATTGGAGCCCAAATGGTGTTTTATTTATATTACAGCACTCACGGCCTGGACGATCCTATTGTGGGAACAGACTGAAAGGCCCATTGTGAGTCCTCTCGTGGAGTGGTTTATATGCTTTTAAATGATTTGGGATATTATGTCGATATATTTATTATGATTTAATACTTTACATATATACTGTTTTGATCAGATGGTTGGTTGCATTCAAACATGATTTTCGGTTTCATATAAAATAAGTTATCATTTCATGTTAATTTTGTCAACATTTTAACTATTTGAAAGTTTTACTGTGTTCATGGATGAGTTTGGTGTTTGATATTTGGTACATAGATTGAAGTTGTAAACTATCTGAAAACTATTGTTTAAAAAGGTGGATCGTGAGATTTCAGGACTCGACTCTAATACTTCTATTGGTTGGAAAAGTACATGTGAGAAAGGAAAAGGTTATATTGGTTGCCACGTGATGGCCGGGTTTACCCGGAGGTTGATTAGTTGCCACGTGATGGCCGGGTTTACCCGGAGGTTCATTAGAGGACACGTGATGGACAGGTTCACTCGGAGGTTTATTAGGTGCCACGTGATGGCCAGGTTTACCCTGAGGTTTGCAAAGAAGACGGAGGCCAAGTTTACCCGAGGTTTGTTAGTGCCATCGTTGATGGCCAGGTTTACCCGAGGTTTATTAGGGTGCCACGTGATGGCGCCGGGTCAGCCGAGGTTTGTTAGTGCCACGGATGGCCTGCCCACTGAGGTTTGTTGTTTTTTTGCGTGATGGCCGGCCCACTTGAGGTTTGTTAGTTGCCACGTGATGGCCGGGTCTACCTGGAGGTTTGTTAGTTGCCACGTGGATGGGCCTGTAAACCACAGTTCATCAGTTGTCACTTCTGTCGTGAGGCTCCGCACCGACCTGGCTATGATGGGTATGCGGTATGGACGCTGTTGATTTTCTAAATACGGGTATACCATTTTTTTATACTCATGGTTATGGTGCATCATGGTTATTTTATTACTTGATGACTATACATGTTTTGTGCTTGGCTTTTAGTTGTGAACAAACTCGGGGATATTATGTTTTCCTTAACATCAGGTTTACTAATTTGTTGAGAATGATCCGCATACGTTGAATTTCAGTAAAGTCGGTTTTTAGAAATGTTTTAAACTAGGAACTTTACAAAGAGTGAACTGACGGTTTCAGAGAAGAAATCTTTGAAATTTAAAAATGTTAATTTTATAAACTATGTCACTCATCGAGATTTATTATCTCACATTATTGTTTTAAATTTATTCCCTAGGTCCAAACAGTTCGTAGGGTCTATTTCGCGCCTGATTCAACGGTCGCTTCTCCTCCCCCCGCCACAACCGCACTCTATCGCAGTTACCTATTTTGTTTTTGTTGTATTGGACTTATTAATCATTACTTGTACCCCTAAATTCACAATACTCTTAGAACGCTCTGATGATCCGTGTCGAACCTATATGAGTCTTTAGTTATATATGTTGTGGATACTTTATTTATAAATTGGATATTAGGTTAACGCAGGTGTCTTCTTCCTCCCAAAGTGGAGTCCCAACAGATCTTCCCTGTAATGAGGCAGGAACTTCACCAAAGGACCACCCGGGGAATCCCGGGAGGGTATCCTGGTCCAGTCCTCAAAAGACGCCACCAAGGTCCTTCATATCAAGTTCTTTGACAACATCCGCTTGTCTCATGCAAGAACCAAGGTCATCGGTCATAGCATGATATCATCCACATAGAGTATGGCGAAAAACGACTCTCCCACCGACCTTGCAAGATATACATTGATCTACTTTGTTCTCAAATGTTCACATGAAGCAAACAACACTAAGGAACTCTTAAGTACCATTGTCTAGAAGCTCGCTTGAGACCATAAATAGACTTTTCGCCTACATACAAGCGTACCTAAATCATTTGCCACAAACCTTCGGGTTGCATCATATAGACTTCATTAAGGTCTCCATTGAGAAAGGCAAGCTTAACATCCATCCGGTGTAACCCATATTGAAAACGAAAGAATCAATGCCATGATCACTCCGAAAGAATCTTGTAGACCGAGAAAAGGTCAGTTTCATAGTCTACTCCTTCTCCAGTGAAACCTTGGCTACCAAATCGGGCTTTAAATTTCTAATCTTTCCTTGGGGTGGTCCCTTTTAGTCTTATATACCCATTTGCACTAATGGTCTATGACCTTCAGTAATTCAACAAGTTCCCAAACTCCATTATGCCTCATAGATTGAATTTCATCTCTCATCGTAGATCCAACTACGCCTCTGATTGAGGATAAGAAACAAACAGATATTGGATCAGCCACAGAACCGATATCGTAGTCTTGCTCTCCCATATAGACTAAATAGTCCCAGTGGTATAGCCGATCGCCTCCCTAGGCGGATCTCCTTACCGGGAGAGGCCAGTCACATCCCGCACCTCGAGATCTTGATGAACTTCATCAGAGTCATTCTGCGGATTCCACAATTTCAGGCTCCATCGGGATTATAAACCGATATCCCTTCGAATGTTCCGGGTAAGATACAAAGTAACACCGAGTGGTTCGAGTCCAACTTACTTAATGTTGATTATACAACTTCACTTCTCGGGCAGTGACATCCCCTAAACCTTAAGATGGTTTAAGCTAGGCTATCACCCATAAATCAAAGGAGCCAATGGAACAAATTTTTGTAGTACACGATCTGTAGGCCAAAGCCGCTTTCAAAGCTTCACTCTACGTAAAACTGTGTAAATTTGTCCTACTAATCATAATTTTTACCATTTCCATAAGAGTGCCATTGCGCCGCTACACCATTTTGCTCGGGGATTCTGTGCATAGTAAACCGTGCCACTATCCCATAATCCCCAAGTATTTGGCGAATGGCCCTTGTCGTCCAGATCACGCATGCTTTGCCATAATACTTCCACCCTACGTATCTAACAACCTTTATGACTTTTCCCAATCAAGCCGAATTTCAACCGAAAATCTTCAACTTGTCAAGAGACTCCACTCTTTCTTTAATCAAGTACAAATAACCATATCGAGAATAGTCATCAATAAATGTGATGAAATAAAATTTACACAAGGTTGCCGTGATAAGGTCCACTTTATATCGGTGAATGACCTCCGAAGAAGTCGAACTGGACCGCGCTTTCTTCTTATCTTGGTCATTTTACCTCTACAACAAGCCACGATGTCTCTAAGTCATTTTTAAGAGCAGTGTGATGTTAGTCTTTACGCCCTTCTACTCTATCCTTAGAGATGGCTGCCGTTTATGCCACAATGGCAAGACTGCTCCTTAGGTATGGTCTCTAGAAACAACTCTTTCAAACCCGTGAGCAAGCCGACGTATATGTCATTGGGATAAACACACCAGTATAATCCGCTGGACATATAACAACACCCAACCTTAATGAATTAAGAAACAAAGAAATACTATTGCTCTTGATTTCAAAGAGTAGTCATATGTCCAAACACGATACGTAAAACTAAGTTCCGTCTTAAACGGCGTACATAAAAAGTGTCTTTCAACATTAATCTAAAACCAGAGTCTAGAATCAAGATTACATCTCCCACAAACATAACATCAGCTTTCTCGTTGTTTCCCACAGTGAGTTTTGATTCATCCTGATTTGGCTTCCTCCGGTTTATGAATCCCTGTATGGTAAACGCAACATGATTAGTTGCACCGCTATCGAGCCACCAAGAACTGGATGGTGCTTCTGATAGGTTGGATCTCACAACAAGTGCTAAAAGAATCATTACCTCGTAGGCTCACGTTTGACAACCAAGCTTTAAACTTTGCACAATCCTTCTTTATGTGACCTTCTTCTTACAAAGAAGGCCATCACCATCCCTAAGGATGTCTTCTTTGGACCCATATTGGTCGATCGACCTAGTGTCATGAGTACCTTTATGAGTACGATTTCTGGACTTCTTATTTTTCCTTTTGTGGGAACTAGAAACATATAAGGCCAAGATGCCCTTTCTCCTTCTTAAGTTTCTCTTCCTCTGCCACCACCCTTGCTATCAAGTCATTAACTCGACTCAAGTCTCATCTGGAATCAGAATTTGTCTTTATAATCCCAAAACTGTGTGGAAGGGTGTTTAGGGCTTCGACGCACAATGCAAGCATCAGAATGGAAACATTAAGAGCTTCAAGTCGCTTTAGGTCTACCATCCTAAGGACATAATTTAACCCCCGCAGCATCATCATACTTCATACTGAAGAGCTTTTGAAGAAGTGTACCAACCTCAGCATTAGATGAAATGCGGTTTCTAGCCTCTAAGGCTGCCATCATTTCCTTAGCAGTACAGTCAGCTGGTAAACCACTTTTTAAGTGTTCTTGAATGGATTTCTTCATTGTCAATAAGCAAATCCGACATTTTCCCAGCAAGATAGTCCGTTTTCTCACTTCCACATCGCGTAATGTGGATATCGCTCTGGCCATCTTTTGTAAGAGTAATGTGAACATCCGCCGCCCATTCCAAATAGAAAATCCTCTTCCATTTCTTAAAGCTCAATCCGCAGTGACTTCAATTGAAATGGAATTTCCGCTACGTAAAAGTGACTGAACAAAACAAACAATACAATCGAAGATTTATGTGAATACTCTTATACAGAGAATTACATACATCATCACATAATCACCTTTGGGCAGAAAAATATGACATGCAAGCTAGGACACTCCACATGATAGCGCTATGAGAACATATTCTAATCTTTCGTGAAATCACCACCTTTAGGTGTACGAACTACTAAGATCAGTCATTTCAAGACACGCTATACACGTATCTCTCCATTTAATCCAAATAAGATCACCTCCGGAGTAGATCACGCAATAAAACAAGAGACATCCCACCACAATATGAGACTTATATTTCTCAAACCCAATTAAGTGTGCCACTTTGGCTAGCTATAACCCAATCGAATCCTTGAAAATTCTCATACTGTGGATATGCCTTGGCGTGATCACATTCACTATATATATATGTAATGCCGACGTGAAAAACAAGGGCATGATGTCTTTTACACATATGTCATGCTAATTATACTATTCAATTCATTAATAGTCAATGAATTACACTCTATTACTGGGCCCTTATGTGGTGATATACATGTGAGCTATCATACATATTTCGAAACCATAGAGAAATACAAGAAAACACGCAAAATACCATAAAATACGCTTACATAGAGTTCTATACGTATTTTGAATCTGTAAAGCTTCCAAACATGTAAAATAAATATACCATTGTAGAGCTCGATACGAGCTGGTTTAAGATTGTCCAAAACGGACTTCGGACGCGCCCTCACGCGCCTCTGGAAGGCGCGGCGCGTGGCTGCAAGTGCTCAGCCGGTCAAACCGGTTCAACCGGGCCAGCCTGGCCAAATGACGCCAAGAAGAAGTCAGAACGATGACGTCAGCATCGATGACACAAAGACGCATGACGCCAACATGACGCCACTGCTTCGCTATCACAGAAGAGACGCCCCCGCTTCGCGGATCTGCCGCGCCGCGGTCCGTCACGCCGCCGCCACGCCAGAGCGAGCTGGGCCCCGTGACTCGCACATCCGCCTCCGAAGAACGTGCTAACGACCAATCTTCGCCTCGACGAGTAGATTCCAAATATGTAATAAAATTTAACTTTTATCTGATAAAAAATTTCGGAACCGGACAAAAACACTTAACAAAACAAAAATGGTTCTAATCCGCATGTTTCGATTCTAATCTATGGTAGGCTCTGATACCAAATGTAGGCCACGAAAATGGCATGCCCTGGATCACCATAGTTAGAAAACAAAAAATAATATCCGAGAGAATTACCGATTCGCGTACCTGGTTTGGAATCCATTATGCTTGATGCGTAATTAGCGACGGTCCACGAACACGAACTCAAGTTCTTCTCCCCTATCCCCTTCGTTAAAACATTGACCCAATGAGATCGCTTAATTACGAGAGGAATGTTTTCTCTAAAACTGTATGTGAGTCAAAATGTGAATTGTCTAGGTTAGGAGAGGGACTTGAGCACTATTTATAAAGTTTTCGACCACGGGCCCTCTCATTATTTGTCGGGCCAGACTTCTATCCACACCAAATTTAGCCCTATATTGGGACCGATTAAGAATCCATATATCTTACCTTTATTAGACCAAATTAATTCAGTTAATTTCAATTAATAAACCCACATTAGGAAATTCTTACAAAGCAAGGATCAAGAAAAAAGGAAAGACAATCCCCCACTTGGCAGGAAAAAATATGGAGGAAATTTGTTAAGATTTACTACCTTGGAAAGTCTAGAACAGGAGGACTCACTGATAGGAGGTGATACGGATATGGAAGAAGATAATGTTGATATGGAACCAAAAGCACTCCCCTCACAAGCTAAGCCAAGCAACGTGAGAAGTAAGAGGCTGAATGTACAAATTGTGGAACAATTGGGTACCGAACAACTAGAAGGCACTCTAACTCTAGGAGGAATAGACCATGCTAGCCAAGAAACCCTACCTAAAACGAGACTTCATGCTTCGAAATCTACGAAGGGAACCAATATGCAAATACAAGAGCAATAAGCGGCGGCTGAAACGGAACATTGGATTGTCAAAGGATCTACCAGGAGTGGGGAAATAATACGTGAAAAAATATGCAATGCAAAGGGCCCTCACGAACAGAGTAGTAGTAAGACAGGTCTCCATAGTCTTCTCCCATACCATCACAGTGACCCCCCCGGAGATATAATGGAGGGAAGGATGGAAGAAGAACGCAATCGAGGAGATGACCAGCCAGAAACAACAACCCTGGTGTTGCATAAGTGACAGATAGGCCAAGGTGGAAACAAAACCACAGAGGCTGAAACTCATAGTCCAACCAGGTATTGATCAACGAGATTGATTTAAACGAAGACTAGTGGTTTTCATGCTGATATGGTATGTAATATACTCGGGTTTGATCACTGGATTAGGGTCGAAGCTGTTGGCTATGGTGGCGGCATCTGGGGTATTGTGGCAAGACACCCTACAAGTTGAGATCTTGAGGACTCGCCCACAATTTGTTCATATGGTTGTAACCCCTCAAGGAGGTCAACCGTGGCTCCTTTCAATAATTTATGGAAGTCCCAACTCATCCCTCCAGAAGTACTTGTGGACATTGATAAGTGTGAATCTTATTAGCATTTATAGTATGATTTTCATGTGTTTATAGATTCGTACCAATATCGTATAAGAAAGCTCTAATCCCCCATTTACTTATGTTTTGTAGGATTAGAAGGAAAATCAAGCAAAGTGATGGAAGAAATCAAGTAAAAAGGAAGTTTTTGGTTTATGGCAGGTTGCTCGCTGCGGCGAAGAGAAAGCTTCACTGCTACGAAGTTGAAGAGTGAAGAATGGGAGCCTTGGGTTCGCTGGGGCAAAGGAGTTCGTAGCTACAGGAGATCCTTCGCCAAGGCGAAGAAGGAGCATCCTGCATACATGAGCCTCGGGTTCACTAAGGCAAAGCATACCTTCGTCAAGGCGAAGCTTACCTTCATCGAGGCGAAGCTTGCCTTTGCCAAGGCAAAGGAAGGTTATTCATATTGAAGACACATGCCCTTCACCAAGGCGAAGAACATCGGGCTGGAAAAACAAACCTTGCATTTTTAACCCACTTTCCATTGTCTATAAAGATATGTATTTGAGATTTGTTTAGGGTTCGGTTTTTGAGGGAGAACAACCTCTTTAGGGTTTCTCCTCTCTTCTTCTTAAATCACTTTAGAGTTTTTAGATTTTCTTGAGTTTCACCTTGTTTTTGGAGCTGATTTTGAAGAATTAGCTACTAGAGGAGCTCTTGCAACTATAGAGCAGAGTTTGATACGAATTTCATCTCTCATTTGTTTTGTATCTCTAAACTTTACTCTCTTTATTAATTTTTCAATATTATGTTTATGTTAAACATGGTTTTGTTGGATTTCTTAGTTGTCATGAGTGGCTAAACTCTCATCTAGGGTTGATTATTAAAGTTGATGCTTGATATATATATCTTTTAGAATGGTTTTGTGAATTCATGCTTGTGTGGATGTTAGTTGGTGTAGTTTTTAGGATTATTATGGTTTTAACTAATTAACCCATATTGAGAGTTAGGTCTTCGATCCCCATACTAGGGCTTCCTTGGTGATGTGTGAATTAGGCCCTAAAATTTGGTCTCAGGTCTCTTAAGGTATGAATTAATTAATTGAAATACTAATTAACCTAATCAAAAAAGTCTAAGGAATTGGGAATGCCTAGTACTATATGGATTTAATTAGGTGTAAGACCCGAGAAATTCCAATTTATGGAATAAGGGCAAAATCGTAATTTCGATTGCAAAATTGTTATTTCGGTTATAAAAATCCATAATTTATTCTCTAGATCTCGGATGACAAAACGAATTTCACCGTTGGAATCGTCTCGCGAAATCTAGCTAGCACGAAATTTCACTAAATTCCGAGACACGGAGTCGACACGTTTGAGGCATCGTGATTTCGTGTCAGAACGATTTTCGTTGCGACGAAAGTCACATATAACACGTACTCATGTGCCATAAGTGGTATGAGTAGAAAAATGATGAAAATGGACGGCCGAGATAGTACTAAATGTCAAAACTGGAGAAAGAAGGGAATTAATTAATTTAATTGATTAAATGGACTAAAAGACAAAAAGCTACAGTTGTCTTCTCCACTTAACTAAGAGCAAAACGTGAAATAGGAAAAAAAAAATGACAGTGAGATGCAGTTACGTTTTTTAGTGAGAGAGAGTCTTCCTTCTCTCTAAAAATACGGGCGATCCGACCGTCGGCAGTCTTCGGGACAAGAAGGAGAACTGCTCTACGCGAGAGGGCTTGCTGCGGGTACTGATTTAGGAAGTTTCAAATTCAGAGGTAGGGGTTTCTCCTACGGCGCTTTATTCCCTGCTTTAACTACTTTACAAATGTTTGAGCCGAATGAGGCCGTTAGGGGCCGTTTGATCGGTCCCCACTGCAAACTGGACCGGGAATTAATATGAATTTTTGAAATCTCATTGTGACAGCCGTGACTGACCACGGTTGGTTTGGGTAGCAAATTGTGTTTTTCCATGATAAATCGTGTATTGATTGGAATGAGGCCGGAAATGGCCGGGAAATGCGGGTTCATAAGGTGAACCATGATTTAGGATTTGTCAGATAGTAAACAGGCTCTACTATACCCGAATAGTGTCTACAAAATATATTTTTGTGAAAATATGTGTTTGGTCGAAAGGATTAAATTAAATTGCTCAGGTTTTGATCATTAGCCCAAGTGAGCTGCTAATTTGATGTATGAAATGAGAATTCTATATGACAAGATTATGAATTGATTGTTTTGTAAATATATGCATGTTTATATATTTACATGTGAATTAAATTGTATCGAATTGACATACATGCATTCCATATGCACCGAACACCCCGACTCTTTGTAAACAAATAAGTGCATGAGATGAGTCTAGAGAAACGGTTCAAGGGTTGTCTAAAATATTAATTATCGGAGGGTAGTCTCAAATTAAAAATATCAATCACGGCTACCAATTGATATTCATCGGAGGGTAATCCATAAACAAATAATATATCAATGCCTGAGCGCCCAATTGATATATACACACGGAGGGCTGTCCACAAACAAACAAAATAATAATTTTCATACGAGGCTTAGGCGATGTGATGGAGCCTGGTGAGGACCCTGACCGTTGGTCATGTAGACATCTGGCAGATCATGCATTTGCTTGAATGTGTGTTTCATTGAACATTGCACTCGCACTTAGGTGGTGAGTAGCCCACTTAGGGCGATTCCACTATCGAGCATTGTAGTCACCCTGCCGAGGGATATTATTTAAGGTGCACAGAGCGTATGAGGTGACGGTCATCCTAGAGACTTATGATTGAAGAAGTTCTGTCGCTGGCTTTGATGTATACACATTAGAACTTTTAAGTTTAATGTATGTATTGTATAATAGTAAAAACATATTAACTCTTGTAAATCATCGGGTATATAATTGAATTCATGTTGGCATGTATATTGAGTACGTTTATGGGCCCATGGTCGCTTTTAAATCATAAACTGCTATATTGACTGTTCGGGGATGTGTTTACGCAGTTCTATATTCAGAGCCCCCCGCATAGTGCCGAGATTTCGTCTGATTTTCGTGGAAAATTGTCGGGTCACCCGACATTCACGAGTATTCCGCGGGTTGACGGATAGCCAACGGACCCCCGGATTTGGGGCACCGCTGGTACGTGCTTGTGTATATGAATACCTAAGGAGCTCTGCTCGGGTATCCATCACCACTGGGGTGGTTTGGATGCGCAGGCAGGCATATGTTCCAGGGATTGAGGATTTGGGCTTAGGCCATAGTCTTTGAGGGTGTAAGAACACGCTACTAGGTATGGTCTCAAGGTTGAGTTTAGGTATGAGATTACCTAGGAAATCACGGGGCAAAACTAGGACACCGCATGCATGTGTTTGGTGTGTTTTGTGTGATTTGATAATTTTGTTGTGTGAAAAATATGCATAACATGAATGGTTATGTATTGTGATTGGTTTGTGTGGTTTGTGTGCTTGGTGATTAGCACATAGTGTGTAGGAAAAGTGTGGAGTTTACGCTATTAAACTGAAAAGGAAAATAAATGAAATAAATTATAATAAATTTATTTGGGAAAAGGAAATAAAATTTTAATAAATTTTATAGTTGAACTCATAAAAGTTTTGAGTTGTGTGGATGCAATATTTAAGTTACTGCATGTAGAGGTAGCAAGGAAGGCTACTGGCCGGAGAATGAAAAAAAAATATATATATATATATATATATATATATATATGAGGAGAGAAAATTTTTGTTTTGGGCTTTACAAGGTGTAAACCGAAGAAAACTATGATAAAAATAAATTTAATAAATTTATTTAGTGCGCATCATGGTAATGAAAAAAATGGATAAGTATTCAGTCTCCGCATAAATAAATGAAAAAAATGATGAAGTGAAGAAAATCATTTTCTAAGGTGCTTCAGGTAGTTTGAAAAAAAAAAAAAACCGAAGAAAATCAAAGAAAGTAAAATTTTAAATTTATTTGATGTTTCAAGTATATATATATATATATATATATATATATATATATATATATATATATATATATATATATATATATATATATATATATATATATATATATACATGTATATATTTTTTTTGGTATTTCCAGAATGGAAATAGAAAAAAAGTTATATATATTTTTTGTAGTTTCAAAGAAATGGAAAAAAATTAATGCAAAACGAAAAAAAAATGCAAACTGGACATACGTTTCATTTTAATATGGCAAAATTGTATCAGAATACAATTTGTTGTATTGTAATTTAATGGGCTGGAAGGTGGCTAGTTTAAGGAGGAATTGTATTGCAAGATGGTCAAGTATACGCAATGGGAGGTGGCCGGGTTTGGGAGAAAATTGTACGTAAATATAGTCTTTTGGTAAAGAATTGTATTGCAGGAGAAGGCTCGAATACCGGTTTTGTGCTGCAATACAAAAATTGTATTGTGACAAGGCTGCGGTGGCATGCATTGTATCGCAATATACGGAGGTTAAAAAAAAATCAGGATGCAATGAAGGGAAGAAAAATTGTATCAAGTAAAGTGAAGAGCTTGAATGACTTGTGAGTGTATTGCAATACACCATTGTATTGTGACCTAGTCTTAGGCAGCAAATTGTATTGTAATAAACAAATTGTATTGCAACTTAGGGAACAATACGGTAAACAGTAAATATGAACAGTAACATTGACCGGTCAACTGTGAACAGTAAATTTCGAATTTTTTTTTGAAAAATCAAATAAAATAAAATTTAATAAAATGAGAGAAAATTTTTGAAAAAAAAATATGAAATTTTCAAAAATGAAATTTTTGTTGATAAACATGTTTTAAATGTATAATTAATTGCCTTGCATTACTTGTAAATGCAAGGACAATGTGTATACATTGATTTATGTGTATGAATAGTGTCTCGGGGCTGTGCTTATGCCTTAGAGATACTGTATTGTATTTAACTACCATTGGAAATTGTGATTGCACGATTGTTGCGTAGGAAATTATATGCATGGTGTAATGCGTATAGGAAAAGGGTGAATGCTAAGGTTATAAACTATGACCTTAGGGATTTGGATAATAAAATGAATAAGAAAACTTGGAATTTTATCAAATAAAATAAACCGAGTGATTGGAATTTAGCGCCACTTAGAAATGAATGTGTCACCATGGTTGTTAAGTCTATTAGTACTGGGTATGTCCATTGCTATTAGACCAAGTGAAAAATTAAATGATTTCTCAAGCATTGAAATACGTAGATGGCTAGTCGAGTACCAGGACGAGATGCAGCCCACAGAATGGCCAAAAGACCACCAAGATTTGATAAGCCAGCTTCCTCATGAGGCCGCAGGTGGTCATGGCCGCCGCATCGCACAAAGCAGCATAGCAGAGTCGAGAGTCCTAGTAATCTCCAGGTTTAGACGTAACATCCTCCGACATTCATGTGGGGAGGAGATCCACTGTGGTGCATCATTGGTTCATGCTGCATTTCTTCGAGAAGGTGTTAGAGGTTATGGAAATTACTTTTGACACTACCAGGATTAGACTAGCTGTGTTCTAGCTAGAGAGTGAGGCACAAAATATGGTGGAAATGGGCAAGGACCTCTGAGACCTTAGAGGAGCCTAGAGTGTGAGTTCTCCCAGTGATTGCAGCCGGGTATCAGTGACGATATTACCGGCGCCAAGAAATGGAGATCTCAGGACTCTACTCACAGCTGGACCTAAGGATCATGGACATGTCATAGTTTGATGTCATCCCGGGGATGGATTGGCTAACAACCCATTGTGGTCGCGATCGATCAGGAGCGCAGGAGGTTACCGCCTACACGTAGGACTCCGTGATCGTGTGGTGTCGTGGAGACAAGCACGACACTTTTCCCGCACATACGTCCGTGTGTCAGGACGCACGGTTGGCTAGTAAGCCCACTCGAAGGACGAGGAGAGACCGTGACTTAGATTCACCTCGAAAGTAAAGATGTGCATGTGGATTTTTTCCGTAATGAGCTACCTAAACCAATTCCACAGATGGCAAGAGGACTTCTAGATCAGTTACACTTCAGTACTTCACTCCATCTCTATGACTCCGCATAGGATGGCACCAGTTGAGTTGCAGGAACTCAGAGTCCAGCTATATGAGCTACTGGACAAGGGGTTCATTAGACCGAGCACTTCACCAGCGGGCGCCCAGCCTATTTATGGTTAAGAAGGACAATACCTTCGATCAGGTATCGATGATTTATTTTGATCGCTTGAGAGGAGCGCGAGTCTCGCTTCCAAGATAGACCTTCGCATCGGTTACCACGTACCGAGGGTTGTGGGAGTGATAGATATCCTAAGATCATTTAGGACGCTACTAGGGGCACTTTGAGTTTACTGCGGATGCCTTTGATCGACGAATGCGCCTTAACAAGATCTGCGGATCTCATGCATAGAATATTCCAAACCCTATTTAGATCGGGCTTTGTCATAGTCTTCATGGATGACATTTTGATCTACTCCCTACGAGCGAGCATGAGTATCACTTGAGGATCGCTTTTACAACTATTATACCATCAATCAGACGCCAAGTTCCGTGAAGTGCGTAGTTCGCCATCGAGGTGATTTTGGGACACGTGGTGTCGCATCAGAGGCTACGACCTGCAGGAAGGTCGAGGCAAGTGATGAGTTGAGAGGCCTAAGTCGTACTTAGATACGTAGTTTCGGATTGGTTGGGTATTACAAACAGATTCATCGAGGATTTCTCCGTGGATAAGAAGACTTATGACTAGGCCGACCAAGGAGGCCGTTTGATTGGGATGACCGGCGTGAGGAGGCATTCCAGAGTTGAAGAGACTTACTTCAAATCCCATCTTGATAGGTCCCTGACAGGGGACAGGGTACACAAGCATTGTGATGCCTCGAGGGCCTGGATTGGGATGTCTCATGCAACCGGAGGGTAGTAGCTTATGGTTCTCGCGGCTAAAGAATCACGCGTAATTCACCTCCACACACCTACATGGAGTTGGCGGGCCGAGTCTCTTGGGCCTTAGAAGATTTAGCGCCACTACTTATACGGCGAGGAGTTCGAGGTGTACTGCACCATAAAAGTCCGCGATATTTCACGCACCGACCTCAATAAGGAGGCAACCTCGCATGGATGGAGTTTCTAAGAGGATTATGACTTCACTTTGCATTACCATCCCGGTAAGGCAATGTGGTGGCCGATGCACTCAATGGAAGTCACGAGGAGCATTGGGCCAGTATAGCTTCTTCGAGTGGCGGATGCTTGAGACTCGCTGGACAATTAGCTACAAGATGTGCCAAGCGCACTCAGGTACCTCGGGAGTTTAGTGGCTACACCCGGGCTCGTTTGAGCAAGAGTGATTGAGTTCCAGCGGCAGATCGTAGAGATAGTGTCCATCAAGGACCGGAGGCCACAGCACGCAGGAAGAGGGATGGACCGTTAACATAGATGGTAGTCTTCGATATAGGGACTCGTAGTGGTTCCCCAGCCGACCGGACGGAGAGAGGAGATTCTCGTGTGGAGTTTCACCGCCTCGACGCAGTCATAGCATGCAGGTGGTACGAAGATGTACCTCGTGATCTTCGCCGCGCATTTCATTAAGTGGGAAGAAGAGACACATAGGACTTTGTTCGACGATGTCTCACGTACGCCAGGCTAAGGCTAAGCACCGTGGCGCCAGAGCTACTTCAAACATCGGGAGGGGCCGAGTGGAAGTGGGAGCACGCCACGAAGGGACTTTGTGACCCACTTGCCACTTAACACAATGTACATGACGCTACGTGATAGTGGACCTAGCCACGGCTTCCAGACATTTTCTAGTCGTATGATGACCTTCGCCTCGAGAGATTCCAGCCGCCTGTACATTCGAGATAAATCCCGCTACATGGAGCAATTGGTGTATCCATAGTGTCGGATAGGGACCTCGAGGTTTACGACACACTTTAGAAGAGCCTAAAGGCTATGGGCACACTACGACTATGAGTCCAATTGCTCCACCCTCGTAGAAATGCATGGTCGCCCGAGAGGACTATTGTGTATTAGAGGACATGCTACGAGCATGCGGCCCCGGATCATCATAAGGGCAAATTCGGGAGTATATTCGCCTCTAGCTGAGCTTCTCGCCTTACAACAACAAGCACAAGTTGTAAGTATACGACGGGCACTGTATGAGGCATTGTATGGGAGGCCATGTAGTGGTCACCGTTATGTTGGACCGAGGTGGGAGAGAGCTCCATCACTGGTCCTGACCTGATTAGAGACACCTCCGAGAAGGTGAGCTTGATACGACAAACGCCTCTCACTCCGCCGCAGCGCTAAGAGCTATGGATGTGCCACGTCGACCCTTAGACTGAGGTCGGGATCACGCCTCTTGAAGGTGACCCTAAGAGGGAGGGTCGTTCCTGGTGAGCGTGGGAAGCTATCACGAGGTTCATCGGACCTTCTCGAGATACTATGATGGTAGGCACCGCAGCAGACCGGGTAGGGTTATCGCCAAAGATGTCGTGTCCACGAGGTATTTCACGCTCCATGCTCCTAAGATACCGCATCCAAATTTCATGTAGTGGATCGGGACAGATCGAATGATCATGAATTTCGGTGAGTAACATGTATTGAGTACGATCGAGCTTGATCAGTATCAGACGAGTGACTTAGACATTTATATGAGGAGCTAACGGAGGCACAGACGGCAGCACCCATCCCTTCCGTTCAGTGATGAAGGCACGCGGTTTTGTCGCTTAAGATTTAAATGATCGCTACATGCATGAGAGTGACGCTGCATATGCATGTGTTTGATTATGATCGTTCTAAATTTTGGGACGAAATTCCTTTTAAGGAGGGGAGAATGTAAGACCCGAGAAATTCCAATTTATGGAATAAGGACAAAATCGTAATTTCGATTACAAAATTGTTATTTCGGTTATAAAAATCCATAATTTATTCTCTAGATCTCGGATGACGAAACGGATTTCATCGTTGGAATCGTCTCGCGAAATCTAGCTAGCACGTAAAATTTCGTCGAATTCCGAGATAATTGAGTCGGTAAGTTTTTCGAGGCATCGCATTTCGGGTGCCGTAAAACTATTTTCATTGCGACGAAAGTCACATATAACACGTACTCATGTGCCATAAGTGGTATGAGTAGAAAAATGATGAAAATGGAAGGTCGAGATAGTACCGAATGTCAAAACTGGAGAAAGAAGGGAATTAATTAATTTAATTGATTAAATGGACTAAAAGACAAAAAGCTACAGTTGTCTTCTCCACTTAATTAAGAAAGAAACGTGAAATAGGAAAAAAATGACAAAGGAGTCAGAAGCTACGCTTTTTTAGTGAGAGGAAGAGTCTTCCTTCTCTCTAAAAATACAAGCATCCGACCGTCGCGCCTCTTCGACAAGAAGGAGAACTCGACATGAGAGGGCTTCGCTGCAGTACAGGATTTGCAGCTTCTCAAACTCCGGCGAGCTTCCTACTAAGGCTGATTCCCGTTTTAACTACTTTACAAATGTTTGAATCGAATGAGGCCGTTAGGGGCCGTTTGATCGGTCCCAAACTTTGGGACCGAATTAATATGAATTTTTGAAATCTCATCAGGATGTACCGTGATCGACTACCGCTGGCTCAGTAGCAAATTGTGTGTTTTTCCATGATAAATCATGTATTGATTGGAAATGAGGCCTGAATGGCCGGAAATGAAGGGTTCACAAGGTGAACCGGCTGATTTGTCGGGATAGTAAATCAGGGTTTCACTATTCCGGGAATAGTGTTCACAAAATATATTTTTTAGAAAATATGCTTGGTCGAAAGGATTTAAATTAAATTGAGCTCGATTTGATCATTAGCCCAAGTAAGCTAATTTTGATGTATGAAATGAGAATTTACATGACATGATTATGTGAATTGATTGTTTGTAAATATATGCATGTTTATATTTCATACGCCATCAGATCAGACGGGACTGCATACATGTGCATTCCATACGACCGAACACCCTAGACTATAGGAGTGAGTGCATGAGATGAGTCTAGAGAAAACGGTTCGAGGGTTGTCTAAAATATTAATTACTCCGGAGGGTAGTCCAAATTAAAAAATATCAATCAATGGTTTTACCTAATTGATATTCACATCGGAGGGTAATCCATTGAAACAAATAATATATCAATCTTCGGAGCGGCCCAATTGATATATACACATCGGAGGATTGTCCACAAACAAACAAAATAATAATTTTCATACGAGGCTTAGGCGAGTGTGATGGAGTCGGTGAGGACTATGTTTACTTCATAATGTCACAAATAAAATAAATTTGTTGTCATATGAGATAACAAATTCACTATTACATCAGGGAATTGATTTTTCTGGAAAATAAAATCTAAAATAAAATGTTATCCTTATTTATGGTTATTTAATAGAATAATAATAATAATAATAATAATAATAATATATATATATATATATAGATAAATTTCCCCTCAATCACTTACCAACCAAGTCGCCATTTTGGGTTATTAGATTTTTCTGGCTGTTAAAAAAAGTTAGGTCTTCTTTCAAAAAAAAAAGTTAGGTCTAAACTTTGTCCGTTCCATATGATGATGAAAAAGAAAGCAATCCAAAATTATAAGTTGTGAAATAAAAAATAAAATCATAAAATTATTTATTTATTATACATTTTTATATGATTGTGCATTATGCGTATACTTACCAGTTTACGGTGTATTTATGATGATTTTATGGGAATGTTTTGAAAAATCTGAGATTTATTTCTTTATTAATTGTATTATTAAATATTATGAGAATATGTGATATTATTAAATATTAAAGTAATTTTATTATTAAATGTATATTTAAAATAATTTTATGGGAATATTTAGAAATTTTATGTTTCTTTCTTATTAATTTTATTAAATATTATGAGAATTGATGGGGTCTAAAACAATATATGCACAAACCCATAACGTAAGCCCAAACGTCTGCCTTATGAAGGGATTTGAGGGACAAATCCAATAAAAAAGCTCGGCTCATAACGAGATCCTACCCATGCCAAATTACACGGGTCCAAGCCTAAAATTGAAACCACCAAGGCATATGATCATGATCAAGTGATATAGGCGACCCAAAAGACTCGTGAGAAAGGAAAAGTGTCCAGTCTCCATGATCCACTCCCCCACATATTAGAAAAGAAGGATCTTTCATGATCACGCTCCTCCATTATCCCTTATGAGTCGGTCCATGATAAGGAAAAGAAAACTCCTCACCCAATGGGGGAGATATCATATCACCATCTAACAAGAAAAGTAACAACTGTTTCCCCTTATAAATACCGATCCATTCTACCACAAAAAGGTATGCAGTGAACTCGCGCCGAAGGCAGTTGATCTTTTTCTCTCCCTTGAAGAAATGACTGACTTAGGCATCAGAGAGGCGGTCGGCACACCCCTACAGGATCACCTTGTTTTTGTTGTTTTCAGAGGTAACATCGCAGATCAACGACCGGCCAACAACTCCAACCCGCCTCCATCCAATACCAGAAAAAAATACCATCGCTTGGCGCCGCCCGTGAGAACGACCGGGTCCTTACAAATAAACTTGAATTCTCAGATTGATGGTATCGACCCGAAACATGAGCAGGAGTCACGCCAACCCCCCTAGGACAAGACCAGCAGGGCGACCTAGATAGCCGACCACCAAGAGACGCTCTCGAAACTCTACAGGCCAATACTGACGAGATGGAGGCACTCCGTCTCACCAACCGGCCGCTTACCGAAGAGACCGGAGGGAACCTCAAGCCACAAGATGCATGCAACGCCCGCAGGAAGAACAACACCCACGACGCCTCGAGACGCCGACGGAGAAGGAGAAACTAGCTGCCAAGGAGCATGATCCCCACAAACCCCAGAGGATCACAAGGAGGAATGCCTAGTAGGAACAATGCAGGTAATGACCCATCCTTTATCGCCAGGAGATAGGAAACGACCATGGAGCAGCCAAGCCCGGTGACATCCAACAAGAGCTCAGCCACATGAAGGAAATTGTAAAAGGACGAGCTCCAATGTCCATGGATGCTTTGGTGCAACAAACAGAATCCCCGTTCAAGGCCGGGGTACTACACTTCCCTCTCCCAGCGAAGTTCAGAATGCCTCAGATTGAAACGTTCGATGGAACGAAAGATCCTGTAGACCACCTCAATACTTACAAGAATCAGATGGAGCTACATGAATACCAGGACCCCGTGAGATGCAGAGTCTTTTCTATCACGCTAAAAGGCCCGACATTAGCCTGGTTCAACAGACTCCCGTCATCGTCAATCTCATCCTTCAGAGAGCTATCCATCGCGTTCATCTCCCACTTCATCGGATCACAAACGTACAGGAAGTCGAGCTATCACTTGCTGACCATAAAGCAAAGCCCACAAGAGAACCTGAGGTCCTACGTCCAGAGGTTTAACCAGAGTCATTAAAGGTAGACATCCCATATGAGAAGTTTGCCATCACCGCTTTCATCGCCGAGCTAGGCGTGCAATCGAAAGACCTGATGTTTTCCATCTCAAAGAACCCTCAGGCAAGCATGGCCGAGGTGCTCGCCAAAGCAGAGAAATACATCAATGGCGAGGGGGCTCCTTCATCGACGCCGGAGAACCTGCAGCCAGAGCAGCGGCAAGAAAAAGCAAGAACGAAGCCTCAGGAGACGAGGAGACAGGGATAGATCCCCATGAAGGGACAGAGAGAATAGAGAACGGTCTCCAAAGAGACGAGGCAACGACAGGGACCACTTGGGCCCACCTCAACCCGAGCTGCAACAACGATATCCACCTTAGTAATTCACCCCCTTGACAACCCTGTCACAGCCCCACGCGAGAAGCAAAGACGAAAGTTTTAAAGACCATCTCGTATGAAGACAGAATCTGAAAAGAGAGACCAAACTGGGCATTGTGAATTCCACAGGGATCATAGACACCGAACAAATGATTACATCCAGTTGAGGAAGGAAATTGAATACGTGATCCGACGTGGACATCTTCACGCCAGGCTCCTCGAAGGTCGTGGACCCATCGCTCCCATCACCTCTTCGGGACAGCCTAACTCAACACCAAAGAACCCTAGGAGAAATCCAGGATCTCCGGATTTAAGTGGGAGGGGAGTCCAAATTTCACTTAGAAGGCTCATCTACACAAAGATCGGGATCGGGGAGACACTAGAAATATAAGCAGTATCCAAACTCCCTCGACTGGACACTACCATAACCTTTTCGGACTTCGACATGGAAGGCTGCCAGCATCCCCATGACGATCCACTAGTAATAAGGGTCGTCGTAGCCAACAAAACAACAATACTGTATCCCGGGTCGATAATCTTAAGCCCAACCGACATCATCTCTATGTCGCCTTCGAAGCAAATCCAAGATCGAAGGAGAAACTAGAACCGGTCAACGCCCACCTACGGGGATTCTCCAGAGAAAGATTGCTACCCCTGGGATCAATACAACTTGTGCTCACCTTGGGAGATCCCTCATGCTAAGCCAGAACGGTGGTAAGGTTCCTCATAGTAGATGCCCCATCAGCTTATAACATACTATTGGGTAGACCCTCCCTTAATGCCATAAGGGTCATCCCTTCCGCCTATCATATGGTTATCAAATTCCCCACTACGAATAGGGTAGGGATGGTTCAAGGAGATCAGCGCATAGCCAGGGAGTGCTACTCGGCATCAATGAAACAAAAAGTGGTTAGCAGCATCTACATGGACGAGCTCAACATGAGAGAGGTAAGCATCTGACCTACGCCCTCAAAAGAACTAGAACCAATACAGCTTGACGACCAGTCAGAACATCTCGTTTACATCAGATCCAAATGGCCAAAGACGTCAGGGACCCCCTTATCCACTTCTTAAAACAAAATATAGAAGTATTCGCCTGGAAGCAAGAGGATATGGGGGGAATTAACCCCGCAGTAATCACACACAAGCTGAACATCAGTCCCTCCTTCAAACCCATCAAACAAAAAAGAAGAAGTTTCACCAGAAAGCAGGTATGCATCAATGAAGAAGTTAACAAACCCTTAAGCCAAACCTATCCGAGAAGTAGAATACCTGACCGTCACAATGTAAATTCCCCGCTGTAAGGTAAACGGCAATGGCGATTTTAGACACTTCACCGATGTCAACCGAGCCTATCCAAATGATAGCTTTCCCCTACCTTGGATCGACCTTATAGTGGACACCACGGCTGGCCACAAGCTTCTGAGCTTCATGGACGCCGATATAACCAACCGCATCGTAATCTTAATGCACTAAGAGAATACCTCATTTGTGACCGGGCAAGGTACTTACTGTTACCAAGTGATGCCTTTCAGGTTGAAGAACGCTGGGGCCACTTATCAAAGGCTAGTGAACAAAATGTTTTAGAAGCAGATTGGAGCATCCATGGAGGTATATATAGATGACATGTTGGTGAAGTCAGTTAAGGCCGAGCTCCACGTAGGCCACTTAGCTGAGTCGTTCCAGGTCCTAAAAAACTATAACATGAAGTTAAACCCAACCAAGTGCGCCTTCGGGGTCTCAACCGAAAAATTCTTGGGTTTCATAGTCAACAGCCAAGGAATAAAGGCAAATCCAGATAAGATAAAAGTCGTACTAGACATGGAACCGCCTTCGAACACCAAAGAAATTCAACGCTTGATCGAGAATAGCCGTCTAAGCCGCTTTGTATCTAGATCCAGCGGCTGCGCCAACCATTCTTTCGTGTTCTCAAAAGGCTTCCACTGACACCCACGCGAAGAGGCGTCTGGCGCTAAAACTTACCCGAGCTCTCCTACCTTCTTGGTAAGCCCTTCCGAGGGAGAACTCCTTATCCTTTATCTGGCCATTTCAGACTTCTCAACTAGCGCCGCCCTGGTCAGAGAGTGAGATAGAATACAACAACCGGTCTATTACTGCAGCCGAGCTCTGAGAGGAGCGGAGGAAAGGTATCCAAAGATGGAGAAACTAATCCTAGCATCACACACCGCTGGGGAGGCTTCGACCATATTTCCAGGCTCACACTATTGAAATCCTAACAGAACACCCAATGAAACAGATATTGCACAAGCCAGAGACCTCGGGAAGACTGATAAAATGGGTCATAGAGCTGAGCGAGTTCGACATCAGATACAAGCCAAGGACAAGCATCAAGTGTGTTTTGTGCGTGATTTCATCATGGAATTCACCCTCAAATACCTCAAAGACAAAATTTTTCACCAAACTACTTAATTAGCGCCCGACTTACCCATTTAGAGGTTGTTCGTAGATGGGGCAGCCAATTCCCAAGGAAGCGGTGCGGGTTTGATTCTGACCTCCCCAGATGGGATTGACATGGAATACGCACTCAGATTTGGATTTCAAGCCTCCAATAACGAGGCCAAGTACAAAGTTGTCATAGTCGGGCTTAATCTTACCCACTCCATGGAAGCTGATCAACTGAAGATATGCAGTGATTCCTAATTGGTGGTGAAACAGATAGAGGACTCCTACAAAGACAAGGGTGAAAAAATGATCCTTTACCTCAAAAAAGTGCGAGAACTATTTAAAAAGTTCATACGGCCTGGCGCCACGCCCCAAGGGCGTAGAATACGCGGGCGTATTGCCCCGGCAAAGCCAACAACATCACAGAGGATCTAGATAGATCAACGGGCCAGCACCTCCTAGAACCCTGGGTGAACACGACAATGAAGAAGTGTTGATGTGCCGAAACACGTATAAAATGAATGCCTATGCGCAAGTGCACGCAGAGCCCTGGCAATATCATGTACTTAAAGTACGGATATCGATCCACAGGGAAAGGTAAATTGACTACAGAGGTTCTGCTTTTCAGACAATATCTGAATAAAGGAGTTTAGGGTACAAATTAAGTAAGGAAACTGCAACCACCGCGATTCTAGTGAATTCATCGGTGTCAGCACTAGTATTAAATCGCTCTCTATCACGTCTAATGGATTACTTTTCTAAAGATATTGTTATCCAATCCATTTTGTAATATACAATTAGCGAGGTGATCTTGCCTACGAGATATCCTTCTCTCTCGAGGTATATCCGCCTATCTCGTGGAATAGAATCGAGTATATCTCTATCCTCGACTTTCTGGCAGATTCCAAATGCTTAAATGCTCTAACCCCAATTGCTACCTTCAGGTTCGGAATATCTCTATTAACCGAATCGGCTAAAGGCTACTCTACCCAGATCCCCTCGAATTCTCATCTCGAATCCTGATTCCAAGGCAGTATGCTAACATTGGGCCGTACATTATCACAGCACTGAAATGCGTGTATAGAGTAGATGTGACAAATTAATAACAATCGACAACATGAAAGATCAAACTTAATCCATCGACATGACAGTGGTTTGATGTAACCCTAGAAAGAGATCTAGAACATAATGGAAGAAAATATAAACCGTTTAATAAAGGAACATTGTTCTAAACCAAAATATCCGAAAAATGAAAAGCGCACCCCGGCACTTCCTCGAAGTCGTCACCGCTCTCGAAACCTCGTGCCTTCGTCGTGTGCCTCCCGATCCCCTTACATTTCTCGAACCCTAATTTGCTTTAATGATGAGGCGCATTCGAAATGACGTCAGCGACGGGTGACGCCGCTGACGCGGGTGGTGTCACGACGCGGGGACGTCACGACGCGGAGACGTCATGGCTACGGGGACGGCCACGACGGGACGCCGCGACGTGATAGGTATTTCATCGCCTTATTCCCATTTGCCCAAATCGCCTCGTTGTCGTCTTTTCACCCCAATGCTCCTGCATTCACTAAAGAGATCAACTCAGTATTCTAGTCACAAAAACTATAAAATTACTCTAAAATAAACAGAAAATGTAGATCGACGCGAGTATAATATGAGTGTTTTAGGCACTCATCACACTTCAACTTAGCTTCGTCATTCCTCAAGCAAACCGACTCTAGACAGACAATACACCACCCGACATAATGTAACCTCACACTAATACAATGATGTACATGCTGAAAAGTAGGGATCAAATTTGACCTGACTCACATACCCATCAAGTTTTTCCGATGTTCAAGAAAGGCATACGTATATTTGACTTTCGGTAAATTCGATGAAGCCAGGTGGAACCGACTAGTGCATCAAATCCCATGGTGTTCCAATAGCCTTCCTAAAATCCCTATGTGCTTATAGGTGAATGACCCCAGATATGCCTAGTTCGATAATTCCCCAAACTTAAGCTCAACTCGCCATTAGGAAGAAGCTAACTAGGAAAGGATAGAACGCACCTAATTTATTCATGCCCTCATACTTAGAAATTTCCTACGTACCTAAAAAAAAAAAAAAAACAAAAATGGAAGAAGACCTGAAGGCAGAAGTTTTAAATGAGGCCCCCAGAAGGATCCATTGCGACTCTACCGCCTGGTTAAGGGCACCAGCATTCAATTCCCCTTCAACCACCTAACACTCAACCAAACTCAAAGGCCCTAGGTTGCGTGAATGATCCATCTTTCATCCCATGTAGCTGGCAGCAAGTCACGACTCCCTACTACTTGACTCAGTGGCATTAGGCTTTGATAGGCCCTCAGACAAGCCCTGATTCCACATGATCCCGCCATTCCTATGCATATACCTTACTTGTCATATTTCTTTTTTTTTCTTTTCTATTGTTTTTGTATTTTCTGTCGGGGCTCGATGGCAACTTTGATTAGGTGTCCCACCAAATGGTTCGAATCTCCTAGGTCGATCGAACTTTAGTAGTTGGTTCTAAGACTTATGCATACTCCGGGAAGTCACTGGGCAGCGAGTGTGATAGGGTTTTGAGAAACTGGTTTCTTGACTACCCGGATTACCCACTAGCCCTTTCAACTATTCAATCTAATTACCGAGCATCAAGCAAATGTATGCAATTGAACAAGTTTATAGTGAACTCAATTCAAAATTGATCCTCAATTTTCAACATGGCACATGTGTATGCAATTACTACATGCAAGAATGTCCTAAAATATAATCAAACAACTAACACATGACTCATGAAATGAAAGTGCGATGTAAAATAAACCGAAACAAACACACTAATATGCGGAACACACTAAAATACTACACACTACTAAAAACCAAAACACAATAAACAAAACACAAAACATGGTACCCGATCACAAATCCTCCCCAAACAAAATATCCAAGGTCCCCACCGGCAAGATAAAAACATAGAGGGTGCGGAACCCGAATATCACCGTGGGTAGCGCGGTGGATGGTGAAAGCCGTGCCGAGCGAAATGGGCCTCGCATAGACCGCTGAGAATGATGCATCTGACATTTAATCGGCCCTCGCGATATCAGCACGCAACGCCCCATGTCTCGTAACGAGGACTCTGCTCCCGGTCTCATCCCGTGGCGGCGCCAAACGCCGAGCGCGAGCACCGGTCCTCAAGATCCGTGAAAGACTAGGAGGAGGGCCGTGGTCGCCGGGGGAGGTGGGGCGGAGGTGGTCGATGGTGGTGGAGGTGGCCGACGACCGGCCAAGGTCTCCCCGGATCGCCTGCGGATCCATAACGAGCTCGACACTTCATAGCCTGGCCCGCCCGAGGGCTCGCGGACCTGAATCGTGAGGCCCTCAGTCAGCGGACACCGTGTGTCTCGCTTGACCGATATTGCCTCGACTGATGAAGCCGTGCCTCATCGCCGCTGGAGGCACCCGCTTTGTTTCCGCACAAGCCAAATATCGAAAAAGGGTGCCCCAGTTCATCTTCGTATCCCTAAGTATGAGGATGGCATCCTTGATAACCCGCCCAACATCAATGGGCGTATCCCGGATGATGGCTAAGTTGAGCAAGCAACTGGTCGCCACTCACACACACCGTCAGTCGATAAGACGCGGGCGATGAAATGATGCCAAACTCAAATCGTGCCAAATGCCGCTCAAATTGACCGCATGGCCCGTGACCGTTGATCCTCCACTCCACCCTCGCCTTCGGGTCAATACGCTGATGACCTCATGTAGCTCGATGCTCGCGAGTCGACAGTTGAAACTGGCGGATATGTCAGCCATAGGAAACTATTGATCGACTCTGCGCTGAAGTCGACCAATATACCTCGCACCCTGACCTTTTTGAGGACATGGGACGCGAGGTTGGCGTAAAATTCTCAAATTCACGCCATTGCCGGATCGAGGGCTGGCATAAGGCACGCCACCCTTTAGCCTCGACATTGTTTAAAGAAATCATCGCGGGATGAAACCCTTCCTAACAAGGATCTGCAAATCAGGCAACCGACCGCGGCCAAGCCAAGGCTTATAAACGTGAGGTATCGAACGGAGTCGGGTCCTCGATGTAACACCGCCAAGGTGCAACTCGGGCCTCTGCCGCATACATACTAACCTAGACAAAAATATCAAACACCTATGTGCACCACAAAATCAACTAAATGACTACCTAAGGACTAACAAAACCTAAATGGGACTCGGGCTGTAGATTCTAAAGGAACTCCTTAGAAGACCCAAAATGAGGACCTACACACTTCTAGGACCAAACGAAAGCACCAAAGAAACCCTAGATCATCAGACCCAAGCTAGACTCCCTGCACACAGCAGGAATGCCACTATGACCCAAAACCGCCAAAAGAGGTGACTTGGCGTTGGTCGGCGAAAGGAGGTCTCCGACCGGCTGGATGGGAGCCCGACAGTCCTGAAGGCCGAGATGCAAAGGGAGCTTAGGGTTTCATGGGAGTGAAGGTGTGTGAGATGAAGAGCCAAAATGAACTATTCAAGTTAAAAATGTGGCCACGCCGTGACGTATGGTCACGACGCGGGCAAGAGGACACGACCAAAATGACGCCGCTGACGTATGGACCACGCCGCGACGCGGGCGCAGTAAATGACCAAATGACGTCAGCGACGCGGACTTCCACGTCAGCGACGCGGAGAATTCCACGCCGCGACGCGGAGAATTCCACGCCAGCGACGCGACGTGAGAGCTTCAAAATGACGTCGCGAACGCGTGAGAACCACGCCACGACGCGACGCAGGGCTTCAAAATGACGCGACGCGACGCAGAGCTTCAAAAAACGACGCCGCGAACGCGGAGAATCCACGTCGCGACGCGACGTGAGATGAAATTTGACGTCGCCGACGCGGAGAACCACGTCAGCGACGCGACAGAGATGAAATTTCCCTAGTCGCTGACGCGAGATTCTCCACGCCGCGACGCGTGAGACTCACGTCGCAACGCGGCGTATATGTCAGCAAGAAATTTTGAACACACAACTCAGCCCACTTTTTCGAGAACTCTCCACGTGTAAACATCATTCCGGGCATTGAACACGCTGAAAGACCTGCACCCACGCTTCCGGGTCCTGCAATTAAACCAACAAGCAGAAACACTGATCAGGAACACAACTAGAAACCAAAAATTGCTGAAAATAACCAATAGAACTTGAAACTACAAAATTAGGAACACGGCTGCCTCCCAAGAATGTTTTAATGTCGTTAGCTCGGCGACCTTCAGCTTCAATGTTGCTCAAGAACTCAAACTCTTGTGATGGTTATTCTCTTCTAGCCTGCTTGGTTGTCAAGGAATGACTTGCTTGTCTGCTGGCTTCGCCTCCATAGTGCGGCTTGAAGCGTTGGGTGGCGGCGTGAATGTGCCTTTCTCGGGATGTGAAACCATACCTGCATGTGAAAGACCTTTGTTCTTAGTGAAAGGTGGGACCATCGGGACCCGATTTCCCAGGAAAAGCTTTAGTCGGGGTGAATAGAAGGACTTGTTGTCCGTGAATTCTTTTACGTGATGTGCTTGTGCGTGCGGGCCAGTGGCTATCTTATAAATGCGGGTTCTCATGCTTGGTTTGAACTCATCAGCTCTTGAGTTTGGAGTGAGTGGTTTCACCGGCCAAAGTGCGTCCATATCATTGGTTGTCGGTGAAGTGACCTGGGCTCGATGCTCCAGTTCTCTTTGGAGGTGGCACGGCTTTACCATAAACAAATCTGACGGGGATACAAAGGAGTTTTAATGCGGTCACGGTATACTTAGGCCTTGTCGTCACATCTTTTTAGACCAATCCTTCTTGGAGTTGTTATTTGTCTTCGAGGATGTACTGATTTCTCGGTTGGATACTTCTAACTGGATTTGATTGTGGGTGGTATCTGAAGATGTCACGATGACGTACCCCATACTTTTGCAAGACCTTGTCTATTACCTTATTGCAGAAATGCGTACCATTATCTGTGATTAAAGCTCGAGGAGTTCCAAAACGTGAGAATATATTGTTGCGTAGAAATTGGGCTACAATCTTGGCATCATTGGTTCGTGTTAGATAAGCTTCTACCAGCTTCAGAGACATAGTCTCTGACTGACAAGATGTATAAATTGTTGTGTCGTCCAGTAGTCCGTGATCGATCCCCCATAAGTCGAACAACTCTACCTCCCGATAGGATGCATGGGTGGCTCAGTCTTTCTAGAATGTTCCCGTTAGTTGACATTTGTCACCAGTGGAAGCAGATGGGCTGGCTCTTAAATAAGGAAAATAATAAAACAGATTGTAGAACCTTGGGCTGCTTTGTTCTCTGGCCACGAAGTGTCCACCACACGATAGAGTGTGACGTGGTTGATCTTGAGCCATTCATCTTGGGCACACATCTCCTTATCTGATGACCCACGATTGCTGCTTAAAGAATTGGCTCTTTCCCATGATAGTAGTGCTTAAGGTGTCACAGCCTTTTCTTCTTTTGATAGTTAAATTCAGGAATCACTTTGGCCACGAATAGTTCCATAATGCAAACAGGCTTTGCCCTCTTATCAGTAATAGCAAAAGTTTCTCGTGCGGAAATTCGTGAATTCTTTGGAACATCATCTCGGCCCGCTTCCGGTCGCGAAAGGTGGTGCACGCTATTACCAGTGCCATTCTTGTCCATGATTTCTACGTCGAAGACTCTGCGTGGCCGGGACCCGCAGAATCAATGCGGGTTTTGCATCTTTCTTGGTCATCAAATGCTTAATGGCACGAATGATCGGTGTGCTGCACGACTTTGTTGCCCGATCTAAATATGGCACGACTTTGTGAAGCGAAAACGATGGCGATAGTTATACCGGTAGTGGCGTAGACCGGTTGGCGTCATTCAAGTCACGCTTGCATGGTAAATCACACGAAAGATTTTCTCTGGATTACGCCTAATGCGCCCCGATCGCATGAAGTAAGCTTGCATCACACATATTTCGAATGGAAAAGACTAATCTGGGCCCCTGTAATGGGGCCCGGTCAGCTTATTCTTGATACGATAAGCATGCATTGGGGTAAATTGAATGGGATCTAGTTAATAAATTAGACAATGGTTTCGCGTACATGAAATCCTTGATAAACGCCTATATAAATCGGCATAACAAGAAAACTTGATCCACTGCTGGAAGAAGAACAGGTAACTTCTCGATTGCTTGATCTTATTTATCTACCTCTATCTCTTTACTTTGAGAATCAGATGTCGAGAATGATACTCTTGTACCATGAAATAGCCTTTTCCCAGTGAGTACTAAATTGGTCTCTTCCCTCTTGCTAGTCGACTCTCAAATTTGCTAGACAGTGTCAAATAGTTTCCCATTGCGAAATCGTCAAGTGAGTTGTCGTCTTCTCGCCATGTCGGAGAATATGTGCATCATCGTCAACACGAAGGTACTGGTGCATTACGATCCAAAGGGCATCGTAGTGCGAATGTACCATGGACAAGTGAATGTTGTCTTCTCGATCTTGGTATGCTTGGTTAGTTTATGTAGGAATATCCGTCAACGATAATATTCATAGGCTAATCGTCGAGCATCGATCTAGAAATGGCGGTGGAAAGTGATCTTTAGTGGCCTTGTTCGACACTACATAGTCAATACAAATTCTCCACCGTCCTTTGTTCTAGATGAAGCGGTAAGATATTGTTTTGGTCTTGATGCAGTTATCCCCGCTTTCTTTGGCACTACGAGCAGGGCTTACCCATCTTATTTATGCAAATAAATTAAATCACGATATCTAGCAATTTTAGAACTTCTTTCCGAACTACCTCCTTCATTGTCGGATTCAACCTCCTCTGCGCTTCCCCTGAGGGCTTGTGGCCATCTTCTAATAAAATACGGTGCATACACATAGAAGGCGGATCCGCACTAGGTCGGTAGAGACCATGGGAGTACTTGTTTTGTGATCGAAGAACCCTCAAATAACTATAATATCCATTTCAGGTTAGGGATGATGAGATAATTCTGGTCGCGTAGATTCTACCCCGGATATGCATACTTAAATGGCTAGGTAGAGGTTTTGTTCCATCTTGGTGGTTGCTCGGTGGTGACTGGTGTTTAGCTCCTTCGCGATTGAAAATATTTCTTCTATTATTGCCCAAAGAATCCATCCACTGCGTATTCATACGCCTCGTCCTGGGTTCTCATATGCATTCGCCCCTTAGGCTAGTCTCGAAGAGATTGAGTGAGACCACTTTGGCTAGACCTTATAGCCTCTCTTATGTAACCGTTAAGCCACGTATCACTTCTGGCTGGGTGTCTCAGCTTGCCTCGAAGACATTGAATTTTACTTCTTCTTCTTGTACTCTTAGTTTCGATTCTGGCCCTGCTACATCAATCATTTGCCACACTTGATTGCTAGAAAAGGTCTTCCCAATGTCGGTGTTCTTTATCCTCCGATATGCAAACTACTAAATCTGCGGATAAACTTGTCGACCTTTACTAAGACATCTTCTATTATCCCTCTCGGATGCTTCAAAGATCTGTCTGCCAGCTGAAGAGTGACTGTAGTCGGGCGGGCTTCTCCTAATCCCAAGCGGCCCAAGATGGATAGGGCATAAGGATGTCACGCACCCAAATCCTGGCCTTCAAAAAATAGCATTTCCCAGTGTACACGGGATAGTGAAACTCCACAGGTCTTTGACTGCGGTAGCTTCCTACGAAGGATAGCCTTGCATTCCTCGGTTAAGTTTGCGTCTCGAGAATGCGCTAATCTTCTCTTACGAGACAAAATGTCTTTCATGAACTTTATAGCGGGCATTTGCTCTGGGGCATCGGCCCGAATGGAATGTTTATGTACGGCTTTTTGAAAACATCCATGAACCATTAATTCTTGTCCGGTTTATGTTTCTTGAGGCGTTGTGGGTAAGGGGCCAGGTATCTTTGGCCTTTGCTTCCTTAGAGGTCTCTGGCGGCTTGTTTCTCTGTATTGTTCTTTGGCGCATCATCTTTAAGTTAATTTGGGTGATCTCTCGATCTCTAAGCGATCTACGATTGAGGTTGCACTTGGCGATTTAATTCTCCCAGCTCTCGGCGTGATTTGCTGCGTGCTCATTCCATCTCTTCTTGGGTTTACCTGCAGATTGCTTTCGGCGAAGGGCAGGTTGCCTTTACGTAAGTAAGCTTGCCGTTTGGCCCGTTTGTGCCTCGAGCTCCTTAGTTGTCTTTAGCAGTTGTTCTTGGGTTGATTCTTCGCGCATGTTAAGCCTTAGTCTCATTCATGAGCAGCGAATGAAGTTAACATACGTCTTGCAGAGCTTGCTCTAAATCCGGCTTCTTTTGGGGTGGTTCGTGCTTTCGGTTCGATTGCGTATTGTTCGATTGTTCGTATCCATACCCTTGGTTGTTTGATTGTGCAGTTACGATTGTTCACGCCGTCTTGTCACGGTCGATTCGTAGCTGACCACCTCACGGTCCTTATGTAGCGTGATTGATTTTGGTCAAACCTCGACACGTCTACTTGGGCTTGCTTTCTCTTGTAGGGTTCTTGGCCGACGTGCGTTGTTGTCTTGTCCTCCACAAAAATTCACCTGGACTCAATGGATTAATTTGTATGGCGTTCCCACGGTTCCTCTAGCTGTCTGATGACTGCCAGTTAGTTGTGCTACATGATTCACCAGTTTGTTCAGGACCTCATTATACATGCCTGCTGGTATTTGGTGTAGCCTTCTCTACAGGCCTTGATTAGTGTTGGTTGCGACATCTTCGATATCTCATACACACAGTGCGTGGTTTTCTTCATCAGATCTCAGAGTGAGGCATCTTATCATTGTTCGAGGTTGTCTTTCTCAGACCATTGTAGAAGGTGTGGACTTGCATCCATCTTGGTTGGTAAATTGGTGAGGACACTTATGATAAATTCATGGAACGTCGATACTCTCGCCGAGTTCTCCCCTCACGGATTGACGAAGCGTGTTGATCTTGCACCGGTTGTGCAATCCGAAGGTGGAAGAACGGTCGAGAAACTTTTGTATAACTAAGTTCCATGTAGCCAGTAATGGAGTCACGGTGGCTGGCGGACCAGCCAATGCTGGCTCTATCCTGAAGTGAGTGGGAATAACCCTGTCTTGGGAGCTTCAACCGGTAACTCGGATTATGTTGGTGGTGTCATGAGCTTCGAGGAAGTTAGTCAGGAAATGCATGTTCGGGTTCTCATGGGGTGAGTCCATGGAACGATATGTTGAAGCTTATCACATCTTGTAGTGACTTCAATTCAAATTGTTTGCTTGAATCGGTGTAGTCGATCATTGTACGAACAAGTTGTTGGAGTAAAACAAACTCATCCCCAATAGCATGTAAGGATAGATGCAGTTTAACCAAATGGCTGGCGCAGTTCTATTCTGCTCCTCGTGGTTCCGGTTTGTTCAACGCGAAATCTTGTTAGTGTTTTCCATGACTATTGAAGTTCTAATATGTTACATTCTCTGTTTCTCTGGCGCAATCGTGCGAAGTCTTTACGGCTGGGATCACCTGAGTGTTGATTAATTCGATTTTCTTTGTCGCATGTACTCACTGAAGCATGCGCAATAACACCTGAGCTAACAAAGCCAGTGCAGCCTTGTAAATATAACAAAAATAAAAAGAAAAATTCGAATACTGTCACATGCTCACTTCTCTATATCAATTCGCCAGTTCCACAGACCTTGGCCTTGCAGCAATGATGAAACGCGGTGTATAAAATAGATGCCTAAGTGCGCAGTGCGCGTAGCTAATATAGTGTGCCAAAGAATACGGAGTTATCGTCACTTGGGGAAAGGTAAATTATTTCTGAAGTTACGCACCCCCTAGACGATATCTGAATAAAGGAGTTTAGAATTAAAAATTAAGTAGGAAGCACCCAGCTAAGGCTGCTGATTCTAGTGAATTAATGGTGTTGGCGCTGAGGTTCATCTCGCCCCTATCACGTTCAATGGTGCACAAAGATATTGTTATTCAATCTATTTGTAATATGTCAGTGAATTGATCTTGCCTCACGAGATATCCTCTCGGGGTATATCATACATCCGTGGGAATAGAATCGAGTATATCTCTACTCCTCGACTCGGTATTAAATGCTTAAATGTTCTAACCTCAATTACCTTGGGTTGAATATCTGTGCTTAGAATGCATTTCTGAGCCTGCTACTGCGAGGATCATGAATACCCATAAATGCTCTCGAATCTCGGATCTCAGTCTTGATCATGCTAACATTGGCCGAGACAGAGTAACATATAATTTGAAATCACGGTATAGGCTAGTGTGACAAATTAATAACAGTGAATCACCTGAAAGATGACTTTAATCCATTAGTTGACGAGGGTTTTGATGTAACCTAGAAAGATCTAGAACATAATGGAAAATATAAAGCTGTTTAATAAAACATTGTTCTAAATCCGAAAATAATAGAAAAATGAAAAGCGTTACAATTCCACGTGACTTATAGTCGATTATTGGCTCTGCTCACCGAGCACATTGCCTCGTTGCGTGTGCCTCCGATCCCCATGATTTTGACTAATTTGCTTTTTAATGATGAGGCGGATTTTGGTGCGTCGCGGCGTGGTGGTGTCCGCAGCGTGGGGCGTCACGGCGTGGAGGCGTCGCGGCGATAGGGCGTCCGCGATATTGGGGCGTCGCGGCGTGACGAATATTTCATCGCCTTGTTCTATTTGTCAAATGCTTCGTTGCTCTTTTCTGATATCACCTGCATTCACTAAAGACATCAACTCGATATTCTAGTCACAAAAAACCTATAAATTAAAATAAACGGGAAAATATGTGTGCGGTATAATACCAGTGTTTTGGGCACTCATCAAGTGTCCCAGTGATGCAGAAGCCATTTGGATAGACCCCATCTGGGATTACTTGGTGGACGGAATATCGCCAAGCGATCTAAATGAGGCATCCAAGCTTAGAGCGAGGTCGGCTAGATTCACCATTCATCGGGGGACTCTTTATAAACGAGGCTTTTCTACACCCATCCTTAAGTGTGTAGGAAGGAAGGCCTTGATGCGTTAACTCGAGAGGTGTGCATGAAGATATGCGTAATGACCTTGTCGGAACGAGGACCTTGTGACGCTGAGACCACTAGACGAGGGATATTATTGGCCTACAATGCTCAAAGACGCCACGGAGCTGGTTAAAATGCAAAAGATCATCGAAACATGATCCTCTCACCTCCTCAGATGGGTTGGGCCTCAATCCTGACCTTAGCCTTTTCAGCAGTGGGGGCTAGACATATTGGGACCACTTGCCCATTGGAAAGGGTCAATGCAAGTTTATTGTTGTAGGAGTGGATTACTTCACCAAGTGGACCGGCGAGGCCATTGTAATCCACTTAGAGGCAAAGGTGCGTGACTTTGTTTAGCGTTCCATAATATGCAGGTTCGGAATCCACAGAGCCACAGTATCGATAATGGGGAAGCAGTTCGACAATCTAAGTTCAAGATTTACGCATAGAGCTGCAGATCAAGAGTACTATCATCTGACTCATCCGCGAGTTTAACGGACAGAAAGCAAAAGTCACTATAAGGACTCTTAGGCGAGTGTTAAAGACTAATTTGGAAAATCTAAAGGGAAAATTGAGTAGAAGTGCACTCTAAAAATTATTATGGGCATACATAACTACGCATAAATAAGCAACTTAAGAAACCCCATTTGCTCTAGCATTCAGCACTAAAGAGATAGCTCTTGTTGAGGTTAGGCTAAAATCTCCAAGAGTTGAGTTCGCAAATACTGAACCTTGACCTCCTAGAAGAAAAGCGTGACGAGTTCTAAAAGTACAATGCTAGGACTATCATAGAAGCGGTAAAATATTACGGCCAGAGGGTCGAAGCCCGGGAGCTAGCTTGGTGGCCTAGGTTCCGAAACTCCTGCTTGACAGGAAAGACCCCACACACGGAAGCTAGAGGCCAAGCTGGGAAGGACCTGCGTGGTATCGCGAATAGTCAGGCACGGCAGCTGCGAACTTGAACGAAGAGGGAAAAGCCTTGCCACATTAACGGGCTAAGCACCTCAGGCAATTTTACCAATAGACCTCGGATTGTAGCTTTTAATAAGAAATTCACAGTTTTACTTTAATAACAGTCTTAGTGTTCATCTTCAGCCTAATTAATATTCTTGCAGATCATCAAAAAGGAAAAAAAAGGGTGAGGAGCTCGGCTCGAAGGGCATAGAATTACACATCGAGACGGGGATGCACATTGTCGAATTCATACTTTTATTTCAAAGGGAGTTCTGGATATCTGAAAATTAAATCAACAAAAGTGGTTATACTACATCTCGGAAAATTACAATCGACAAACGCAGTCTAGTGAACCATAAGAGGGAAAAGAAAAGAATGAAGAAGGAAGAGAAAAGATGGGAGGAGAATGCATAAGGAATGAGCCTTGAAGCATTCAAAACACGTCGCCTCCTCAGGCGTGTCCCCCTAAGCAAAATCCACCCGAATGGGGACTAGAGAGACAACAAACTCCCCTCTGACTAAAGGAATTTGGGAACGACATAACTCCGGCGAATGGCGAGCAATGAGCAGACACCATCTTGTAGTGCCGGACTTTCTTGATGTGACATAACCTGAGCTGTGATACGACTCACGGCTAGTGAAGGCAAAAATGAAAACGGGAGCGGCGTACTCTTTTTTTCGAAGGAAGGCGGTTGTATAAACAACTGACAGGAAGTCACGTGATCTGTTCAGGTTCCCAGGATCGACATTAAAACTACTCGCACCTTCCCAAGGGAAAGAAGACGAATGAGCACCCAAGAACTCGAATATTAAGGAGCCATGTAGCTCAGCTTCAAATTAGCCATGTAGCTCAGTTTCAAAGAAGCCATGTAGCTCAGTTTCGAAGGGGCCATGTAGCTCAGTTCTTAAAGTCTAATAGCACAGAGGCGGAAGTAGCGGGCCATGTGGCTCGGCAAAGAACGTGTAGCTCCGACTTCAAAGGCCATGGCTCGGTTTCAAAGGGCCATGTGGCTCAATTCTTAAGAACCTAACGGCCAGAGAAGCGAGTAGTCAGGGTACGTGCTTAGTTTCAAAAGAGCTGCATTTCAGTCAGAGCCGTGTAGCTCGAACTCCAGCCATGTGGCTCCAGGCTCAAAGGAGCCACATAGCTCAGTTTGATGAGAGCCCAATAGCTCAACCAATCAAGGGCCGTATACCTTAGTAAGAGCCCATCCATTTAAAGATTGGATGACCAGGAAACCTCTCAACACAGGTCATAAAAGAAAAAACCAAGAAGATAGAAGGACGGATATTCATAGAATAACAAAACCAATGTTAGCGTCAAGGCTTAGTGCTCGAAGTTAGCCAAAATGAGCAAAGATTATAAAAAGGGGCCTAAATATTTGAGGTAGAGCTCTGACGGCCTCATTAGTGCGAACCTCAGTTTGCAGTCGAGAAGGTAGCACGACGGGCGAGAGAGGGGAGAGCTGACCTCGGTGGAACCTCGGCTTCACCGGGAAGAGGAACGAGGCTAGGGTGTGAAGGCCTTGGGATACCGCCTCGTCATAAACGGATTCTTTCACCTCCTCTTCATTAGGAACTTGAAAATTGAAGTCTAAACCCGGGAAAAAGCCTTAGCGGCTCTGGCAGTCGGAAGCCGAAGTTATCGGTCCATAAGGTCTGAACTACCAGTCCCTCAACTCACTTTCATACACCATCCCTTTGGCTAACCATATCCTCCTGCCTCTGGAGGTCCAGCGTAGCAGTAGCTCTCGACCCAGCGCTCCGCAGACTCGGCAAACCTCTCAGTGGGCGATCAACGCCCTTTGCTTTGGTGCATTGCTCTTCCTTGGCCCGACAAAACTCTTCCTTGATACATCAGCGGCTAAACCACGACAGCCCTTAGGCCTCCATGGCCTTATTTTAAATCTTGGCTCTTGCCTTTGTGTTGAGGTATGCCTTAAGTTAGACATGCTTCCTGACATCCTCGGTCCAAGCTTTGTGTCAGGGCTTCTTTGCTTTCGGCCTTCTCAGGGGATCGAGGAGCGACTTTAGCACCTGTATGCTTTTCTTTGCCTTAGTAGAGCTCTCGGTCAAACTGGCCCTCCTCGCCAGGCTCTTTATATAAGTAGTCGTATGCGAGGAAAAGAAAAATTCAGGTTAGTAGATAACATTAACCTGGCCGATGAGGCGGATAAAGAAGGTGCTTTCGGACATCGAAGGCCGTTCCCTTGAGGCGATAGGGCTGAAGCCTCCTCAGCCTTACGGGGCATCCACCTTCTTGATATCGAGTCCCGGAAGGGCAGACGGCGGCCAGGCAGGCTCTGCCGCATTGGTAGCGTGAGTCCTCACCCCTGACTCCAAAGCAATCACTTCCTGCGTCTCCCCACATTAGAGGGGAAGGCGTGACGTTCTACTCCGAAGGGCTCGGATGAGAACTTTCAAATGGGAAGCACGCTCTCTTGTTTTGTCTCTATGAAATAGACTAAACCGCTCAAATTTAACACTTATATAGAGTCTTACAATTCTCACGCATATATCTCAGGGTTAGATATAGTTGTTGAAATGAATAGCTAACATGCTTTCTTGGAATTAATAATGGGATTAGCTGTGACACTCTAGGGTGCATAGGTCGTTCCAAATAGTAAAATTGGATGTAAGTCCGGATATCATTCCACAATGAGAGATTGATAAGAATGTTGAAATCATTACACCTAACTACTCCCAGATCTGCACTATTTGAACCTCCTTTAATAATTTGAAAACTATAATTTAAAAATGAAGATAATCACATATTACTTTCATCCCAAATAGAAAATAAAATTTGAATTGAACTAACAAATAAAGCCCAGATGAATCAAATCTACGCACAGAAATGAACACTTAAATGAAATTGTTGTGGAGCAGTCGATTTACGCATTTTAATTCAACAGTGCACCTATCACAGTTTTGGATATGGTTGTCAAAAGATACCTATTAATCTTGCTTGGATTTCTCCATTATTCAACAATCTAGGGTCCTTAACCTTTCAAAGAAAAAGATCTAATCAGTTACCTGTATTCAACACACTCTTTATAGATCTGGTTTTAACTGTCTTTAAATGCCCATTTCTTGGGTACTGATTTCTGCATCCTAAGTGCGGGTCATTGGCTCTACAAAATGGTTGATGACTCATCCTTTAGATCTGATGGATTTTTCATTCTCATTGATTAGATATCAGCTAACACAGGATCAAGATCTCTCCAATAGATTAAGGTGAAATCTCTGATGATTTAAATTGATAAATAATTCTCTTCATATTAGTATGGTGAAAATGGAAATTTATAAAATTGAACTCGAGCTCGATAGTTCATCAGCGATAGTCTAGCATACCTGATTGATTGTTCAAGCTCTCGGAATCGCTACTGTGTCCTTTCAAGGTCTCCTTGAAATGAAGCATGAAAGCGATCCTTAAAGATCTTGCGATCTTATAGTAGGAACAATTGGTTTAAGAACAACATCAATCAAATAAATCAAAAATCCCGATTTCGGGAAATTCCTTCTAATTTAAGTAAGCGGTAGCTTACTGTGAATCCATTCGATAGAAGTTGTGCTTCTCGATTACATAATCTGATAAACAATGAAGTATTGATCAAAGTATCCGGCTAACACAATTCCACCAGAAAAAACGAATTCAAAAATTTTAAGGTATCATTGATTCCAAGCGTAGTGAAAAGAGAATGAAAATTAAATCCAAGCTTCTACATTCTAACGGGTTAATGGTTTCATATCTGAAAATAAAAATAAATAAAAGAAAGAAAGTCTATTCTAAAATATACAATGGATTCTCTCGTCCTCCCGAATAATGGGTTTCAAAAGAAAGCAGTGCTTTACTAAAATTGTATGCGCTGTTATAACTTTCATAAATTGGGCACGATTTGAAATAAGGTGGATTTCCCTAAATAAATGTGACCTCTTTAGTGCAACGTTCTAGAATCTTGTTGCGACATCTGTTTTGCGCTTTGGATCATCCAAGTGCAGCCAAATGACCTGGAAACTAGTACATGACGATTATACCGGCTTTGTTCTTACAATTGTTGAGTTATAGGACACGATGTTTTTACTATTGCGACTTGTTTTTCGATTGCATTTGAAGTTATTAGTCGAGACATGGTGCTGTCGTGACATGGTAGTGTCAGCGGTGAAGTGCAGTTTTACCCAGCCCCCTTTTCTTGTTTCTAGGAATTGGTGTACTTGACCTCGATTTGATCAATCATGATACCATTTGTTGTCGGTATCTTTAGTTCTTGATTACGACTTCTCTTTCGGGTTGACATCATTCCAATTGTCTTGAGGCGTCAAGATTTGACTCAAATTTGTTGGTCTACTTGTTTTCTTGTCGTGACGTGGACGTAGGTCGGCAGTAATTTCTTTAATCACTTGCAATTTCACAGCTTCGCGACCTGTGATGTCTTCGCGACCCTTTTTTTTTCTATCCGATCGCAACCTCATTTCGGTCCATGATTTCCATTCTTCTATTGCAGTCTCAACATTCTTCCTTGCTGATGAAATCATCGCGACTTCAATTTCATAATGCAGCGACATACATTTCTATTGCGCTATGTTGATCTTTGTTGTGACCATGTTTTTCTGACCCCTTAATAAATTCTTTGTCGTGACCTCAGTTCCATGTTGCAACCTGGCTGTCTTGTTGTCTACTGCATACTATGTTGCGACCTCGAAAGCATGTCGCAACACCATTTCTTTTGTCAGACACTGATTCTTGGTCACAACTTCCCTTTTCATGTTGCGACTTAAAATTGTTTATCTGTTCTTTATCTTTTCGCGACATGGGATTTAGGTCACGACCTAATCGTTTCTTTATCTTGCTGAAATTTATGTCGCGACATCATTTCTCCACATCCTGTCGCAACCTCACTTCTGACTTACAATAGTTTCCCATCAATTCATCTTTTTTTTCTGTTCGCGACCTAGAATGTGTGTGGCGGCCCGAAATAAAGTAGCCCTTCTTGCTTTGTTTGTTCTGATGGCTCCAAACTTAGTCGCAACATGTTTTAAGCATTCAACTCATTTCTCTCTGACATGAATTCTACGGTGCGACCTCGATTGTCCTCGACTCACATTTTGTTGCAACATCAATTTTTCTTGCTACCAGCCAATGTCTTCTTTATCTTCGGACCTTGCGAAGCAGATGTGTGACATGATGGTGGCTCTTCTTACCTATGCTTTTGTCCCAGTTGCTTAAACTTAGTTGCGACATAAATACCTAGTCACAACCTTGATTGGAGTCTCTAACTTATATTTTTGTGTGCAGAACCACATGGTAGAGACATGGCTTAGTCATCAGCCGTTCATGGTCGCGACCTCGATTATGCATTCTTGACGAGGTTGTCTTGGCCGGTGTGACCTGGAATAGTGTCAGCCTGGAAATCTTTCATGAAGCCCTTTTTCTATCTCATCAACTTCTCTTTTGTCTCAACGACATTCGAGTATAGTATGACTTAAATTGCGACCTCGATTTCATCTCGAATATATATAATACAGTGTTGTAAAGCCAGTCCTTCTTTGGAATTTTCATTTTATGCTATAAACTACGCCAAAATCTTATAAATTTGGTAAATAGTACATATTCACATAAAAACAAAGCAATTACATTGTAATAAAAATAAAAAAATGGACTAAATTCAATGGGTTTTTTACTCATGACTTCCTCGAACTTAAAATTTTCTTGTCCTAAATGAAGAAAGATTTGTTTGTCCTCAGACAATTGAACTTTATTTTTAAGGACATTTTTACGTTTCACCTCTGACACAATCTTTTCTTATTCCACCCTTTGACTTGAACAAGAAGATTGCGTATCATTTCAAACTTTGAACAACTGAGAAAAGAGTGTTTCCAGCCTCTTATTCTGAATAGCGATGAGCGCGAAACAATTCGGTCAATAGATCTTGTTCTTTGAGTGTGTGGGTCTTCTTTCCTTTTTCATCTTCTTGTTGGTGGTTAATCTTACGAGGATCTCCTTAGAAAACTAGTCAAAAGTCTATAAGCTTGTTTTTCATATTGATCTCGCTAATGTAGGTAAATTGACCTTCGAGATCAAAGAGGTCTTTTAGGCTTATAATGTTGAAGCCGGTAAATGGGTGAATAATTGGAAAATTTAGAGGCACCAAATTGCGAATTCCTCTTCGCTACGCATAATGGCCGCCCATCTTCATCCTTTTCCTTCCTTGTAATGTAAACTCCCCCAGGCTTGGCTTTATACATCATCTTGGATGTTGTGAAAACACTTTGATTTGCCACTTTCGGTATATTCAGTTCACTTTTCACTTTAGGAACTCTTTTTGTTTCTCTCTGTTGTGTCGAAAAATTGGAATAGTGTAATGTTTTGTCTTTAGGCTTTCTATCACTCTTAGAGAACTTTTTGGGCTAGCAACTCTCATACCAGTTGACATTAGGGTACTAGGTGTTGAAACACCCCTCTGACTAATTGTTCAGAGGAATGAATACAAGACAAAAAACTTATTCCTTTTCAACTTAGCACTTTTCTCTAGTTCTTCAATTTATTTTTCCCCTCAGCATCCATCCTTGTAATCAAAAAAGAAATATATTCCCCAAGCATTTAACTACGCACTATAAACATTCTTGATACGAAAAGCTGAGTAATTTGGGGTTCTTTGCTGAAGGATTATTGTAAATGAGGATTTTAAGAGTTTCAAATTGTTGTTGTTGAAGAGTGGCATTTTGGCTCAAAGCATGGAACTAGAGTGTATGCCTATATAATGAGGGTAGGTTTGAAAAGGTTCAAACTTCCAAAGATGGCCTCAATCACTTCTTGTTAGTTGTTTTTGCCTAGGATTTCGCCTTGACCAATAATCTAACAAGTTCTAGGACGTTGCACCCTTGATTGTGAATCATTCCAGAAGATGTTCCTAATCCCTCTCAAAGTTTTAAGAATTTTCTTGAACATGTGTATTGTTTTTCCAAGATGCAGCCATTGACTATTTGTTTCACACATACAAGCCTCGATCATCTTATTTGTTCTTCCAGATTGTATACTTTTTCCAAATTCTACCAATTCAAACCTAATTCAAACTAAAAGAAAGCAACTTCTTACTTCAGTTCTATTAAGCCATAACTTTTCTCTCTCAGCATTGTTTGGATTTAATCAGTGTTTGTTATGCCATTTCACCAATGAAAGCTTAAACACAATAACCATTCCCTTAGGACAAACTAAGTACGGCACAAACAACCTAATTTACTAAATCAAATCAATCCCACCCCGAACAGATTACATTTTATCAAACTTGTTCAACTACAGTTCCCAATTAAGCGGTTCAACAATGTATATGTTCTTATTGCAACATTATTGAAAGTAACAAACCAAATCATCCAATTAACAGAACAATTCACAAGACACTTTTCAATGAACCTTTATGAACTATATTAATGATGTTGAAGGAGTACAATGGGAAAAAAAAAGAAGTGAAATTGTGTTATTTCACTCCCTTCTCTTATCAGATTTTTTTGGTGTGATGTTGGGAGGATCTAGAGGTGACTTGCTAGACATGGAAAATTTGGAGAGAGTAATGCCACGGTCTTTTCTTTTCAAAAGGGTGTGGGCTGCTGCTTGCAATCGGTGGAGAGATTAGATCATTTGTTAAACTCATAAGATTGATTAAGGTGTCTTGCTTCAAGCCCATCTTATTCTTGTTGCTTTCCAACTCGAATGACCCGGCATTCGATGTTTGTTGATCAAATCCAAACTCTCATGCCATATTTTTCTTCTATAAGCATCATTATCTTCTAGCTCTTTATCTCTATCCTTTATCAACTTCCCAAACTCCTTGAATTGCTCCTTATACAGGTATTTGAAGGCTTGAATCTTCTTTAGCATGTTATCCTCCATCTCAACTTCTCTTTTTCTCAGAATTTTAAGCACTTCTTCATCTCTTCTAAAGCTGAGTTTCATTATAGAGGCTTCAAAGTGACCTTAAGTCTTTTCTCCTTGTTCTTCCTCTCTCATTTTCATCTCTCTCTCCATTTATTTACTCTCTCTCTATCTTAGATCTGCTCCAAATAATTGTTCTGCTTTCCTCCACAGGTCGGCTTCTAAAAATCTTCTACAGATTACTCTTTGTTTTCCCATTTCTACATTCCATTTCTTCCATATCTTTCTTCATTGTCCCTCGACATTTCCATGATTTAAGTGTTCCACTTCTCTCTTTTGGAGCTTCACCTTCTTTCGGAAATTCTGTCATATCAGAGTAGGAATGGCTCAATGGGCTCATTACGAAATGCATATCTTCCTTTACTCTTTGGAGGTACTAGCTGGAATGGTTTTCATTTCTATTGCCATTCTCCTCGGCGGGCTCTGCCTTCCACCATCCCACTTTTTGCTTTTTGTTCACGGGCCTTATCACGGTAAGAGGTGAGGAGGGAGACCACCTTGGGGCATGTTTCTTCTTCATCCCATGATCCCCTCACCCCAACGAAGATGCATAGTTTGTTGATTGTTGTTGGGTGAGGGATTAGTCCTCTTTTGTTGCTTAAGTGGTATCCTCTTATCGACCCCTCAATTAAACCTCCAACATTCATTTTATAGCCCTTCAAAAGGGCATATAAAATGTTATACTATTCTCTCTTTGCCCTTTAGATGTTAGTTGGAAGGATTCTTGAGGATGAGGCCAGAAGTGGGACATTTGCTTTCCTCGGTGAGGATCCTGCATTGATAGCATAGTGAGGGTTCTTCCTTGTGGCTTCCCACTTCCCCTGCCCACCAGTTAAGAGGTCTATAATCTTCTTATGATCAGGATTTTCTACTAATTTCTTAAATTTAGAATCGTGCTTGAGTTCCTTTAATTTGAACATTTAGTTGATTCTTTTGTGCCCAAAAGGTACCCAGACTCCTCTCACGTAAACTGTGTCTTCTCTTATCCCCACCATGTTTGCGTAGAATTCCCTGGCCATAGTAGAGAATCCAGGTGCCGTGTGTGCACAGAAGCTCTCCTAACCTCTCTTTTCTATAATCTCATAAAAAAAAGAAATTAGTTTCCCAAAACCTCTTTCGCTGACGAAGCCCTTGTCAGCCAGCAGCCTATTCCATAAATCTTTAGCCAGCCCCGAAAGACAAAGTCTTTGTCTGCTCACTATTTTCTTTTTTCGCCGGTGGAGCCTTTACGTTCTCTGTCTTTGCTGCCCTTCTTCCTCTGACGGCTCTCTTCTCTTTGGTGGGTTTTACAGTTCTACATTAAATGACTGGTCTCTCGGAGCGAGGTTCAAGTGAACCTCTCCTCCTCCTTGGCAATGTTCGCTCCTTGAGGCTTCATCAATTATTTTGTTAAGATCCGAAACAGGGATTTGGTTATCTGCCATGGGTGAGAATTTGGAATCGGGCACTGGTTTTAGGGTTTTGGTAGTCGAAGAGAGAAGGATAATGGAAAGTTGGGTGAAGATATGCTTGGATTGAATTCTGAAGCGAAATTTTCTGTCGATTTAGTCTTTTATGATGGATGGGCTCAGTATTAAATAATTGTGTATGGAAGGAAGTATTTATTAGTGACATTAATGCCTACGTTACAACACTAATTACTTTAACACTAAATGTCATTTAAGGGTTAGCGCCTAAATTAGAAAGGTTTTAAAACCTCAATTTATTGCATTTAGACAGTGCGGTCACGACCTACTTAGGTTTATCGTGACCCCGAAGTGGTCATGACCAATTAATTGACGTCGCGACCTATTTCTCTCTTTCTTTAGTTTTTCCTAGTTGCGACCTAAATCTCAATGTCACGACATTGTGCCTTATCTTAGTCTTTTAAAACTCACACATTTTGTTGCGACTTGAGATTAATGTTGTGACCTTCTTTGGGTCTTGTTTGTAAAATAGCAAAGCATAAAGTCTAACACTAATTTCCTAATAATATTCAACGACCCCAGAAAGTGGTTGCAGCAAAGTGAAGTCGCGACCTATCTTTCTCTTTTTTTTTTTTTGCCATCCATTGTGGGTCGACCTCAAGAATATCGAACAGAGAAAATTACACAAGTGTAGGAGCAGTTCAAATTCATATAAGGCCCAAATCAATAAACCTGACCAAGCAAACAAAACAATCAACTTTCATCATTCAAATATGCAACAAATCAACTCATGAAACATCATATTCAACAGTGAATTTGGAATTCCATTTCCCCCAAAATTCAATCAAGCATTCTTATTAAAGACAAGTTTAGGGAGTCGAGTACCCTTGTGGTCTTATTTTCATTAAGCAATAAATGAAAATTCCATGTCTATTGTACTTACTATCGACTGCTTGACAAACACTCAAAAATTTTAAATAGTAAAAAAAATAAGTCTAAATAGAAAAATAAAAATAAAAATAAATAAATAAATTGACTAATAAAACTTAGAAATAATTGTTTGTATGGGTTGCCTCCCCATAATTTCTTTCAGTTTGAGTCCTTAAATTTGGACTTTATTTATGAAGTTCTTGTTTCGACCTCTTTTCGCTTCACTAAGAACCTGGTATCAATCACATTTCTTCAAGATCTTCCTTTGTCGACCATTCACTTTAAACTCTTCATTCTTTGGTTTTCAATGTCAACGCCCCAGAAAGGTTGTACTTGCTTATTAATATAAGGAGCCCACTCTATTTTGATATCAGTTTGCCTGGAAAAAGCTTCAGTCTGGAGTTGAATATCAGGACCTAATCTCTTGCTTTAAATTCTCTCCTCAAAATCTTGTGATCATGTCATTTCTTTGTCTTGTCTTTGTAAATCTTGGCATTATCACTTCAGCCCCCCATTCTCGACTCTTCGATTCATTGGGTTGGAGTAATCTTTCTACTTTTCTTGACCACGAAATCAAAAAAATTCAATTTCTTGATAGCCACGCATAGGTTTGTATTCCAATTCAAGAGGAGGTGATGCGTTTTCCAAAGACAATTACGTAATGGGGACATTCCAATACAAGTCTTACCATGGAGTTCGTATGCCCATGTGCATCATCGAAACTTTGGTCAAATGCTTTTCTGCTGGAGCTTACAGTCTTTTCCAGAATTTTCTTTATCTCCCTATTGAAAATCTCAGCTTGCTCATTTATTTGAGGATGATAAGCCAAACTCATGACGTGTTTGATTCCATATTTGCTCATGAGTTTCTCAAACACCTTATTTGAAAAACGGCTTCCTCCATCACTAATAATAGTCATGGGTGTCCCAAATCTGCTCAAAATATTCCTTTGTAAAAACCCCAAAGCGTATTAAGTCATTCTTGAGACAAGGCTCTTTGCCTCAAACCATTTAGACATAATCCGCGGCTAGGAGTATGTATAGATTTCCAAATGATGATGGAAAGGCTTACATCAAAATCTATTCACTCATACATCGAATAATTGAACCACACGGGATACCATGCGGGAGCATTTCATCCCTTGTCAGCGATATTTCCCATTCTTTGCGATCCACCAAAGTTTCACCCCATTCAAAACAATCTTTGAGGAAATAGTAGGTAATAAAACACGATTGGAGGAATTTTGTGGGTTGTTTTGAGAAAATGCTCCTCTCTGAAGTGTCATCGTAAGGTGATGCATAGCGTTCTTGTAAGATTTTGCTGTTCACTTTCTAGTACACACCTCCACGATAATCATAATAAGCTCACTCTTTTGAATAATAATTAGGTCATCCCCAGATGTAAAACCTATTGTTAGTCCTCAATTTCTTCCTTTACTAGTAGCTAGATTCCTATTGGCATCTTATAAAATTACAGAAAGTTCACAATATCAATACCCGAGGTGATTGGAATGACAATTTGAAATAAGCAACTCACATTTGGAAAATTTACCACGCTGCCTGTCTCTTCTTCAATTCTGTTAGTTGTTATTGATATGACAGTGATCATCTCATCACATTGTCACAACCTTTCTTGTCTTTGATTTCGAATAAAGTTCATCAGTAGCGGCACCCATTATGATCAGTCTTGGCTTAGCTTCTTTCTTAGACATCAAATATTTAATTGTTGCATGATCAGTATGGATGATGACATGGGACCCCAATATATGGCCTAAACTGCACAAGCAAACCGATGCCCATCTCTTTTCAGTAGTTGAGTAGTTCTCTTGTACTCATTGAAGGTTTTGCTGGCATAGTATGGCTACTAAACATTTTGTCGGCTCTACTTGCCTGTCTGTCCCATTCTTACGGAATCACTAGCATCACACATAATTTCAAATTCAGCATTCCGATCACAGTTTGGCCATGATAGAGCACAGCTAATCTGGATTTGATCTCTTCAAATGAAGATTGACAGCACCTCGAAATTAACTTCAGTATCCTTTTCTAATAGTCTACATAATGGTCTTGTTTTGAGAAGTCTTTGGTAAATCTTCTATAAAAACCAGCATGTCCCAAAAACTTCTTATTCCGCAGCGTTGTTGGTGGCAAAAAGAGTCCTTATAATGGAAACCTTTGCTTGGTCCGCCGAGCCACTGTGCACGATTCTATGCCTAGACGATGCCTTCTATCACCGTAAATGACATTTTCCCGATTCAAAGCTAGGTTCTTGTCTGGCTGTGAAATCTTGTTCCCAATTTGCGAGGGGCGATGTTCAAAAATTTGGATCCATAAATTGTGAGAGTCATCCATGAATATCTTCATACCTCCTACACTTGAAATCTAGAACATAGACACATTATCGTCTTTGAAATGTGGCAAAGGCATTACATAACCAAAGAGCATTCTTCTAAAGAAAATGCCATAAGGGGCATGTGAAAGTAGTTTTCTCTGGTCCTCGAGTGCGATAGCAATTTAGTTATATCCGAATATCCATCAAGAGCATAGAAATGAGGATGTCTTGCTAACTTTGTGCAACAATGTCGTGAAGGCAAGGGAAAATGATCACTCTGGTTGCGGTGTGAATTTTACACATGTCTACCACCCTCCATCTGTCCACGATCCTTGTAGGAATGCGGTTCATTCTTTTCATTTCCGATCACGGTGAATCCACCCTTCCTTAGGGACCACATGGCCGAAACTCACTGAGAACATGCGATATTGCAAAACCAAATCTTTTGCGTTTAGTCATTTCGGTGCTTGCGCTTTCTTACAACATCTTTCATCGCGGGTTGACCTCCTTTGATTGTTCAGCGATGTTTTGCATACATCATTCAGCGAATTTTATTGTCTGAAACGAAGGTGATACCCTTAAGGTCTTCGATTGATGGCTGGTGCTTGTATATTTCTGAGAGAATTTAACGCGGTATTGTTCTTCATTCTTGTGGTGATGATATAATTCACGGCTTTGCGCCGGTTTCTAAGGAAAGCATGCCGGATGACTAGGCGAAGATTTCTTTCAATGCTTATACGCGCTGGTTTCTTGCTCGGTGCTTTCTTTTCCTGCTTTGCATGAATTTTTTATACTTTTTCATTCAAACTCTGGCATTTTACGTGTTTGGAATGCGGAATCACACGACAATTCATAATCATCCACTCTTAAGATCTTTGGAAATTCAACTCATTTTCATTGATAGAATGCTTGGAGATTACAATCAAAGTTCAGTTAAAAACTAAATGGATAAATGCTATCTCGACCATCTGAGTTTACGCGCCGACATCGGGTTGTGTCGAGAGGCTTTGTGGAGGATTAGAATTGTACTACTTCATTTCCCACTCTCAGTGTCATCTCACCCTTTTGTACATCAATCAAGGCAGCCCTAGTTGCTAGGAAAGGTCTTCATAATAGCAGAGCAACTTGGGTATCTTCCTCCATCTTTATAACAACAAAATCCATAGGGAAGATGGTACCCTACCTTAACGGCCCCACATCTTCAAGGACTCCTTAGTTGTGCGTAGACTTATAAGCCATTCTGGTGTGATTGCTATTGGAGTAAGTTCCCCCAAACTTGCGCTGTACCATTGTTGGCCCGACAAGGGCATCAAGTTGATCTTTGGCTTTGAGGTCACATAAGGCTTCCTTGGTCGTATTTGATAGACGAGGAATGGTAAGCACACAGGTCGCCGTCTTTCTTTGGTAGACTCTTTGAATAAGCGCTACAGGATTCTGATTAAACTCTTATTATTCTCGGCAATCTTTTCTTTTTATTCAATATATTTTTCAGAAATTTGGCATAATTTGGCATTTGAGTGATTGCCTTTGCAAAAGGGATATTAATTTTTATCTTCTTGATTATTTCCAAGAATTTAGAAAATTGTTCCTCCCTTTTTGCCTTCTGAAGTCTTTGTGGGAATAGAACTGTAGATGTGTATGCTTGAACCTTCTCCTTACATTTTTTACTCACAAGTTACTCGAGGCTATTCAATTTGCACTTGTTTCTCGATCTGCGATGCGCTCACGAATTGCTCCATGTGTCTATCTTCTAATTTCTTTATCTTCTTTTTGAACAAATCTTTTCTTTTCTTTTAACTCTCTTTTGTGATTATTTCCTGCCACTCCTTAGTGACAGCCATATCTGATCTTTTAGATTTTCTAGGTGTCATTGAAGAAAGCATTCTTGGTCTCTTTACGAGTCGAAAACCCGAAACGCGACAGTGTTTCAATTGCTTTAATGGCGATGTGTTTATGCGAAAAATCGTATTTGATTTAAAAGCCTTTCGGCAAGTTTCTATTTATAGTGGTTTTAAGCGACCTTTTGTTGAAGTGCATGTTTGCAGCATCTATTCTTGAGGTTGGGTCCTCTTGACCTTGATATTGATTATTTTCTCGCATTGTTCTTCTTAGAGCGGTGGTTGATACCTTCTTTGGAGATTACGCTATGTCTTTGACTGTGATTATCCTCCGCCATATGAGAAATTCTCATGGTTCCTTAGTCTTTGGATTATAATGTGTAGGCAAGTTGGGATTAAGTTTGAAGTGACTAGCTTCTTTGTTCACTCATGTACTTGGCCTCCACGCTAACTTGATGGGGATCTTCTTCAGTTAGTCCCTCAGCACTTCTTCTTATCCCATCTCTTTCTAACATTTCATATTGAGTAGAGTCAGATCACTATCTGCATTTGTATCATCTCTTGTGCATTATAGCATCAAGTTTTGCTTCCATGACATTCATCTTATTTAGCTTAATGACCCCACTCCCTCTTGTTCTGTTATTGCCCCCTGAAAATTCAGATGGAGCTTTCATGTTGCATTTGGCTAGGTTTGCTATCAAATCCCTTGCCTCCTACACTTTTCTATCTTGAATCACTTCACAATAAGAAGCATCTGCCAGTACACGCCAAGTATCATTGAGAGTCATAGACAATAATATCCATTATGTCTTCAAATATGCCATGCATAGGACATCTCTTGATAGCCCTTTTGTACCTTTCCCACATGCGGTATCTGAGCTTTTCATCCTCCTTGTAAGAACACTATAGTTTCCTTCTTCTTTTCGATTTGTGAGGGATGGGGAAAAAATCTACAGGAATGCTTCCACTAACTCTCTTCCCATGTATCAGGCCGAGCCATATGGTAATGATTCATACCATCTTATTCGCAGTATCTCTTAGAGGAAAGGGAAGAGGTGTAGCTTTATCACCTCGTCTCACCATTCGACTTAACTATGTTCCATCACGAGGAATCTTCGAGGTGTTCATTAGGATCTTTAGTGGGATAATGGCGTGTTCCTCTTTGAACCATGAGTGAGTTAATCTTTAGTTTTAGCTGCAAATTTGTTATTTCTGTGAGGTTGTCTAACCTCTTGAGTGCCTTGGATGACGAGCCTCCCAGCATCCTCCATTGTATGTGATTGAGTCTTTTTGTTTGTTTCTTTGTTGACTATCACAATCAATTCTTTCATTTACCATGGTTGCTTTTTATTGCTCTGCTTACTTTCCTTAAGCACATGATATTCTTTCAACTCAGTCTATAGGGAAGCAAATCTGGTCCCGGCTTCTGTCATTAATTAACCTCTTTGAAATGGAGATATATTGAGATTGGTGAAACGTGATATCCACAAATCATATATCCTTTAAGCTCACATAAAAGATCGGTAGCTTATGGGTCGCGCTATCAAAAGCTGTATTTGTGCATTTCTTTATAAAATAAGAAAAGCCAATTATCATATCTTTGTCATAATATTCTGAGTTATTAAATCCTTTCAATCCTAGACATGTAGCCACTAAAACTTGTTGTCTTGTGAAAATATAGATTAAACACTCAATTGCACTTATATGAGAGCACCACAATTCTCTGCATGTGTCAAAGTTGAATATAGTTGTTGAAAATGAATAAAACTGCTTTTATGCTCTGGAATTAATAATGGGATTAGTCTTTGACACTGCAAGTGAACAGGTCATTCAAGTAGTAAAAATTGGATGTAAGTCTAGATATCATTCCCACGGAGATTGATAAGAATGTTGAAATCAATTACCCTAACTACTCAAGATCTACACTATTTGAACCTTCTTTTAATAATTTGAAAACTAATTTAAAGACAAAAATGTATCTCTATATTACTTTTCTTGAATAATAAAATTTGAATTGAACTAACAAATAAAATGGACTGAATCAGATCTCTACTAGAAATGAACACTGAAATGAAATTGTTGTGAGGCAGTCAATTTAAAAAACAAACTCATTGATTACTTTCTATCTTGTTTTTGGATTTGGATTTAATCTAAAGATGCCTATTAATGCTGCTTAGTTCTCCATTGTCGCTAATTAGGGTCCCTTCTATTTAACAAAGAAAGAAAAGATCTGTCAGTTACTTGTATTCTTACTCTTTATAAGATGCGGGTTTTTCTTTTCAATACTTCATACCATTCTTAAAATACGATTTCGCATCTAAGTGGGTCATTGAAAAACTCTAAAATGGTTGATGACTCATCCTTTACATCGATGATTTATCCGCCTACATTGATTAGTCACCGGCTAACACATAGTCAGGAATTTCTCAAATAAATTAAAGATTCTTGAAGAATCTCGATGATTAAATTGATAAATATTCTCTTTAATGCATTAGCTATCAAAGAGTGAAATGATTTATCGGTGACTCTCGGGCTGATAGTTATCATGATGATCTAGCATACACGCAACGATTGGTGTTGGCTGGGGGTCTCCATCTACAGTGTGATCAAGGGTCTCCTTGAAATCAAAACTTTATCAAACTAATCCTTCAAAGATACTAGATACTATTGGAACATTGGTTAAAGAACAACATATTCTGATAAATAAATCAAAATCACATTTGAAATTCATGTCCCAATTTAAGTAGAAAAACGGTAACTAACAACGGATCCATTCAATGAAGTTGTGGCTTCTCAATTTACATAATCTGTCCCATGATGGAGTATTGATCAAAAACATCCATTGTAAACTATAATTCCTAGAAAAGCAATTCAAATTGCCTTTCACTGAACATCATTGATTCTAGGTCGTAATTAGAAAAGAGAATGAAAATTAAATCCAGCTTCTACATTCTAACAGGTTACTGGTTCATATCCAAAAATAAAAAATAAATAAAAAGAAAGAAAAGTCTATTCTAAAATATACAATGATTCTTCCTGTCCTCCGGACAATGGAGTTTCAGGAAAAGAAAGCGGAAGGTACCTTTACTAAAATTGTCACCTTTATTATAACTTTCATAAATTAGGCGTGATTCAAGAGCTCAGTGGATTTGCTAAATATTATTGAAACCTCTTTTGAATTACAGCGTTTTAGAATCTTAGCCAGACAATAGGCTGAAAACTGGATCTATCAGTCACAATGTGACCTGGAATGATGTGAAAAGGTTCTTTAAACTTTATTCTTTACAATTATTAAATTGGTTTGATGTTTTGTTGAACATTTATGGATACATTGATTGTGGTAAACATGAATTTTAATGACCATCATTGAATTATCGCAATTGAGAACTCTAGTTATATTACTTTTTCTTATTTCAGGATTGTTGCGACCTCAGTTTGATATCATGACCTCATTCCTACGTTGTCGGCCTCTTTAATTCTTAGTCACGACTTCTCTTTCGGGTTGAGCATCACGTGGGTTATCTTGGGAGGCGTCAAACAAAGTGGCGATAATTCTTTGATGTTTGCTTGTTTTCTTGTCGCGTGGACATTGGAGTCGCGACCAAGTAGTTTCTTTAATCACTTTAATTCCTACTCGTGACCTCGAAATCTCTTCGACCCTTTTTTCCTATCCGGTCATGACCTGAACATGTAGTCTCAACGATTTCCATTCAATTTCCTATTTACGGTCTCAGCATTTGTTCTTCCACTGATGGAAATCTATGTTGCGACTTCAATTTCATGTCGCGACATCATTTCTATTGCTAGCTATGTTGATCTTTGTTGTGACCATGTTTTTCTGACCCCTTAATAAATTCTTTAGTGACCTGATTTCCATGTGGTGACCCACAGGTGTCTCTTCTTTCATCTCTTTTGTGCGTGGTAAGCAACCATAAACATGTGGCGACACCATTTATTTAATAAACCATGATTCTTGTTCATAGCTCACACAACACACAAGTATTTGGAGCTTAAGGTATCATATCTATTCAAGCGCTTGTCTTGCGAGCATGGGATTTGGAGTCACGACCTAATCGTTTCTTTTATCTTGTTAGAAATTGTAATGACAGCCAAAGCGTAATCGTGACAATCCATTTCCTCATCTTACTTCATAACCTCGAAAAGGCTTTTGATAGTTTCTCATCGATTCATCTTCAACTTTTTACGTTTGCATTCAAGAAGTATCATGCATCATTTGATGAGAAATGACCTTCTTACTACATTCTGTTTTTGTCATGATGGCTCCAAACTTGGAAGTCGCAAAGCATCATTTTAACTATTGGCTCATTTTATGCTCCGTGACATGGATCTATGAATCCGACCTCGATTGGTGTCCCTCTGGCTCACATTTTTGTTGCAACATCAGTTTTGTTGCTCAACGAAATGTCTTCTTTTCTATGTCACGGCGACTGACGGAAATGGTGTCCGCTGCTGACATGGTAGTGCTCTTCTTACTTTCTTCTTTTTATTGATTGCTTCTGGAAACGGTCGCGACATAAATGCCTGGTAAAGCGACCTTTGATGAGTCTCAACTTATATTGTTTTATTAAAACGGCCTTAGGATTGCGCTGGTAGAGACCAGCGTAACAGTGTCGCTGGAGTTCATCAATTATGACCTCGATTGTCGTTTGCAACCAAAGTTGTCTTCCTTTTGTGTTGGGACATGAAATCTTTCCTTGAAGCGCACTTACGTGCGGCAGCACCTGCGTGTCCTTGACTTTTCATTCCCGGTATGGTATGACCACGGATTTGCGACCTCGATTTCATGTCATGACACCAACATAGCGTTGAATTACTTTCACTTTTGATCCTTCTTGATTTTTGTTCTATTATAAAACTCTACAAAATATAGAATTTGGTAAAATAGTCCATATTTATGCATAAAAACAAACAGTACATTGTAATAAAAAATCGAAAAATGGACTAAAAATTCAATGAGTTTGCTCATTAATAAAAATCAGAAAACCTCAGCTCTTATTGGAAGGATGTGACGGTACACTATCACACTTAGGCACTCAAATAAGGAAGGTAACGCCTACCCCTCACCACCCCCAACGGCGTGATCACAAACTCCATGGCGACCGATGGCGAGACGGATGCTCGGCAGGATCTTACGAGCCAGGGAGAAATTTGCTGGGAGGCTTGAGCCCTTGCTTGCATTTCTCCTCGGGAGGATTTAAAGTACTTCGGAATGGAGGGATCTCAAATACGAGAGCAGAAGGGCTCACACCTAAAGAGCAGGAATGTCGACTGATCTGTATCGGAATATGGGAATGGTTGACACTTTGATTGTGTGCAGCTGCAAACTCGCTTGGGAGTAAGGTCGGAATGGATGCATAGGCGAAGCCCTGACCGAAGCAAAGTTCCGAGAACCTGATGTATGGCCTTTAAAGTTAAACTACTGCGGACTGAAAAATAAGGGGTTCTTGGGGCGAGTCCATCTTGGTGCAGATCTGATGTATCATCTTGATTGGCGGGGTTGTATTCCCGATGTCGGCCCTGGCAAAGAAATGGCTCTTTCCCGATGCTTGTGGGAGGAAAGGTTGAAAATGATAGCGATGCAGCGGTGGCTTGTTTTGAGACGCGGGAAGTTTCAGCGTTGTTGGTTGAAAATGACGAAGCCTTTGAAGACCAAACGTTCAAACTGTTCGCTGCCGCCCGGATTCAGCGGATCCGGGAGCCGACGATGCGTTACGTATTCGCCGGGCTGGGTTGTTGCTGACGTGCGGGGATGGTGGACGTCGTCCGAATAAACGGGATCTGGTTACTCCGGTAAATCATGGATCGGAGGACGACCGGACACTAATGGCGATCGCCTGAAGACGAACGATAACGTGACGATGGAAGATGGCGCGTTGATTGATTCTAAAAATGGAAAACGAAGAACATCAGTAATGCCGGGAAGTATCTCCATGAACGGAGTTGTAATAGTTGAGAAAGATGTTCAAACCGAAATATTATTTAATTATTAGTTTTTCAAATAACTTAAGATTTTATGGTCTTACCCGAAAGTCTGACAAACCCATGAATGAAGGAGTGCATTATCGCTATACAAAAATATAATGAGTGCAAGTGGAATTATTCATAAGCGATTTATCAGGAAGTAAACACAGTAGACTTTGAGCTTCTTGGTGAAACTCTGTGGACTTATTGAACAAATAAATAGAACTTGATGTCTCTTTGTGTGTTAACCCCAGTGTGCGCTAGAACAATGAAATCACTGTGTGGCTGCCGAACAAAATTGGTATTCGCTGTTGTGTTGTTTAGTATGAACACCTCACAGTCTCTATGGTGTTGCCAGAGAATTGACATATCATTCTGGAGCGTCCCTCACTTCCCTCCCATGGTGTTCTAGCCTATAGTTTCATAATCAATTAAAGAAATTGACACTTAACCTTCGCGTATTAATCGTCTTTGCTAAAGAATGGTAAACTAATTTGACGATATCTCTGCTGTCTTCATAACTGATTGTCCTTGAACTTAGATCACAAGATCCTGATCAAACTCGACCGGATGTCATCATGGTAAACTTGTTTGAAGGTATGGCCATTCCGCCCGATGTTTTTCTGTATCCTCTCTGATTGACACCTTTTATGATGATTCATAGCCTTATCTTTTTTGACTTCACACTGATCGATAGTGATAATTCCACTAGAAAGAAGTTGTCTTCTTTGTGTCATGTCTTCGGCGTATGTCGGGAACTTACCGTCTCATGACTGTTTCTTGCCCTTCCTATTGCAGCTTGACTATCACAATGTATACATACGGCGGGCGGTTTAGTCGATTAGAAATATCTTCCACAAGAAATTTGAAGCCTAGAAGCTTCTTCATCGGCTTTATCCAAAGCAATAAATACGATTCCATAGTGGATCTAGCAATACAAGTTTGTTTGGATGATTTCCAAGACAACTGCGCCCCACCAGGTATGAATACATATGCTTGTTGATTTTGTGTCTTTAGTGCTAGGTTATCCAATTTGCATCAAATTATCCTTCAAGTCTTGCCGAATGATACGTATAATGCAAGCATAAATCTTGAGTATGCATAGTAGCCCGATAAGCGTTTCATAGCTTTCCAATGATTTTCATTTGGATAACTGTCATCAGAGCTTAGCTTGCTAACCGCTGCAAACTATGTATCAAATGAGTACGATTCATGACATACGATAAAATGCCTATTATACTAGCATACTCATTTTTGAGCTTTGTTTTCACGGTATTTTTAGAAAGATGTAAATTAGCATCTATCGGGTCTTCTTGGTACAATATCTAGTCTTACTTCCAAGAATCGTTTCAATATAATGGGATTGTGATAAAGCTAATCCTCCAGGTGTCTTATGGATTTAACTCCTAAAATAACATCAGCGACCCCCATATCTTTCATTTCAAATTTACTTGCAAGCAAGCATTTGTTTTAAAAAAAAAAAAAATTTTTTTTTTTTTTTTTTTTTTTTTTTTTTTTTTTTTCTTAATAGTCTCACCATCCTTTTGTTATAGAAGCATATCGATCTACAACAACAGACATAAAATAGCAGCAATTATAGTTTCCTTAACATATACATTTATCGCACTCGTTAATCTTGAAACCATCCGCTTTGTTTTCACTCTTGAAAATCCACTTGCATTTGTAGTAGTTTATTGCACCAGAGGAAGGGTTGCTTTCCCGATTCCGCTAATATGATTTTGTTAAGATGGATTCAACTACTTCATTGGCAGCTTCTTTCGGAAGCAGACTTACGTGAAGTCTAATTTCTTTGAATGTCCAGGGATTCATTCTTGTAATCGTTAAGAAATCAAGTCCGAAAAGGCGTGATCGCTTTGTCTTTTACTCGTCTAGGTTCATCCTCCATTGGATAACTTCTAGATATAGTATCTCGAGACCTCTTATTATTATTAATAGACTTATATACTATGTTATATGGAAATATATTTTCAAAGAACGAAGCGTCCCTTGATTCAATGATCGTATTGACATGTATATCTAGGATCTCTGACTTGTGAACAAAGAAAGCATTATGCATTTATATTAAGACATATCAGATAAAGGCACAATCAGCAGTCTTTGATTACTACGCCTTAACACCTTTTTAGGCTTAGGAATATGACAACCAAGCCAAACACTCCCACACTTTAGATAATTCAAGTTAGAGCATGCTTTCCGAAACTTTCTCATAAGGAGTTTGTTGTGTCTTTGATAGGGTACTCTATTTAAAATAAAAAATTAATGATCAAAGCAGCTTCCCCCACAAATTACATGGTAAACCAAAATATTCAACAATGCATTCATTGTTTCCTTTAAAGCCAAGTTTCTGCTCCTTTATTATCCATTAGATTGTAGTGTATAAGATGATCATTTGGTGAATGATACGAAACTGGTCTGGAAATTTCCTCAAATGGAAATTCATATTCACCCCTCTCTATCCTCCTTATGATTTTAAATTTCTTGTTCAACTGAGTTTCAACTTCGGCCTTATAAGTTTTAAAAGCATTCACAGCCTCATCTTTGCTACTAAGCAAGTAAAGATAACAATACCGCGAGCAATTATCTATAAAAGTAATAAAATACTTAGCCACCACCTCTCTTGGCAGTATTGATTTCATGTCCTTATAAATACATTGTGTATTAAATGCAAGGTTAAAGAAACTCTATACCTCTCTGGAGTGGAAGGGGGCTTGAAAATTTAAGATTCAACACATGACATTCTCACTTGGAGACGATGGCAGGCAGTCCCGTATTCATTAATTTCTTTATTGACCATGGATTACGTCTGATCCCAGCATGCCAAATGCTAGAAGACTCAAACACATAAGAAGAAACCTTTATTCCGTCATCCTTGGTTACAATAGTCATTACATTGAGCTTGAACAAACCATCCAATAAGATAACCCTTTCACTGCACTTCTAACATCACTGTTTTTTGAAATCTAGACTTGTCGGATACAAAAACGGCAGAAGCCATTCTTCTTTAGGAGAGATCCACGACCTTTAAATTCTTGCGAACATCGCTTTTATCTGCGAGCAATAATTAGTATCACAATCTTTCGGATGTCATCTTGAAGCAATCTTTCCGACACCTTCAACATGGGGTTGATGAATTACCATATAAAGTTTTCATCACCGCGGTTGTGGGATAAACTTGTCGATCTGTTCTTGTGAATGTGAGTTGCTCCGTATCAATCCACCGCTCCTTGGGGTTTCCCGCAAATTACTTTCAGATATCATGCGATCAGTTCAGTATCATCATAACTTTTCGTGGGATCTTTTCCATCATTGCTTTGCGTTTTGTCTTTTCTTGGCTCTGCAGTCTTTGGCTCGTTGTCGGACTTACACAGTTGGAAGCACGCCAATGAACTTCTTCAGGCCTTGGTTGGGTCTCTGAGGTAGCTGGGCGCATTTTCCTCTTCTTTGTTGGGTTTAGATCACATTCAGCAACGTTGGCCCCTTCCCGAAACTTCAAGACTCTTCCCGACTTTCTTCTCGAGACAACCTGTTATTGTCTTCCTCGATCCTCAGCGAACAATCGAGTCTTAGTGGCGGCTCCTTTTCTCTTGTGTTGAGATAATTTTGAAATCCCTCGAGGATGGTGGCGGTTTTCAATGAGCAGTAGCCACTTGAAATGTCTCACTTAAGAGTCATTCCTTGGCATGAATATCATGCACAACCACTTGAAGCTCTTGAACCTGACTTAAGGCGTCTTTGAATCAACCATCTTGAAGTTCGAGGGTGCAGAAACGATGAATTTCTTCGATCGACATCTTTGGTTTTGTGCTTCTTGTCGGACTATCCCATAACTCCTTAGCCGTTTCGACGGACTATAGACATTAGAAGTATTTTCCGGACAGATTGAGGACATAGTTGCGACACAGGAGTCGAGGAGTGATTCCATGCATCCTGGCCCGACCAACTTTTCTTTATACGTCTCTCAGCCGATTTAGGACCATCCTCATTAAGGAATCTTGCCAGAAGTTCAAGGTAGTGAGATAGAACAGCATCTTTTTGTTGCCCATCTCTTGAAAATCGGTACCATTGAACACTTTAAAGCTTTCTCCATAGACCGAATCTAGAGTTAACAGGATCGAAGAAATGAAAGTGGCATTAAACTTGATATCTGAAAGCGAACACATATTCAAATTTTGAATACAACAGATACATAAAAACGAGCAGAAAGTGCAATCACAAGATAGTTGGTAAAGAAATTTGAATAAAGCTGAAACAAATATTTGAATACGAGAAACAAAGTTCCAAAGTCAACGAAGCGAGTCGAAATCTCAGTTTAATGAATACGAAAACAAGTAGAGTCCGAATCTCAGGTTGTGAATAAAACAAGCGCTTCAAAATTTGAATATAACGGCGAAAAAATCGCATCAAAATTTGAATATAGCAATACTTCGCAAACCATCTGGCTTGAACGAAAAAACGGCGTAGTGAAATGAAAAAAAAAAAAATTTTGAATACAGAAACAAATATTTTAATGTAAATTGCGGTAAAAAAAATTTTGAATGAAGCATTTTTGTATCTTACGAACGACGAGAAAAAGCTACTTGATGCAATAATGGTAGCAATGCGAGAAACAAATAGAACAAAAATGAACAAACGAAATTACGTATTACAATAGTTTGTATGCGCAAAAGCGAGCGAGAATAGAAAAGCGAGCGAGCGAGAAATTACGTATTCTGATATTTTGTACTTGCGAAGCGAGCGAGAATAAGCGAGCGAGCGAGCGAGAGACCTAAATTCGTGAGCGGAAAATACGTAAATGAACACAACAAGAATTCGTGAGCGAAAAAATCATAGCGAATACAACATAAATTGATGGGCCGAAAAAATGCGTAGCGAACCTGACAAAATTGTGAGCGAAAAAAAGCGCAAGCGAGCGAGAAGCGTTCGTTAGTTCCGCGAAATAAACGAGAAGCGAAAAAAATTCAAAACTAGCAGTAAAAATTAGTCTTAAGATTGTAGTTCTTGGTGTTCGTTCAAAAGCGAAACAAAAAAACATGGAAGGGAAGCAAACTCCGCGGTGCCGACAAACACTTGGATATTGACGGATCGAAGCCAGCGATGCGTTGTGTCGCCGGGCGAATTTGGCCTTAGCATGCTCGAGGATGGTGGACAATCGTCTCCGGATCGACGGATCTACGTTCTCGAGTGAAATGCGTGGATCGGAGGACCCGACGAAACTGACTTGCGAAACGATAACCTGAAATAGATTATATGCAGTGAAGTGAGGAGAATATTTTGTTATTGTAATTCTAAAAAATGGGAAAAACGGGAGTATAAGTATGCCAGAAAGTGTTTCCACGAACAGACATGTCTGTTCGAAAAGGTATGAACCAAGCAAAGTGTCTGTTTGATGTGGGACACACTTTTTTCATTCACTTAAAGATTTTGTGGATACCAAAGTCCCAACAAGATATACAAGAAGCCTTCCGAGGCCTCTTTCACGCTGAAGAGATCCATCAACAGAGCTATACTAGGGACCACGAGGCCCTTATCCTTGAAAACAACCAAAAGGTCGACCAAGACGCCCCAAAGTGGAAGAAATTTGGGGCCAGCACACATTGAAATGTTTTAAGCAGCTTTTGATGAGGGGTGCAAAGGGCGGGCCCGGATTCTCAAAGGCCGCCTCTAAGAAATGAACCATCTCGGGAGCGGACACCACATAAGACATGAGAGATCGGGACACGGTTCGGATGGAGTCCATAACCGATGAGTGAAGATTACCCAGCATCTGAGGCTCGGCCCGGCTAAGGCCCGTAGCATGTCAAGCGTACACTGTGACCTCCCAAATATTTGGAGACGCGAGGATACCTAATCTGCTAATCTTCCCCTTGCCTTGCACGGAGGAGGGAAGATAATCGGCTGGAAGGACCAGGCAACCATAATGACAGGTTCTGCAGATCAGCCAATTGTACCAGACTTAGACTTCTCGGTAGGCCTTCCACATGTCTCGAGGCCCACGGGACGAGAAGACCGGAGGAAGCACACATGATTAGCGATGGAAAGGGAGGAGGCAGACGGGAAACAACGAAAGAGCGGAGACCCTGACCTAACACGCCTAACAATTTGGGAATTTCAAAACAAAGAAAGAAAAACGGCGAAGAAGAAGAAGAAAAGGCCTTGAGACTAAGAAGGAGGAAAACAAGGAAAACGACTCTAGGGATGAAATGACGGAAAGCACTAAGCGACTCCGTGTCGAGACACTTCGAACCCCTGATAAGTGATTTCAGGGAGATGGAAGAATGATGAAGGAATTTTTAAAGATATGGGAAGCGATAATAGTCGAAGCGAGCCTTAATCGAAAGAAGCTATCATTATCTGGCCAGTTGTGTGGCAAAGCCAGTAAACCATCCGTGCAATTTAGCCACATGGAAGTCGCGTAACCGATCAGGCGGAGTTCGCCTTGCCTAAGTTTGTATTGCAAGGGTGAGGCGGCTTGATGGTGCAAGGCAATATGTCTTGTAATTTAGAGCGCAAACTCAAACGTAAGCCTGACGTGTTATAATATGGATTGAGGACCGACGATAAAGAAGCTGGCTACGATCCTGCCATGCCAAAGTATCTGGATCTCAGACACAGGAATTGAAACCACTGGTAATATGATCATGATCCAGAAGTGATGTCATTTCAAAGACTTGTGAAAAGGAAAAGTCTGAATGCCAGTGATCATTTCATGGCGTATTAGGAAGAAGATCTTTTCGTAGTCGCGGCCTCATAATTATCATTTATCGGTCGATTACATGATAAGAGGAAAGAAACTCGCAAATCGATGGGGAGATATCGTATCGTCGTCCCCAACGAAATGTATTTATTTCACATATAAATGCCGATCCATTCTACATAAAAGTATGCAGTGAACTGTGTCGAAGAAGCGGTTGATCTTTTTCTATGAAGAAAGGGTTGTCTTAGGCGTCGAAGGCGGCAGAAGCTAGCGCTGCCAATGGTCAGCGCCTTGTTTTTGTTTGCTTGGGAATTGCATTCTTTTGTAGGGATCGTAGTCGGCCCCGTGACTCCATTCATTTCAAGTGATACAGATAGAAAAAGCGAATTAAGAATATTATATTATTAAATATTGAAAATAATTTATTATTAAAAATATGTTATTATATATTTATGATAATTTTACAATGAATATATTCTGATAGATTCTGATTTGATAAATGTATTTTCTATATATTTATGATAATTTAATGAGATTTTCTGAAAATGTTGATTTTATTTATTAATTTTATTATTAAATATATATTTACTATATATTTACAATAATTTTATGGAAATATTTTGGAAAACTCAGTTTCCTTCTTCTTATTGTTTTGTTATTAAATATTATGGAAGTTTTATACTATTAAATATTGACGGAGTATTTGTAAATAAAATTTGACAGACACCTCGAGTTTTTTATATTAGTATTAAAGGTGTGCAAAAAAACAGATTAAATCAATCAAATCTGACCGATTTTGAAATATTTGAAATAATTTTTTAAATTCAGTTTAAAATTTTAAAACGACCAATTTATCTAGTTTTGCTTTCAAATATAAAAAACCTAAACGCTTATCTTTTAAAATTTTATTCTATTTTTTTCTTTGAAAATTTTAATTCAGATTATGAGTTTTCTTACTATCTTTTAACCTTCAATGTTATTTAGACTTATAGAAAAACTCTTAAAACACAATGCTAAAAATAATTTTCTTTGATATATTTTATTTATATTTGTTTTTTTCATTTTCTACAAAATTAATTATTGAAGAATAAACATCCTTTAAAAAAAAAGAATAAATTTTAAATATTTTGATAATGTTATTTTGTGAATTTATCAATAAAAGTTAAGAAAATTATGAATTTTATTTTATATTTTTAATTTTTTCAAAATATATTAATTATAAAAGATTAAATTACAGTTTTAATTTTTTTATTCGGTTTTAAATTGAACCAAAACTATCTATAAATCGAATTATTTGATCGGTTTCATATTTCAAAATATTGTATATTTTTATATTAAAAACCAAATTAAATAAACCTTGCACAGCCTTAATCAAATATTGACCCTTAACTTGTCGCCCAAGAAGCTTCAAACGCATCTTATTTTACGATCTTACCCCTCCACCTACCTCTCCAACCCATTCATCATGTCGTAATTCTTCAAAATATAGGGCCCTATCCGACATTTTACCCAACAAAATTAAGAACTTCGTTTGGGCTTTGCGACTGGATTTTCTAGAACCTACGAATGTAAGCCAATTCATTCAGTTAGATACATCCATCTCTCCTATAAGTACCAAAACCCTAAACTTTCTCCCTAGAAGTACCAAAACCCTGACGTAAAACCCTAAACATCGGGTTCGCTTGTTGCTTATTCTGGTAAGATCGATCATGGCGACTTCGGTGCTCCTCAGGTCTTTGAAGCGTCGTGATCTTCATTCCTCCTCTCTGGCGGCTTACAGATCTGTAAGCTTTCACTTTCCTTTTGTTGATATGGCCGGTTATCATTGATTTAAGGATTCTATTGTTGTTCGTTTGATTATGCTGATGATGATATAGGAGGCTTGCTTGTTCATTTTTATGCATTATTCCATGGAGCATGAAATGTTTTGTGAAAATGAATATCTTAATCTTGCATTGACCTGGGTATGTTTTTGGCGATGCCGCCTTGAAATCGACATTAGGACAGCAGAGCGCACTATAGTTTTTTATTTCTGTGGCCATTATGGTGAAAATGGAGGAAAAGAAAGTGAAAATCTTCTTTTTTTTTTCTGTTTGTTGAGTAACATATGGACTGATGATTTAATCTGAGCAAGTTTGATGCAATAGACATAGTTGAGTGGGTTGGAATAGACTTAGTTTGATGCAAGTTTGATACTTTTAGTTTCTTACTGTTAATCTGAGCAAGGCATTCTCATTTTTTCTTGTTGTCCAATGCTCCCTTGGTAATTGTACTGGGCTAAAGGCATGAGAAACCAAATAAGACAGGTTTCTTGTCCTTTTGTATGGATAGTCATTCTGCTGATCTAGGGAAGCCCTCTTTGAGCTTTCCAGACCATGGCCGATTACAGATCATCACTTTCGAAAGGCTAATCAACATACCTTATAGGAGGTTCTTACCTCAAGTATTTTTCTTCAGCCAGGTTAGCTGGTTGGGTGAGGCTATGGTAGGCATATGTGTTAGATAATAGCATGTGTGGCTTCTGTGCATTCTATTTATTTACCTTTTCAAATGTTTTGCCTTGGATTCTTATTATTGAGATATCATGGATTTTTGGATTATCTGCGCTGAAAATTTTTATAACTAGTAAGATAACTGGAAACTTTTTTCATATATAAATCAACCTTTTTCAGGTTTCCTTGAAACCAAAACAATTTCCTTTGTGCCTGTTTTTTTTGTTCTTTTTCTTTGTCTCTCTATGTTTGGATTTGATATGCGTTGATTTTAGGGTTTTAATTTGATTTTTTTTCCTTTTTAATGCATGCTAAAATTTCCAAAGTCTTCACCTGTCTCTGAACATCTGTTGCTCAATCTATTGAAGTTTTACTGGTTAGGGATTTGGTTTTGATAAATTTCTTGTATGGACTGTTTGATGTATAATCTTATCATATATGTGAAACTTGGAGCTTTATCTATGTTGCAGTTGACCAGCAATGCAAGACATCATTGGCTACATCCCCTGTGGTTCAGAAACCAGGCAAGTTACATTAGACCATTCAGGTAATTTCAACCCCTCACCCCACTCGATATCACCATATACACAAATATCTCCAGGTTTTCTAATGTATATTTGATTTGATTTTTATACAGCTCAAGGCCTTCTGGGAGTAGATGTCATTGGTATTGATTTGGGTACCACCAGTCTAATGTGTTTTTCAGTCATGGAGGAAGGTCAGTTTTGCTTCTTGTGGGCTTTAATTTAAATGGTTTTATTTGTTCCTTTTTAAGAGAGGAAAATGTCTTCCCCTGGAATTTATTTCTCTGATTACTATATTGATTATTTTCAAGATATAGAACAGTTGAGAATTCAGAAGGAGCTGGGTTCTGCCATCAGTGGTTGCCATAAATCAGAAAGGGGAGCTCATTGTTGGAACCCCAGCTAAACGCCAGGCCGTGACCAATCCATCAAACACTGTCTTTGGAACTAAACGATTGATTGGGAGGCGATTTGATGACCCTCAGACACAGAAAGAAATGAAGATGGTGCCATTTTAAGATAGTCAGAGCTCCCAATGGGGTGTAGGTGAAGCTAATGGGCAGCGTATTCCCCTAGCCAGGGTGGGGGCATTTGTACTTACTAAGAATGAAAGAAACTGCCAGAGGCTTACCTTGGGAAAACCGTGTCTAAAGCTGGTATTACAGTTTCCAGAAAGCTTACTTTAATGATGCCCAAAGACAGGCTACTAAGGATGCTGGGAGGATAGCAGGTTTGGATGTGCAACGGATTATTAATGAGCCAACTGCTGCTGCCCTTTCCTATGGGTTAAATAACAAGGAAGGTGTGATCGCTGTTTTTGATCTTGGAGGTGGAACTTTTGATGTATCTATTTTGGAAATATCTATTAGCGTGTTTGGGGTAGGGATATATCGGCTTGTCAATGTGATATTACTCTTTTTCTTTGGGCAATTCAAATGATTCCTGTCTCTTTGTCAGGTGAAAGCAACAAATGGAGACACCTTTTTGGGAGGGGAAGACTTTGACAATGCTCTGTTGGAGTTCTTGGTTAGTGAGTTCAAAAGAACTGATGGAATTGATCTCACAAATGACAGGCTTGCTCTGCAGAGGCTTAGGGAAGCCGCTGAAAGGCAAAAAATAGAACTCTCATCTACATCACAGACCGATATCAGCCTTCCATTCATAACTACTTTGTTACTTCTGGTGCAAAACATTTAAATATCACCCTAACTAGATCAAAGTTTGAGGCTTTGGTGGACAAGTGATTAGAAGGAACAAGAAATCCATGCAAGAGTTGTCTGAAGGATGCAGGTATATGATCCAAGGAGGTTGATGAAGTTCTTCTTATTTGGAGGATGACCCCGTGTTCCTAAGGTACAAGAGGTGGTAGCAGAGATCTTTGGCAAGAGCCCTAGCAAGGGTGTTAACCCCGATGAGGCTGTTGCAATGGGAGCAGCCATTCAAGGTGGTATCCTTCGTGGGGATGTTAAGGAGTTGCTTTTGTTGGATGTAACTCCACTTTCACTTGGTATTGAGACTCTTGGTGGTATTTTAACCCGGCTGATCAACAGAAATACTACTATTCCTACAAAGAAGTCACAGGTCAGTTTTCTGTCTGAAATGTAAATTCTGAATTGGCTTTTAACTGGTCTGAAAAGCTAGGGGCTTGTTGGTTCTTGTTTTGAAAACTATTGCCAGAATAGTTTTGAAAACATAGATAACTACTATTTTGATGTTATCTGAATTTCTCCTTGTTATTTGAATTTAGTATTTTATGTGTTATTTAATGTTTTTCTTCCAAAAGAAAAAAAGAGAAATGGGAACTAAAGTGTTTTTGTTTTTCAGAACAAAAAAAAAAACAGTTTTTGAAAACTGTAACCAAACAGACCCAGATATTCATTTGATATTGGCCTCATTGCATACGTTTTCTACGTGCTGAGATAGATTTGCAATATTTTCAGAGTTGACCTGAAGATATACTGATCTCTAGAAGTAAAGAATTAATATTCTAATGTCATTCAATTGAATAATTATCATTATAAGCTGTTGTATAGAAGTATATGTATTATAACAATTACTTAATGGCCTGGCATTCTGAAAGGACCAAAATTTTTAGTAGCATTTTAAGTCCTGGAATTGAACTCAACCATCACATCACATACCTTCCTCTATATGCCTCCTTCCTAAGGGAAATTTTGTTACTAAATAGTGACCATAATTCTTTACTAAACAGTGACCTTAATTATGTCAGGCTTTTGAATTATTAGCTGATATGCTAGGGGATGGTCATGACCTGGTTTTGTGCCAATCAATGAAGCGATAGTGTTTATTGGCCTGCCATGCTTAGGAGTTAAAAAGTGTTGAGTGTGCCTGAGAATTGCGGGGTGCTGTTTTCTTGCTTTCTTGTGCTGATATGTATTTACTTATTTGGGTATTGATGGAAGTGTAATCATAGTCTCGGAGTCTTCTCTACAGCAGCTGACAACCAGACTCAGGTTGGAGTACGAGTTCTCCAGGGTGAGCGTGAAATGGCATCTGACAATAAGCTATTGGGTGAGTTCGAGCTGGTTGGTATCCCACCTGCTCCTAGGGGCATGCCACAAATTGAAGTGACATTTGATATTGATGCCAATGGGATTGTTACTGTGTCTGCCAAGGACAAGGCAACTAGTAAAGAACAGCAGATAACTATTCGGTCATCTGGAGGGCTCTCAGATGATGAGATCGAAAAGATGGTTAAGGAAGCAGAGTTGCATGCTCATAGAGATCAGGAGAGGAAAGCATTGATCGACATTAGAAATAAAAATTACGAACACAACCATATACAGTATTGAGAGAAGAGCTTGGGGTAGTACGGAAAGATTCCAGCTGATTTGCTACAGATTGAGACTGCTGTGGCTGGTTGAAGAAGCCATGCAGAAGGAGAATGTAGATGAGATCAAGGCAAAGCTTGATGCTGCTAATAAGGCGGTTTCAAAGATTGGAGAACATATGTCAGGAGGTTCTTCTGGTGGAGGGTCGTCTGAGGGCAGTACTGGTAGTGACCAAGCCCCTGAAGCAGAGTATGAGGAGGCCAAAAAGTAAGAGGTTGGCAGTTTTGTATCTAGTTTCAGAGGTAGAGCTTTACAACCGGACTCAAGAACCAGCGGATACTGATTCATTTTTGTTGCTTTCATACAAAAGTATGTTTAGGAAGGAGCCTTGCACATTTGATTCTTGATTGATGTTCTTAAATAATATTCATATCTGTTCCGGTGTTACAGGGACCGCTTTTGGTGATTTTGTACTTTGACATCGTATTTATTGTTGAAAAACTTTTTTAGTCGATTCCCCTGATGGGGGGGTATAGATTCATTCCTTATGGTGTGGTTGGTTAGATGTGTTGGGTGTTCTTGGGACTCCTATGTCATGGTTATGCAGCTTATTATGCTTGAAACCTTGCCTTAGATGTTAATGGAAATTTGGTTGGAACATTTGGGTGGTTTCGTAGTAGCCGAAGCCGAATGGTTGTACTGCACCTGTTATGTCTTGTACTAGAAATGGTTTATATGTACTACACCCAAGTACCGAGGAAGATGCCGAAACCGCTGAGCTAATTGCACACGCAAGTCTCGTCTAAAACTGATAATTAATAATTGTTTGTACGTATGATTGTCCTTTTTATCCATCTTTTCTTGACGGCCTAAAATATCACAAAACTCCAGCCTTTGGTAGGGTATGGAAGGGCCGGGTAAATTAAACCACATGCACAATAATTGAAGTCTGAAAAGTAAGTTACACCAAAAATCAATCTTATCTAAGAAGTTTCAGATAACTTCTCAATACAACCTTGGAAATTTCTGGCGCTTTGCCGCCTTCATATTCCTTGACATTTCTAAAAAAAAAAATCAAAACACAGTAATTACTAGGAAAGAGTGAAGCAATATTTGACCATCATTAACTTCATTTTTTAAGCCCATTATTAAATGTTTTGTGCATATTTATGTGCGCAAATAATATAATCCTGAAACTTTGGACCTATTTGGATCTTAATATTAATTAGTTAGACGAGCAGATGAAGGGCATTTCCGTCATCTAAAATACTTATCCGAAATTACTCTGTCCCATTTCCTACATAAGAGATTAAGCAGAGAGGAGCAGAGGCAACGGCAGGGAAAGAAAGAAATAACAAACCGTGGTAAGAGGAGGAGCCTTTTCCGACCGTCGCTCCTGTTTTCGGGTATCAGATCAACGCGAAATCTTGCTATTTCATTCTTTTTCGCATATTCTACTAATTTTTATTAAAATCTGTCCAATTAAGATTGTCCACATTTGCTATCGAATTTGTTGCTTCTCAAAAAAGAGGCGACTTTCTAGTTCTCACCTTTTTTTTCTTTCACCATAAATCTATAATCTTTTTCTTGTCTTTCATGTGATTGTTTTTATATCCGATACAGCGATATTAAAATTTTGTTAGTTTTAGATTGACTGTCATTACGTCCCTATAATTCTTCAGCTTGAGTTCCGAAGCTTCGTCACTCTTATTTTTCTCTTCATTAGTTGTTTTCTTTTCACTTGATTGATAACTCGCCGATAAAATTGCTGACCCAGTTTGAAGATTGAGCAAAGTATTTCATATAAGGGCAGCTTTTTGTTAAACTTTGGGGAATTTGTGGATCATGCATAAATCCTTTATTGCAGTTGACGAAGTTGAGAGATGGAAAAGGAACAAGAGTTGGAGTGGTTTGAAGCCCAAAAGATTGTGATAAGTGAAGATCTTGTGGCTTTTGCGAAAAAGCAGCTTCAGTTCCTTGCAGTTGTTGATAAGCATAGATGTCTCTATGATGGTCCCACTTTACAAAAAGCCATCCACAGGTAGGCATTCTAAGGATTAATTGTTTTCAACTATCTGAATTGTAGTTTGGTCTTATTGTTTGATAAATCTAATTAGTGTGTTCTGCTTGAAATTTAATTTCTCATAGTTTTTTTCTTTGTTTTGTAGCATGTGAGCCTAGTTTTTTGTGCTTAGTTCTTGTTAATTGGTATACTATCATGGTATTTGTTTGTAAGAGAGTAGATTGGAAGTGTGCATTCATGATATGGAGAAAAGAGTACATTTAGAAATGCTTGTTGATATTTAAGTTAATTGATATCAGGTTAGACTTTTAGTTGGTCTTGTCATTGCTTTCTGATGATCACTAATTATTATCATGTTAGCAGTAGCCATGTATTTGAGGCAAGAAGAATATATCTCTTTGGTGTTGACTGTAGAACTCTGCATGGAATGAATGCATGACTCAAATTGTATAAGGAAGAAATTTTGATGTGTAAATGACTTTCAAATCAACTGGTTGTTTTCAAGGTTGTTAAGTAATCAAATAATTTAATCTTTGCATCTCAGCATTTGTGGCTTCAAGATTTTTGGTTGTTCAGCCTGTTTTAAAATAGGCATGCTTTCATTCTAACAGCTTTGTTTATTATTCCAAAACCCAGGAATTTCCTGGTCACTGACATCTGCTTTTCTTTGTATAGTTTTTTCATTTTGATTGTTGCATATGCATATATTATATTTGTGCTCTTTGTTTATTATTCCAAAACCCAGGAATTTCCTGGTCACTGACATCTGCTTTTCTTTGTATAGTTTTTCATTTTTGATTGTTGCATATGCATATGTTACTGTTGTGCTCTTTCATGTAACAATGATTTACGGAGTACAATGCTTGCTGGCTTCCCTTGCTTGCAAAACATTTCGAGTCTCAGATTTCTAAAGGACCCCTAGTTGTTCCTCTGGATTGTGAATGGATTTGGCATTGTCACAGACTTAATCCAGTAGGTTTTTGGACTAATACATAGATTATTTATTAATGTGATTTTTTATTTTTGTTTTTCTTGCTAGAGTGTAATTTTCTAATCTATTTTTTGTTATTCAGGTGAGGTACAAAACGGACTGTGAGGAACTTTATGGTAGGATTCTTGACAACTACAATGTTGTGTCTTCTGTTCAAGGGACTTCAACAAGTGAAACTGAAGAAATATGGAAGACTCTGTACCCCAATGAGCCCTATCTCTTGGACTTGACTAGAGATTTTTCAAACGATACATCTGAAGAAGTTTCTGGATGTGAAAAGCATGCAAGCTAATTGGTTTCAGCTGTAAAAGGCAGAAACCCTTTCTGTTACCAGGTATATGAAGAGGACATTCTTGCTGTTTCCTTCCTGATGTCATGATTGTCTAAAGTTATTCGTCCATCATGCTTTTCTTTAATAGAAAATCAGCTAACATATGTAGCCAGAACATTTATGCCAAAGTTGACCTGTGATGATGTACTACTTTTAACATTAGGCTCAAACCCTTGATATAAATCTGTTGTAGCTGGAAATTATGCTACTGTTGTGCTGTACAGACCCTCTTAAGCATTCTTGTCGTCAATGAACCTGAAAACATTACTATTTCAATTTGAAGACCTAATATTTTGTTAATTTCATCAATTACCTTTCTTACCTGAGATCAATAAACTCTAATCCTAGTTAACCATTATCATTTTCCAGGTAAATAATCCATTCTTATAGATATACTTGGTGTCCTTTCATTTGGCCATATGTTTATGAACATCACTTTACTTAAATACTCTTGGACTCTGTACTCCGATTTTCAAATTTTATTTCATGGTTTATCTTCTTATGCATATTCCTTGCAGGTTTCCAGAAGCCATATGAATAATCAAGTCTTTCTTGAAGCAGCTGTAGCCAGATACAAGGGTTTTCTATATCTAATCAAGAGAAACAGGGAGAGATCCATAAGATGTTTCTGTGTTCCGACTTACGACATTGACCTTATCTGGCACTCCCATCAGCTGCATCCTGTTTCTTATTGCAAAGACCTGTGTAAATTAATTGGCAAGGTATTAGAGCATGATGATACAGATTCAGACAGAACAAAGGGGAAAAAGCTAGATGCTGGATTTTCAGAAACCACCAAGCAGTGGGAGGAGACATTTGGTTCACGGTACTGGAGGGCAGGGGCAATGTATAGAGGCACTGCACCCTCTCCTCTCACAACCACACCTTACTCACCCAATATGATGACCAAGAAGATAGTTGCACCATATGATTGTCAGAAAATAATCCAGCTTCCTGAGGTGAAAGTTGTTGAGGTAGTTTCTATATACCTTCTTATGTCTTTCCTTACATTGATTTTACATTGTTTATTCTTCAGGTTTCTTCTTCCTTTCCCTTCTTCCCGTCCCCCCTTCCCTTGAAATGCTTTCTTACCCATGTTTTTTCAAAGCTGTAACAATATTTAGGACAGTAATTTGAGCAAAAACCTGGTCTCCAGAAGCTACATGTTATTGGCCTTGGTGATTATCATCATGCCATCAGATTTTAAAAGTTTCCTGCATTAAGTTCTCATCAGAGATAATTGTCCTTTTCTTAAAATGAATCCTGTTCTAAAGAAATATCTGGTCATGCATTTTCCAATACTATGCACGAAAGGGTCCTAATAACTTACAAATAGAAAATTCAATATTCTAAAATCAAATTAAGCTATAGCATTTAATTGAAATTTCAAGTATGCTTTTGAGACTCAAGATTATAGAGTTCATTTAGGGAGTCAAGTATGGAGAGCTTATTGGTTCTAACCTCACTTATCATGACAGATAACAAATCAACGTCTCGTACAATTTTCTAAGTTTTTTCTGTTTCATCCCTTTTTTCCAGGTCCTTCTGGAGAATTGTTTGGAGTCAAAAACTTACCTGTGGGACATAAAGGAAGTCTCTTTGTTTCATTCAGTAAAACACAGTAGACACATGTAATCTTGCAGAAAGAATGACCATTTTTTCTGAGTCTGGGGAAAAGCAGGTTGCTTCTTTCCAGTGTGAACCTACAGGAGAGCTGTTGTTTCAACTCATATCTCATTCACCTTCCAACTTACCTAACTTGCCCATATCATGGACATCTAAAAAGATGGGTTCCACTTCTCTCTCACTGCAAGAGTTCCTTAACCCAATGTCTAGGCTCTCTCTAGAAAAATGGTTTGAGTTGGTGCCTAGTTCTGGAAACGTGAGCTCTAAGCCAATGTGTTTACGAATTGCTATCTCCTTTACTGTTCCAGCTGTAGCACCACGTATCTTTCAAACTGTTTGTTCTCGGCCATTCTTAAGAAGTTCGTGTTTTTTCCCACTTCCTGGAAGGGTCCAACATGCTAAGAGATGGACACGTGTTATCGATGAAGCTGGAAGTGAGGTCATAAGCCTCCAAATGAGGTATTATTATGTTCGTTTCTATGCTAGAAATTGAACTATAACTCTACCTCCCATGTGTTTGCAATGGTCTGTTGAAATTTATGACTGTTGGGCATGCCTATGCACACACACATTGCATAATACTAAGCTAATCAAACAGGATTCAAGCATGTATACATGTTGAGGATAAATGAGGATAAATTTTACTTATCATTGGGTCCCAGAAAACCATGACTGCAGACACTGTTAGGCATGTGCTTGCAAGAGGCATAATTATGAATGTTAAATCTCCAATGTTTAATTTCAGCTGTTATAATGAAACTTTTATTGATATTTTTTAATAACCAACTTTCCTAAAAGATTGAGCTGTTAGGATTTGGACTCATAATGTATATTGACTCCTTCCTCCTCATCCCATGATTCTTTGTTGGTGAATGTGGGCTTGAAAACAGGGTCTTTAGCTAACAAGAGCTTTAGTAGCATGTTGTGTGGGCAATTTTCTTAAAAGTGTGCTATATTAAGATTTGGGCCCACCGGTGTATACTATACTCCAACAACATTGTTATTTAAACGAGCAAGATTAGCAGTGTTCAAGCATGATGGCCATATAATGAGTCAATTGGAATATTAGAATGCATCGGTGAATTCTATCTGGAGGCCCATGTATACCTTAGCATATCTTTTCCTATACTCTTTATCGCCAATGGTCAACCTTAACAATCCTGAATTGTTAACAAATAATAATTCAAGTGGGATATTTGGGCTAGGAGATGGATACCACTAAGAAAATGTGCATGGACCTCACAGAGTATGATGTCTAGACTATGAAACTTTGGCATTCTTAATTTGAGAGTGCTCACATAGCTAGCTTTTAGAGAACATTGTGCATCTCTCATGCATACTTCAGAATAGTATGTTACATCTCTTATGCATACTTCAGAATCCATCAATTATGCTGATTATTTGCTTGTCTTATGATTCAGGGATTCAAAATGCAACTGCAGACACCTCTGTTTCAAGGAGAGAGGTCATTGGTGTTACTTAAATCTTGAAACACCATTTTGCAGAATTTGCAGGCAATGGGTGGTCGCTGATGGACAATAAATGGTGCCTTGAGCTTGAGAAGAAATCTGGGAAGGATGGCCACCTCTTTGAGCTCGTGGGGAATACTATGGTAAGCATGTATATTCTGGTTTCATTACTTCCTTAATTATGTCCCCTTAGAAGGCTCATTACATTTTTCACAAATGCTCTGTGATTTATACGATGCCTTTTTATAATGCTAGAACATCTCAAAAAGGTTCTTTTTGAAAATTATCATGCAGATGTATAACATTTCAAGTGTTGCTTTCAGTTTATCTTAGAGATGAAAAACTCAGGTGAAGTTCATGCTGGCTGCAAACTGTTCTCTCCATCTGTGGAGGGGTGGGATCAGCAGTTAAGCCACAAGCTCAACATTGTGGTGTCCTGAAGAAACTAGTGTATAAATATTATGCTGGGTTTTTGTTTATTGCATTTGCACAGGTTTTGATGCTATCTATGGAGTCATCCAGAGGATGAACCCTAGTTTCAGGACAATAGAGCTTTCCACTTCTATTTGTTCTTTGCTGAGTTCTCTTTTTAAATATGCATTTTTTAGCATGAACGTTGCATATAGGTACTAAAGCTTCTGTCAGGCAGTAGATTTCATGCCATGTGATTGGCAGTAAGGTGCTTGCTTGCCTCGGACATAAATATGGGATGTCATATCTAAGATCCTTCATTGTTTTGCCATCCCAATAGACTACTTAAAGATTTATTTTCATCAGTCAATGGCACAGGTGAAAATTTATGCTGGTAGAAAGCTGGAATTTGAACCCAAGCACTGTGAGAGGCAGAAAAGTGACCATGGCTTCCTAACTGCAGTTGAATTCTCTGCAGAAGTTCCTTATGGACGAGGGGTGGCATTGCTTGACCTGAAATCTGGATTTCTCAAGGTAGACTTCCTTTCTGATCCATTCTTACAAAGAAAAAGTTCCTAAACATTTTGCAATTAATTTTCTCCGTTTATTTTAAAATGAAAAGGTGAATGAAGAGTGGTTGGTGCTGCCTGGGATCATATTGGTCTTCATACTTTCTGATATTTTGAGGAAAGAAGGATACGGTGGCTTCACTTTCAATGAGTGATAGTTTGAAAGAGATGGAAAACTTAACTGCGCATTGAAGATGAAAAACCCAACCTTAGCACTACCCTGGGAACGGAAGTGGCAATGAAGATGGAGGTGGTGGAAGGGAAATGCAGTTCTGCCAGAGAAAAAGAAGGTCACAGAGGAGGATGTGGCAGTGGTTGTGGTGGAGGATGTGGCAGTGGTTGTGGAGGCGGCAGTGGGTGGGGAAAAATGGTGAAGAGTGGTGGTTGTGGCGGCTGTGGCGGCTGTGGCAATAGGATCAAGAGTGGTGGCTGTGGTGGCTGTGGTGGCAGTGGTGGCTGTGGCAATAGAATTAAGAGTGGTGGCTGTGCGGCTAGGTGCGTCTGGCATTAGGTTCGGGACCGGCGACTCGGCTAGTGAATCTGCAAACGGGACCAGCGCTGCTAACCCCTGCATTGGCGAACACTCAGCACCACCCACCCACATGAATCCAACAGTTGTCGCTTGATATCAAAATGCTTAATGTGAAATAAACAAACAGCACAAACTTATCACATTCTGATAAGATTCCTGTAATGTGTTATGGATTCCTCTATGTACAGGTGTTTGTGAACACAAGTGCAGCAATCATATGGTATTGCAGCTCTTGCCTCTTAATGCGTTCTGTAAAAATGGAACCCTTTGCTTCTCTTTTTCTTCTATTCCTCATTGTGAACTGTGATGGAACTAGTTGTTTGCCCAATAATTATGGCACACAAAGAAATAAAATTATAAGGCTTGATTATCATATTTAGCTGGAGCTTTAAATTTTCTCATCCACTAAGTAATTTGTTTTTTTTTTTTTTTTAACATCTTTTCACTTTGTGTATTACATTATTGTAATATTTTGTTCTTATAATAATTTGAGTTTGAAGGTTGGAATCTCTGGGTACACTCATTACTTTACTATTTAGAAGTACGCCTCAAGCTGTTTCATTGTAGAAGCTGAAATTTCTGATGTAATTTTTCTTTTTTTGAATAATAGGGATAAAAATTCTCATTTCAAGTTCTTTGGAATGAAAGAAATAGCGAACAAATTTAAATTTTTTTCAATTGAAAATGAGAATGCACTCTCTAGATATATTCTTACAACTAAATAATATGATATCATCTATTAATTCTAATCTACTAATCTTTCAAATTTGAGAAATTAAACTTTCATTTTTATAATACACAAATCTTTTTATAATTATTTGAAAATTAAAATATATTACTACAATAATTATAAGATTGATTTTCCTCGAAACCTCGTTTGTGGGTTCACGCGGCAACAACCAACTCTTCGCCCATGGCCACCTCGTGTTTGTTGGAAACAAAACAATTATGAAAACTGAAAAGAAATAAAACGACATCGTTTCCTCACCTATTTTTGACATGGTAGCAGATGGGTTGGTACGCCATGTATCGCCTCATCATTCGGCCAGCCGTGTCTTTTTGACCCGTTGAAAGTAGATTTCATTCACTCTTCATAACCCACCACCCAAGAAAGAAAAGAAAAAAAATCTAATGTAGATTTGAAGAAAATGGAAAATTCACAACACAAGTTCATAAATGACATACCCGGCTTGTTTTCCAAGACAGGCTTCAGCCATTCCCCTTTCAAGTTTGGTCGCCTTCCTTTCATTGGTATCTGGGACTGATGATTTGTGTTCATTTCTATTAGGAACTATCCTTGGATCTATTTCCAGTTTTCCCTTTTGTTTTTCCTTATTTATGATTTTTTTTTTTTAAATCATTATTCCATATGAAAGCCAAATGATTTTCAGTTCATTTTATTTATTAAATTTAAGGGGTTGTTACTTGTTACTTGTTACTTGTTACTTCTTTTTAATGGTTTGTTTTATAATTTTAAAAGAGAAAATAGTTTTGAAGAGCACAGTACAAAATCTTTTTGGGTCTGAGGCTCTGAGCAGGATTTTGGACCATAAACTCCTTCAACCAACCTTCAGACTTCTAAGATTCACAGGATTATTACTTGCTGAAACTGATATGCTGTGAATCTGTCGGTCGGCCTGTCTGTCTGTCTATCTCTTCCAAGCTTAAGTCAATGGTCACTTTCCTTTTAGACTTATGTTTAGATTGATGAAGCTTTCCGGTGGCTTGGGCATTCGGCAGGGATTGAAAAATATTTATTCCATTTTCTTTTGATTGCAGGTGATTGGCACATGTTGATGAAGATTTAGGCATAGCAGGAACCTTAGGTATGATTTCTAGATTTCATCTGTGTGTGGTTTTTAATCAGCTTTGGTGTGGTTCAGTGCTGGATCTGTTATGATGAACTAGGGTGGATGCTCTGCCTTTTATATATTTTTTTAATAGGTTTTTTTGGTCATAGGGGTATTCAATCTTCTCCCTTCAAGAAACTAGACACAGTGCTACACCCAAATAAAGAAAACTTGAATTAATATGGGCATTCTGGAACATGGGTGAAAGATATTTTTCTCCACTTAGTTCAGCAAAATGTGATATTTTGCAACTTTTGTAGGCGCCCCCTTTATACTGCAATTTGGTGGAATTCCACTGTGGAATCTAAATCCTAGAAGGTTGGATTATTTGTGTTGTGCTGGGCCTGATGAGGGCATCTAGTTTTTCAATTGGAAAATGATCCAAAATCACCATGATATTTGCTGGTTATTGTTGTGACTGGAGTAGAATAAAGCTGAAAGTTGTGAAACCCAACATATAAGAGAGAGAACTTCCACTGGACTAGGCTAGTCTCAAAACCAGCAGATTGTTCCCTACGAAAGGTTTGGATTCTTATAGAATAAAAGAGGTGGTAGTAAATATTTTAGTTAATGTGCCAATACATTCTAAAAACTAGCTATAACTTAGTGGTATTTTGATTAATTTTTCCTGGACATACTCTCAGAACGCCATGGGCCACATGGAGAGTGTTAAGAAGCATGATACTCATATTGAACTCAAATCCTAAAAGCTTGATCTTTTAGGAAAATTGGTTGTTTAACATAGTAATCAGAGTTTGGTTTGTAGGAGGTCATGAGTTTGTTGCCTCTCCATGGGCCGCACGTGAGGGAGAGTGTTAAGAAGCATGATACTTATGTTGAACCCAAATCCTACAAGCTTGAGCTTTTAGGAAAATTGGTTGTTAACAAAGAGGGATAATGGGATAATCAATGGCATATTAAACTCTACTGCTTCATATGAAATGATAGCCTTTTGGGGTGTGATGGTGACACCTAATAGTGTATAATTGAAGACTTAAAAGACTGATGCCAAGATTCAAAACTCTTATATGATGTGTAGGTTTCTCGTAATTTAGATGCATTTAAATTCTCTTCTAAATGCTTTACATGTTTAAAGTAGAATGAAAGCCAAGTTGTTGCTGGGATTAACATGGTATTACTATCAAAGGATTGTACTGAAATTAGAGTGAGATAAGAAAGATTTATATCCTTCTTACTCAGTCTAAATTAAGGGCTGAGAATCTCAATATCCTTTGAATGAGAATTCGGAGCTTCAAAACTTTTGTAGCTGGTGTGAATCCTAGGGAAACCTTCAATGTGATTTCTGTTTGTTACTTATAAGTTATATCATATCTTAGCCCTTAATCAACTGGAATTTACTGTTAAATTTCTTCATAGATTTTTATTCTGACCATGTCTAGTCACTTTTAAACCTTTCTTAGCAATCCTAAACCCAAAATTCAATTATTGTGCTGCCACATTCGTTCATTATAAAAAATCACTAAAGGGAAACATTGAGTTGGAAAAGAAATTTCTTTTCTAAGTTAGTTTCAGTATTGGTTTGTTATGTTTAGAGGGAACTAGTTTAGTACTCTCTAGCTGCAACTCAAATTAAAAATGAGGCTTGCTTTGTGCTAATTAATGGTTCATGTGCAATGAGACTTGTAAAAATTGCAGATAAACTAATTTCTATTGGTCTGGTCTTTTAGTTTTCATTGATTATTTTGTGCAAGCTATGAATGGGGAAAAATACATTTCTATTTACTAGTTCAGGTTGCTGGTAATCCTCACAATATCTTCTCACTTTGAGTTAACTAGAACCACAAGCCTTCTAATGATACTTAGATTGTCAACGAACATGTGTGGGTGGTATGATCTATTGTTTCGACTTTTTTTTTATTGTATCTTGCTAAATACTTCTTTCTTGACTCTATAAATATGTTCTCAAAATCTATCTTCCTCAATTCACCAATGGAGATGATTTTTCAACTCTCAAACCTCATTATTCCCACTTCTGTTAAATCCAAACTATATCCCTCTGTAGATTGTCATACTAACGAGTATGAGATCAATACATGAGTCCAAGTATACACCAGATAGTGAGGAAATATGTTTCTATTGTCTTTCCAGAATGCTTTACTCTCACAGGTTTAAGGATTTACTTGTAAAGTGAATTTCAAAAGAATCGGAGGAAGGATAGTATAGACAAGAGTGAGTACCTTTAGATCATTTTGGTGGTTTGATTCCCCTATAAATAGATCAAACAGGATCAATAGTAAATTTCAGTCAATATGGCAGCCACATTTTTCTTCCATTCCTTCATTTGACCTTGTTGATTAAAAAGAGGACAACAATAACTTCAGAGCATGTTTGAATATCTTGGTGCATTTGTCTGTTTAAATATGAAGTATGTTAGCCATACATTTTACTTGGTTCCATCATGTCATGTGAATAGGAAATTAGTGTATGATCATGAATTGTGGCTTGTGAATAAAGTTTAAATCTGGCTTGAAAATAAAGTTTGAATCTTCATTTGGATGAGGTGAAACTTCTGTTACTTTGAGTTAGGAGGCACAACCTAGCAGTGGTAGGCTGAGGATGAAGACTGAATAACTTCCTGAAGCTCTTTTTTTTCTTTTTTTCTTTTTTTGATGGGTAAACTGAAAACAAATAATAACTTTCTGAAGGTTTTTTAATGGAAAACAGAAAACAAATAATGACTTCCTGGAAGTTTCTTATCAATCCTCTTCTATTAATGAGACCAACAGATGGTTATTACACTTTGGAGACATTGTCAGTCATTCTTTACAATCCCAAAAGTTCTAACCATAGGTTGTGGGTGGAGTTTCTTTTGGTTTTAGAAAAGGGACAAATAAGGAGTGTCTACAAACACATGGTCGAGTCAGAGGAAATCTGGCCAACGATGTGGAACGCATATTGGGTTACCTGATTAGGAACTTCTTGTTGTAGATGTTTCTTTTTTGGGTGTCTTGAGTAGATAAAACAACTAAACCTTACATCTATTGTAATGAAAGATACCTGGGGCTGATGATTAACCTACTCACATCTTTCAATTTCCAAATTTTTGTCAATCAATCCATTTTTTCCATCCTTGTCTTGCATCATATGATGAAATTAGAATGCTGCCTGGTTGAGCCCTGGTTTTTTGTTTTATTTGAAGCTGAATGCACCATTGTAAGCTTGCTGTCAGTCTCAAGGACTGAATGTTGTTAACCTTTATCGTTTATATATGTCTAAACTTGGCATATCTCATCTGTTTAATCTTCTTCTTTTTTTTTTTTTTGTGATAAGTATACCATCTGTTTAATCTTCATCTCAATCAAACCTAGTTTTGCCTGTTTTGCTGCAAACTTTGGTGTCCCATTTGTTTGTCGTTCTGGGAGGTGGTTCATCTTTATACCTGTAAAATGAGAGAAGAAAAGAATACTTTTCTTTATTGAATGAGTGAGTAAAATACAACATAGGTCCTACCTATTTATATCACATCAGGAAGACACAGACAGGAAACAAATAAAGTACAAAAAGGAAGGAAAATAATTTATAGGGGTATGAAGGAGATAAATCAGAGTATCCTACGAATATCCTACATTCTCAACACTCCCCTCAAAGTTCAAGATATGCGCTTATATGCAATCTGCCTTGTTACAAATGTACTGAATCCTTGGACCTCGAAGAGACTTAGTGAAAATGTCTACTAGTTGGTCACTCGAGTTGACGATACTAGTAGTCATGCATCATAAGGTAATCTTCTTTCGAATGAAGTGATAGTCCACTTCAATATGTTTGGTCATCTCATGAAAGACTTGATTGGAGGCAATGTGTAAGGTCATGGCCATCATGCATAAAGATCATTCGTTCATCCTACCAAATCTTAAATTCCTAAAGGTTGTTCGAATCCATATGAGTTCACAAGTTGCCAAAGTCATAGCTCGATACTCAGCTTCAATGCTAAACCCGGCCACTACATCCCGTTTCTTACTCTTCTAGGATATTAAGTTGTCTCCAATGAATACACAATATCCTGAAATGGAGCGTTTGTCTGCAGACAAGCCTACCCAGTCTGCATCACAATATCCAACAATTTTAGTGTGACCTCTGTTTTCATATAACACCCCTTGACTTGGTATTCCTTTGATATAGCGGAGGATACAAATCACAGCATCCCGATGACTATCACATGGTGACTGCAAGAATTAATTAAAAACTCTTATAGGAAAGGAAATGTCCGGGCTCAGTGATGGTGAGGCAGTTCGGGCCTCCATAATTGGGCCCGATATCTCCCCCCGATCTCATTGCCCTCCCGTCTGTACTAGCTTAACATCTCGATCCATAGGCTCGGCTGTAAGCCATGTACCCAGCATACCGCCCCTCCAATATATCCAAGCATATCCAGACTTAAACGTCTCACACCGGGGTTAGGATCGAGCTATCTCAATCCCAAGAAAAGTACTCGAGCCTCTTAGTTCTTGGTCCAAAGGTCAAGAGATGTCATGTTTTCGAATACCATCTTGATCACTGTCTGTTATAACAATGTCGTTTATATAAACAATTAGATAGATGCACTGTTTGGAAGATGTATGATGATAGAAGACAAAGTGGTCTGATGTACACCGAGTCATATCAAACTCCTATACTACTGAGTTAAAGCTACCAAACTAGGCTCGAGGGGATTGCTTTAGGCCATATAAGGAATGGCGTGGCCGGCATACCCAACCAGACTCCCCCTAAGCAACAAAGCCAGGTGGTTGCTCCATATATACCTCCTCGACGAGGTCACCATGGAGAAATGCATTCTTTATGTCTAACTGATATAGGAGCCAAGATCTCATAACAGCCATAGATAAGAGAAGACGAACGGTAGCCATCTTGGCAACAGGAGAAAATGTGTCATAGTAGTCGGAGCCATATATTTGAGTATACCCCTTGGTAACCAAACGAGCCTTAAGACGGTCCCCCCGGCCATCCAGACCAATCTTAATAGTATAAATCCAACGATAACCAACAGGAGACTTGCCAACATGTAAGGTGACTAGGTCCCATGTGCTAGTAGAATGCAGAACATCCATTTCTTCAACCATTGTTTGTTTCCAACCCAAATGAGAGAGAGCCTCATGCACAATTTTAGGAAGGGAAACATAAGACAATGTGGAAATAAAAGCAGAATATTATGAAGATAAGTGGTGATAAGTCAAGAAATTATAAATAGGATGTGGGTTACGAGAGGAACGAGTACCTTTCCGAATGGCAATGGGAAGATCACCAGGAGACGGCAAGATTGGCATTCGAGAAGAGGGTGCCATTAGGAGGTGAGTCAGCCTGAGGCCCAGTGTCAGTACGTGGGCGATGAGTATAAACATGCAATGGTCGAGAGGCAGAGTAGCCTCTGAGGTACTGCATTTGAGGTATCCAAGACGTGATAGAGAAGGGCGTAGATATGGCAACAAAATAAGGGAGTGAGGCGGGTGCAACATTGAAGAGTTCTGACATCAAAGAGACAAAACATCGATGTATCGTAGAGAGTAGCGATAACCTCGTTGAAGTCGGGAATAATCGAGGAAGACATACTTTATGGCTTTGTCTGAAAGTTTGTCTTGTCTAAGAGTAAGAATATGGATAAAACAGACACAACCAAAGACACGAGGAGGAAGGCAGAAGAGAAGTTGGTTTGGAAAAATGATGGAATAAGGGATTCAATCCAGTAAGATAGATGATGGCATTCGATTAATCAAATAACAAGCGGCTAAGGTAGCATTCCCCCAAAAACGTGGAGGAACCTTATGATGGAGTAGAAGAGTGCAAGTGGTTTCAACTAAATGACGGTTCTTACGCTCAACCACTCCATTATGTTGAGGAGTGTAAGCACAAGAGAACTGATGAAGAATCCCATGTGAGGACATAAAGGAGGAGAGTGGTTTAGAAAGATATTCTTTGACATTATCACTGTAGGATACGAATTAAAGTATTAAATTGAGTTTGAACTTCAGCATGGAACTTCTGGAAAATAGAGAATAACTCAGCTCGAGTTTTCATTAAAAATAGTCAAGTACAACGAGAATAATCATCTATAAAAGTGACAAAATACCGGAACCCCAAGGTAGACTCAATCCGGGAAGGACCCCAAACATCAATGTGGACAAGCTCAAAATGAGATTTTGTCCATTGATCTAGGCGCCTAGGGAATGAGACATGAGTATGTTTCCCAAGCTGACATGACTCGCACTCAATTAAGACAAACTAGAAAACGAGGAACCAATTTTCGAAGCTTGGAAATGGTTGGATGACCAAGGCGATTATGAATAAGGAGAAGAGTATCCTTGGAAGTGCAAGCAGTGGAAGATGAAGGCGACCTGAGAAGAAAGATGCCATGTGACTCACGTCTTATGCCAATTGTCCTCCCCATACTCCGGTCCTACAATGTGACATAGTTATTAGAAAAGATAATCAAACAATTTAGGTCACGAGTCAACTTAACATTTAAACTGGGACATTAAGTTTATAACTGCTGAACATATAGGATAAAAGTAAGGGGTAAGGAAGGAAGAGGGCATGCTGAACTGATTCCTTTAACTATGGTTTGAGATCCATTGGGTAAAGGAGAAATAAGGGTAAGGGAAGAACAAAAATGTCCTTATTACCAGAAAGATGATCAGAGGCTCCAGAATCAAGAATCTAGGGTCCAGATGAATGTGAAAGGCAAGGCAGGCATTCACGGCCCGGGCAATATACTCGAAATGAATGCATTTGGTTGCTCGAGTGATGCTGGATGCACCCCATTATCGTCGTGTCGAGTGTAAGAACAACTCCCATAGGTGTGGATAAGCTGCATTTATAAACCATAGAAGAAAACATCAACAAAGGGCTCAAATGGAGTACCAGCAACCAGAGAACAGGAGTACCAAGCCTGTGGTGGGTGCTGAGGCTCAGGAAAAGCAAAAAACAACCATTGTGGAGTAGGAGAATCGCAGAATCTATAGAAAACTTCGAGTTTCCGAAGGCTGTTAGAGAGGAAAATTGCACAAGGCACATATTGAGGCCTCAAATGGAGAAACCAAAGGGCTAGGAGTGACCGTAGGTGGCCGACGGCCTAGCTGGAAGAAGGAGGTCGCCGGAGAGTCGGTGAAGCGCCACCCACGAGCCAACGCGTGGTGGTTGTCGTAGATAGAAAGACATGTGCATGGAGGCCTCGTGGAGGGACCGGCTTGTCGCTGGGGTTCTTGATGGTGTGAAGACCAGCGACTCCTACCATTGCCCGTCAGACGATAGTGCAGCGCTTGCCGAAAAGTTCATTGGAGAATTTTTTCCAGCAATGAAGAAGTCTAACAGCGACAAAGGGGTTCTGAGCTTCCTGGGACAAAGGTGGGGTGGTCGGAATGAGACACAACCATTAGGTGGTTTGCCGGAATTAGGAACACGACAAAACCCTAATTCTAACCTTCCACGGCTCTGATACCATATGAAATGAGAGAAGAAAAAAATATTTTTCTTTATTGAATGAGTTAGTAAAAAACAACATAGGTCCTATCTATTTATATACATAAGGAAGACACATAAAGGAAACAAATAAAGTATAAAAAGAAACGAAAATAATGTACAAGTAAGGAAGGAGATAAATCAGAGAATATTCTATGATTCTCAACAATATCAGTTGCTTTGTAGCTTTCTAATTGTAGCATAGTCTGGCCTTTGTCCTTGAAATTGAAATTCCAAAGCTTTGTCCCAGATCATTACCTTGAAAATTTCCCTGGATTTTGTTTATAAGATTCTTATATTTTTGTGTGCTTCAGCAAACAAATACTTCAGAAGTATACAGATGTGAACATGGATAAATGGTATTCGGGCAATTATGGTGGTTCATCTTTATACCAGGTGCTTTATAGGTGTCTAGTTGTAGAATGATTTGGCCCTTTTCATTGAAATTGCAATTCCAAAGCTATGTCCCAGATCATTTTCCCTGGATTTTGTTGGCAAGATTCTTAAAGTTTTTGTGTGCTTCAGCAAACAAATGGGGGTATTCAGGCAGTTACGGTGAAGCACTGACTTCTTGCTTCATTTTCTTTCAATTTATTTTCGTTCCTTTTTGGGTCAATATTGAATATACTTGTGACCTTTTCTAACTGCTTTCCAGAGTTATTCAAATACAAACTACCCATTTGGTCAGTTTTCCTTTGAAACTCCTCAATGAGAGATGTGATGAAATGACCTTACAGGTTTCATTTGTTCCTGAGGAAAGATGTGTTCTTTAGCATTGAGTTGGGCACCTTTCGGTTCCTTAAAACATTTCAAGGTCACATCTTTGATCTTGACTTGCCCTCTAATAGGAGAATTGAAACATAACATCACATCACACATTTGGCCTTATATGTACTGACTATTCATGCTTTCCAAATTTTAGAATTGTTGTTAGGGAGATCCTCTTGCTGGCTCACCAATGTCAACCACACATTGATCTCCAACTGAGATCTTTAAAATCACAGCCAAAAGAATGACTCCACCCAACCATAATTGTATATAGTATACAATGCATTCTGATTACAAGAGTAAGTAAAATGACTTTAAATACTACCCAAAATTAAGGTATCATTCTGTCTTAGTTGTTCTTGAGTTCTATCTAGAAGTGGAAGATGGCATCTTAATCTTGAGGTTATTATCACAAAGTGATGATGTTCAAATGTCTCTTTTTATCCTCATCTACGTGTATAACTTTTAAAATTTTGGAATCATCTGAATTACATGTCTCCATTTCTCTCACTTTTCATCATCTTTCCTAGAAAAGTTTGATAAGGGTGGTCCCAGTTGCCTTAGCCGGTTAATCCTTAGCCGAAAGCACCTTGTTTCAGGAATTTCTGTTTCATTCATTAGGCATTGCTTCTTGTTGTAAGATATTGGCCTTCTTAGTTGACACTTAATATCAAATTCACTATATTTGGTCGCTAAACATTTTGGCTTTATGTGTGCTTTCAGAACTGAAACTCTAGAAAAAGAATGGAATCGACCGCACTGATGTTTTTTGTTTCGAAGTGGTGGTTAATTTTCTTAAGTAATAGCAAATTGTCATTATCTTTTGAGCCTTGTTTTGTGAAGCTCCTAAAATAAAGCAACATTATTAACATGGCCCATTGCTTTTCTTGCAATTGAGGGGAAATGAGAGCTTAGTGGGTTGTCCATCTTTGGTGCTTGAATCATTTGGCATCACATGGTTGGATCTCTCAACCTCTAAAGATGAACAACCCACTACCATTAAAAGCTCATTTCCCCTCAATTGCAAGAAAAGCTCTCGGTTGTTTGAGAGGGGGTGGGGTAGAGGGGATGTTATGCCTGTAGTTAGGTAGGTTTGCACAGCAGTACAACTAGACCTAAGTTCTCGGTTGTTTGTGTTGATTTTGCACTCATGATTTCTCTAAATATTATAGCATATAATTTTGTAGTGGTTCAAATTTTGAGATCTAGGGTAAGCAGTATTACTACAGTAATATCAAATATGCAATTGTGAATTTATGAGGAGACTCTTGTCATTTTTTTCTGAATGATGTGCAAGGGGCCGTGGCAGAAAGTCTTTGGGGGCCAAAACCTGAATTATTACATTTTGCTCTTCATGTAGTGTTGGCATTAATTTTTCAGTTCACGGTCGACAGCTCTTCCCAAGGAAATTGTGTAGTCTGTTTGCTCTTTCTCCTTTATTAGAAGCAAGGAGTTCTGAAGAAAAACCACAGGAAAATTTGAATATAGATGAATCTTGGTGGTAGGTGGCGCCTTTACTTTTCATATTCCTAGTTTCAAGTCAGTCCAATTAATTATGTCATTATCTCTTGTGAACAATCTCATCCAATCTCCACAGGTTATTAATATTATCAAGTAAATATAGCATGACAACTGTGAAGAAGCTCTACAGTTGTTGGCTCCAATCTCCTTGGCTTTTTAGATACGGTCACACCTGACCCATCTTCAAATCAGGTGCACAAACGGACATCAAGGCTGTCACTTGCTCAAGAATCATAAGTATATAATGAAAGGTAAGTTGTTATTTCATTAATTCAATCAAAAGGAGGCAAAAAGTATTTACAAAGAAAAGCTGGAAAAGATGGAACAGCGAGGAGTACAAGGTCCCATAGCTGCTGCCTTCCTTTCAGAAACAAAAAAAACAAAAAAAACCACTATTCACTGCTAAAGGCAAAGGTTTCTTTTGCTCTGTGATCATTCTGTACATTTTTCTGCTATTCGTCTTGACCATTCCGAAATCATGTGGTGGTGTTATACCCTACAAAAATATCTCAACTCATACTCTTCTCACTTCTATCTGGCCTACACTAAAACTCACCCTATCTTCTATCTGCTTGTCCATCTCCTGCTTCTAAAACACCTCCTGGATTGAGGTACTCCCCTTTACATATGGTACAAATGGAAGCCCCACCAATATCTCCCCAGATTACTCCAGTTTCTTATCCATTCTGTACCATCCAAAAAAAAAAAAAACAACATAGCAAACAAAGCCACAAAGCCACAATTCAGTTAAACACTTGAGAGTATCCCTAAATCACCTTGCCAGCTACTAGCAGTTTCCTTGTCTATGCCAGGTAAGGATTATAAGTAGCTTCTCGGTCTCAATCGCCCATCTAGTCCCCTCATTCCAGAGCTGAAGCTTGTCTACGCTAATCAATCATTTTAGGTCACAGATGCCTCCTTGGATTCTACACAGGGCGAATGAACACTATCGGCATCAGAATCACTCCCTGAAGAACTGTCTGAATCTGAACATGCAACAAGCCAATTATAAGGAGACAGAAACAACAATGCCTGCAACAGACAAGAGATGAGATTAATCATGTATACAACCCATACCACTGGATGAGGAGTCATCACTGCTAGAACTAGAGCCACTAGAACTACGTGAACTGCTGCTGGCACAAGCAGCATCTTTGTCGATCTGCACAGGTGGGAAGTGACTCACCGGCATCTCCTCTCCAATATCAACATCCTCCTCCCCTATTTCACCTTTCTTGTTCTTCTGCCCCACCACCTCAGGATTATCAATCACAGGTGACTGCATTTGTACAGCATTGTCACCATTAAGCAAAATAAGCAGTAGAAATGGTGGCTCCTTCCGCTATAGCAATGACATTACCTTGTTGAGTTCCGGCAGCCGGAGCCTGGGCTCACAAGTCCTGCCTCTTAATCTTGCTCTCCATCTTCTTATAGTTGTCACGAACCTCAAGCTCCCACAATGTCTCAATGTCAACAGCCTCAATATCAAGCTCAATATCATCCCCATCTTGAGCCATGTGGGGATTTCTCTTCCTTATGATATTCACCAGCTGCTCCATCCTGTCAGGCGGTACATTCTCAAGATTCATTCCCAATTTCGCCTTCTCCTCAAAGCTCATCGCCCTTTTGATCTTGTCCTTAGCCCTAGGCTTTGGCAACTTTCCGGAAGGTTTTGGTACCACCAACGGGTTCACAGTTGGGGCTGGGGCAGGAACAAGTGTAGGCATTGGCACCGGAACCTGAGCTGGTGACGGATCCAAACGTGCAGCTTGTACTCTGACCGTATCAGATTTCTTGGCCATCCTAGATGGAGCTGTAGCTGGAGCCGAAGACCACTGCCTATGCCGTGCTTCTTCGACCTCGTTCTCAAACTTCCTGTAGGCGGGATTGAAACATCTCATCAAAGAGACTGAGAAGCTGTTCCGACATATAATACACATCCTGGCCTTTGGGATTATAAAGCATTGCATTGTTGAAAGTTAGCCGCACATCTGAAGCAAAATCCAGGGGTGACAAGTATACTTTTCTTTCAAGCTTGGATTTAACACTGCCCAAGTCCATTGGCTGCTTCACAATCTTATAATAATCGTGAAGCCCTAATCCAGCCGCATCCACCGGCTTATTGAACACCCACCCGAACTTGTGCTTCATCAGCTTCGTCAAGATCTGACCACACCTTCTCATCATACTCGCCACAAGTTTGTCCGTTAATGGCTCCGGATCCGGCTCTGTAAGAATGGACGCTTTGATTCTCACCGAGACAACCGGTAAGCTTCGTTTGCTTCCCGAAGACTTCTTACTTTTCGGTGATACAGTTTTATTCTTTCCGATCAAGAATTCGGACGGCGGATAGTACTGGTTCGCCTTAGGAGTACGCTTCTCCTTGGAGGTAGCCGCGCCGGGGGAGTCCAATGCGTACTTGATCTGAAGAGGTGGTGGTCTAGCTGTTGAAATGGCTTCACGGCCACCATGGCTTTCAGAAAGGTGAGGAGAAATGTAAGCAGATCTGATTCGAAGTCTCTGATTCGATCCGATTCAGGTCTCTGACTCCGGTCCAGCTCCCGACACCGCTTCTTCAGCCTGACAGCTCTCTTCTCGAATACGCACCGAGATTGAAGGTGACATATCTACTCCTGTGATGACCTCTTCCGATCGTTCACGCCGATCGCTTTCGCTGAGTGACGACGAATCATTGGCCACGGCTGAAAAAAGAGAGGTTCCCGGAGGCTCGTTAGTGCGTCGAAACTGAGCCTTCCTCGGAAGATCATGGATCTGTTTACTAGGATTAAGATCAGAGTTAGGGTTAGGGTTAGGAATGAACTTGAGATGAGAATTGTTGTTGGTGGTGTATTTCCTCATATAAACTTTTCTTTCTCCCCAATACGCTTCATTCCGACTCGCCAAAACGGCCGATGCCATGTGCAACCAGGGTTCCGGAGTCGGATTCGTTGGATGCCGGCTAATCGCCGGCAAAAAAACTCGATCTCTGGGGACGGCAGGAGTACATGTCGGGCCGCCGGGAAACCCAACTATCACCGGCGGGTGATCAACTGCTTGAAAGAAGGGGCGAAAAATAAAGGCAGAGAAACGGGGAAAAAAGGGAAACGTAGGGAGTAGGGAGTGGGGAGTAGGTCACGAGGGCTTCGGTGACCTTCGCCAGAACGAAGAAGAAGTGAAGGGCACCATCTCGTCTTAAAGGCTGGCCAGATCTACCCGCTCACGTGTTGGGCAGATCCTCAGCCGTCGAAGCTGTCCGTATTTATGATCCAACGGTAGGAGATCATTTCATCGATGCCCAATCTACTGACCGGTCCCCCCCAGTCAGGGACGGTCCAGATGTGGCGTTGGATAGACGTGGCAGGATTGTGACCGCAGATTTCGTGAGAATTTAAATTAAGAGGGGTGGGTGGTAAATATATGGAAGGAAAGAGTGGAGTTATTTGAGGAAGGGATGAGGTGGACGTGGGTGGGGCCCAGCTGTTAAAAAAAATATCTTTTCGTTGGAGGGGCAGAGTAACAAACAAAGGTAGTGAACCTAATCAGCAATCGACGCAAATGGATCGTTCTCAGGCTGCCACGTCGGCACTGTAATGTTGTCACTTATCCATGCGAACCCATAAGACCCCCCCGTCCATAACGTTGTTTTTGAATGTTGAATGTTGCATATTGGAATCGGGGCAAATTGGCTTAAGATGATGTGTGTCGGAAGAACAAGAACAAAGGCAGGCATCGCTAACCCCACAATTTAAAGTAACACCCCTCTTTTGCCATTACCATTACCATATGATGGTTCATTCCAATCAATCAATATTAATATTTTGGCTGGCGTTAATGACAAATTCTGCCACTTGTTAGCCCCTTGGCTCTTCTTCACCCATTATGTTGCTGTTCTTATGTTGGCCCAATTCCGCAGCCTATATGATATATGATTTGGTCACAAAACTAGCAAATGCTCAACCTTGCTGGCAATCACCACCATAAAGTTGGTAATCGTCTGAAATCTGAATGCACCGAAATGAGATTAACTTCATGATGTGATTTGAGGTCAATGGAGAGATTCGATTTCAAGGCAACCTAAAAAGCATAACAACAGTGGTAGTTGTGGAATGAATGTGGATCCCGACATAAGTTGGATTGTGCAAGTGTCTCCAACATCAAATCAATCTTCTCGTTTTCATCGAATTGGGCTGCGAATATATAATCGCTGATTTTTCCATCATCCACTACCACCACCACCACATCTCCAACGGATCAGTTGGTTTATGCTGCTGCTTGCTTTATTCATGACCAACCCTGAGAAATGGAAATTGCTTCCCTGAGAAAAACCATTTCCGATAATTGCAATTGATGGATCAACAAGCTAACCTGGGTTTTCAAAGAAAGCACCCACAGACTTCATCAACCAACCGTCCCAGCCCCTAGGCGGTGGTCTTTTCGAGAAAACTCTAAAAATCATCGCCCTCATCAACAAATCGCCATTCTTTCCTTGTCATGGCCGGAATACGTAATTGACAACTCCATAGGTTTTGACTCCTAATTTGCATCCATGGATGCATAATGACAGGCAAGGATTCGAAGAGGAGTGATCATGACCTTGAAACATGAAACAAAGGAATTAGGGATTTAAGGGATGATGTTTGCTCACAACCAAGTATAGCGTCAATGTAGGCTTTAAATGTGATTGGTTTTTGCCCTCATAGTTAGGGTGTATATAAAGCTTTATCCCCAAATCAAGGATCTTGGAACCACTGTCTAGTGATGCATTCATTCATAAGGGCATGTAACAATGTGGTTCACGTATTGGTGTGGTTAATATTAGAAAACAGGCCAAACCAAGGCTTTATAAGAGCTCACAGTCAGATATGTTTTAAGCCAAGGTACACATATGACACCAATCCTTATTTCTTCTTATGCCTATGCCCATCTCTATCTGTTTTGCCTCCTTAGAAATGTCTTTTGTTCCTAGATATATATATATATATATATATATATATAAATTACTAAAAGAATTCACATCATGCTTCATTTCTCATTCATCATAGAAGAATTTTGGGTTAAAAGATATTTGCTTATATACAAAGTTGTTGAAGCTAAATTTCCTACGTCTTATGAATGTTTTTAAAGATTTCTTTATACTTTTATTTATTTCATTAAAACTTCAAACAATTGTCTCAATCCTCTATTTATTACTTCAAAATTGTACCCAATAGGAGCTTTTCTTCCACTATCAACCAAATGAGTACATAAACAAGGGGAGTTGAAACCTTAAGCAAAAGGCAATAGTGTTCCAAAATCAAGGCAAGAATTATGTCAAGATATATATTTCCCTTTTCATTTTTTTGTAAGTTATTTCTTATTTATGCAATTGAGACAATGTGATGAAGGTAGCTGCAAATCGAAGTTTAGTAGGCCTATGAATTCTATATTTTTGGTATAACTTCATATTGAATAGCTTTGAGTTGTCATAGATGTAGTCATTTAATGTTATAAACCTCTTTAATACCTTCTTAATATTGGAGGGTGTGAGTCTCGAGTAGATAGCTTCATAGTAATTTCATCCTTCTCACAAGCATAATAGGCACCTTCATTACAAGTTTGTAAACATTCTTCTAGAGCTACTTGATAACTATGGCACCTGCCCCATTCATTTCCCTAAAGATGTCCTAAGGTTTGTACATCAAATAGTAATATGAAATAATCTCTAAAGATTCGAGAGTAGATATATATATATATATATATATATATATATATATATATATATATATATATATATATATATATATATAAACGTGACTATCACTATAACTCACAAACATAACATTTGACAAAAGAAACTCATTCTTGTTTTATTTATCACCATGGTTGGAGTTAATCATTGTTATGACCATATTATGAATCATGGTGAATCTAAAAACAACCATCCTTTTGATTTCCCATGCATGTCAAAAAATTATATTTACAAAGTTTAAAAGTTTTGCCTCATAAAAAATATTATAACAAAAATTCTGTATTAAAATAATTATGGCATCCTATCTCAACTATGATATTGTTTACAATATATGTATATTCTTTTATCCCATTTCAATCACTTTAATAAATATTAGAAGGATGTCACTTAGAGGTTTTAGTTAAAGTTGAAGATCAATTAAGGATGAAGGGCTTATAGTGATTTATTTTTAATGATTTCGTTAAATATTTGATATTACTATTGGCGACTATAATATACGACTTTACCAAGAACATATTAGCAATCATCGATTCGATTTATCGCTTCGATCAGATATACATCGCTCGTCTCGAATCTCCCAAATGTAAATAAACGTCGTGATCACGACGACGAAAAATCAAACGCTATAAAACGATATAACCACCCACCATACCAAGACAACAACAACCACATGTGAACAAAGGTAACGATAATCACACACGAACCAAAGCGATGACTAAATCACAAAAAAATAAATAAATAAATAAATACCTAAATCAGTATGGAATAAATACTTTATTGAGAAAGAAAAAAAATGGAAAAAGATGTAGATGAGTGATTTCAAATAAAAAATAATCAAAAAATCATCTCTCATTTCTTAAAGAAAAAATGCTAACATGTGTTTTGAGAGAAAATTATATTTTTATATCTCCAAATATATCAGATAATTAAGAAAATGATTCCTTAATCATAACAACTTATTTTCTTTCATTTAAAAAATTTACTAACAAGTTTCTAATAATTATTTAATTTGATTTTATCTCATAAGATTTGTAACTTTCCAAATCATCATATATATACCTTCTAAATTATAATGTGTAGTACTCATCATTTATCATATAATCCAAATTTTGTGAAATCAAAACTATTGATTTGACTTTTGAAATTTAGAATATTATTAAAAACTCAATAATTCTATTTGATTATTTTAAAAATATTATCATAAGAAACATTGAACATAATAATTAAAAAAATATGTTTTGTTACTCTATTTATATATCTAAGAGGATATTTATTTCATATTTAAGTCTTTAAAAATTCTGTCATCCACTAGTAACTGTAGTTTTACCAAATACCAAACAATATTCCAAACGGCTCCAAAAAGCATCTTGGAAAGGTATTTCGGCATTATTTTCAAATTCCTAAGAATGTTTCTGCTCCTTGTTTAGGTTTTTCCCTGTTTTTTTCCACATTCAAAAATGTGCTTTAGGCACTTCTGTATCCAAGCATCATATATAAATAAATAAATAAAATAAATTTAAAGAAAACATAAAACATGTTTCTGAGAACTATTTTTCGAATAAATTTTTACGATAGAAATAGGAAATCCTATATTATTTTTCAATTTAGTTTTTAAGAAAAGTAAAAACGGTGTTTCAGAATTAATCATATATATATAGAATGATAAAAATAAAAGATTATGTATAGAAAGTATTTTTACAACATTTTTAAAACATCTTTAAAGCAATCTAAAATAACTTAGATTTTTATTTTCGTAGATAATAAGAATTATTTTTTAAAACCTATTAACAGTTTAAAAAATGGGATTGAATCGGATGATCCAATCGATCGAATTTTTGATCGATAATGTTTCAATTCGATCGATAACATTTTCGGTCTCGATTCAATCCCTAAATTGTGAATCAATAAATCTAATTTTAAAAAAAATTGTAATATCATATTCCTAGGGATTCGGGAATCTCATATAACCCCATTTGACTACTTAAACCAGACTCAAGGACGAATAAGTAAATAAATTTAAAGCCTCATAAAAAATAAAATAACTTTATATCAGATGCCAAAATTATATTTTTATGGATTCTTTTGAATTGTGTTTCTAATAATATTTGAAGAACCAAACTCAAAGTAAACTACAAAAATAAATCACTAAAATTAGAAAAGTTTTTAAATGATATGGATTATTAAATTAAAAAAGTTTTTAAAAATGGATTTTTCATTAACTGAAAATAGTCTTTAAAATAAAATTAATCATTAAACCGAAAAGATTACCATTTCATGATTTAACAAATATTAGATGTTGAAATTTGTTATAGAAAACAGTTTTTGACAATATAGGGAATACCAAAAAGGCTTTATGTAAAATCAAGGGTTTTGAAAACACGTAAAATTAAAAAAAAAAAAAAGACTTTTTTTTTACCAAATACGTTTTTTTTTAACAAGAGGGGAGACACCCCAAAGAAACAACTCAAAAATGACTTTTCTTTAACCACTGGTATCCAGTCATGTCATGTCATGTCTCAAAATATCATCAAGAGCTGTAGGAGGAAGCTGCCGTTGAATGATATTCTTGCTAGTATTCCCTAGAGCGTTTTTAGCCAGAAAATCTGCTACCCTATTACATCCATGTTACACATGGTGAATGTCAACACACCAAGGTTTCTTGAGCAAATCTCTACATTCGTTGATAAGATTTTCACAGAATCGCCCAAATTACACTTTAATAGTTTTATATAAATACGTTGTAGCATAATAAAAGAAATACGATTTTTCCTCAATTTAAATGTTGTCGGTAAAAATGACAAAACCCAAATTAATTCAAGAAGTACAGAAAAATAAGAAACGTCACACAAGGACCCAAATGTCATAAACGGTTAAAAGTATATGCCATCAGAACAAAATTGTAAATATGAAGAGGATAAAAAATGCAAAATGATGAAAGTTAAAACAAAAACGGTAAAGTCAAATGCGCCAGATACGAAAAGTACGATGTTACTCACATCTTTGCCTTTTAATCTTGTTAATTCACATTTTATTTGGTAAAGTTATACGACGTTTTTGGAGGAGAATAACCAAAAGTTTGGTTTGCTTTCACTATTTTTGTGTAGGATTTTTCTTGATACAAGTAAAGTGAATAAGATTGAAGAAGAAATAAAAGAAAGAAAGAAGAGATGAAAAGAAGGCTTCAAGAAAATTAAGGTTAGGAAACTACCCTAATTTCTCCCTCTTTGTTTTGTTGTTTTTGTTGGTTTTAAGTTGGTTTTGATTGTTATTTGGGTTGTGGTCTTCAAATGATGAGATTATGTATAGCTAAATGTGCAGATAGTGAGATCGCCTGTCAAAAATTTTCCAAAACCCGCTGCTTGTTTTTTACTATAATCCTGACCATTAGTCATCCAAATTTAAGATTCCAAATGTGAAAAAGAACTTAATATGGAAACATACAAAAAGATGTGGCGACTAAACAAAACTGATCCTAAGTCCTGCTTGAGATCCATGAAAACAATGCAAAGAGTCTAAGTTATCCTCCGTTTTATACGCTGACGTTTAGGTCATAAGTTGAGTTTCACTATCTAAATTGAGTGATTTCAATTTCTGGGTAAATTAGACTTCTAGGATAACAACTTCCATGAAGGAGGTATAGCCAAATTTAGTTTCCATTGTTAATGTAAATACGCCAAAGCAGTTAACAATTACGCTTCCTAAACTCATCTCGTTTAAATCCTCCATCCCGTGAGTAATCTGATTGTTTAAACTGTACCTGAGTTATTCTAATCCAAATGAGGTGATTCAAATTTCTGTACAAACTAAACATCTGGGAGAACAACTTTCATGAAGAAAGTATAGTCAAATTATGTCTCTATCGTTCCTAAAAAAATTTCAAATATAGGACACAATTTACATGCTCCTGTAAACCAAACAGAGCGCCTAATGCTTGGAGATCATATCTCCTAAATTGGGTTCAAACGATACGATTTTTAAACCATAGCAACTTAAGCATATGCAAGATATCACAAGATCACTTTCTAACAATTCGCTTGATAGGTCAAAATTGTAGTTGAAATGGACTGAGTCGCCTCAAACTGCTCGTAGAATTGTTATGGAACCTAAATTGTATAAAGCGCTATATAAATTTTATTGTTATATGAAATAATGCATCATAGTAAAGACAGATCGATAATACGCTATGAAAAGCCTAAAGAATAATTTTATAATTCATATAATGAAAAGTTTATGAAATTACAAGTTAAATGTTTATAAGAGATTATTTGATAACGAATATCTCATAAAGATACTTATATCGTAATTATTCATGTATATGAGATATCTTTTCCGATACCTAAAAGATTGCTTAAGAAAACATAATAAAACTGATTGTGTGACCGCAGTTGGATGTATAGACACGCCTATGGATAACAATGTCAGAAGATACAATTTATGTATTAATAAAGTGACCCCCGCTTGGGTCATACACACAAAGAGTTTTATGTAGATCACTGTCTCGCACAATAAAGTACTCTAGCATACAGCCTTCGTATTCACTTCTTTGAAATATGCAAACATAACATAAGATGAGATAAAATATATTTTTAATGTTTCTAAAAGACATGAAACATGGAAATTACATTAATTGAAAATATGAAATGCAATATTTAATTGGAATTATACCGATATGATGCGATTACTGTGAATAATAAAATGTTATGAAGCATTGTGACTATCGCTATAGTAGTCATCCGTATACTTATGGATTCTTACTTGCTTATGCTTAGCACTCCAGTGTTTTTATTCGTAGGTATTGAAGAGGACATTCGGGATATTCTGAATACAGCAAGGCCAACACAACTGTAGAAGTCCACCACATGCAGGTTTAACTCAATTTTGTAAATGTAAATGTAAGATTTTGGAGACAATGTAAATGTAAAAGTACAAATAAATGAGACTCATAATATATTTAAAGGACACTATAAATACCACTACGGTGGATGTCTATAAAAATTTTTGTAAGTTTATATTTTCAAGATAATTGTTTAGAATTATAAGGAGTTAATAGTTTATAGTTCTCGATTGTGACATTCTTTCCCGATTACTGTGTGTCTAGTCAGGTGTCACAATTAGCATGTTTCCACTCGAGGTCATCCTTGATAATCTAGTTGTAAATTTTGAGAGAGTCCTCTCACCGCAAACTCGAAGCAACCATTATCCCATGCTCGGCAGAGCCCAATAATCACACCTATAATCTCGCCTTCTTCAAGGAGCAAAGGTCCAAGTTTCACATTTCTTGAAACCCCATTGCCAATCTCCACAAAGTGGATCTTTTTAGACCCCACTTCCATTAGCAACATTTTCTCTTCCACTCCCATCTATATTAAGCCAAAGTTTTTATCCATGGCTCTGGTCTCCACCAACGCTAAAATGTGGCGATTTCATATGGTCACCTAAGAGCCGTATCTTGGATATGAAACAACGATCGACATCCTTTGCAATAGCCATGCACTAAACTCGGCGCTCGTAAAAAACCCGAGAAAATTCAATTTTTCAAGAAATGATAAAACTGCACTTTGGCCAAAATCAGAATTTTTTAGATCTCGATGACAAACGGGTTCCCATCCGTTGAAACGCCGCGGGAATTTAGTTTATCATGCCGATTCGCCAAATTCGAATATTCGAATTTCACGCTGCAACACCAAGGTAAAGACACTTGGCACATGATGACTGCTCACAGCTGCATGGTCATGCAGAAGATTCAACAGAGTCAAGGACGATAGAGGATATGCAAGAACACACGACGGCAGAAACTGCCGACGGATATGAGATAAGCAGAATCAAAGCTGTGCTCAATAGGCATTTACGACACGCGGCATGATGATTATCCCACCGACCACCCTTAACTCCACCTGGATGGGGAGAGAGGGGGGAAAAGAGAGGGAAAGGAGAGGGAAAGAAAGAGAGCTTGCAGGTTAGTTTTACCTTCTCTCTAAATTTCCACGATTAATCATAGATTTACGAGCAAGAGGGAAAGCTTCTTCCTCGCGACAAGAGTTTCTGATCGAGACTTCAATCTGGGGAGTTTTGACAAACTCTAAAAGGTAGGGTTTTCTCCTACTTGGTTTAATTGTCAAGAACCATACGAACGGTCGTGCAGATAGTATTTAATGGTTGTATACTTATCTACAAAGATTTGGGACCGAGTGTCAAATTTATGGATTGTCTGGAGGTCCTGATCTAACCTCTCTCGTGTTTGTTTTCGGGGCGCTTTAGACTCTAATTGCCTGGGATCGTTGATTGGCCTATGTGTGTTGTTTCGTGTTATCGCTAAAGATGAATAAATATGTTATGTAAATTATGTTATATGCACATTTATATATTAACACGAATTTGCATTTTAAATGACATATCGTGATTTCATATACACTAGGGACACCGTAGAATATTAGGTGTAAGGAAACAAATATCGGTAATTACGATATATCTAAGATTTTTGGATTTTACTGATATATCATAAATATCAGTAAATATCGGTGGATATTTTGACAAAAATATCGGTAAAGTGAAAATTAATAAAAATACTTTGAAATTCATGGAAATACTTTATTGAACTATAAAAAAGACATAATAAGCAAATATTGTAATGACCGCACCAAATAATACAAGTTTGTAACACGTTTGACCAAGTTTGACTAAGTTTGACCAGATTTGATTAGGTGTGACCAACACTTAGTATGTGGACCAAAGTTAACTTTTTCAAGGATGAATAATTCGCTGACTTCAAGACACTATTTCGTAGCCCTCGGCCGATACGAGCCATGACGGCCAATCGTCAAATCCGACCTACTTCGATAAAAAGTTATGACCCGTAAGTTCAAACAACAAATTTTATCATGTCAAAAGCCGTCTTCGCTTTAATTCGAAGCACCTTTCAGCCCTATATAAACATAGTTTTGCATGCCAAATGAAACCCTAAATTTCCAAACACCCATCTTGAGCTCCAAAACCCTAGAGAAATTCCCTCTCCAAACATGTGGACCCGAATCGGGGTCATTTTGAAACCACCAGAGCCGCCTGGTTTTGGGCCGTGGGAGGCGTCACCGGCCACCCACCTTGCACACGCGCCGTCCAGGGAGGTGCGCCACCTCCGAACGGTCACGCCGGCCAAATTTCACGACCAACCGCCGCCGGACGCGCCGGGATCTGGTCGGAGAACACGACGACGGCTGCCACGGTTTGTCACCGGATTTTCCGATTTTTCGGCCACTTCAGGCCAACCCATACCTCCCTCCCACAATTTTTGGACCCTCTGAACTCATTCTCGTGGTCACTTTTTACATATTCCTCATCTTTTGAAAGATACGACGAAACAAGTTACCGATCGTCGATCGAAGCCCGCCACACAAGAATCGTTGGACCAAGGTAATGGTACTGCCAGGTTCTCGCCTCGCTTTCCGCGATATATATATGGTTTGTGAATTTTGAATGCCGCTTAAGTTAGTTTTCCATTTTAGGTTGTTTCCGTAATTACCGAGAAGTTTTGATCGGGGCTAGAAAATTACCGTCGTTTCTTTGGAAAAAATTGAAGTCAGATTGTTTTTAAATCGGATGTTTTATGAATTATTAGGACGTTCAATTTCGAGAAATTAGCTCTCTGGTGAAAATCCCACTCTGGCACCGCCTATAGGGCACACTGTGTAATTGGACTCCGTCGGAGTCCAAATTTGGATGGCTCTATAGTTCTGTGTGCTATTCTAAGGCCTTCGAGGCATCCCAATGTTGTTGGTTCCGCTATTTGGAGCCTAAGTGGTGTTTATTTATATACTGTGCACTCACGTCGGGGTCGAGACGATCCCGCAGGAGCAAGCGACCGAGCGCCTATACCGCGGAAGGGTTTATATGTTCTGTAAATGTTTTCAGCATTATATTGGTAAGTATAATTATGGTTAATTATTTAAATATTATATCATTTGATCGATCGTTGGTTATGCATAAATGTAATGACTGCTTTCATATAAACAAAGTTTATCATTTCATGAATTCACAATATTTTAATTATCTTAAGTTTTACCGGAGCTTCATGGATGAGTCTATGGTATGTAAATATGTTGGGTACGTGGATTGAGGTTTTAAACAAATTTGAAAACCTATTGTTTTAAGAAAGGGATTTTGAGATTTTGTGAAATGATTATAATACGGTAATGTTGGGAAAGTATATGTGAGTAAGGAGACGATTATATATTATTAGTTGCCACGTGATGGCCGGGTTTACCCGGAGGTTTATTAGTTGCCACGTGATGGTCGGGTTTACCCGGAGGTTTGATACCGCCACGCGATCACGGCTCACTCGAGGTTTATTAGTTGCCACGTGATGGCCTGCCACTCCTGAGGTTTATTAGTTGCCACGTGATGGCCGGGTTTACTCAAAGGTTGATTAGCTGCCACGTTGATGGCTGGGTTTAACCAAGGTTTATCGGGTGCCACGGCATATCGAGGTCGGGTTCACCCGACGCTTATGATGGCATGGTACTCGCATACTGTTGGTCCTCGACAAAGATGCTATTTAACATTTACTACACAGATTTTACCGTTATTTTTACGCATACTTACTGCATATATTTACGCTTAAATCAGACGTCAGAAACAGATTCAGGTTTTAAGGTTCTGAAAAGGATGTCGGTTAAATTTTCGAAAGCATGGTCATATTGTCGGGCTTTTGCAAAGTCGGGTTTTGTGAAATGTCGGTTAAACAGGAATTATTACAAAGGAGTAGACGGAGGTCTCGGCGGGTTAAATTTCGAAAATAAAATGTTATTTTTCATATAAATTATGTCACTCACGAGATTTATTTCACGCTTTTATCGCTTTAAACTGCTCCTTAGGTCCGGCAAATTAGAGGGGCCTACCTCGCACCGCATCTAACACTCGCTTCTTTCTCGCGATGCCAGCTTGCAAAGATTTACCCCATCTATCTGCCTTTGTTTTGTCGACCTATTTATTTTCAATTTTGTAACCCTAAATTCGCAAATACTCTTATAATGCTCTGATATTAGTTTTGAACTCATATGAGTCCTTATTATATATGTTGTGGTTATGACCTACATTTGGATAGGTCGGTCATGGATTTTTTTCTATATGATTGAGGTATTATGGTACTGCATGTGTTTACTTCTTTCTTAGGTGGGGTTCCATTGTGTATTCCCTATGGTTTGTATAGTGGGACTTCACTAGATGACCACCCAGTGAATCCCACAGATCCGGCGGCCCCGTCAAATATACACTTATTAAAAACAATATTCATTATAATTTATCGAGAAATTTACATTGCCAACAGTAATTTAAAACTAAATGAAGACCGATGTGGCTCCATTACATTATTTGATGAAGGGATCCTCATCTTGATGAAGATAATATCTATAATTAGATCTTCAAATATCTGAGATAAATCACAAAGAAAAAACCAATTTAAGAGTTAAATCAGCTCGATGCGTATGTAATGCAGCTTGTGTATTAGGACAGATGATTTTATGGGTATTTATAGAATTTTTTGGATTCAAAATAGTCATTACCAATATTTACCGATATTTACCGATATTTTACCAATATTTTACCGATATTTACCGATATTTTTTCAGAAATTCCAACACAAGCGCCGTGTCTAGCGCTTGCGATGCCGTGGAAAAATCGGTATTTTCTCGATGCCGCAAAAATCGATTTTACCTGATTTTCTTCCGATCGATTTTTCCTCTCGCTTTCCTCGATACTACTGAAAATTCAATTTTTCGACGATATATCGACCGAAAAAACATATTTTTTTGTCCCTAGGTGTAAGTGCATGACATGGGTTTTGAGAGTTTTATATTGGAGGGTTGACCAACAACTATTTATCGGAGTATATCCACTAAAATATATCGGAGGGTTGTCCACAAAGCTATTTATCGAAGTATGTCCATTAATTTATATCGGAGGGTTGTCCACAAAAAAACAAATATCTTTGTTTTGTAAACAGTTTTCCATACATGACAAATGTATGTGTGAGGGAGTCGGTGAGGAGTCGAGGCATGGGGCATGGCATGTAGACATTCGAGTAGGAATGTGCATAATTTTACTTAGATGTGTGCGTTATTATCGTACGAAAGACTAGGCGTGAGTAATCCATGTGACAAAAAATTAACCACTAGGCATTGCTTACCTGGTCGCGAAAATAATTTCGTGTACTGAAGGTACACACCTGGGGATGGAATGCATCCGAGGACCTAGTGGCGAAGAAAAGGCCATATTTGGTCTTGCTTGTATTTTGTAAATCCTTGGTAGAAAACCCAGTTTCTATAGTTTTAATTAAAGACAAATTGTAATTAAACTCGTTTATGTATAATAAATAATCTTTGGCGAGTTTTCTATGTTTCAGTGGCCTTTGTAGTAATAAGGCAAATTTATGTTAATTTTATAGTTTGTTGAACAAAAAATAAAAGTGCAGGGGATCAAATGGGGTGGGCTACTACCCATTCCCAATTTTGTGTCGCGACACTATAGTAGTGTTGCAACAAGAAGGGCGAGGCATGCATGGCAGGCGTGCTTGTGCGCACGATCGAGGACTCCGTGAGCGCACGCGTTACAGTGTTAAGGCCCACGCGACAAACCTCCTCGGGTTCTCCGTCAAGGAGGAGTTTGGCTCACCCTGCGCTACAAACAGATCGTTACGTGGTTCGGGGCGCTTGGGGCCTGGCGTCGCGGATACGCTTTGTGTCGGACAAAGACGCCAAGGCCGTGGGTTGGTTTCTTGTCGCGACATGACTTTTGTGTCGCATACCGGGCGCTCCGAGGACTGTTCGTCGCGATAAGGTTGGCTTGTTGGTGTCCCGATACGCTCTTTGGTGTCCTCGACAGTACTACAAAGCAGCCGGGGTGTCGCACCGGAGCGGGCTCAACGATAAACGCTACCGTAAAGCACGCCTGCCGAGGTCGCAGAATCGAGCGCCACTCCAACGGGCGCGACAAATACGGCACGACCAGACGCATAGCAGCATACCACGCCACACAACAAGGCAAGGTCGTTTTTTGGCACGCCGCATTAGGCCGCGGTGTACTGATGAACTGGCGTTGCCTTGCATTGTTCACGCAAAGACTGCTCTCACGTAACACGTTTATAAGCACCGCAAAAAGTACAAAAAATGACCCTCGGGATTTAGAGCATCACATTTATTTCAACTGAAACAACCTTATTACCAAAAATTATGTCATTCCTCCACCGCCACAACCACCAAAGGGAGATGGCAAATTTGTCTTTCCAAACAACCTCCTCCTCCGACCTTCTATTTTTTGAGAGATTAAGCACCAACCATTCCCTAAAATGAGAAGAGAGGCATCCTGAGGCTTGGGCATCCCCTTGCATTTTCCTCCAAAATTGATCGGCCATCGGACAAGTTCGAAAGATATGATTAAGGTCTTCTATTTCCTCACGGCAAAGGGAGCAGTAAGGGTCAACTGTGAATCCTCGTCTGTTTCTCTCTTTATGTGTTAAAATTCTTTCATGATGGACTAGCCAAATAAAGGATCGAATCCTTTGAGGCACATGAAGCCTCCAGATTTCCTTCCAAAAACCAAGAGGTGGATCCACTTTACCCTGCAAAGAAAGAGAATAAGCTGACTTCACTGAAAAAATCACATTCGGTGTGAAATTCCAGCACAACCTGTCCTGAGCATCTGCATTTTGCCTTAATAAGACCGTTGACAAAGTATTTCAATAAAGGTTGGGAGGAGCCCCGCAAGATCCTCCCACATCCAGCCTCGTATGGGGTCCCAATAACCACTTACTTGCTTGAAAGACTCAGTGAAAGAAATTTCCCGTATAACTAAGTTGATCAAAAGAAAATCTCCTAGCCATGAATCCTTCCAAAATAGGGTATTTTGACTGTTATATACTGTTATTCTTGTCCTTTTGAGAAGATCAGTCACCAAAGATATGCCCCTCCAAGCATTTGAACTTCCATGTTTTTTAGTAAGTTTATCAAGATTAATCTCCTCTCGGACGTATTTACTAGCCAGAATACGAGTCCACATACTATCACCCTCCAATATCAGTCTCTAACCAAGTTTTTCCATAAGTGCTAAATTCATGTTGTGCATCCTCTTAATCCCAAGGCCCCCATGTTGTCTGTCTTTAGTAATACAATCTCAGTTTAACAAATAAACACGTTTCCTGTCATGGGAGCTCCCCCACATAAAATCTCTTACCAATCTATCAATCTTATTGCAAAGATTAATGAGAAGAATAGCTGACTGCATGATATATAATGGAATAGAATTTAAAGTGGATTGTGCAAGGACAGTTCTCATTGCAAGGAAAAGGTATTTAGCCTTCCATCCTTCAAGCTTGCCTCCTAGCCAGTCCAGAATACTGCAAAAAATCCCTGAGTGGGCACAACTAGTTATGGAAAGGGTGCCCAAATATTTATCAAGCATTGAGGAACTCTTAATCTTAGCAGCTGCTATGATTTTCGTCACTAAGATCTTCTCCACCCCAGGGGAGAAAGAAATATTTAACTTATTGAGTCTGATTTTCTATCTAGAGGAATTACAGAATATATCTAGGCATTCCATAATAGTAACAATTTAGCTTTCAGAAGCTTCTGCAAATAAAATAACATCATCTGCAAAAAAGGTGGGATAGTGGATGTCCTCAATGTGAGAGCTTTATTGGTTTCCATTTCCCCTCGGAGACAACTTGGTTAATCACATGCCCCCAGTCTTTCCATGCATAAGGTAAACAAATACGGTGAGATGGAGTCTCCTTGACGGATTCCGCTAGTTGGTCGAAATCATTCAAGTTTTTCTCCATTCCAAATGATAGACATTTGATTCAGTTTGGAAGAGTTATGGGCCGAATCAACAAATTTATAACCTAAATTCTTTCTACTGTCAGAAGATGTTTCCACGCAAGATATGGCTTTAGTGGTCAACACGTGACGCGTTTTCTTCAAGCAGAATGATTTACGCTGGGCTAAATGGTGAATTCAATTTGGATTTTAAGGTTTGGTAAAATAGTGAGGTGAAATGTTTGGTGTGCTGAAAATAAGGTGAAATAAATATAAAAAGAACTCCTCAAGCATCAAGCCACCGGGCTCGAGGTTCAAGGCCAATCGAGAGGTTCTCGAGTCCTTTTCTCATGTCGGGAGGATGACCTATAGTCATTTCCCGAATCGGATCTTCATTTGGCTATTAAAATTGAACCTTAATAATTTTCCTTTTGAAGTATAGCATTTATTGGACATTAATGCTCTCCGACAGTGAAAACATATCTCCTTGATCCGCTCACCCTACGTTGACAACAGAGCAACTAATTCAAATGTCGATTCCTTAGCAATAAGCATCCACCGAACCCTAAAAAGATTTCGCCAACATCGTTAATCATGTAAATCTATGGATTTAAACCTGTAATGAGAGATAAACATTAATTTTAAATAAACTTCGTTAAAAATGTAGAACCGTAATTTTACCTCAAAACCGTTGCCTAGTAGCCCTCCTCTTCAAAGGGATCTATCGATGACTTCCAACCAAATAAGGCTTAGGGCACCAACTCATAAGGATCTTTCAACTATAAACTCTTCAGGTTTTACCCCGGATTTCGAATGACTTCGAGACTCCAGCACCTACAACTCGCTCAACCTCACCCATCCACCCATGTAGCGAGCACTAAGTCTAAGGGCTCAACCGGGCCTGGCTTAGGGCACCAGTTTTAAAGACTTCCTCGTTGTATACCCCCGGACTGCCTGTGCTCAAGGCAAAAGTTAAGCAATTTTCTTCTTTTTCTTTTTGTTTTTTTTCCTCTTCTTTTTATTTTGGAAGAGTCATTAGCCTTCTTTCCTAGGGGTCCTTAACCTATTGAAGGTAGTAAATGAAACTAGGATAGAATTTTGCAAGATTTAGGAGGTTAAGCACACTTACTGAAACCTTGTTGACAAGGTGTGATTAACTAAAGGTGGAAGAAAATGTCGTGCTAATGCAATTCAACTCGATCATCCACTCAATTACATGGAACTAATCTAACATCAATAGAATTGACAATGTTTCAATTTTTCAAACTGTAGGCTAGGCAAAATACAAAAAAAATGGGGCAATTTTGAGAATTGGAAATGTAAGTTGTATAGTATGTATATAAAAATAAATGGCTATATTTGCAGCTTTACAAAAAGAAACTAACAACTTCAAAACCAAATTAAACAACTACACAAATCCGTAAACTAAATAAAGAAGTCATTGTCTTCACAAAAATCCTGCTCAAAATAGCAACAAACCATAAATGTAAAAGTCACTTCCTTCGCTTAATCCTCCCAACCAAATGTCTCATCGTTTCAATGGGGCTTGATTGGAAAGAGAAGGAAGTGATACCTCTTGATGAGATGTACCGTAGGCTGGATAGAGACTCACAAGTCTTTCCACCGAGACCTTATTCACTCCATTTGGGCTTCTTTAAATGAACAAGTTGAAGAAGAAAAAGAGAGAAAAAAGGACTGAAGTTGATCATTTGAAAATTTCGCCTTTATAAAATTTCAAAAGCGTTTTTCCGGGCTAGATTTGGATTCTACACTCTCTAAACTTTCCAACGGTACCAAAATTACCTAAAACGGAGTTCGGATGAGAAAGTTATAGGCGAAACAAAATGGGAGTGCAGCAGGGTGCGAAAATTTAACAGGCTTTTCCTTTAGTTCCAGCATCTCCCCTGCTTCAAAATTTTGACATAAACTGCAAAACTAAACATCGGAAAAATTAAAAAAAAAAATGCAAACAAATGAAAAATGAGCTAAAAACAAAGATTAAATTAAAATTGGAGGAAATCTAAAGAGAAAAACTAAATAAATCGAAATAAAATAAAATAAAACAAGAAAATCAAAACAAAAGATTGGGGAAATTTGAGACCCCCACCCTCGAAACGGTTTCTCAATCCTTTGGAAGTACACTGAAACTGGTGGAGCTGTAAATCTTTGAGGTCAGTGCTCCACATCGAACCCCTGACACAGAACCATCCCGGATTGTGCCATGCGGTATGAAGCGTTGCCAGTCTTTGATGTAATTGGCACAAGTTGGGCTGATGGCCACTAACTTCCTACGGTTTTGCCTGACAATAGGATGGGCGGCCTTGCTTTAGCAACCAGGTGCTTAGGAATTATGGGTGTGTTGTGGAGGTGTAGGTGGGATATATACTTGGCGATAGAGTGATGTAAATTATCTTTTGGGCTCTTCCATTTGCATCCTTTTTCCCTTTACCCTCCTCACACAGTCGACATTGGGAGGTTTCTTCTTTCTTCTCCCATAGACAGACAACAGTACCAGTGTTTGAGGATTCAAAATTTTCTATCAGCCCTTCTTGTAGGCCCATTTGTAGACATTATCACTCCACCATGGTGTCCACTTTCCAGAGCACTCTTCCCTCACACGGGCTCTCTTCACAATGAACGTGTTGATTGGTGAGCCTTAAAATGGAGTTATGTAGGATGTCAATTTTCTGATCAAGGTCACTTTGAAGCACATCTAATTTATGGTTCAGAGAGCTCTCCACAATATGAATTCTTTGACTTAATTGGGCATTGAATAAATATTACTTATCATGAAATCACCTGACTTGGTAAGGTTCGAATGGCTTAATTTTCAAGCTTTGGAGGTTATTTATGGAGGTTGAAATTTAAGATGAAGAAGCATCACGTGGATTCTGGGAGTGCATATTGTATGGAGTTCTAGTCGTGAGAGGTTTAGGTGGTTCCTCGACTAGGGTTGTAAGAATTTCGTATAGTTGTAGTTATTGGAGGCACTATGTGAGGGGCACTCATACGTGGAGGGTTTCTATAGTCCCTCATGGACCTATATGCATTAGGATTTCTCTCCACTAGGTACTGACCGTGTTGCTCTCCCTCTAGGTGTTCCATTTGGTTAAAACTAATATTCAATTCAGAATTGGACTCTTGTAGAACACTGACTTTGATCAACCTGCCTTCAGAATTCCTTACCCATAGGAACATGTTCTCTGTGTGAGAACATGACAAACCTGAAACCCAAACGAAAACAATCCTACCTAAAGGGTTAGGTTAGCTTAAAAAAAAAAAAGCAGATAAAGGTAACAAATTGGCAAAAAAAATATTACCCACTGAAAAAGAAGAAGAAATTCTGATACTTTGTGATGAGGATCACGAGTGTTCATCAGTCATCGGTATTTGCACTTGGCACCATCGACAACGGCACTATTTGATTCGGTATCATGATGAGTTATCTTGGAATTAACAAAATTTATAACCTAAATTCCTCACTATATGGTAGCATAACTCTTCTGACATAATTAACTCTAGGGTAGAACACAGGGATGGGTTTTCTTCGTGTAAATGATTTGCAGTTAAGGCTAAAATGGTGAATTCAATTTGGATTTTAAGGTTTGGTAAAAACAGTGGGGTGAAATGTTTGCAGGCTGAAAATAAGGTGAAATAAAATATAAAAAGAACTCCTTGAAGCTTTGGGCCACTAGGTTTGAGGTTCTAACGTTAATGAGAGGTTCTCGGGTCCTTTTCCTCGCGTTTAGGATGATCTATAGTCGGCTCACGGCAGGATCTTCATTTAGGTATAAAAGGCCCGAACCACAATAATTTTCCTTTTGAAGTATAGCATTTATTGGACATTAATACTCCCCGACAGTGAAAACATATCTCCTTGATCTGCCCTACAGTGACAAATAGAAGGCAACTAACTGAATGTCAATGGATCTAGCAATAAGCATCCCTTTGAACCACAAGATTATCAAATCTTGAAATTGATAAAGGTGTTAGATCTAAGGGATTTAAACCTGGAATGAGATATATAGAAACATTAATGGAAATAAATGCTAGCGTTAAAAGCAGAGCCGAATCATTTACCTCGAAATGGGTTGCCGATGGCCCTCTCTTCAAAGGAGAAAAGCGGTCCTAGCCAACCATCCTCTGAGTTGTCATCCTTAGAGGGGTGTTTGGCAGCCGAGAAAATGAGAGAAAGGAAAAGAAAATGAGATATGAGGGAAGCAGAGGGAAAACTCCTGCCTAGTGCTTTGTATATCAAATGCAGAAAATCAACAGTTAAGATGATTTTATTACAAGATTTGTTTTGAGCTTATATAGTGCTCAAGTACGCAAAAAGACAATAATACCCTCAATACTCATGATACATGAAGGGCGAAATTAGAAAAATCACAAAAGTCTAACGGGGGTAGAAAGAGCGAAAGAAAATACGAGAATAAGCATTTTTCGCACCGCCTGCGAAGTGCTTTCGATTTTCGGTTTTTCTACTGCTTCTTTCCTTTTGGTCGATCTCACGATCGCGAGTTTGACTTCCGAATTCTTCATGTTTTGATTGATTCAACAAATTTGACATTAATAACACCAAAAACTATCATTAGCCACAAAAATACGATCGTTAGAATAGCAAGGGACCTTAATATATAGTGGGTTAATTCGGTTGGTCTATTATACAAAAGTGCTCAAAACTTACAATACATATGTTTCAATATTACTTTTGGGCACTAATCAACGCGAGACGATTGGCACACGTCTGTATTCCAGTCGAACTCGGTAATCAATCGCGTCAGTATCTCGATGAAAGCTCCGAAGACAACCCAGGTCATAAGAGCTTTTTCTAGATCAATTCTAATCATCATGATACCCTTGCCTTTCTTATTTTTCCGCATGGAATGAAGCACCTTTTGATATATAATCACATTATCTAGGATTTGTCTACCAGGAACAAAACTATTCTGATTAGAAGAAACCAAGCCTTTCGTTGGAACTTCATTCGTAGATTAGTTAATGTTTTTCGTGAACCCGACGATTGATATTTTATATGAGCTATTACTCGGAGTAATTATTGGTATTTAGTGAACCCTCGAGAAACCATTCTCTCGGGAATCTCTGCCCTCATGCACTCACTCTATTGTGTTCTAGGGTGCCGGTGGATATGGAATGCATGATACCAATTACATACAATTATATAACACATGCTTAAATATAATAATGCATATATTCACATAATTTAAATCACCCCAAACATCTAATAAAGTATAATTTCCGCGATTCATTACACCAAACATTAGGCTCGCTTGGGCTGGTGTATCAAACCGCGAGCAATTCAGCTTGAATTACTCAGCCGAAACACATTATTTCCGCAATATTTTGAACACTATTCGCGAGCGGTGAAACCCTCGGGTTCTTGTTTCTAGGCAAATCACCAATCATCGGTTCATTTTGTGAACGAATTTCCATTTATTTAAATTTGTATACAGAAATAAGCATGATTTATAGCATATTAAAATTATGAAATAAATACCCAAACAGCCCCTGACGTCCACACCTAGTCCGTGGACTGTCCAATGGCTAAAAAAATTTCTAACAATTCGGTCCCAAATTTTTTGGGGCGATCAGCTCTTCAGTTGGTACCGAGCCAAGCGAACATTATAAAACACTTAAATAAAGTGTAAAACCCAAGTAAGGATAAATCCCCTTACCTCACTGAGTTTTTCAAAAACTCCAAAAACGGAATCAGCGCGTAGGCCCCTCGTCGCGGTAAGAGCAACTCCTTTTGGCCGAAGACTTGTGGTCGGATCGCGTCAGCTTAGAGAAAGATTACACTCTCTCACTCACAAAAAACTCCATTTTTGTTCTTTTAGTTTCCTTCCTTAACTCGCATCTTTAGCCTTTGAATCAAAGAGATGACAATACCTCTTTTTGTCCTAATCTTATCGTTTAATCTTTTCCTAAAATGTCATATATGTCCCCCAGTTTGGATTTTGACATTTGACATATCTCGGCCGTCGTTTTAAAATCGTTTCTCACTCGTGCAACATGTATCACATGAGTTCATTCGTTTTATGGCACCCGAAACTCGATGCCTTGAAAAACGTGTAAATCCCGACTGTCCAACGGTGAAATCCATTTCGTCATCCGAGATCTAGAGAATAAATTTCGGATTTTTGACCGAAATTACGATTTTACCCTTTTTGAGAAAATTAGATTTTCTCAGGTTTTACAATTTCCCCTCCTTAAAAGGAATTTCGTCCCGAAATTATGGACAATCACATTACTCACATGCATATGCAATGTGCACTCTACCATGCATGTAAACTCGTCATTTAATTATTAAACGACTAATCACGACCTTCATCCCTAAACAAGAAGGACAGTGGGTTCCGCATTCGCCCCTGCTCCCATGTGGACTCTTTCACTCCATAAGGCTCCCCATAAAGACCACTAAATTTTCACGGTTCAAGGCCGCAAAACCCCGATCACGCGCTTTATCCAAAATACATAATCGGTCCCCCTCGAAGGTCACATCGTTGTCAACCCCAATCGTCCCCAATCCACCACATGAGCCGGATCCTGAGCATATTCCTGAGTAATGGAGACGTGAAATACCTCGTGACACCGACATGTCACGATAACGCCACCGGTGACGCAACAAAGGCTCATCCTCTCTCGAGTATCTCGAAGGCCCAATAAACCTCGAGCAACTTCACGATCTAACCACTCCCTCAATTTAGGCATCACCTTCAAGAAAACGTGATCCCCAACCTCGAACTCTAAGGGTCGACGTCGTACATCTACATAATTCTTCTTCCGGCTCTGAGCCGTGAGAAGAAACTGTCATATCAAGCTCACCTTCTCAGAGGTGTTTCTAATCAGATCAGGACTAGTGATGGAACTCTCTCTCACTTCTGGCCCAACATAATCTTGACTGTATGGCCTCCCCCATTCACGCCTCATTGGGTGCCATTTGTATACTGGCCGATAACCGTTGTTGTAGGTGAATTCCACTATGGCAATGCTCCTCCCAAATTTACCCCCATGATCCAGACGGAGCGCCGCAGCATGTCCTCTCTAACACCCGTGATAGTCCTCTAAGATCGACCATCCGTTCGAGGGTGGAAAGTTGTACTCATCAAGCCACCGTAGGCCCATAAATTTTTGGAAACTCTTCCAAAAGTGCGCTGTAAACCTCGGGTCCCTATCCGACACTATGGATACTGGTACTCCATGTAGCTGGACTATCTCTCAAATATACAACCGGCAGAATCTCTCCAATGTGAAGGTCATCCGCAAGGCTAGAAAAAATGCCTACTTCGTGAGCCGGTCCACTATCACCCATACCACGTCATGCCTCTGCTGTGTCTGTGGCAAGTGGGTCACATAGTCCATCGTGACGTGGTCCCACTTCCACTCAACTACCTCTAATGGTTGAAACAAATTTCGCCGCTTCGATGCTCACTTTACCCGCCGGGACACGTGAGACATTGCTGTATCAAGGTCCATTACGGTCTCTTCATCCCGCCTCCAAAGAATATCAAGGGATTTAAGATCTCCGTACATCTTCGTACACTGATGCACGATAAATCGAGCAGCTTGAAACTCCTGCAATCTCCTCTCAACCTACGAATGGGAACCATTACCCGCCCTTATATCAAGACTACCATCCAAGTGGGATGGTCCGCACCGCCACCGTGACTGATCGCAGACGGCCCGATGGACACTATCTCTCGCTGGCCCCCGCCACTGAACTCGATCACCGCTTCAACAGACTTTCGCGGCTACTAAACTCCCCACCGCACTTCGCAGCCGCCAGCGACCGTAGCCTCAAACTCGTTCTACGCCTTCGAGCATCCGCCACTCCCCGAGAAGCTATACTAGCTAACGCTCCGTGACTTCCGACCGAGTGCATCGCCACTGCACTCGCTCTTCTTTACCAGATAGGCATAGTAAAGTCATAATCCTCTAGGAATCCCATCCATCTGCGTCATTCATATCGAGGTCCCGTCGCTGAAAATATACTTCGACTTTTATGGTCCGAGTACACCTAACCCTCGCCATATAAGTAATGGCGCTAAATCTTCGGGCGGGAGTACACTACGGCTGCCAACTCCATATCGTGTGTGGTAATTTCGCCATGATTCTTCAACCGAGGGGAACCATAAGCTACTACCTCCCTGGACGCATCGCAAACACATCCCGCCCCGCCCTCGGCGATCACAATACACCACAGACCCTCGTCCCGGTCCGGGATTCATCAAAACAGAGGCCGGCGAAGTCTCCTTCAACTCCTGAATGCCTCCTCACATCGTCATCCCACCAAATCCCGACCTCCTCCGCCGTCAACCTCATAGTGCCGCTATCCTGAGAGAAACCTCACCGACCCCCTCCGTAAGACTACCAATCCCAAGAAACTACGTATCTCAAAGACTGACTTCGGCCTCTCCCAACTCATCACGGCCTCGACCTTCTCTGGGTCCACTGACACGCTTGATGCCGACACCACGTGTCCCAAAAATCTCACCTTAGTAAGCCGAAACTCGCACTTACTTAACCGCGCATAACCGACTTGGCCTCAACAACCGTAACACGATCCTCGTTGATACTCACGCTTCCCACTGACTGGGAGTAGATCAAGATGTCATCTACGAAGACAACGATAAACTGATCCAAATAGGGTTAGAACACCCTATGCATGAGATCCATGAATGCTGTTGGCGCATTCGTCAATCCAAAGAGCATCACCGTAAACTCAAAGTGCTCATAACGCTGCCTTAAACGTCGTATTAGGATATCCGCCTCCTCAACCTCAACTAATGGTAACCGGGGCATGGCGATCTATCTCGGGAGTAGACTCGCGCTCCTCTCAACTGATCAAACAAATCATCAATCTTCGGCAATGGGTACTGATTCTAGATTTTGTAACCATGTTCAACTGTATGTAGCCAATACACAGTCGAAGGGTCTTGTCCTTCTTCTTTGCAACAACCGGCTACCCCATGGTGAAGTGCTCCTGGCCTAATGAACCCTGGCCCAAGAGTTCGTAATCGACTCTGAGTTCCTGCAACTCAACTGGTGCCATCCTATTTTGAGTCATAGAGATGGGTGAAATACCAAGGTGTAACTCGATACCGAAGTCTACTACCCTCTGTGGAGGCAACCCGTAGCCTATCCGGAAAACATCCACATATTTCCGCACACTACCGAGGTAGATTTAAGTCCGGCTCTCCTCGACCCCAGCAAGGCTCGCCAGCCAACCCGCTTAACCCGTCCATGACACTTGACTGCACAATCGCCTCGCAAATCATCATGTCATTCCCCCAAATACCACACGTGCAATACCGCCCTCGCTGTATCGGGCGGTGTAACCTTCCCACGCCACAATCGATAACGACTCGTAAGCCGCCACCAATCCATCCCTGTGATGACATCGAACTCGATATGTCCATGATCCTCAGTCCATCAGGAGTAGAGTCCCCGAGATCTCCAACTCGTAACCACGCATATATCATCCCTATTCTCGCCCTAATCCCTGTGGGAGAACTCACAAAGGCTCTCTGTCCCAACCTCTAAGCCCAACTCTATCACAACCGACAGAACAATGAATGAATGCGACGCGCGACTAATCAAATAACACTCTTGCCCATGCGAGATTGTAACGCTTCAAAAATACCTCGAATTTTTATAATAAAATTTATTATATATTCTCGTATAATCAGCTACTGGGTATTTTTCTCGGGAATTGTTGACGAATATTGATTAAATGATTATTGAATCCGAAATAAACCCAAGTGAAAAGAGAAAATATGGAAATTGAAAATGGGGACCTAAGGGTCAATTGTAAATAAGTTTATATGTCTAAGTGAAAATAGAGACTTAAAATGAAAATAATAGAGAAATGGAGGGACCTAAATATAAAAATAACAAAGAAAAGAAAAAAAAAAAATCAAGGAAAGGGCATGTGGCATGTAGGAAAGTGGAGGAAGTTTCCTCCTTTTGCAGAAAATACGCTAGAGTGATCCATAAGAAAAGGAAAACAGAGAAAAATGGAGGTATTTTAGAGTGAGAAGCTCTCACTTCTCTCTAGATTTCCCAACGATCGAGCCATAGGTCCCAGGCGAAGCAAGAGGGAAAGTCCTTCACCGTGACAAGAGCTGCAAGTAGAGACCGGAATCTTGGAGTTTCGACAAACTCCAAGAGGTAGGTCTTCCCCTACTTTGGTCATTTTCTACCCTAAGCTGCCACATTGTGATAAAGGCCCATTAGCCGACCTAGAGTCGAATTGGGTAAGAAATAAAGATAACGGTAGTGAGTCCTTCAGAAGCAGCCACATCAATGAACTTGATGTTAGGCTTTGAATCTCAATTTGACCTCAGAGAGTAAGTTATAGTCCTTTATCGCATCAGCCCAAATGCAATCTCTGGCTCTACGCTCTCCCAATCTCGCCAACTGTACCGCACCTAACTGCCAGCAGCAACAAAGCGACTGGCAGTAAGTCCGAAATTTTATCCACATCAATGAACTTGATGTTAGGCTTTTGAATTTCATCTGACTCCTCGTAGACCAAGCTATAGTCTTTTACTCCGAACAACCAAATGGGTGAGAATTCACCATAGAGGTCATGCAACAGAATGGCTAGACCTCATGCAAACAGAGGTCAAGATACCTCATGCAACAGAGGCTGACAGGAGGTCAGCAGACCTCATGCGCCAGGTCAAGAAACCTCATGCAAAGAAGGCCAGCAGACCTGTCCCTAAGAGCCCACCTCGTCATAAAGGTCAACTCTGTCAGCTCGCCGCTCGTCTAGGGATGACTATGCATGACCCTCCAACTCGAAGGTCATAACCCTCCGTCCGAACTCCGGGATGGTGTTCTGACCTATGGAAAGCCCATTGAGTCAAGAATCCATCCATATGCCTGAGGAAGATAGAAGGTGTCAGACCGAGGTGTCAGACCGAGCTCTTCATGTAGAGGTCAACTCGTAAGTTCAGGTCAGCTCGTCTGGGTTGACTACGCATGACCTCCAACTTCGGAAGGTCATATCTTCTTCGTTTGAACTCCGATTTGGGTGTTCTTGAACTCTATGGAAAGCCCATTGAGTCAAGAATACATTCATATGCCTGAGGAGGATATTAGATGTTAGACCGAGGTGTTAGACCGAGCCTGGCCATTTCGCTCAGCTTCGTCGCCCAGTCACCGTCTGCTGACTACGCATGACCTCCAACTTCGAAGGTCATATCTCCTTCTCGCTTGAACTCCGATTTGGGTGTCTCTCGACTCTATGGAAAGCCCATTGAGTCAAGAATACATTCATATTCCTGAGAGTATATTATATGTCAGACTGAGAGGTGTTATATCGAGCCTGCCCAGGTCAGGCCAGCTCGTCATCAGTCACTGGTCTGTGGCTGGATTTCACGCATCGACCTCCAATTTTAAGGCTTCATATCTCCTCTTCAATCCACCTCTGATTCGGGTAATTTCTTGACTCATGGAAAGCCCATTGAGTCAAGAATACATTCATATATTCCTGAGGAGGACAGAAGATGCCTGAGCGCAGGTGATAGATCAAGCTCTGTCCAGTCGTGAGCTCGTCATCAGATTGATCGCTGTGATGACCTCCAACTTCGGAAGGTCATAACTCCTTCGTCCGAACTCCGTTTCGGGTGTTCTTACACTCTATGGAAAGCCCATTGAGTCAAGAATTCATTCATATACCTGAGGAGGATAGAAGATGTTTGACAGAGGTGACGATCGAGCTCGTCCGTGTCGTCGCTCGTCACTCAGGATTTGACTGCGTATGACCTCCAACTTCGGAAGGTCATAACTCCTTCGTTCGAACTCCGTTTCGGGTGTTCTTGGACTCTATGGAAAGCCCATTGAGTCAAGAATCCATCTATATATATCTTGTCGAATTTGGAAATCATATTAATCTCCGAAAATCAATCCTAACCAAAACTACTAGTACATGAATAATATTGTTCTTTAATGGTTTTGGAATAGGGACTGACGAGGAGGAAAAGCCAAACTGAGATTGAGATTCCAAGGATTGGAATCAAAGGCAAAGATTTTGGGTTTGTTCTAATTGACCCTATTCCTCAAGCTTTCTCAAGTTTTTGTAATAATGAAATAAAAGCATATTGCATTGATTTAATTGATTTGGAGAAAAGGATTGAAATGTTTGTTTATAAAAATTGCATGATTATTGAAAATAAACTATTTATACAAGCGTACATATTGTACTATATTTGCTATAAAGGATTTGAAACGCCCTTAATAGAATGTTAACTGCTTATTTCAGACATGATAGATTGGTATACCAATAGGGTCAAATAGCAAACACATTACAACGATTTACACGTATCACCCGATCGCCAGCCTCAAATGGACCGTATTCCGGGTAGGTGTTCACTATTTGATTGTTTATAACCACACAGCCAAATGGACCCATCGTGTTATAAACCATGTGATACCTACCGCAGCTCAATGACCGTGCTTGACTCGATATCCTCAGATATCGAAGACATGTTAAATTCGCGGCGCATAATCGAACTGATTGTCATAACTTATTTGATCGCATAACTCGAATTGATTTTCGTAATTGAATTGGAATGCTCGAACTGAATTGAATTTGTGAGCATATTGGAATTGATTTGAGATGGTAAATATTATTAAGAAATGTATTATGGATGATCTGTAATGAACTATAATTTATTATATATATATATATATAACAGTATATGTATTGTATTTATATTATCATCAAAGATTGAAAGTTCTCAATTACTAATTAAACATGAATTGATTTAAGCCGGAACTGAGGAATGGATTTTTGTATAGAACCACTAAGCATAAAATGCTTAGCGTATTGTTTTATCAATACGCAGTACCGAAAGTGATGTATAGTGATCGAAAAGCTTTAATTCCAAGATCGAGGAGCCGCCGAGTCATAAGAAGGAAATTTCTGAGCATGTCTACATGTGCATTCATTTCATGTTTTCTTTTGATATTGATATTATGTAAACACTCAACTCGAACATCTATTTCAGAATCATTTTGAAAAGGCTTGAATGCCTTCATTGTAAATGTATTTTGTAAAATATAAATGCTTATGGCTCGTCTAAATTTTGAAATCGCTTCCGCAGATATGATTTTGAGGATTTTAGGGGCATCCCGACTCTGCCGATCCGCCAAACGTGGTCGGGCCTGCAAGGGGCGCCAACAAGAGATAGCAAAAACGCACCCCGTATAACCGGGTCGATCCACACTCAGCCAAGGGTGTGATGTGGGCGTAGACACGCCCGAACCCCCGATGTCCCCGCCCGTGGACTCACCCTGCCTCGGCCCCTAACCCGGCCTCTCCGGCCTGCCTCGTGAAACGGAGGTGCCCGATAGCTCCCCTGAACCGAACCGCTCCTTCCGGCCTCAGACCGAGTCAAGGAGGAATATACTGATCCTCTCACGTCCTACTAACACTAGGACTGTGGCCGTCCCAAACCCCCGGGATCCTCTGCCTCTGGGCAACCTCCTCGTATGTCCGGTCGCTGCAATGGTAAAGACACCATCCGCCCGGTACTCGACCGCACCCCTATCCGTCCCTCGCCCTGATGGCGCGACTGGGAACCTCGTGAACTAGAAGCTCTCGCCTTTTCTCGAACTAGAAGAAGATCGACTCTCCTTCCTTCAAGCATTAACACTCAGATCCCGAGTGCTCGAGCATCCTATCTCTCTATGGTTAGGGCTGTCCCAACCATGGAGTCCATATCCTGTAAGCGAAGTCCTCCAATCCTAGCCCGAATGGACAACTTCAGTCCATTCTCAAATCTCCTAACCTTGGCCATGTCTGTGGCCATGTAACCATCAGCAAATCGTGCTAACTCTGTGAACCTAGCCACATAATCCATCACAGACATCGCCCCTTGCTTCAGCTCTAGGAACTTCTAAGCCTTCGTGATGCCTCGCAAAGACTGGAAGACTTACCCATTTAACAACTCCCGAAACACGCTTCATGTGTCATCGCTCTTCTTTAGGTCTCTAGAGGTCTCGCCCATTTCCACCATACTGGGATCTTCACCCTGTACTGAACACGCCTGGGCTCGACCTCGGGACGTTGGCCAAAGGTAATCTCCGTAGCCTCTAACACTTTCTCTACCTCCTCGCATAAACTAAATGGTCCGCACCACCTGATCTCCTCCCCTCAGGAATACCTGAGATGATGCCCAAACCTCTGTAGGCGCCATTACAGACCCTCCCTCGACTAATTATACTCAAACAGGCTATAGCCGTCTCACCTATAGCCTCTACAGCGCCTCGCTGATCAACACTCCATGATAAACACCGCACCCCGTGAACGCCCTCTACGTCCTCGTCCTCGACTAGCCATCTCACGATGCAAATGGCAAGTTAATTTCAAGGCAATATATCTAAGGCATAAACACAGCCCCGAGACACTATTCATACACAGAATCAGTGTATATATCAAGTCCCTGCATTCATAAGCAATGCAAGACCATTTATCCAATATATTAAATCATATTTATCAAAAAAAAAATTATTTTCGAAATTTTCATTTTTCCAAAATTTTGTCTCATTTTGTTTGATTTTATTTTATTTAATTAAAAAAAATTTCCCAACCACCGAAAATACCAAAAAAAATACTTATATATATATATATATATATATTTCATCTTGAACACTCAAATAAATTCTTATAAAAATTTATTTTATTCATTTTCTTTAGGTTTTCAAGCACTATAAAACCTTAGAAAATAATTTTCTTTCTCCTCATCATTTTTTTCCACAGCTCAAAATAAATTTATTTAAATTTATTTTATTTCTTCTTATTCCAAAGCTTTTACACTTTGTAAAAAACTCCTAAAATTTTCCACACTTCATCCTATGCTATCAACCAAGCATATATGCACACAATTCATCAATTCACATGATCACACTTCATTTCATCAATTCACACACAAATTTATCAAATCACACAAAACACCCCAAAAACATGCATGCAGTGTCCTAGTTTTGTCTCGTGATTTCCTAGGTAATTTCATACCTAAACTCGACATCGAACCTGTAAGACCCGAGAAATTCCAATTTCTGGAAAAAGGGCAAATCGCACGCTATAAATTGTAATTTCGAAAATCCGAAATTTATTCTCTGATCTCTGGATGACAAAACGGATTTCACCGCTCGAATCGTCTCTACCAAATCTAGTTAGCACGCCGACTTCGTAGAATTCGATACAACGGAGTTGGCACGCTTTTCTCGAGGCATCGTGATTTTTATGTCGAACGATATTCGATGCGATAAAAAGTCACGATATAATACGACTATGTTTCATATGGTATGAGTAGAGAATGATGAAATTGACAATGGTATAAATGACGAATGTCAAAACAGTAAAAGAACGGACAAACGGTCATTTTGAATTTAATTAAATTTATAAAACGCCAAAAATAAAGGAATAGTTACTGCCTCTTCAAATGTTAAAAGAAGCAAAACGTGAAAGGAAAAGAAAAGCAACTAAAAGAGCTTCGATTTCTTTGTTTTGTAGAGAGAAGGACTCATTCTCTGTAATTTCTGGAGATCCGACCGCTAATTTTTCTAGCAAGAAGGAAAAGTCAGTTTACGCGGTGAGGGCAACGCTGCGGCACCGGCTTTGAATTTCGAAGAACCTCGTGAGGTGTGGGCTTCTCCCTACTGGGTTTTATTCTTTCTTTATTTAAGTACTTTGTTAATGTTTGGAGTTGAATGAGGCCAGGTCATTTGATCTGGCCCCAAATCTCTTGGGACCGAATCGCTTGAAATTATTGAAACTCATTTGTGAAATCGCATGTCCGTGGACGGGCCGCCACGGACTGCTATGGTTCTACGTGGGTGATAATTCATTGAATAATTATGCTGTATTGTATAAGGTCTAAACGGTCGTAAAATTCGGGTTCACCAAGTGAACCGATGATCGGGTGATCTGGCCTGTGAATGTTAAACCGATGGCCTATTCGATATCAGTGTTCACAAAATAATTTTGTGAAATAATGTGTTGTCGAGTACTGCTGAATTGCCTGCGGTTTCTGATCATACAGTGAAAGCTAATTTTTTGCATGGAAATGTGAAATTACATAACATGATCAGTGTAATTTAAATTATGTGAATATATACGATTATATATTTGCATGTGCTATAGAACTGGAAATGGAATGCACATGCATTCCACTAAAGCACTTAGGACGATAGATAAAGGGAGTGCATGAGGGTTCTTTCGAGAGAATGGGTCTCTGAGCATTGCCTGGGTGGACACGACATCGGCGGTAGTCCAAATAAATATCAATCATCTGAGCTCCGCCCATTGATATACACTGAGGGCAATCCATACATATCAATCGCTCTGAGATCTAATCAAATATACATCGGAGGGTCGTCCACAAACAACAAAACTATGCTGGAAGTTTCATATCTGCTTAAAGCAGCGTGAGTCTAAGGGACTCTGGGATATGAACAGCATGTGTATTCAGACCACTACCTTACCTGGAATGCCTGTTTCATTGGTTATTGCATACGTATTTCAGGAGCATAGTTTGTTTAGTGGTGATTCCACTATCGAGCATTAGTCGACTCGTCGAGGGATATATTTACAGGCACAGGAGCATGCGAGGAGACGGCTCATCATAGAGGTCATTTAGAAGAAAGCCGAAATGTGGCTTTGATTGTTTCTTGCATGTATTAGAATGTTTTTCATTTTAATATATGTGTTGTGGCAAGAGTAGATCATTAACTCTTGTAACTATGATATATAGTTGGGATGTTTTATGAGTATTACTATGGGCCCATGGTCGTTTACTCATGTGATGGATTATATCGATAATCGGGATATATGTTTAGAGAGTAATGCGTTGACCCAAGAGGTCATTTTTACTCAAGATAGTTGCTATGAGACCGTGGTCAGCTGTGTATACTGGGGACAAAAAGCAGGCACAGTAATGACAGAGCTCCCGCACAAAGAAGACTCCGCCCTCGATTTTCATGATGGCGCCTGCAACCCGACATCCACCAGACTGGCGGGGTTGACTCCGGCAGTCACCGGCACTTCCGGGCTTTGGGCTACGCAACCACACCAGGTGACCTTACACCTCAAAGACTCATGGCCTAAGCCCAAATCCTCAAGCCCTGTACGTATACCTAGGCTCGATACCGTCGTGATGCCCCAAATCCCAGTGGGTCCGCTGACTAAATTCACAACCTGGCTGAAACACTCGTGAATACCGGTGACCCGACATCCAATTTAAACCGCAAAGTCTCCTTGTACGGGGAGCTCTACCTCCTTAGTACATAACCCTCGGGTCCTGACATCCAACGACCACATAGGTCCAAATGAGAGTAATTAACGGCCACTGGGCCCTCAGATCACTCAACCAATATATCCCAACTATATACAATAGTTTCAAGAGTTAGGAAAATACTCTTATACAAACATATATTAAAATTCTAGAATTCTAATAATGTCATCATAATATTAAAGTCACAACCCGGCTTTCTTCTAAATCGGTCTCTAAGAAGAGTCGTCCTCTCGAACGCCCCCTGTACCTGAAAAAAATGTTCCCTCGACAAGGTGAGCTATCGCCTAGTAGTGGAATCACACTAAATGGGTTACTCTCCACCCAAGCCGCATATGTGCAACGCCTATCAAAAACATACATTCAAGTAACGCGCTGATCCTACTCAATGTCTACATGCTCAACTCCATCCCGAGTCCTCACTAACTCCCCTCACACTCGCCTAAGCCACGTATGAGAAACGTTATTTTTAACAAAGATGTTTGTTTTCATTTACGGACAACCCGATATAAGTATCGACCGACCGATGTTATATTTAGTGGACTACCCGATGTTATATTTAAGTGACTACCCTCCGATGTATAATAATCAGTCGACTCGACGATCGATATTTTATATGGACTACCCTCCATAATTACATATTTAGTCAACCATCCGAACCATTCTCTCAATAATCACCTCATGCACTCACTCCCATCGTTCTAGGACGTTTCCAAAGGCATATGGAACGACGATGCCAATTCCAATACAATTATATAACACATGTAAATATATATAATAATGCATATATTCACATAATTTAAATCACACAAACATGTCGTGTAATTTCACAATTCATTACACCAAAAATTAGCTCACTTGAGTTAATTATCAAACACGAGCAATTCAACTTGAATTACTCAACCAAACACATTATTTCACAAAAATATTTGCATTCATTCCTATGAACGCTGAAACCTCAGCCATCGCTCCCGACAAATCACCAATCATCTGGCTCATTTTTCGAACTGTAATTTCACGGCCATTTCCTACTTTATACAAACCAACACACGACGACAAGATAAATCTATGAAATAAATACTCCAAACAGCTCCCTCACGTCCACACCCAAACGTGGACTGGTCCAATGGCTAAAAATTTAAATAAATTGATCCTAAGTTTGCGACTGACCAAACTGGCTGCTCAAGGCCTCAAGCCAACCGAAACATTATAAAAACACTTAAATAAAGTGTAAAACCCAAGTAGGATAACCATCTCACAAAGTTTTTCAAAACTCCCAAAATCGAACTCCGCCAGAGTTTCGATCCGTAGAACTACTCTTCCTTTTGGCCCGGGCACTCGACTACTTGGATCGCCTCAGAAACCTGCAGGTTACACTCTCTCACTCTAAAAAACTCCATTTTGCCGCCGTTTCCTTCCTTTAGCTACTGCATCTTTGGCCTTTGAATAAAAGAGATGACACTATACACCTCTTGTCCTATTATCATTTAATCTTTCCTAAAATTACGAGTGTCCCTAAGCTGGATTTTCACATTCCTCGCACTATCTCTAGCCGTCCATTTCCATCATTTCTACTGCAACATGTATCAAGCATTAGCGCATGTTATAGGTGATTTTTGTCACCTCGATTTTCTGCTTTACTTCAAGACCAAACTCGATGCTCGAAAAACGCGGTAAATCCCGACCGTTCTTAATTTGACGCAATTTTGACATGTTAGCTATTGTCGCGGTAGACGATTCCAACCCTGGAACTGCTTATCATCCGAGATTTGTGAGAATAAATTTCGGATTTTCGAATCGTAAATTTACGATTGGCTCTTTTAAGAAAATTAGATTTTCTGCCCATAACTTTAATGGTCATGGCGACTGGGCTTGTGACTGGTTTAGTGAATTGATTTGTGATCATAGTATGGCGCTAAAATTTGCTTAGTGGACTGCTTGGATTAAAAAAATGATCCAGACCGCTGCGGTTGTTCGGGCCTCGGGTTTTTGAAGATCTAATGGCCGCTTTGCGTCTGCTTGTGACCAATTTTGTGAATTGATTTGTGGTTATATTTAGTGTGTCCCAAAAAATTGTTTAGAACTATCAGGTAAATGTATTTTAACTGCTCGAGGTGTGGTTCATGAGCTTAGTCTCATCTCACTATAAAGATGATACTGTGATCCACAGATGAATCCAAGTATTTGTTTTGAACTTTTATTTTACCTTAATCTGCTCGTATCAAGATTATATACACGTAATAGCAACTCTAAGGTTCCTTCATTGTGTTTGGTTTGGTTTCTATACTCTGAGAAACATTTGTGCACGATACATGACTCATGAACGGCTCTTATCTAAATATGGGTGAAGAAAGCCAACTTGTGGCTTTATGATTATTTTTGTAAAATTTTTGGAGTAAATTAATTTGGGCATATACTAATATGTAAAAGAGTTGTAATTGAACTCATATGGACTGTTTTTAATATAGTCTTACATGTTTTTATATGAATGTGGACAAATGGGTCTTGTGGTTAATTTTACTTCATAAATGAACCCGTGCGGTCATCAGGTTATATCAAGTCCCTGATAGGTCTTGTGGATCGTATTTTATTGTAATGTGATTGGCTTTTTTATAAAGCTCCTTGTACAAATGAGACTTTGTCCGATTTTTGTTAAATTATGGATCTTGGTAAATGGGACACAACATTGTGATATCGAGTTACATGATATCCACAAGCTTTCCACTGATTGATGGGTGATCAACGAGCTCCAAGATTTTAGGGCGTCACACTGTAAATGTTTATCCTCAAGTCTAAGGAATCCATTTGGGAGCTAGGAGGGTTGATTGTCATTGAATTCCTATTGAAAAGATTATGAAAATCGCTAAAATTCAACAGCTTTAAGAGAGTCTCAGACATCGTAATCCACTCCCCATGGGGTGCACGGAGGGCTTCAAAATTGTTTCATCGCTTTCAGACAAGGGTGGATGTGTGGTAGAACTTAGTATTCCTATCCCCAAATTTTATCCATTCTTCTCGGGATCGTTGGAACCACATCAGTTCATCTTGGCCCAGCACTATGTTCAAATCATTTTGAAGTTTCCTCTCAAGTTTCAGGATCTGGGTCCTCCAAGGATTTCTGAATGCCAAACAACCACATTTGCAATTATTCGACCCAATCATGTAGATATTGTCCGCTTCAGGTCTAAAAAGTCCTCACGGTTTTAAAACTCGTCTACTAGGTTGAGAGGAGCTCACTTATATAAGGCTGTGAAGCCTCATATCCGATGTGATATGACAAACACCCCTCTCCCCATGTAATCAATGTCCTCATTGTGTCCCATGGGATTACGGGTTTAACTAATGCACTCACATCGGGTCGAGGATCGCCTATGATACCACGAGTAATGGTTCGATCTAACCATATAGATATTATCCGCATTTGGTTTAAAGGGTCCTCACAGCTTTAAAACATGTCTACTAGGTTGAGAGGAGTCCATACTTATATAGTTCCAGAAAATTTCTATCATATTCAATATGGGATGTGACATCATCTGTAACACCCCGTCCCGAGAGAGTGCATGTGAGCATGATAATCGTATGCGTATAAGAGCACTAAGTGTCACATTATAGTATTTTCGAGACTAGTGAAATGATAAATTATGGAACCCGAATTTGTAGGTATTAAACCAAGGGTATCAGAATACTCGAAATATACCCTAGTTGTTTTCAACATGTTAGGGTATTATGTCGGCATAAATTAAAATTTTCGTAAATTAACTGCAAAAATATAGAAACTTAGAAACCCGGAAGTTGTGCAAATTATAATGACAAAACCGTAATTTTGTCCAAAGAGGGACATCAAAGACATGGTTAATATAATTAGAGGCCAAAGTATAAATATTAAGAGTTGTAATATAATTAAGGGAAGTTGGAGGCTAAAAGCTAAATAATCAAAACTTATTTTAATAGCTGCGGAGACCAAAATGCATTAATTTGTCTCCAAACAAGAGGTCTACGAAGGAGAGGAAAAAGGAAGGAGAAGAAGAGAAAGAAGAAGAAGAAGAAGAAGAAGGAGGGAAGCAAATCCAAGGTATGGATGCTTGACTTTGGTATGGAACTATGAATGTTTGGATGGAATTCTCATGTTTTATGTGAAGGTTCATGCAATTGATGGTTAGGAGCTCGCTCTAAACCTAGAGTTGTTAGGGATTACATCTTAACTAAAGGTTTTCAAAGTAGTGTATTGCCATAATTCTAAATAGCACAAGATTGGTATGAAATCCTCATTTTGAGGAGGGATTCATGGAAATTGTGTTGGGTTACAACAAACTCTACATAACCTTTGAGCATTGGGTTTATATGGGTTATAACTCATAATATAGTTGTTTCTGGGGAGGTATTCATGATGTTTTGATCTATGGATGAAATAGCATGAAAATGAGAGAAAATACCCATTCTGGGCAATTTCGGGTGAATTGTACCGTACAATTTGAGTTGTACCGGTACAATTTCTTGCCTTATTATTTCACAAGTTGTACCCAGACAACTTGAGCTTGTATCGGTGACAACCTCGTCAGTTTTCCTGCTCGACCATTTTCGTATTTTGGCCATAACTCGCTTCATTTCTTATCCGATTTGAGTGGATTCAAGTGGCCACTTAAAATACAAATTCTCAAGGAGAACAAAAAATATTTAATAAGTATCTCCAAATTCTGAATCTAGATAGCCTAAAAATTCACTCCAAGTGGGGCTATGTGCAAGCCTACTTCCTCGTGATCGCTTGATCATAGAGTGGGTCTGAAAGGCTGTTCGACTTTAACTCAGTTTCGTGTTCGAATGGGGTGATTCCAGTTGAATAGAACCCTAGCACCTTAACCTTTAAAGGAGTACAAAGATATAGTGCCAAATATGGTTAAGACCCCAGAAAAGTGAGTATTTCAAAACTGTCCTCGGGTAACCGTAAAAGGACTAGTTGGCAATGAAGTGCCATAACTTTAGCTCGATGATCCGATCGATTGATTCCAATTCCCTTGCAAAGTAGATTCTGGGGTGATAATAAGAATACATGAATAAGGTGACAAGACACGATCATACCTTACTAGTATATGAAATCGATCCACATGAACATAAGTACTAAGAAATTCTAATATAAGATAGTAAGTTAATGAAGCTCATATAATTATAAAATACTCGATACCAGCTATTTAACCCGAAATAAAGACTCGTTCCGATTAGTACTTCTATGACCCGTTAAGGTTCAAGACTCCCGCTTTGATTAGCAATTTCTAAGATCTGGGGCCATGTCTCAAGACTCCCGATCCGATTAGTACTCGGTACTCCCTGCTAGTGCTCCTAAGACTGCTTTGATTAAGACTTCCTCGCAGACTTCGTTAAAGTACGACACTCGTCCTGCTATGCTACAAGACTTCGCCCGATTAGTGCTACTAGACTGCCTGTAACTGAAATTCTACTTTTGTGCTACTGGGCACTTCCGCATTGTATAGCATCTTCTGATACTTATTATACAAAGGTTCTGCACTTTTATTAGAACTGCTATTAAGGTATTCTACAATTATAAGGATAATAACTCGAATAATGAATAAAGAGGACATGAAGGTGTATCGTTCGACCGTAATACCTAAGGGCATTTCAATATGAGTAAGCTCCGTAACTCCTACTTCGGAGATCCGAATAAATATAAGTCCCTCAGAATACAAAGATAAGTCCGTAGGGTACCTACTTCGCACCGCATAACAACCCGTAGTACCCACGTACTTTTATATGCTAATAAAGATAAGAATCAGAGTAAACCTACAGATGAATGCATGTAATTTCTAATATCCGTTATTGTTATATGCTTATTGGTAACTGCATATGATGCATATTATATGTTTCCCATTGCTGCAAAGCTTAGCACGTTTTTAATCCGTAGGTGACAGGAGAAGACGCCCGAGAACTTCCACATTCTTCGTACAACACACGAGTAGGGCATCACGAGGTTCCGTGACTCCTCGATCGCACTTGTAAATGTATAGTTTTGAATATGTAATGACTCGCAGATCGTATAGGTAAGGATCAGAAACACCACTACGGTGGTAGTTTTATTTTTTGGACTTTGTATATGATGTTATATATTATAAGACTTGATATACCAATGTCTAATTAAGGTAAAGAGTCCCAAGATTTGGTCTCACAGCCCCGAAATCCTGCCTGATCCGCCCACGGCCGCAGACCTGGGCGTGATGTACAATGGTCATTACAAAGGAATATGAAAAACAAAACAAGGGTAGAGATAAACAACAGAGAATCTTTCAAAGTTGGCAGCCAAAAAATTAAAGAGATGAGGGCAAGTTGTAAATTTATGATAAGTTGATATTATAATAATGGGAAAAACAAAAGAAAATTATTTGGTCTCAAGTTCACTCTAGCAAACCCGTAGAGGAGAAAGAGAGAGCAAGAAGAGGAAGAGAGGAGGAAGACAAAGAGTAGAGGTCCAAAAAATCGTGCATGTCTCGGGCTCAAACCATGGGTAATTGATTCTTAAGCCTCGTAAGGAGAATAGATGCCTTATCAGGTTTTGCAAAGAGTACATAAACCTTTGAATTAATGGGTTATGAGTGTAAACCCCAATTGATGTAAAAGAAACATGGAATCATCAAAATTATGTGGTTTCAAAAAGAATTGGTGGACCTAGGTTGAGTTCTTGGAATTTCACCTAAGGTTTTGTGTTTTGAGGTTCCAAAGCACCAATTCAAATGTTGTGGAGTTGTTTTTAGATGAATTCCAAGTTGGTTTTTTGGTGTATTATGAATTATGTAAGCCAGAATGGAGCGACTCAATCAAAAGTGGGAAAATAATAAAATCTGGGCAAATATAAAGGTGTACCGGTACATGAACAGTAGTAAAAATTTGCACACTTAATTAAGAAAGTGTACCCCAAGACACATTAGGGTTGCACCCCAGACACTCGCTCGTTTTTCCCGTTTCGACCGGGGCCAGATTTTGAAGCCATAACTTGCTTCATTTCTTATCCGAGCCTGAGTGAATCAAGTGGCTACTTAAACTAGACTTCAAGGAGAACAAAACTTAAGAAAGAATCGTCACTTGATCCTAAGGGCCCAAAATTCACTCAAAGCTAAGCCACGCCAGTTAAAAATTCTGATTTCAGCTTTGACATAGAGTAAATCGGTTGTCGGGATGAACTCGAAGCCTCTCTGTGTTCAATTGGGTGATTCCAGTTTGGAATAAACCCTTAGCACCTAGCTTTAAAAGATTATAAAGAGTGTGACTAAGTCTAGGAAGTACGTTGCTATGCGATTAATTTGTCGCTGATTCTGGCCGAGTGTAGTTAAAAAGCAAAGTTATGGATAAGTGTGGAAACGTGCCTGCTAAGCAAGGAAGAGGTGAGTGTTCTTAAACTCATTTTTCCAAATACTAGTGTATTATTATTATTATTAAATTGCTTTAATCGGTATTTCATGGTTTGAAATGCAAAACCATTTTCAAGAAGCACGAGATAAAAAGCAAGCGCATGGTTTTGAGCTTAACCATTAAAAGGCATTGGTTTTAAATTGTAAAACCATAACTAAGCAAGCAGCAAGTAAGTAATGGTTTTGAATAATTAAACCATTTATTGAAGCAGCAAAGAACTGGCCAATAAATGTCATTTTCGTTAAGGGCAAGTAAATGGTTTTGAATACTTAAACCATTTTTCAAGTAGTAGCGCCAAAGAATGCTTTCTAATATTTAAACCATTTTTCAAGTGGGCAAATAGTTTTGAATAATTAAACCATTTTTCAAGCAAGCAAAGGGCAATGGTTTCAAAGTAAACCATTTTACAAAGAAAGTGTTAGCAAGCAAAGAAAGTTTATATAAAAACAAGGTCTTCCCTAGTTTTAAGCAAGCAAACCGGTCGTAGGTATCCCGCACGTACTGCGGGTGTTAGGATTTCATACATGCACAGGTTTTGTCTGGCCCAAACTTAGACACACGCGCATTTAAAGCGAGACCGCACGCAGATGCGGGCCCGGCAAGGTTATGAGTTCTAAATTAAGTATGGTGGCGGGATGGCGTACACGAGGTCAATTCCACCATATTCACTGAAAGGTGACGCCGGACAAAGGTCCTTCCATCGCACGGTTGAACACAGTTCCTGTTCACTAGGGTAAAGTAAGCAAAAATAGCCTCCAGCGGGTTGATGTTTTATAAGATGATATACGCGCTTTGAAAAATCAACCATCGGGTTCTCGACGCCCAGCCTCCGAGAGATTAAAGCAAACGGTCGAGCCCAAGCTCCTGATTTCAAACGATCGGTTGAGCCAAGCTCCGTGGGCTATTTTCAAAGCATGTGGTTGAGCCTAAGCTCCTATTTTATGAAAAAGTTTATAAACTTTTAAAGCAAAGGCTCAGGAAAGGTTTTAAGAAACTTTTTCAAGCATGATAAAGCAAGCAAGCAAGAAAATTATGAAGTTTTATAAACTTCTACAAAGAAGAAATAAGAGTTTTACAAGCTTTTAAAGAAAAGCAAATAAAGCAAGGCAGCAAAGCAAGCAAGCAAAGAAAAGTTTTGAAAACTTTTAAAGCAAGCAAAGCAAAGAAGTTCTTCCTAAAAATATTCGTAAAAGAGAGTTTTACATTTTTAAGATGTTTTCCTTAAAAGCAAAACCTTTATAAAAGATAAACTCACTGAGCTCGTTAATTATATTATTTTCTATTTTAAAAACTATTTTCCAGTATGGTGTACGCAGTGACGAGCACAATAGGATTGGTCCCGACACGTATAAGTGTCGTGTATTAATTATATTTTGTAAGAACATACTTTAAATTATGATGGGACATATGTATGTACATAGTCACAGAGAATGTGTTAGTATGTTTGGTTGCCATGTTTGGATATTTGATTTAGAGTAATCGATGTATACAGGATTGAACAGCTTATGCGCCCGCCATGCCAGCCAAGTTATTCACGCTAAGAATTTACTAAACTTCTAAGTTAGATAAATAAAAGAAAATTTTTATAGGAGGTCAGCAAACAATACGGCTTCGCTTCACAGAGTTTCTAGTCAGCTAGAGGTAACTACTGGGATTTTCGTGGAGGCCGCACGCCCGTCGCCGGTAGGGGGTGGGGTGTCGTTGGCATCGTAGCATAAGTATTGGCAACCATGCATGTTTAAGTTCAAAGTACATACATATGAAGTGATTCAAAGTATTAAACAGTTGATATTTTGGAAATTTCAAGATCATGTCAAGACGTAGAGGTCAGTCCTAGGAGAGTCGCTCCAGTAGCTTCGAGCGTCCTACGCACTGAGGATGAGCACGTAGTAGGGTCTCACCCACCAGATCTATGAACCAGCCTACGAGTAGGTCGGGCATTCACTCACAAACACTGGCGGGCTTTCCGGCGCCGTGGATTGTCACGCAGCAAGTGGCACAGATTATGCATGGAGAAGCCATAGCGACGCTACTGAATAGTCATGAACCCCACCACACCAGAGGTTATGGAAGAACCAGGCATAGAGAGAGTACAGAATTGGGAATGGTTTGAGGCAAGGATCATAGTAGATCTAAGCCCAAGGTGCTGCACTCAGTAAATAAAGACATATATTGGCGGGCCAGATTTGATGATGTGAGTGTCTGTTTTCCAGTTTCATAATGACATGGCCAAGGACTTGTGATGTCACTTAGAGAAAAAGGAGTGTGTATCTCATTAGCTAACATGGGACCAATTTGAAAAAGACACCCAACAACGATTCTTTCCTTTCGAGGTCACAAGATCAAAAAATTGAGGAGTTCTTCAAGTTGAACAAAGAACACACCGTATCCGGCGATGAGAATAAAGTTCCTAACTAGTTCACTGTTCCATAAGATTCACAGATGAAGTCCCAAATGCAAAGAGGGTTTTATCGGATCACAAAGACCTTGATCGCAGGGGATGACATCGCTGGTCCAGATAATGATTTGTGGACTGCAGAGAAAGTCGCTCAGGAGCTGAGCAAAGCACCACAATGGTGTACTGAGCAGCAGAGTTAAGAGTAAGAGGAGGCACCAGGCACATCCCAAACAAAGCTCAAAGATGGGATGTACAAAGAAAGAACAAGTGAGGCAGAGAGAGCATGTGTGCCGAGGAGCCATCTCATCTAGGGATCAACAGGCCCCTGCTTGCAGGCGGTGGCACCGAGTATTCCTCCTGTTTATTCATGTGTCAAGCTGGCACGCTGGGAGTGCAAGAGATTCAAGACGGAGAGCTCATCAGGGCTGGGAAGAACGCTTAGATAGGGAGTCTCACTGATTGGCAGTGACATCGCTACCCACACTCCACACAGGATCACGACAAAAGTCAACTGGTGCTTTCCAGTAAGAGGGCCACATAAACAGTGTGAAAGGTAATGGTGAGGTGAGGTGAAGCACTAGATACATACAGAGCCTTACTAAAGCGAGAGAGGCTGCGACTAAGAAATGCATGCAGCCCATAATAATAAGGTTATTATCCTTGATCAGATGTTGAGGTATATTGAAGTGTGATCAGAGCTGTACATTCATTTCAGATCGCCATCTTAGATCGTCAGATAGAGATCAACATCAGATAACAAGTTCCGTACGCCTAGAGAGAGAGATCCCACATCCGGTCAATCAGTTTCTAATAGGTGATTAGAGTTCCACTGGATCTCTGTAGAATAGATATGAGGACTTTGATGTGAGCCTCTTATTACATTATATTGCCGGTAAAACAGTAGTTTCGAACAGGCCAGAAAGTGATAAAGTTCGAGATTAATGAGATATCTTCCTGAGATTCACGGTGATGTTAGCGTAAAATGCCGCAAAGGTCACAGTGTTATCAGCCATGTGGTGGAGACAGTAAAACAGGGACTATATTGATGAGATCTCCCACTTGTTATATTCAGATGTGTTTCCGTGATGACATTGCAGATTACCCAAAGAGAATGGAGTTCACCATCGATCATCCAAATGAGCTCACTTTCATTCCTCCCACAGATGGCCCCAGCTGGTGGAGCCAAGGCCCAAGTAGAAGAATTGTTGGGCAGATTATTAGATGCGAGCATATCCCTGCATGGGAGCCCACTGGGCTTTTCTCGCAAGTGAAAGATGGGAGTCATGCCACAGAGATTATACCTTAATAGAGTTACCATCCGCACTGTGATTCACCCCTAGGATCATTAGAGTTATTTGATCAACCCAAGGATTCGGTATACCAAGACTTAGTCGTATCATCAACAAAGTAGAGATACCAGATTTATCTATGATACATGGCATTATGAGTTTTTAAGATGCCATTTGGTTTAACTAATGCTCCTACAGCAAGAGATTTGATGAACCGAGCATTCCAAATGTGATTTGGATAGGTTTGTATGTTTTTATTGATGATATCCATGTATCTGTAGTTCAGAGGAATATTCAAAGCACCTGAGGATTGTATTGGCTGCACTATGAGAGAAAACAGCTATATGCTGGGCTGAGCAAGTGTCGCTTTGGCTCGACAAGGTGTAGACATTCCTAGGTCATGTGATTTCCAATGATGGGGTGAGGCCCGAAAGAAAATAGAAGCAAAGGGTAATTGGAACCACCAAAGAATGTCAGAGGTCAGGAGCTTCCTTTGGTTTACTGTGGTATTACAGAAGTTTGTTGAGGGGTTCTCCAGATATGCTCCACTAAACCCGTCGACAAGATGTTAAGTATGATCGTAGATGCCTCACAAAAAGAGTTTTGAGGAGTTGAAGAGCAGATGACTTCACCCAGCTAGCTTCGCCCAATGGAAAAGATGGCTTTACAGATTTATACAAGTGATGCCGCAAGGCCTTGGTTGTGTTTTGATGCAAAATGATAGGGTGATTGCATATGCCTCTAGACAATTAAAGAAGCATGAGGAGAATTACCCTACACACGACTTAGAGCTTGCAGCAGTCGTGTTTGCCTTAAAAATTTGGAGACATTATTTATATGGTGTTCATCAGGATCTACGCATCATAAAAGTCTTCAATATATTTTCACCCAAAAGAATTAAACCCGAGGCAAAAGAAGATGGCTTGAATTGATTAAGGACTACGACTCGTACTATCGAAAATTATCCAGTAGCAATGTCGTGCAGCATGCCTCGAGTAGGCTTACTGCAGGAGTTCTTTGTCTCACATGAGATCAGCATCCGCCACTATTGGTAGATCCGAGCTTTAGGGTGATATTGGAGGTTGAGGATTCAAGCCTTGTTAGCCACGTTTCATGTTATAGACCACCCCGTGGAACATATTCTAGCGTGCGCCGCAGGATCCACAGATGAGTAAGCTTAAAGAAGATAGAAAAGGGAAGAAAGCAGTTTCAAAGTTAGAGATGATGGTATGATAGTGAGAGGTCGAGAATGTGTGCTTTTAGTATGGCGAACCGAAGAGAGAGAAATTATGGAAGAAGAATAGTCTATCCGCATATGCTATGCATCCGTGTAGTACCAAGATGTACTTAACTTTTTGAAAAGAACATTTATCGGTGGAATGGGGATGAAGAAACAGATCGCAGTTTTCTCAGCTTAGGTGTCTAACCCGTCACCAGGAAAGCAGAGCATCGAGGCCTGCTGAAGATATTACTGACCCTCTCATTCCAAGATGGAAATGGGAGAAGATCTATGGATTTTGTTACAGTCTTCCACGTACTCGTAGGCAACATGATGCGATATATATGGGTGATAGTTGATCGATTAACGGTCCGCCATTTCCTACCGCTATAAGCCGAGATCTTTAGAAAAATTCAGCCAAATTGTATGTAGATGAGATATAGAGACTTCATGGGGTTCCAAACATAGCAAGGTCGTATCGAGACCCCGTGTTCACATCCGTGTTCGTTAAGTTTGGTAAACAAATAAGTAGGGTACTCGCCTACACTCAAAGACATTTCATCCTCGACTGTATACGGGCCGAGAGAACTATTCGGACAAGTAGAGGATATTATGCTGCCGAGCTTATGTGATGGAAGGAAGTTGGGATACTCACTTAAATAATGGAGTTTGCCTACTACAATAAATATCAAAGTAAGATAATGGCTCCTTGAGGCAATCAGATGATGTGAAATGTAGAACTCCAAAGGTGCTAGGATGAGGTCAGGAGAGAAGACTAGTAGGCCCCGAACTAGTACGCATCACTTCGCAGAGTGAAAGTTGTTCGTGATAACTCTGAAGATAGCAAGAGATAGACGTAGTGTTATGCGGAGCCAACCGGGCGAGAGACTTGCACTGAGATAGGGTGACCAAGTCTTTTGAAAGATTTCACCTGAAAGGTGTGTTGAGATTTCGGGAAACGAGGTGCTTAGTCCGAGGTATATTGACCCATGAGATTATGAGCAGCGTAAATGTAAGAGCTTACAAGTTGAAGTTACCTGAAGTTATCGGGCGCGATCTTATGATACATTCCGTGTGTCGACAGCCGAGGAAATATATCCCTGATCTCACATGTATCAGAGAGCAACCAAATTTCATTTAAAGGAGAATTTGACTTATGAAGAGACACTGCAAGTGCATTGTGGATCGCAAAGAATGTATTGAGGAACAAGGTGATTCCATTAGTTAAAGTACTATGGAAGAATCATGAGAGGGAGGCAGCTACTTGGGAGCCAGAGGCCCAGATGTTCCATCAGTACCCTCACTTATTTTCCACATAAGGTATGTTCCTTCCCTTTTGTTAGGAGTTTTAGTTTTCATTTCGAGGACGAAATGTTCCTAAGGAGGGAGGATTTTGCAACAATCTCTGTCCCGAGAGAGTATGTAAGACATGATACTAGAGAGGTGTATAAGATCACTAAGTGTCACATTATAGTATTTTTGGAGACTAAAGTAGGAAATGATAAATTATGGAACCCGGATTTTGTGGTATTAAACCAAGGGTACAATGGTCATTAAGCAAAAGAATATGAAAAATCAAAATTAAGTGTAGAGATGGGCCATAGTAGGAATTTCAAAAGTTGGTATTGCAAAATTAAAGAGATGAGGGCAAGTTGCAATTTATGATAGTTAGATATTATAATAATGGGAAAACAAAAGCAAAATTATTTATCTCAAGCTCGTTTCCAAGAAACCCTGTAAGAGGAGAAAGAGCAAGAAGAGGAAGACAGGAAGAAGGAAGAGAGAGGTCCAAAATCAGTATGCCTTAGCCTTGTAACCATGGGTAATTGGATCTTGCCTTGGTAAGAGAATATGTCTTTCGATTTAGTTTTGCAAAAGCATAAACCTTTTGAATTGTTGGGGTTAAGGAGTGTAAACCCTCAATTGATAAAGAAACATGGAATCATCAAAATTATGTGGTTTCAAAAGAATTGGTGGACCTAGGTTGAGTTCTTGAATTTCACCTATTGCTTTGTGTTTTGAGGTTCCAAAGCACCAATCTTAAACGTCATGAGCTGTTAGATGAATTCCAAGTTGGTTGAGACACACTACAACAGATTTGAGCTTAATTGAATCAAAAGTGGAAAAATAACAAAATCTGGGCAAAATATGGAAGGTGTACCGGTACAGAATGTAGTAAATGGTACACCCCAAGAAGCAAAAAGTGTACGTGTACATTAGGTTGTACCCCAGATACCTGCTCGTTTTCCGTTTCACCGCAGATTTTGGCCATAACTTTCTCATTTCTTATCCGATTTGAGTGATTCAAGTAGCTACTTAAACTAGACTTCAAGGAGAACAAAACTTAAGAAGTAGGAATCATCAAATTCTGATCCTAAGTGGCCCAAAAATTCACTCAAAGTGGGGCCATGTGCAAGAAAAATTCTGATTTCAGCTTTAGTCCGGGTTGTTTCGGACGTAACTTGAGTTTTGTCTCGAATCATGATCTCCATTGAATAGAACCTAGCACCTTAGCTTTAGTAAAGAGTATAAAGAGTGTTACTAAGTCTAGGAAGTAATGCTAAGTTATGATTAATTTGTCGTCGATTCGATCGCGTGTGTAGGTTAAAAGCAAAGGCGATAAGTGTGCAACTAAAGGCCAAGTTAAGCAAGAAAGAGGTGAGTAATTTAAATCATTTTTCCAAAATACTAGTGTATTATTATTATTACAAATCGCTTACACTGTGATTTCATTATTTTGAATGCAAACCATTTTCAAGAAGAAGAATGGTGATAAAAAGCGTGTTGTATTTGTTTTGAAGTTAAACCATTTTTGAAAGTTGAAGTATTGTTTTAAATTGTAAACCATAACTAAGCAGCAAGTAAATGGTTTTGAATAATTAAAAACCATTTTTCAGGCAAGCAAGAATGGTTTTGAATACTTAAACCATTTTTCAAGAGTTGTTAGCGCAAATGGTCAATATTTAAACCATTTTTCAAGAAGCAAATGGTTTTGAATAATTAAACCATTTTTCGTTGTAAGCAAGCAAGAAATGGTTTCAAAGTGTAAAACCATTTTACGTAGCAAGCAAAGCAAAGTTTTCAGAAACAAGGCATCCCTAGTTTTAAGCAAGCAAACCGGGTCGAGGTATCCCGCACGTGCACTATGTTAGGATTACACATGTGATTAGAAGTTTGGCCCGGCTAACTTAGACATACATCATGCATTTAAAGGAGACCGTGGCATGTACTGTGGCCTATAAGGTTATTAGCTTTGAACTAAGTATGATGGCGACACAAACACTCCACCATATCACCGTGAAAGGTGATGTGAACAAAGGTCCTTCCACCGGCACGGTTGAACACAGGTTCCCGTGTTCACTAGGGTAAAGTAAAAATAGGCCTGGTTGATGTTTTATAAACATGATATACGCTGAAAATCAACCATTATTCCTGACGTCAGCTTCCGAGAGTTTTAAAGCTAAACGGTTGAGCCTGCATCGCTTATTTCAAACGACGGCCGGTTCTTAAGCTCCCGTGGGTTTTATTTTCAAAGCATGTGGTTGAGCCCAAGCTCCCATTTTGCTTAAAAAGTTCGGTAAACTTTTAAAGCTACAGCGCTCACAAGGGAAGTTTTAAGAACTTTTCAAGACGATAAAGGCAAAAGAAGAAAATTACGGTGTTTTATAAACTTCTAAGCAAAGAAGAAATAAGTTTTATAAGCTTTAAAGAAAGCAAAATAAAGCAAGCAAGTACAAAACAAGCAAGCAAAGAAAAGTTTTGAAACTTTTAAAGCAAGCAAAGCAAAAAAGCTTCGGAAAATATCAGAAAAGAGAGCTTTTACATTTAAGATGTTTTCTCCTGAAAAGCAAACCTTTATAAAAACATACACTCATCGGTACTGCTTAACTCATTATTTTCCATTTTAAAACTATTTCCAGACAGTACGCAGCATTGAGCACACAGACGGCACACATCGTATGTTGTTGTGTATTAATTATATTTTGTAAGAACATATTTTTAAATCAGATGACAGACATACGACAGTACATACAATATGAGACACTCCATGAGACAATTTCATGCCATGTTTGGATATTTGATTTAGAGTACTGATGGCGCAGGATTTGGAATTATGCCATACCGCCATGTCGGGTTATTCCTGCCAAGAATTTACCAAATCCTAAGTTAGATAAATGTTAAAATATTTTATGTATGCTTAAGAAGTTACTTCATTGTCATTGCGAGCTTCTGTACGTTAGAGCAGAATCACGATTATGAGCCACGGCACGCTCACGTAGGGGGTGGGGGTGTCATCATCCATACCATGCTTCGCTGGGCTGGTTTTTTCCAAACCACCTTATGTCAGTAAAAAGTGGTGTCTGCCATAGATGAGATGTTTTCTTTCAAGGGACGTTGAGAGTTCCAACTATTGCTAATGACGTTCTGAAAATCATAGTGGGTGAGCCAAGCTTCTGATATCTAAAAAGAATACTGGGAAATTACTTTCTTCTCATTATTACCTGAACTAAGACGGTGGAATGGTTTGAATTAAGTTTGGGGAGGATGAAGACCTTAGCAAGTGGAAATCGTCGGGTCCATGCGACATTGCACGGTGCTCGATCAAGACCGGTGCCCTTGAAGGTATCTACATAACTATTTCTAGTCCACATAAATTTAGGTCCAGAAAACCCTAAATCGATCAATCCATGTTCGAAAATCCATTTCACGAATCCAACACATCTCCGCTGATCAATGTATGTAGGTGTCGAGGTCTCGTCTGGATGAGTAATTGAATTAAAATCCCCAAATACGTTTTTAGTGTTTTGTATTTTAATTTTTCATAACAAAAAACTTTTCTTGAAAATAGGAACCAGAACAGCCCTAAAACTTATGGGCTATTTGTTTATAATTTTTGAAAACTATTTTTTGTTCTAAAAAAAGAGAATAAAGAATACATAAATTACACATTTAGTTCCTATTTTTTTGTTGTGAAAAACATAAAAAACACAAAAAATATATTAAATTTAGAGAATAAGAATAATAACACAAAAAAAAAACTAAATTCAGAAAAGTTTTATGTTATGAAGCAAATGTTTTTATTTGTTTTCAATTAGGGTTCAACGGTAAAAAAAACTCATTTACACCGTTAAATTTTATTTTATTTTTTGAAATTTTAGTTTTTTCAGACAAAATTTTAAACATCGAAAACTCAATCTCAAGAAATAAATTGTATATGGCATCGATAAATTAATGGTACCACTTAACCCTTTCAATTAAATTGTATATGGCATCGATAGGAAGGTCAACACCAAATCCAACATTCCCGATCAGTTGATTGGAGGAAGAACCCATGGTTGAACAAATGTATGATTTGATTTAATCATCTACTTTGAAAACTAAACTGCAAAACATCTAACATGGAAGCATGACCAGAGATTGAAATGGATCAATAGGGACAGAATCAGATCTGTATGAGACAGAACACTAATCCATAACCATGAAAACAAGAAACAGAAGGGAGAAAGTGTCTTAAAGACAGAGTAATCATTCTAGAACATCACACACGATTACATACATATATTCAAGCCTAAATAGATGAATCAGCAGAGGCAGAAGAAAAGGGAGAAAAAAGTGGGATGACGATGATGATGATTTATTCACTATGGAATCAACGGCATTACTAGCTGACAAGATGATGGAGGGTCGTTAAAGACTCATCGGATCAGGCAATTACAATACTAGAGCCGCCAGACTGTGTCCTCTCATCCAACCCATCTCACATTATACAAAAATAAAAACATAAACAAAAACATAGGAATCGTGTTATTTTATATGCAAAACAAAATATATTTATAAATCGCTTCCTCAGATTTGTATGCGATTTAAAGATATTATAATAATCATCAAACGTTTGAAAAACAGAGAGAGATGTGCATGGGGGCAGAGTAATTGTTACCATCCCTCGATGAAACCTGGTTGTCTTCTTGGCGGCGGCAGCATATTGTGGGGTGCCATCACTGGAGGGCCTTGCACACCCTGAGAAATCAACCAAACAAGAAACCCCACAAAAAAAAATGGAAAAAAGAATTAAACATACATCCCAGAAAAGAAGAGTTAGATTTTGCTGGGTATCGAAAATAAAGCAAATAAATCCATCAAAACAAAATTAAAAAAATGAAGCAAGAAGAAAGAAAATACCTTGGGCAGGGTAGGGATAAGCATACTTGGGGTCGTTCATCTTCAAGAAACAGAGGAGGGTAGCAGAGGTAGAAAAGACTAGATTTTAAATGAAAGCAAGGAGAGAATAATAAAGGGAAAATGAACCTGGGTTTCTGAGAAGAAAAGGTATGTGAAATGTAGAAAAGGAGCAGGTTATGGATGTCAAATGAGGTTATTCTTTCTATGGATGTCTAAACTCATAAATAAAAACATGATAGGGCCCCAAATAAAACTCCCTGCAGTGCTTTGTGATATATATATATATTTATTGTTTTCTCCTGAAGCTATAAGCTATTCTCCTTCCGCTCTTCATCGACACTGGTCGTCATGAAGATGAAATGACAAAACTGGGCCACATGGAGCGGAGCGAAGACGAGGATAAAAGGGGAAAGTAGAAGGCGGTGAGGAAAAGGTGGAGGGACCATCTGAGGAAAAAAAGGAGTGGGGAGGTCCAGACAGCTGCTTTACCCCCACATATGGCCGAGTCTTACGTATGCCCCAGGGGTAGGATAGGTTGTTATCTTTCCTCTCACTTTACGGTTTACCCTCTCCTCACATAAAATTTACCAAATTCGAGGACATGCTATCTAAATAATACATATTAGCAACTCATCAATTGAGGATGAGGTACACAAATACCTTAGTTTTGTGTATATATCCTACTTTATTTTTAAATTTTTGTTAGAAATGTTACATTGATAAATGAAAATCATAAATTAAATATCCATCATGTGTCAGACTTTTGATTGTAAATTTAACAGTAAAATCAGGATATCTGTATACCTTATCCCAACAATTGGATGTTGTGGAATATTATAATGCGGAAGAAAGAGTCATTAGTGAGTGGAAGAAAGAGTCTACACATTGCAAGAATGAATGGTTCAGGTTATCCCAAGTTGCTTCCCACAATTGGTAACAGAACTTATCTGGTTCTGTTGCTTGCACATAGAGACTGGTTCTTTCTTATTTAAATTCACACCGCCTTTGTAGCCTTACAGCCCCAAACTCAAAAAAAGGAAGAATCATAACGTCATGTCTTATGCCCGTTTGCTTGAGGGAATAATCGTCTCTTCATTTATTATCCTTTCAATTTTATATTTACAAGTTTGTGCTAAATGCTTAGTGCTATCATGGACAAGACTGATCCCAAAAACTTTTTTTTTTCTTTTTGTTATTTGATAAGGCGAGAATGGATCAGTTGTTGAGGATGAGATCAATATTAGGAAATGTTGGTATATTTGTAAGGGCAATTGACTCTAGATTTGGTTTCTTGTTAATGCATGAGGTATACACATATTATGTATTTGTGTTTTTGTTTTTGTTTTTCTTTAAATTTGAGCATCATGTAATGAGAGGAGAGGCGCAAAGGCATCCTCTAAAGTGAGAAAGTAGAAAAAGTTATGCAGGTGGGGACTTTGGGAAATGGTGGCCCTATTTTTGAAAAATTACTTGAAATGATTATTGATTATATTGCATGTATGCTGACTACCAACTACAAAATTTAAGTGACCTCCCACCTACTCCTTTACTCCACCCTATCTTTATTTAATCATGTAATTAGGGAAGGTATTAGATATATTAGTGCCTATTAATTTTGGAGAATTAATAATAATTCCAATATTGATGATTGTTAAAAAAAAATGAGATGTGAACTTGAATTTGTTGCACATGGAAATTGAAATTTCACTGCCAATAGTTTCTTGGCCGGATATTCTTTTTCCAGATAGCTCTTTGGCTTCCATCAAGATGAATTGAAAGACCAGCAGGTGAGCTTAGAGGAAGAGTATGAAATTTCAGGTCGTGTTTGGTTATAGTTTTAGAAAATTGTTTTTTGTTTCAAAAAATAAAAGAAGTTAAAACACAAAATAGTTTATTCTCATTATTTTTATAAAAATAATGCTAATTACTGGACAAATATTAAATTCAACGAACAAAAATAACTTTCAGACAATACAAAAAATAATATTCTTTATATTTTCAAAAATTATTCTCAAAAACAATTTTTGGAAACAAAAACCAAACAAGCCTCAATGTACTGGCTTTTCAACCTTTCACTTTCAGAGCTCATCTTTTCAGAACTTCAGATTGCGGGAGGGAATTTGGGGCAAGGTTGATAAATGCAAATAATTCATTTTTATATTTATATACTCTTAAGTGGATGCTTATTGTGAAAAGATAATTTGATATGGGTGTGAGTTTTTTTATTAATAAAAAATTTACAGATTCCATCCCTGGTTATGACAACCTCAACAATGCTATATTCCTCAAAAAACTAAAATTAAGGAAAAGCAATGATTCTTTATTAATTGTAGATGCCCATTTGAGTTTCAAATGTTAACTCTCAAATTTCAACCAATACAGAATGCACTACATCTTCTAGCATTATTGTGTGATCACCTAAGGGCATTATCCTTTTGCCTTCCTCATTAGCTATGCTAAAATGCTCACAAGGATCTACCATGATTCTTGCTTCAGTTGATCTACCAGATACAGTATGCACACGACTGAACCCGATTAGCTGTTTTTCTGGAGTGCCCTTTACAATTTTTGGCACTCTAGAGAACAAAATTACAACATGGCTTCCATCCATGTCTCCAACATTAGTCACAGAGACCTGGATATGAAATCTTAATGAATCACAAGTGTCTAGCTCTTCAATGTGAATGTAATTAACCTCTTCTCTTCTCTGTCGCAGTATTTTCTTACTGGAAACAGTGTTGATTGATCTCAATAGATTTAATTTGTTTGGAGCTGAAATAAACTTGTAAGCGAAATTGGTATAACTCAAGCCATGCCCAAATCCATACACTCTTCGTCCAATGTAAAATCGATAAGTTCTTCCTGGATAGCCGCGATAAGGATCAGCCCTCAAGTTCATATCATTCATCGGTACATGGGTGAATGACTCAGGATACCATGTCATGGGCAATCTTCCACCTGCATTGTTTTCAGAGTACTGCATCAGATTTCTATATCAAAGCCTGAGTCTTGTGTTTGGACAACACCACTAAACCGATCAACAGACCAGACCATCTTTTTGGTATTTACATTGTGTTGGAAATGAGTCTGTTTGCACTATTTTTGGATTTCTAAGGGATGAATCATTTCTTCTTGGTTATTATTTTTTATGCAGAAGAGCTCTAAGAAAGAAATTAAAATGGTTTGATTTTTATAGTCTAACATGCCCAAAACAAAGTTCAAAGTTTTGTAAACAACCAGGGTTGTAATCTCCAAAGATGATTTCAGCTAGTGCTTTTGCACCACCCTCACCAGGGTAACCAATCCACAGAATGCTCGCTATTCGCGGGTCTTCTTCTGCAAATGACACATCAAGAGGTCCACCACCTGTAAGAACCAGGACCAAGGGCTTTTGAATTGCACTGGCAACAGAAGAAACAAGGGCCATCTGTTTTCCAGGCAAGATAGTAGATCATTTGTCCCCATCAGATCTTCAGTTTCCTGAGACAAATCCAACCCAGCCACAACAACAACAACATCAGCTTTTCTTGCAATACTAACAGCTTCATCAAATTTATTGTCTGAAAGGCAAGGCACATCCAAGCAACCAGCTGCAAATGATGTTTTCCATACGTCTTGAGTCCTTCAATGCCTCTGTTTTGCAGGGAATTTTGCTAAATGGGATAAACTCCTAGCAGCCAGGGTTGGGAATTTGATTTGATGGGCAATACAGATAGAGCCGAATTTGTAAACATAACTTGATAAACTTCACATAAAAAGTTGGAAAGAACATGAACTTGGGTGGGGCTGGGATAAAAGCATTTGTTTCTAGGGGGAAAGAAAAGAACCATATCTATCATTTAAAAATTTCCCCCATCCAGCATTCAATAAACACAATGTTAACATACAATTATTGAATTGCAAAATCATCTATACATGATAAAAAGTCTAAACACTACTATGAGCAGGAAATCAAACCTGTGTAACCGCCACCCAGCAATGGTTGATCAGCCAGTGGACCGATAATAGCTAATGAAGAAATTCTACTCTTACTCAAAGGCAAAAACTTATCATTCTTCAAAAGCACAATGCCTTGCCTTGCTGCTTCAAGTGCCAATGTTTTGTGCTCCTCAGTACATACATCTTTAGGTCCTAAATTTCCATACAGCCCATTTGCAGGGTCTCCATCAAAAAGCCCTAGGCGCATTTGAACCGAAAACAGATTGACAAGGGCTCTGTCTATGTCTTCTTCTTTCACCTTCCCCTGATCCACTGCAGATTGTGTGTGTCTCAACATATATGTTCCACAATTTATATCAGTTCCTACACACATGTCAACATATCTTAGTTTTTAATAGAAAAACATATACAGATTTTCCCAGAAAATAAATTCTGAACAGCAAAACCTGCTTTGAGAACATCAGCCACTGCATCTTCAGGTGAGTTTACATACTGCTGGTATTCATAAACAGTTGCCACAGCATCACAGTCTGAGGTTATATATCTGTCATTAGGGGCACCCAGGAGTTACATATGGATTGAACAAGGGCAAAATGGAGTTAATATGAAATGAAAAGTGATTAAATCTGCCCTTGAATCCCCAACGGTTCTGGCTTTCTGAGGAGATCCTGCCGTAAGTACATGCTGGCACACCATTCACTGAATTGTATGAACACATTAAGCAGCTTGCTTTACCCTTGTTGAACGCAACTACGAAATGGGGTTGATAGGTATCCTCCAAATCCTGATTTGAAATCTAATAATGAAAAGATAAATTAAGCTTCGATTGTTCTATCAGATATGATTGCTAGATTCAGAGAAAGAAAAGTCTTATACAGTTATACCACAGCATTGAAGCTTTCATATCTACTGAAATTCTCATTTCTCAAGTCATAGCAGTAAAATGCTTGCAACAAGCAGAAAGCATCAGCTCATCACCATCACTACTGCAACACCTCTTCTTACCCACCGCACCACTAATTTCACGGCTACCTGATTCTGAATTCTGAAACCCCGACGAATTCCACTGCATAAGCAGACGCCACCATGGATCTTCCCGGCGTCTTCTTGTGGCCTTCCCATCTGGGGTCTCTAAAATATTGATATTCAGAATCGCAAAACGTCAATCCAGCTTGACCCATTATACATGCCAGTTCGACCTCCACAGCGATGGCGGATCCGATTTTGAACCAGAGGCTCCGATTGAAAGAAGCGGCAGTAAGAAGAACTTGAGGGAAGCTAGTAGCAGATGAAACGGTGCCGTTGAAGGAAACTCCGGGGCCATTGATGGCAATCCCATGGAGTGCCTCGGACCACCACTCATAGGCGGGGATACCAGGAACGGCGGCTAAGGCCTGACTGGAAAGCTGCTCTCATCTTTCGAGAGGGTGAGGAGACGAGAGATTGAGCCTGGGCAGATATGAGAGGAGCATTGCAGAAGGGATAATCAATATTAGTTGGTGTTGGTGTGATACATGGGAACTGTGGATGAGTTGACTCAGAAATAGAGAAGAAGAGGAGAAGGTGGAGAAAGAGGCAGATGAAGAGGAATCTCCACTCTCTCTGTAGACATTTTGCAAGGAGAGTTAGATAGGATATGTTCCTCTCTCTCGTCATACGAAACATATCCAATGGTTTTCAATGTTTTTTTTTTTTTTTTTTTTTTTTTTTGAAAGATGATTTTTCAATGTTTTAAAAATCGAATTTGATCGATTAAAATCGAATCAAATTGATCGGTTTGACCAATTGGATCGTGATCCAATAACAAAACCAATCCGATTCTTTTCTTTAAATTATAAAATCATTCAAACCAACTTAATTTTTTATGCTAATATAATGTTTGATTACAAATCTATTAGTTGAAATCATTTCTTTCTTATTAACATATTTTTCTAAATAAACATTAATATTTCAAAGAGTTGTTGCTCCTTTGTATTTTCTTTAACAATCATTCTAAATTTACTTTCATCTCCATATTTAGATATTTACATTCAAAAAATATATTGTGAAGATGTTAATTTGGAATTGAAAATAAAGATTTTGGGTTATAGTTGTAGTTGTTCTTAACGCCTAATATAATTGCAATCCTGAATCAATAAAAGTGATAAAATAAAACGTCACTGAATAATAGTAACAATAGAAAGGACATCAGAGATTTATGGGAGAAGAAATTAGTGATTCAAACATCATTCAAATAATATAATTATGGATTTAAATATACTCGTATTACTCTTCTAACGCCTTTATAGAAGACAAAACATTTTGCTTGAATGATTTAGGGGCCCAAAGCTGAAGGCCCAATTCAAGTTTTGGGTTGGTCTTACCTCCGGTAGAAAGTACCCCTATCCTTTGTTGTCTATGCAGATCGAAGCACCTAATCTTACTATCAATATTCTCTTATTGACCGATCAAATTCCTTTTAGAGCAACAAGCTGCTTCAATGGCAGAGATTTTTTTTTTTCTATTACCTTTTTAATATAATGTAATAAATTATCTTCAAATGGTACTCGAACCTTCCCTTTTCATATATATATATTCAATCATTAACAAAGTAGTTCTAATCTAAGGGAGTATTTATTTTGCCTTTTCTGTAAATTAATTTGTTTTAAATAGATCGCTAGCAGTATCTATTATGAATTTTAATTTCTTCTTTCTACTTTCTTTCTACTTTAAAAACCATATTTTAAAAGAAAAATACTATATTTTTTAAAATCTTCACAACCATTCTAAAATCCTAAAATCCACACAAGATATTTTAAAAGAACAATATCAATGTCATCAATCTATTTTTTAATTTTTAATTTTATATATTCTATTTTAATTATATAAAATATATAAATATAATAATAATTTTTATAATGATAATAATAAATTTTATCATAAGAATTTTATCATTTTATTTAAGATGTGTTATACATTTATTATATAAATATTTTCATTTTATCATAAGAAAAAAGTTAAACAAATTGCTTTCTTAATATAATTAAGATATTAATTTTAAGCATATAAAAAACAAACAATTCGATACTTAATAAAAATACAATATTAAAAAAACAAACAAATTCATGCTTAATATTTTAGCATTTAGGAAAATAAAAGTTCTATTCAATATTCAATAAAAAAACAAATACCTCCTAAATTTCTAAATTATAAGGTGGAATATATACCTCATTTTAAAAAAGAAAGGAAAATCATATTGTACTTGTTTAGTTGAAAAAAAAAAATCAAATAACTGTTTTAACAATGAGTTTAAGAGTCTCTTTGTTTACAATTCTTAAAAATTGTTCTTTATTTAAAAAAATATGAATAAGTGAACACTGAGAACAGCTTTAATTCCTTTAATTTTGTTTTGAAAACAGAAAACACTAAATTTAAAGATAATAACAGTTTTCCAGAAAATACAAATTGTTTGTTTTAAAAACAAAAAATAATTAGGTTCTAGCGCCCATTGTTCCACATTAAATTATTATATTATGTAACAATTTATACTCACCAACTTGGCTAGCAATCTTATTCTACATTTCCACCAAGACATTAAGAAATTGATTTCCAACCTTTTATTCTACATTCTCCTACTAAAGATGAAATTGATTTATGCATTATTGATACTCTCTAACGGTCATTAATAATTAACATCCAATTCATGTCATCTATATATTCTTCAATTAATAGATCGTTACAACTAAACCTCTACCAACTCAACGGTTTTACTCCCTCCGTTTCACAATAATAATCATTTTTTATAGATGCACATGAATTAAGAAAAACTATAAAATGATTAAACCATTATTTTTTACTTTTAATAAATATCTAGTTGTAGTATTCATTGTTTTTCTTTCTTCCATAAAATCTTGGATCAATATTTTACTTTATAAAACTCAAACCCTTTCTAATTATAATCTACCAATTACTTAATAAATTCTTAACTACTAAACTAAATATTCCAGCTTTTTATTTTCTCCCTTTAAAATATTTCTATAATAAACACTCAATCGAGAAGCAAACTGTGTACAAGCAGAAAGCTATCAAACGCCTACAATTCAAATAGACTTAAATATATAGATGTAACACAATTTGATACTATCGATGGAGATGCACTGTCACAATTCTTGTTATATTCTTCTTGTATTTGGCTTATATTGAGTTATATATATTGAATCATACAAAAGCTTAGAATCAAAATTTATCCATTTTCATCACTCTTCATTTTCGTTTTTTTTTTAGTCTAACAAGAGTGATATTAGTTTGTGATGAATATATATCCAACTGTTTGTTATAGGGAATAGAAAAAAATATGAAAGGTTTTTGTTGACTTAATCATAACTAATTGGAAAAGTAAGAATTCACATAAATTATGAAGTGCTTTAGTGTAGAAGATATTAGAACTTATAAAATATTTTTAATATATGATGTTATTAAATTTGGTTGAGAATAATAAAAATAGGGGTAAAATTGGAAGAAATACGGTAATTATTCTTGATTTCTTAAAATGATAATTAAACTGAAACTAATTTTTTTCCCAAGAAAGACAATTATTTGTAAACGGATGGAGTAACTTAAGCCATTATACAGTGTTAAAGCCTCTTTGTAGGCTGAGAAATTTGGTTGAGACGAGATATGTAATACCTGAAACGTGGCAGCTCCCATATACAAAAAAATAATATAAACATGAACTTTTTATACAGTACCCACATAAGAAATATCATTTAGAAACCAAAACATTAATCCAATTCAATCTTCTTTAACAAGCAAACAAAGAACAAATCCATGGTGGGTCGGACGATCCAATTTAACGTATGAAAGTGTTTTCATCTCATTCAATTGGAAAAAAATTGAAACCTTGCCTTGATGGATAAGAATCTTGAAAGTGAAGTGGGAACTTAAGTAAAATTATAGCTGTATGCAAAATATATAATATATTGATTGGTTGTTTGAAAAATTTGGGAGCTTCTGCCTCGTCTGCCAACATTTCACGGATTATTCATCCGTCTCGAATCTCGGCCCACCCTCATGCAGTTGCTATCAAAGGTAAATGATTATCATTCATGAGATTCCCCAACAACTTTAAGATATGTTCCTAAATGGACCATGTTATGGTTTCATAATCATACAAAATAATTGTTTTTGTCTCATAATATGTGTATAACAAAAGGTAATTGTGATACATTAAAATCTGTTCCATAGTAATAATTTTCAAATTAAGCCATGGCATGGCTTGTCATATAATTTAAATTAAAATTATCCAAATATAAGCCATATTTAGGTTAACTTAACTAAACAATATTAAAGGTGAAAAAAAACATTATACAAATGCATTCAAAATCCAGGTTCAAAGAATCGAAAATTCTTGAATGGTAGTGTCTTTTAACTTTTAAAAGGTAAAAGTGATAGAGAAGTCAATCATATGTCTAGCTTTAATGTTGAAATAGAAGATATTTATGAAATTCTTAGAAAATAAATAGCTGTTTGATAACCCCATGTCGCAAAACTAACATACAACAACAAATACGTTGATTTCTTTACTGCATTAGTATATATACATTTTACAAGTGATTACGTGATTAATTGTTTAGTGTCACTGAAGAGAACCAACAGAGACAAATGTTCTAAAGGAAGCACATTAATAGATATATGTTGCTCACAATCTAGATCAAACTATACTTTCTTTTTCATCGAGATCAAACTGTAAAAGGATATTATTGCTTTTCTTTTAAATTCTAAAAAAAAACTTATTTAAATATATGTACATAAGCAATTTTTGAAGAGGCATTTGTAGAGTAATTAGTGAACTAACTAGTAATTGATTGTCACATGTACATAATCAAGGGTGGTAATAAAATAATGTGCGTTAAAAGCATACAATAAAAGAGTGAAAAGTGATCAAATGATGCGTGTGACAAAAAGTACAAATTAAACAAGAGAAATATGATAAAAATAAAAGTTTGTCACGGCTAGCAATAGCTTCATCAAATCAAATTATGACATGTATCACTTAGGTCCACTGTAGATAATCTTCAAATTAAGTAAACAAATAAAAAAATGGTAGTTAGATAAAATTATTATAAATAAATTTGATAATTAGGAATGACAAGCTGAAATTTTATTAAAAGTATTTAAGAGTATGTCTGATAGTATTTTTATTGCAATTGTTTTTAGCTAAAACATTTTGTTTTTAAAGTGTTTTTAGAAAACTACCTATATATGTATAGATTAAATACCCCGCGGTAGGCTTAAAGAGACGCCCCTGGCCCCCCCCACATTTCTTAAAAAATAGCCCCTTCAAGACCAACTACCCTTAATAATTTAATCTCTCTTAAAACCTCACGCTACTCCCTCTCTAATATATGATTTTTATTGATAAAATGAGTTCTTTATTATTGTTATAGTATTTGTTCGATATATTTTTAGCGTAGAGAGTGCGATAGAGAGTCTAAAGGAAGCCAATCAAAAACCTCTTGCGACCGATTACATAAGACATTTTAGGGTTTTATCATAATAAAACTAAGCAGCTAATATTAATATTACAAGTAAAAAAATTTATACACAATAGGCTCCCTTTAGAATGCCGCCTTAGTTCTTCAATACATTGTGGCCGCCGCCCTGTATAGGATATTTCTTCATAAACACTATAAAAGATTTTTCCATACTAAATATAATTATTTTCATATCTTTAAATACCTAAGTTTGTTTGTTTGTTTTTTTGATTTTGCAAAACACTTTTTTAAAATTAAGTTTTCTTAAACCCTACTGCCTCTCTTTCTATTATCTCTTTTAGGCTCATGTTCAAAAGATAAAGAATTATTTTTTAGTTAATTTTTTGACTTCAAAACTCATCATTCATCATTTTTTTTTTTCCTATATTTAATTTTTTTCCTAATATGGTTTCTTCATACCAATCCGAAGTTTGCTGTTTTATTACCCACTTGTTACTTTGTATTTGACTTTTGATTATATGTTTTTATTAATTATATTATTAACATGAATCAATAAATTTATCTATTTAAAAAAAAATTAAAATAGTTTCTTAAGGTTACTACTAACCTCACTCTAAATATCCTTTTTCAAATTTTCAAATATTAATTTTAATTAAAGAATAATTTTGTAAGAATCAAAACTATCTAACTATATTTTAAAAATCTCTCAAAAAAATTAACAATAGTTGATGATAATGTTTACAAATAATCTTAAAATTATTCAAATCTATTCCACTTAACCCCTACTCCGTAGATTACTTATTCATATGTAGTTAAATATTCTAAAATTATTCAAGAAAAGGTCTCAGTATTTGGAATCCATCAAGAATATCTGAAAGTCAAATCAAGCTTCACACTTTTTTTTTTAATCCAAGATTAAGCATCTAGGCCATCGTAATAACATTATTACTTTGTCAAATAGAAATGGTACTCATTGTTTTCAAATAATTAAAATATTATTTGGGAGGCTTAATACAAAATAAACCAAACAGTTCCTCGGTAGGATTCGATCATGCCTCATTCCTAAGTCCTCAACAACAGATAATGCTTGTTTCGATAAGAACCCTGCTCAGCTCACGACTGAGCTTAAGGCAATGAAGCCAGCTGGTACATTAACTTTTCCATTAATGGTGAATATAGTAACTCAAAATGACGGCCATAGACTAGCTTGAACTTCACCATAACGAAGGCTGGGCTGGTTATATATAAAAGAAGCTAGATGCATGAGAATGAGCATATTAATTTAAGAACATAAAGATAAAACTAACTCTACATAAGGATGCATGAGGTTTTAATAGTGGTTCAATTAATCATGCCTATATCCATGATTGAAAGATAATATTTTCTACCTTTTTGATAGCAAAGTATAAAACATGAGTATTAGAGTTTTGCAACTGATGAAGAAAAATTATACAACCTAATAATGTCTACAATACCAAAAAAATACCTCATAGTCCTTAAACTTACATTTACACACAAGAATAATCTTGCATAAGTTCATCTCTTTAGTAACTTTTTCTTTTATAACCTAATAACCTTACAAACCTTTCTTATAAGGATAATTCTTGGTACAAGCATTAATGGCTTTGTCAAATTTGCTACAGCTAGGGGTGACAAACTATATACTTGATATCAAGCCAAAATCCACAGCAGGGAAACCAAATTGGTTACGTCTCAATCTTTTGAAGATTCTGAGATTTGTGGGCATGTTGAGCGAGCCATGGAAAGTTAGAAAATTGCCGTGCCCCCACGAGACTAGTGGTGGCTGGAGAATTCACCGGAGCGAATGCACAGAACTTCTTGTTACATAATTTCCCATTTGACTGCCACATTAATCGCTACCTGGAATCAATCCACATGATTCATTCAGTCAACCAAGAATTAGTTGAGCTCGAAAATAAAGACTAGTAAGTTCAGACAAATGGACAGGTTTTTTGTGTCATGTCTTAATCCATCAGCACTATTTGAGCAATTCTGTCTAAATTTCCCATTAATAAAGGCAGGAACAATGATATCATACTCAAAATTTCAATTCAGAAATTCAACTTTCCTTTGTGTCTGATTATAAGTAATGTCAGACGTGATATCTCCTCATTACAGCCAAGAGAATGGGTCTCGTACGATGCCAAATAGAGACAACAGTGTGAAAAATGATGACTAAAGGCTCTCTCTTTGACATTCAGAATAATATAAACACAAAACACAGAACAAATAAGGTAGATTTAGTCAGCATGAATATAAGAGCCTCTATATTTATATCAGTTAGGGTTTAAATGGCTAACTTGGGGGTAATTTTCTTCCACTAGATCTGATCATATTCTAAGTTATAATAACACCCAAGTAAAGACACACAAGAAGAAAATGGAATAATAACTACAATGCAAATTTTTGATTAGATGTTTTTTTTGTATGTGTTTTCTGGGGTGGTGGGGAAGGAACATTTTGAATCACAAGATGCATTGGAATCATACTCATCCCCAGAATACCTCCTCAAACCATTAGCCAGGCAATCATCCTTCTTAAATACATTCAAGAAAATTCATGCTGCTCTGTGGATCAAATGATGCTAAGGGCCCCTGTGCCATGAGTCTTATGATTAAAAAATGAGAACTTCCAATGTCAAAATATAAAATTAATGTTTTAAACCCAATTTGATTCCAATCCGATCTTATCATTGATTTGACCCTCTAAACCATAGAACTAGTAATTTTTTAATTCAATCATTGATCTCATTTTTAAAACATTGTATAGTATTGAAGCATTTTTCCATATAATTCTGCTTATAATGTTACTGTTGAGGTTTTAAAAAGTTTGAGAAAATACAAAGAAAAGAAAATAGAGTGAAAAAATAAAAGAAATGAAAAATACAATATAATATAAATTTTAATCATACTTTGTTTTTTATTCTTTCCTGCACCTGAAAATACTTTTTAACGATTTATTTCTCTTTTCTTAATGCTTTTGGAGAGTCAAACATAGTCTAGATGGCCAGTTGTGCCCTACTGATGAAATTATATAAATATAACTGCTTAAAGAATTTGATTGTAAGAAATGCTCTCCTCCATGACTAAAAGCTAGAATATGCATAGTACTGAAGGATGAAGGTTATTGGAAGTCTATCTTTCTATCCCTTGAATCCGCAATAATACATGGGCATGACATTATCACATGCCAAAGGGCAAAGGCTACATTTTTACACATGTTTTGAAAAACATAAATTATCCAATTACTAAATAAAATAAATAAAATGAAAAACTGACTTATATGGAATCCATAACATTTGAAAAGACACTGATTTATGACTTTTTTGAAGTACAAACTTTTGTTACGATCACTAGTATTTGCCTTGAGAGTACATTTGACACACCGTAACATTCCTTCCAAATATGACCTGGATCCATACAAAAAACGCGTAGCTTCAGGCTAAAGAAATCAAATGAATTTAAATTGTAATTTCCTAGACTTCATAACGAGACACAAAGTGGTTAGAGATTATGACTTTATATATGCTAATCAACAATTAATTTTAAAGCTTAAAAATCTTGGAAAAGATCATGCACATGTAAGATCATGCTTATTAACTAGTAGCATATATAATATCTAATTCGTTGTTGCGGATTCTGCATTGATTTCCTACTACGTGGAAAAAGCGAATTATACGTAGAGGGTCTTATTAAATTACAATTTGAAGAAGGAACAGACACGCATAAAGCTAAGGTATTGATGGGCTTAACCATTTTTACTACTTATCCATAATGTTTGATTTTTGTGAACAAAACAGACACAGAAAAAACAAGCCAGATCATAAACAAAAGAATTATGCAGTTTGCAGATCATAAATCCGAACTTGTGGGTCTAGATGCCTATGTCATTCCTCTGTTTTCATAAATTATAATATTTGAATTCACCCCAATGATTAGATTTGAGATCATGGTGAAGTTACAGTGAATGTGTTAAAAGAAAAAGGGAATAGGCAATAAGAAATAAAATATGAAGAATAAGGAACACAAGATTTATGTGAAATCCTAAATAAGGGAAAAATAATTATGAAAATATTGTCTACTTTGGGCTCAAGGACCCTTATAGCTTTTTAAAACGCTTCTACTATAAATTCAGAGGAGCTCATACTTATAGTGCCAGAAACTCTTGTTGGAAAAATGGGTTTTAGCACAATAAATTACCTTATCTGAGCCTTAAAATTACAAATGATCCTACAAACCTTTCAACGGGTCCACATAGAATGTGTCTTTACCTTCATAAGCAGCATGAAGATTATATAATCGAAAGGCTCAAAACCATGGAGTGAATTAAATCGCCTCCAAATGATTTCACCCCTGAAAATCTGAATCCAGCGTTGCTTTCTCAGGTTCAACATCTGGATGAGAACAAGACTTTTAAAGGGTATATACACACCTACCTTTTAATTGAGTTTGGGTCCCAAGGCACCCTGTAGAAGGGGAGGACCTCGACCATGCTTGGTTCACCATATTACACCGCGTCCGCTGCCTCGCCCGGATGATATATCCCACTTTTTAAATCCCAAGACAACAAAACGATGTCGCCATAGGGTTACCATTGGGAGTCCAAACTAACATCGCTTTTTGATGGCACCTGTTGACCTACGACGCTGATCAGGTTCAACACGACTTCTAGCTAAGCTTCATGATCAGATCATCATGAGCAGGTCTATAACAAAGCCTCACATTCTCACATTTGCATTCATTTCATCCGCTCACATTCACGCGCAGACTGAAGTTATGCACGCCGTTCGACAACAACAAAAAAGAAGTGCTTTGTGTTAGAGATCATTTTATCCCTGGAGACTAATCACAATAACTCAAGACCACCATGGCGCTATGAATAATTGCCTTAAGGAGATTGTGTCCAACACAAGACTCTCGACACTCTCCGACTTCGAAACAGTTCTCGATTACTTTTCTCTCGTTTTCCCCGCAACGTGCTTTAATTTTTATTCTGAGTTTTTAAGCAAACTGTCGGTATTAAACGCTTATGTTCATCTCTGCTCCGCTCATTCCGATATATGAGCGCTGTTCCACCACCTCCTATATTTATGACGCGACAACACTACGCAGATACAAAGATCGCCATCGTCTCAGAGACAAGAGGCCAAACTAAAACAAATACCCACAATCGCGGTCAAGGATCTAAGCATGATACAATTATAACGACGCTGTTCAATCATGTAAATATTATCCATGGGGTCCAAGGCCTCACGACTTTAAGACAGTTTCAATGATTGGAGTATGATTTATACCCATAGCCATTAATCATTACGGAGCGTTACGGCAATTACGAAAAATTCACAAAACTTAATACCTAATACCTCTTAATCACCACAATACCTTAGGATCCCATAAACATTAGAGTATTAGGAGTATTCGGTTATCGGAAAAAAAAAATCTGTGTGTATCTTGTTCTCATCTTTTATTTTTAATTGTTCATTTCTGTTAAAGAAAAAAGACAAAAACAAAGATTAATTTGAAACTGATAAATTCAAAGGTAAGAAACTTTTTCTATTGGCCTTTGCTTTAAGTAGGGAGGGTGTGGGCAGCACTCAATAATGAACATGTTCCACGGTCGAGTATGACTTCTCTGGGAATGATGATGATGTTGCCTTCCACTTTTCCAGGTATGATTGAATCAAGAAGCACAATCTGTTTGCCTTTTTGAAATGGATTGACCTCATTGGGCTGGCCTATCATTGTTGCCTTCAGGACATGTATAGCTTTCACTGTCCTATAACAGCCCTTCTTTTACTACCTACCATTTAAAAAAAACAACTACTAAAGATAAAAGAGCGGTATAATCTTGAAATCTTGCCCTCATGTTGCTTTCAACTGCTGTCTTAGGGAAGCATTTTGCTCGTCGTTACCTTTCCTTGCCCCATCAGCACGTTCTAGAATCTGAAAGGAAATTTCAACCTATTCATGGCGGCAAACTACTACATCGACCATTTGTTTTAGAACATGTTTTGGCATCATATTATTGGATTATTCGTTTTTTCCCTTTTTTTTTTTTTTTTTTTTGGCATTCAGGAATATACTTAGATACATGAAATTAAAGGGCTTATTTGCTTTCATTTTTAAACTATTTTAAAGACTGTTTTTAAAAGATAGAAAATATCATATTTTACAAGTATTTAAAACTATTTTTATTTTTTAAATTTAGTAATTTTGTGTTCTTTATATTTTATAATAAAAAAGAACTAAAAACCAAACAATTTTATGATTTTTCTATTTTAGAACAAATAACAGTTTTGCGAATTAAATGAGGCCCTAAGTTTGCATGTGCAGAAGATTTTGAGGGCCAAAGCCTGTGGCTAGGTTATGTCCAAAGAGGCATATGTCTTCATTGAATTTTTTGGACGTGATCTAATCTTTGGAGGCACCTGCACTGAACCTAAAAACCCATTGGCCCCTGCCAAAATTCTATAATATTGGACTACGGAGCTACAGCTCCACATCTATTGATTGTTCATAATAATATAAGTAAAAGAATATTAAGTAAGAAAAGAACATTCAAACAATTTTATGTAGTTCACCTCAAGAAAAGGACTACTTCCACTAAACAGCTACAGATCTTCATTCTATGAACTAACGGTCGGTTGTGTTTGTGCTATAGAACAATGTTTAGTTTAATCATCCATATATGATTAGATTTACTGACATTTTGGGTGGGAAGAGAGAAATTTTGCCTACAGATCTGCTAGAGTTTAATACCATGTATCTGCCATGGAAGTAGCCTAACAAACATACATATGAATACGAGGTTGTCAAATCAAGAAAGTGCTGTTTGATAAGTATAAGTACAAAACAAATCCAGCCCAAATCAACTATTGAAGTGTTGAAGTCAAACATCTAATTAAACCAAATTTAATAAGATGATAATGGCAGTCTTTTATGAAAAATCATAATTATGTGTCCATATTTGGTTGGAGTGTAGCCGAAGTATGCATTATTGGTGGCTTTTGTTTTCTTATATATCGATGGGGCCTATAAACCAACCCAGCATATGATATATGTAGTTTCAACAAAAATGAATGATAACCAGAACCATTTTGGTAGGCAACACTCAACAGGGGCAATTGCATACAACTTGTAATAACTGACCAGATAATCTGGGCAAATTTGTTAAAGAAACAAAATAATTAAAAAAAAACATTATCATTTTGTTGGGATTAATCAAGGAAGGAATGGGTGGGGCAGAGGTGGATGACTAGAGGTTGATGAGGGTGGTGAAGAAGCAGGTGTCACTGGCAATTAATCACGTCTTTTTATGGCACTTTTAGCGCCCCTCGTTTTCTTCTTCTTGTGTTGATTTGACTCAAGAGACCTCACTGCAGGCCTCTTTCTTCTCTCTCAACTCTTTTTGTTTTCTCTGAGACCCCACCTGACGTTTATGGTAGACTGTATACGGTCTCCAGACATGCACATGCAGGTTAGAAACCATGTCTGTGTGCTCATCCCACGCTACTTCACTTTCTCCTCTCATCATTCTCCAAAATTACTCAAAAAAATCAAAATAAAAACCCCTACTGCTTCTAAGTTCTAACCACACAAAATTGGGGTTACTTGTTAAAAACAAGATGTTGATCATACGAGTTTTAGTTTTAAGAAGAGTCCGTTTTTTAATATGATATTAGAGTTTTGTTTGATAAAAAGCATTGGGTTTGAGACCTCCTTATTCCGTTTTTATTGATTTAAAAATAAATATAGAATTTTATTTAACTTGTTTGACATATGGGCATATGGCCATATGGGAGAACATAAAAACAAATCCTTATAAGAATAAAACAGCGTGACTTAACATTTAAAAAGCCTATAGAGAAGTAAACAAAAAAAGATCTATTGGTTGTAGGTCCATAGTGAGAATGATGGAACAATATATAAATGTGATACATACATAAATAATTTTAAGAGGATAAGATATAAATATCCATAAGTTATCGACTATATCTTATTTTACCTAAATTTTACTTTAATCTTAAGATATTCTATTTATTTTCATAATCATACGTACTCATCCCATTAAAAATTACAACTAAATTAGAAACTCGTGAGTGTTTAATGATTTCAACAATCATTTTAATGAACGTTTATCAATCTCGGACATTTTCTAAAGACATGGGCATAGTTAAAGTTACGAAAATAATAAGGAGGTATCGGAACACAAGTTCTATACGGACAAAAGTCCGAAACTATGTGCACCTAATAAATGGGTGAGGAGTGAGATGTAGTAGAGTGGGGGTATGGGGGCTGTAGATGAATAGGGCAGTTGTAGATGAACAAGAGTTTCAGATAATCGAGAAGCCAGCCAGATCTAGGGGGGTATGGGGGACTGGCCTGGAGAGAGAAAGAGATGCAAGAAGAGACCGAGAAGTAGAAGACCCCACATCCCCCCTCACACCAGAGGAAAAAGCCATGAGAAACCAGACAAAAACTGAATGCAACTAAAGCGGTATTGGAGGGAGGTGTATATTGTGGGCGAGAGGAGAGAGAGTTGAGAGTGAAAGTACACTATGAAATAAATACCACACTTCCATTCTGCCAAAACCACTCTCCCCGGACATGCCCGCGGTTTTTCCTACTCTTATTCCTCCGTACCCTCGTGGTCTTGTCAAATCTTTTCTTCTTTCTCTTCTTTCCATCCCAACCCCCTATATTCGCCCATCCCTTTCAATTATTATTCACTTGTATCACTGTCTAGGGGTCACAATATTATTTCCTGACTCAATACAATCATCTCATTAGTTAAGGGTTATGATGAATCGATTCAGCTCAATCGGGTAGCTCAAATCGAAATATTAACATTTCGAAATGAATGGTTCTTATTCGGAAATGAACTCGACTAACTCATTCGATCAACAAATGAAATGTTGATCGAGCCGAGCTCGAAGAAATGCGAAATATTTCCTTATTAAGACTCCTAATTATTATATATCCAATTTTAGAGACCTACAGAGCTTAATATATATATATATATATATATATATATATATATATATATATATATATATATATATATATATCACGTTTATAATACTAACTTATCAATATAATTTATAAAATAATATCCTATTCTCTTTACATCTTTTTCTTTGTGTTAAAATTACACTATTTTTAAAATAAATAAATTTATAACCAAATAAATAATAAAAATGTAATGTGATTGCTAGTTAATAAAAAAATGTATATATTTTTTATGTCATCCCCTAAAGTAGAGATATAAAATTAAAAAAATAAAATAAAATTGTATATACAAAAATATTCGAGTTTTTCGCGAGTTTTTCGAGTCGAGTTACGAGTTGCTCGACTCGATTAGTTAACATTTCGAGTCGAGCTCACACGAGTCGGTAGTCCAGTGAATACTTGTACTGGTTCTGCCTCATTAAGACTCTATCATTAGTAACATGTGACTCTCTTACTGTTATACAACATTTCCATCTACTTTCTACCAATTTTTTTTCTAGTCTCGTTTGAAATTAATTCAATCTTAAAAAAAAATTACTTAAATAGTTTAAATAGTAAACTAATACTCAAAATAATACATTACTGACAATTTTAATTAAATTTTTTTCAATATCATAGTTATTAATTATGATAATAACTTAAAAAAAAAATTCATACTTCAACTAGTGGCCGCGGTAATGGGTGTGTATGCCCACTTGGCCTAAACTTACTAATTCTATATATATATATATATATATATATATATATATATATAAACCTACTTTCATTGAACTATTTTTTCCCTACCCCACTTCCCAAACAATTACAATATCAATAGATAGTACATATTTAATAATTAAAATATCATTTTTGGATTCTAATCTAAGGAGAAGAAAATTGGTCAATGAGATCTCGTCACCAATTCATACTAATCCATTGTATTGGGTTGGGATATTAAAATTTTTGTCTTGTCCAAAACATTTTTACTAATTTTCTTTCCTATACCGAGTTTGGATTATTATGAATTCCGTGGATAACTTTTTATCTCCATTATATTATTTATTTTTATTATCATAAGCTTTGGTCTTCATTTTCCATTATAATTGTTATAATTTATACTTGTTATAAATGGCAAAAGCATATATAGATGATTAATGAAATGATTAGAAATTAAATGTCGAAATAAATGGGAAAATAAGGTTGGGGATTGATTAGAAAGATGTGAATATGGAAGAAAGGTACGTTGGACTATGCACTACGTGTGAGTTGGAGTTGGTCGGTCGACTTTTGTCCTATCTGCCCGAGACGTGCAAACCCTTGGTTTATTGTCTTTTCCCTCCATTTTATTTTTTTAATCTTAGGCTAAAAGGGTAAAACCATACCATCAGCCATCACATAAGAGCCCATATATCAATTCTTATGTATATATTCTCAAAATTTAGATTTTATAAGGTATATATGTGTAAATATATCATGTTAAATAAAATGTGGTATATATTTAAAAATACACTAGTAAAAAAAGAAAGAAATAAAGTGATATTTGTAATTTTCATTCTAATTTCTTTTTATATGTACTTAAATTAGTCACAAGGTTTTCCCATTTTTAGGTATTGAAATCAAAATCAAACTTTTGAATTCTTAAATATCAAATAATCGTTGCCCCAATTATAACAAACATATTTTCTCCAATTGATATAAAAATTAGAGCTTCAAAATCGAAAAGACTGAGATTATTATGTGAAGCCTAGTTAGGCACGCCTCAAACATTTTCATGTGCGATGGTGGGATTGTAGGAGTTGCTTTTGAAGAGGCAATTAAAGCAAATCTTAGAATTAATATAACCCATTGAATCATAATTTAGTTCAATAACAAACTGCACGATTTTTTCAAAAAATAAATAACAAAAATGAAATTGATATTCCAAATATGTAAATACTAAATATATTATTAAAGCAAAGAGAATCTACATCATAGAAGAAGTATCCAAACCTTTTGGTCCCATGCATTCAAGGAGAAAAACAGAAAAAGAAAAATAGGAATATCAGCAATGATATGAATCATTACTTTTGTTTAAAGATCAAAATCTAAATGGTAGTCCATTATTTTTCGGGACATCATGACAGAAATTTAGGATCAGAAAATTAAAGAAATTTTTGTATTTGCATGGAAATGTCAGTGGCCACACTTTTGGCTATAAAATTTTCAAGTCCAGAACATTTACGGGGTTATGACAAAGTCTATTAAATGCAAAGATTATATATCTAAAGCAAATGCACTCATCTTCTCCTGCATATCACTGTCCTATACTTGGGTTTGCAACAGCAGCAGTCAAGAAGAAATAGTAGAAGGCAATGATATCATATTACTGATTACTAAATATTTAGGGATGGTGTGTCACTTAATTTTGATATTATGGTGTTCAATTTTTCATGCATTTTCTTTATGTTTTCTGTTTGATCGAAAGAAAAGAAAAAGGTGAAAAATGAAGAAAGAAGTAGAGAGAAAATGGAGTAGGCCCATAAAAACATAATTAGAGATAATGATTCTTATTACTGTGGTGCCACCGCCAAACATTATTAGGATTTGAAATAAAACTATTTAGGGATTTAAGCGATCGTCATTTATGTTGTTCTTTTTCTTCCAATAGAAATTTGGGAGACATTTTTAGAAGGATTCCACTGAAGAAGAGGTCTGTGGTCCACACACAAACACACACCCAGGAAAAGAAAGGAAAAATCATAAAGAGTTAAACCAAGTGCCAAGTTATTGTTTTAATAAAAAGATCAGTGTTCTATGTCTCTATTAGGTATTAGTTGTGAATATGTTTGAATTGTTCGGCCTCTAAATATTTATAATTATCACCATATCCATACAAAAGCTAATAGAACCACAGATTGTGTTACCATGTCTTATATAAAAGTTAAGAATTATAAATTGTCTTGTTTTTTAGCAGATAAGAGAGAATAGTTTTTAGTGATTACCCAAGAACTGTCAATAGCCTTGTAATCTTAGTGTTTTGTAGTTTCTTCGTAAAAACAAAATAAAATTTAAAAATAAAAACAGAAACCCAAGTGCCAAAGTGTTTTTGAAGGATATTGAGAAATTGGTGATGACCCTTTGAGGATCTGCAAAAGGGCACTGCTAGCCTTCAGTGGAGATGAAATAATACCTCCAAACAGCATATATCACCTTTTTGTATCCTTCTGAGAATCACTTTGATGAAAGCAATCAGACAACCAAATTATTTTCAAATGAAGAACTGATTGAAGCTGGTGGATAAGACTGGAGAGGAACTGAACCCACGCCTAACTGTCATAGGGAAACAAAATAAGAATAAATATATAAATATAAGAAGAATTTCAAATTAGATAGACACAATATTTTTTATGATTAGTAGTGAATGTGTGAAATAAGAAAGGAAGGTAAGCAACATTGAGATAAGGAGAAAAAGGGGAGGGAGATGCATTGTTTGTAACTTTGTTCCTATTAATTCCTGTAAGGGCAAATATAATATATTTAAAGTAAAAGGCAGCTGACACAGTCTATGATGCTAACTCCATCCCTTTTCGCTTCAGAAGATTGGGGTCAGCATTGCTAGGTATGATTTAAAGCCATATGAAGTCTGTCTAATTGAAGACGGGGGTGAAAAGACATGAATTCACCTTTGAGAGAAAGAGAGAGAGAGAGAGAAAAAGCAGATTCCTTTCAATCTTAGGGGGTCTATAGGTAGGAGCTATACTTTGATCAGAACATACCATAAGACTTATATTATGAAGAGAGAGTTTGTTTGTGAATATGTTTATATATTCTCCATATTCATGTAGAAGGTCATGAACCCACCCACCCACCCACCCTACCTCTTGGCTAAACTCCATTGTTGTTTCAGAGGAGAAGGAAGAGAGGAAGGAGAGAGAGAGAGAGAAAAGAGAGATGGAGCCTAGTCTAGAGGAGTTTTCGTAGCCCCAAGAAGAGACACTCACTTCGTGGTGAATGATCGTTCTTCCCCAATGGGTGGAGCTTTGATGCTTTTGATGAAAACCCAGTTCTGTCCACATCAAATCCTTCATTTGAAGCATTCTCCACTCCATCAGAACCCATCTTTGAATGTCCTTTCACCGAACTCTACCCTTCTGTTGATGGGTTCACCGTATCAGAGATTGATTCTTCTTACAACAACAACAATGACGGCACTCCCCCATTTCCAATCCAAGAAGAGTACCCCATATTCAAGTTGGAGGACGAAGACATCGGTTCCTTACCAGTGACCTTCACGGTCTGGAAGAAAGAATCACCAGCTGTAAAGTTGAGATGGAACAAGCTATGGATGCTCCAGTTTTCAACCTGCTCAGGAGAAAGACTAGAGTCAAGAAGCTTGAGGGTCAGCCCTCCAAGAATCTAATGTGGCGCAGCAAGAGAAGGAAACGGCTCAATGATCGCCTTCTCCTGTCAGATCAATTGTTCCTAAGATAAGCAAGGTGATCTATTGATTCATCTGTATCTTGTTAATCATTCTTGTTTCACATTTTTTGATTTTTTTACCAAAAAAATTATGTGGTTGACAGTGGTGACAGAACATCTATACTTGAGACACATAGATTATATAGAAAGAGCTTCTAGAGAAAATCAACAAAGCTGCAAGTAAGAAGAAATGAAGTGGGGTCAGATCAACCATAATATAATGGGCATCTGCAAGGACCTAAAGCCAAATGAAGTACTAGTGAGAAATTCTCCCAAGGTATGGTTTCTGCATTGCTGAATATTTTTCCCTAAACAATTTTCTCATGCTTGGTTTCATTGTCAAAAAGAAAATCAAATATGATTTGTCTCAAATCATTATATAACAGAGATAAATAAATAAAATGAATTTAAATAAGCATTAGAGTTAATTTATTAAGTTTAAATTTATTTTTATTTTCTTCCAAATTTCCATTTTTTATCCTTTTCTTTTTATTTTCCTCTCAATTCTTTCCTTAATACTTTTTCCCGGATTCAAACGGAGCCTTATTGAATTTTCTGGCGTGGTGCTTAAGAATGATGGAAAGGAGAAATATGGACAGTCTGGATCGAGATTTGCTGTGCAGCAAAGCCAGACTGTTAAGCGTCCACAGTGAACACTCTAGAACTCTAGGCCTTGAAATTCAACAGTACATGGTTGCTTCAATGATTTTTCAATGCAAGCTTCTTGTTCAGACGTATGTATGTTGATCAGATTTCTCCACTTCATATCTAAAATTTTACATTCTTTTATAAATCATCTGATTTGTTCGATTTCTCCACTTGTTGTTCTTGCTATTCAGGTAGTGAGCAGCAGGCAGTGACGGGTTCTGAGGATATGCAAGCATTGTTCAGAAATGTAGGCTATGGAGGAAGATGTCTGTAGAAGAAAAGTGATGAAAATAAATGTTGTAGGTTTAGTGCTTCTGAAGAGATGGATTCTAAGCTGTTCTTGATGGAATTAGTTTTAGATTGTAATAATGTAATAATGTAGTTTTCAACCCATCTCACAAGTAACCATGATGTATTGTTATCTGCTCCCGTTGAGTTTGTTTATTAATGTAAGCATCATTTGTTCCCCTCCTTAGAATAATGAAGAAAATTCCATTATAATTTTTAAAAAGAGGCCAGAATGTTTTTGGAATATACGTGCAGAACTTGGCAGGAATATTTTTGTGCAGAACTTGGAATCAAAGCTCCCTTGTGTTTATATATCTATATAGATGATTAAACAATCTATACAATCTGTTTCAGTGCGACATCATATGTAATCGCATGTGAATGCCAATTTAATTTCAAGAATATGAGAGATCGATGGTGACTTCTTTCCCCTGAATCCTTCAGGAATATTATTCATTCAGGAATCTATTGATGAACTGTACAAAAAATGAAAGACTTATAATAACAGGAAATCACAGGGAAAGGTAAAAATCTAGAGCTGTTTAAGCATATCCAAGCAAAAAATTGTTTAGGCATCTCATTTTACCTTGTATACTTTATATATTTCACATTAAGCCGTAACCTGAAATGGACAAACTAATAGTGAGGAAATGATGCAGGCACATATAGTTGCTAAATAGTGGAACTTTTAAATTATATGATTATTGTTTTGATACTAATTGGCAGAAGATTGTAGGACATTTTAAGGAACAAGATATAGAAAATTTGCTATTAGAGTGCTTGTAGTGGTGTTCACAAAGGAAAATCTTCACATCCCTACATCTATTTCAAGCAGCACAAATTATCAGATTTCTGAGGATATGCTGAGAGGGGTTTTGGGTTATTCTAAATGAGAGAATTGTAAAATGAACCGATCAGTGCGTGACTAAAATCTTCATTTGAAAGTCTGGTACGCTCTGTGTGTTCAGCGGACTTACTGCCGAGAATGAACAGAATGTTTAGCTTGAATAAAACAGAAAAGTAGATATTTGAGCATGATAACTCGCTAAAGCTGAGATGCCAACCATGTAATGCGGGCTGTCGCTCTTATTTTTTAAAACGCTTTGTACTGAAAATCATGGAGAACACTAAAATCTGTTTGGTTCCCATTTTTTGTTTTACGGAAAAACACGAAAACACCAAAATTGCATTCTCTTATATTTTTTAAAAATTGTTTTCAAAATAGTTTCCAAAACAGCAACCAACATGACTATATTTTTTGTTTTGGCTTTCTATGGAGTGTTAATGAATTCCTCAATTGGATTTTTCCAAATAATGCCTTAGAAGTTCAATGTTGAAGGAAGGAAAATGAACACCTACATCTATGAGTTGACTACACAAGCATGCCTTAAATTTGCAATCCATTTTACCTTATTTCAACACCATGCCAAACCATCTACTTAACCATCTGAAGCAGCACCACCAAGCCTTTAGATTCACTAGCCAGCATTTAAGTTTTTTACTAAGGCGGTGTTTGTTTGTTTTTTTTTTTTTTTTAACTTTAAAAGTTATAACTTTTATTCCAAATTATACAAAAATAAGATTAAGTATTTAGTTGTTTTTTTCTTTTAAAAATCACTTTTTTTAATTTTTATCTAAATTTTGAGATAATAAATTTTTAAATTAAAATTAAAATACTTATGATTTTATTTAATTAGCATAAAACAGATTATAAGAGTTTCAATTGAATAATAAAGTATATGATTTTCTCATATTTGAATATTTAGTTTTTCATTAATAGAAAAAACATTCAAAAAAGCATTAAAGAAAAGTCAAAAAGACAAATATTTTTGCTTTTTCTATTTAGCCAAAATTTTCAAACATGAAAAAGTAAAAATACAAACACGTTGAATGCTAAAAGCAAATTGTTTTCAACAAAAAGCCAAAAAGAACAATCGTGAGGTGAGTCTCTTAAAAGCGATTAACCCTCCATGATCAAGGTATACAAACTTGAATTACTTCAAGGTTTAGGGGGGACTTTCATGAACAGCTACCATCCAAGCTTATGCAAACTTTCCAAAACCAGGATCCCTTATGTGAGTACCATAGGATTTTAAACCCACTATTCACGTACTCTAAGGTCTGGCTCCGTCTGATCCATCATTCCATAACACGACGCGTTTACCCAGGAGTTCCCACCTTCATTAAACTGATAAAAGACTACCTAGATTGAAATCCAAGGTCTGTTTATTAAAGTTCTGTATTGTTTCAGAGTGCTAACTTCAAGTGCTGTTCTCGTCTGTATTCCAAAACTCCCAATCAACCATCATCTCGCTTATGGCAAGTTCACATGAACGAACGATAAAAGCACGTATAAATACGTTAAAGGTATTTATCTAGGAATTTTCTATTAAATCTCTTACTTCTCGTAAGATTAATCTTGATACGAAGAATTAGTCTTTGATAAGGAAATGTAGATTTTCTTGTTTGCAGTTAGCAAGATTCTTTCCAAAGAAATGGAGAGATTTAGAACCGCTTCTATAAATCAGACGACCCACGATGCGAAGATATGCAACTCTAATCAGGTGAATCCCATTCTACTCCGTGATTACCGAGACTTAATCATCGAGACTACACCCCATCACGAATCGTCCTTTTTACTGTGTTCACATTACGCCGCCGATGCTCCTGGAAAGCTGGGACGATCAAGGTAACAACAATCGCGCTGCCTCGCTGAATCGACAGAAAGTCTCGCTACAAAATGCAAGAGCTTCGCTTCAACGATTGTCAAGCGCCATCACTCCTGAGCTTCTGTCAATCCCCATTCCACGCCTAATTGGCCGAGGTAGTCGCAACATGAGCATTCCGATGAACCAATCTCCAGAAGATCAATTCCTTCACTAGCGCCAGGACATGGAGAGAAAGCAAGAGAAACAAGCAAGATGGGGATGGTTGAGCTGGCAGTGGTTGTAGCCGAAGCCATTGCGGATATACTAAAATGACCAATTGCGGGCTCAGGTCGAAAAAGGTCGCGATCTTGAAAAAGATGCTCGAGATATTACGTGGATGCACACCGACGCCTGCGGATAAAATGAAGGCCCGTTGTTCCTGAAACGCTGATACCTCTGTGAGGATCGCATGAACTGCCCTCGTGCAAACCCTATCCTTTAATCTCTCGGCAAAGAATACTCCTGGAGAGCACAAGGACCAGACACGCTAGCGTGGTCTTCTTTGGCCTCACCCCCGCCCCTCTCTGAAGCTTACTGTGGTGCATCTCGCAGGCAAGGAGAGAGGCAAAGTGTGAGGACACCTACCTCAATCAAGTCAAGCTTCCTGGGAACCCAATGGCAGTTATCTCAAGCACGCTGCCACCTGTCGCTCACAGATCCCGCCTCTGCATAACGCTAATGTTTTACATGTCGCCAAATGACACTAATCCAGAGACCGATGACTGCTTTCCACCCTAGTGGCAACACATCCTGACTACGAAGCCACCCTAAGGGTTTGTGGATTCCAACTTTCATCACGCTCGGATGGTTCACTGACCCTACGACCATATGCTCCATTATAATTAGCGATGACACTAATGTTGGTACCGACCAAGCAGTATGCAGTATTCCCTACTAGCTTATGGGCCCGATGTCGGCTTGGCTTCACAAGCTCCCGCTGATCAATAAATCTCGCTCGACCAACCACAGCTCGCATTCATATCACGCATCTCCCGCCTCCGCGACAAAAGAGAAACATCAGCTCCTTACAAACCATTCCCAAACAAGAAGAAGAGACCATTCGTGACGTCACAAGGAGGTTCTGGGCAAGTCAGTCTTAAAATGAGTCAGATAAAGATGGACACTGGGCCCTCCAAAAACTTTAGGAGAAGCTTCTGTGCCATCTATCTATTTTTTCTTTTTTAGTTATCAATGATGGAAGAATTATACAGGCGGGCTGATAGGTACTAAATGTTGGAGGATAATACCCGTGCAGTGACACAAACTGTCATGATTACGAGCTACCCGACTAAAGGAAATAAACTGCTTGGGAAACAACCCCCCAAATCTAAGGAAGGTCATAATAGAGACCGAAAGCGATACCGTGACCAATCACAAAAGAAGAGAGAGCCCCCGTAGTTTACCCCCTTGAACATCTCTTATGAGAGGCTACCCATCATTCGCGATTTTCCAGAAGCGAAATGGTCTCGTCTGATCCAAATCTGATCCCTCCCCAAAGGAACAAGTCCCGGCAGGCGATTTATCATAGAGGACCATGGGCACAGACCAAAGGTCGGCTTCCAAAACTGATCAAGGCTATGACATCTTAGAAGATCCGTCAGTGGAACCCGACCACAGGTGGAGTCGACGTTTACTGCACAAAATCACAACCAGATGACAACCCCACTAAAATCCAAACCTACCATAAACTATATATTGGGCAGCTCGTCTGACGACCAGTATCAGTCAAAGCTCCAACAAAATAAGCTTTTACGAGCTGCCACAGTCAAAGCTAGGTTGAGTGTTATCCAAGAAGAAGTGAGACACGAAGAAACCAAGCCAATAGATAGTCCCATATCCTTTCCTCATGTCAACCCAACGTGATACCTTTATTCCTACTATGATGCTCGTACTCACCTTTGTATTAGTAGTTTGATGCGCACATGAAAATCGGGTAGATCCTCGGCGCAACAGCAAACCTCGCGGTAATTACTCTACTGAAAGCGGTAAGAAATTCTCTTAGGAATGTCGACCCAAAGAAGGCGTATCATCTCCGGCTTCAACGGTGCAACTACTACAACACAAGGAGATGTCACTCTCCCTGTGAAGGCCGAGCCAGTGACTAAGCTGGTTCTATTCTCAATCGTCGAAGACTTGGGGCCTTACAACGCCATAATGGGGCGGGTCTGACTGCGCTCAATGAAAGCTATCCCTTCAACCTACCACCAAACGATCAACTATTTGACTAACGCCGTATCGACCTTTTAGGCAAATACCGCCATGCAAGAAGGTTACCGCCTATCTACACATGTATAAAAGGAGAAGAATCCCAAAATCCTCCTCCGGGTAGATCGACCCCGCTGTGAAGCAATCATAATTCCGCCACCCGCATCGTGACGAAAGAAAGGGGTCCGCCAAGTTGTGGATTCCCTTGAAAAAGCAATGCTGTGACTCTGCCTGAGTAGTTCACTTATGCTAGTTCCCTTGTCCGGGTGACGAAAGAACAAGCATTTAATTTGATGTTAAATAACGTAGATGTGTTCCCTTTAAGCCACTCAGATATGGTAGGAATTAGCCTGACAGTGGCCTCTCACAAGCTAAATATCATCCCAACAGCTAGGCTGGTCAGACAGAAGCTTAGGCGTTTTCACCTAGTTCGCCATCAAATCATTAAAGCAGAGGTAGACATCTTATTGAAAGCAAATTTCATCGTAGCTAAAGTACTCGAATGGTTAGCTAACATGGTGGTAGTTCCAAAGAAATGAGTGAAAGTGGCGAGTATAAAATGATTTCACCGACCTTTAACGAAGAAGCCTAAGATAGCTTTCCTCTTTGTCGCATAACCAGATTGTTAACGCCACAGCCGAACATGGAATACTGTCATTTATGGACGCCTTCTCTGATATCACCTTCTAATGCACTACTAACTCGTGAGAAAAACGCCTTCATTTCCACGCATAGGTTGTAACGCTTATAATGTGATGCCTCGGGTCTCAAGAATGCCGGTGATCATCAAAGGTCAAGGCATGATATTCATCGTCGGGGCAACAATCTACGGAAGCCTATATCGATGACATGTTAGTAAAATCCAAAGAACGCTTTAACCATGATAAGCCCCTACAAGAAGCCTTTGAGCTTCTACGAATGTATGGTATGAAACTCAACCCTCTGAAATGTGCTTTCGGAGTCAATGCAGGCAAGCTCTTAGGCTTCATGGTGACCCAAAGAGGGATTGAGGCCAATCCGCTTCAACTCAAAACAATAATGGACTCCTAGACTTCTAACCCGCACGTTGTCTAGCCGGACGAACATCAACCTTTGCCACCGGGGAATGGCGTGTATCGGGTGCAAATTTTTCTAGCATAATCCACCCCAACCGCACGTAGTCCAAGATAACAATGGTTAGTGGATCCCTAATGTGGAAGAAACCTCTCGCCAAACGGGAGTTGGGGTCGGTTTGCCATACGAGTAGACTTCCTCACGTCTAATAATGAGACTGAGTATGAAGCAATCCTAGCCGAGATTGATCTTGCTCAATCATTATCATCAAAGAAACTCCTCATACGTAGCAACTCTCAACTGGTAGTAAGAAAAGTAAATGGAGAATACGAAACGCGAGACCAACGTATAACCAAGTATATGGGCCTAGTCAAGCAACGACTAGGAAGTTTTGCGAGTTGGAAGCTTGAGCATATCCCAAGGGACTCCAACGAAAGGGTAAACGCATTGGCAGCAGTGGTCGTGTCCATCCCAATAAACGAAACTATATTCCTCCCAATTTACTACCAACCGGAATCGTCTATTGCAACAAATCGAGTAAGTCGATAGATAAAACAAGCCCTTTCGCCGGGACTCTATATTTCTTTATCCGGGAGTTCTGAGAGCTACCAAATGATAGAGCCGAAGCCCACAAGGTCCAAGTCTAGGTGGCGCGATTTTCCTTGGTCAACGGGCAGTTATACAAACGGTCTCTAGAACGGGTCGTATCTTAAGTATCTCATTGCTCAACATGGACAATATATACTAACAGAACTTCATGAGGGGGTATGCGGAAACCATCCAGGTGGTAGAACTTTAGCTCATAGGGACCATCCACAAGGGTATTATTAGCAAACCATGAGAAGTTGCACGCACGCTTATGTCGTGCGCGACCACGCTGTCAAAGCTCCATCGGTGATATTAGCTCAAGACCTAGTTGTCATTACAAGCCCTTGGCCCTTTGCTCAGTGGGGAATCGATATAGTTGGACCACTACCTACAACCCCCGCTCATAAAAAGTTGTGTTGGTTGCCATCAACTACTTTAGCAAATGGATAGAACCTGAAGCCTTCGCCTCCATCAAAGACAAGAATGTCACCCGATTTGTGTGGAAGAATATAGTCTACCGGTTCAAAATACCTCGGTCAATCATAACTGATAATGGACAACAATTTGACAACAAAGTATACGTAAACTTCGCTATGAGTTGGCAAATCATAAACCCAGACTAACCTCAAGGAGGCAATTCGTAGGAGCAATGGATGTGCAGAGTATCCAACAAAACTCTCTACATTCCCGGCTAGGGGGAAAACGGGCAGACGAGCTATCGAGTCCTTCAGCCTATAGGAAGGTTCAATGAGCCCGATCAAGTATCACCATTTTCCCTCACTTATGGTATGAAGGCCATTATTCGTACATAAATCGGGATACCCACGCTCTGAACTGAGGTTCCTAGAACTGCTAATACTGAAGTTATCTCTAAGGACCTAGAGTTAACAAACGAGCTTTGGGAAACGACCACTATACGTATAACATCTTACCAACAAAGGATGGCAAACCTATACAGTAGGCATATAAAGCTGTGTGCATTCCGAGCCAGAAACCTAGTCCTGAGAAGGATCTTTGAAAACACGACTGAACCGGCAGCCGAAAAATTCCAACGAAATTAGGAGGGGCCATACAGAATTGTAAGAGTGGGGCTAGCCAAGTCGTATGCATTAAATAACTAGACAAAATCGATGCCCGGGACGTGAATGCTGGGCGTGAATCTTAAAAGGTATTATCAATAAAGTTTTCTTTTAAGGGATTATCAATAAAATTTCCTTTAAAGCTTTTTGCTTCAATCTTTGGAATACTACTAATCAAGTGTTCTATACAAGCATTATTTCCTTTAATTTTGGAATGATTTCCACTTCATAAGCACTCAAACTTGTAACTCTAAACTTGTTAACACTTTCATGACCGATTCTTATGACTCAAGCCTCGCCGCACTTTCATAAGACCAAACTTGTGGCTCTAAGTCCTGCCAGAACTTTCAAAGACTTGCCTTGCCGCTTATAGTTCTGCTGAAGACTTTTAGAGCCAACCTCATTGCTCTCTAAATGAATTAACTATCCTAGTTGATATTTGTAAAAAGGACAAGAAATAATAAAAGTTTAATGCATAAGAGTACCAGAAATCATATTTCATAAAAATGCGCCAATTGGCATCTGTGATTAGAAAAAAAAAATGTTATGGTGGCCAAACGGGGCCCCTTATAGAAATTTCAAAAAGAAAGAAAAAAGGTAAAATGAGGGATTGGAATCAGCTCTGGTCCCCGATAGAAGCCTTCCTCAGTTCCGCCACTCCCGCCGGGGTAAAAATTAATCGTTGTGTCCTAGCAGATGCCGTGACCAAGGGGCACCGGGGCCAACAAAGAACCTCTGCCGGCAAATCTGGGTTTGAAGAGTCGAGCATATCATCCTAACCTTGGTCAGGGTCTCCACAGCATGTCAGGCTTGAAAGAACAACACCCATAGTTGTAGGCAAAAATAACCTCCAAGGCCTTCTCAGAATCCTCCATGGCCTCTCGGTTTTCACGACACGGGAGTGGAAAGAGGATATGCTCGTCCCGTCGCCCCACCCTAGCAGAGACATTCGCTCAACCTCTAAGCGAAAGGGAAATTTCTGCACTTACTCTTTATGTACGGCCTCCTCCTACCTCCTGGCTTCCCCACAAATGCCGCAGAGCATCTGGATTCCTGTTGTGTCACCCTCCGCTTTGCCTCTTTGTGTCGCCTAATCGCCACTCCGCAGCAAGCCCCGCAACCTAAGCCTCTCTTTGGTCTGCCTTCTTTCTTTCTCACTCGCAGATTCTCTATACCCTCCGCCTTCCATTCCCAATGTCTGTATCAGACTGGCCTTGCTCAGTGGATTCTAGGGCCCAAGATCGGGAAGTGGAGGACCTAACATAAAGCAACAGCCTATCGCCCTCTAGCCTAACTCCAAGCTCTATGCTAGCGTAGATATGAAGCTAATAAAGAATGACAGCCTATTACCAAAGAGGCATTAGGAGGAAATAAAAATGCAAAACCCATGCTCAAACATTAGAGGTCAGACCATACCAGCTCAACCATCTTAATTAAGTCGTGATTACGGATATACATCCCGTCTTCCGTCACACGCTGATAGGGCCCTCTATCCAAGTAGCTGGGGAAGGGGATGGAGTACTTCTTAGAACGAGCCACCACGGGGACACGAAAGATGTGAGGGTAGAAATCACGCATGTGCGCGACCGAAGAATCCCTCATGTTGAAAGGGTTACATTTCCTGATGAGCAACCGGGCAGCTTCTTAATCAAGTGTCGGAGCATCCTCCGCCAGACGGCTCCACTCCAGTGGCTTGACATACGAGCCGAGGATCAAACACATCAGGACCTTGTCCTATGAGCCCCAAAGCGCGCCAGGCCGCTTGGCACCAGCAAAATGGGCCACCCACTTCTTT